>CM076459.1:21315073-22023432 GCA_038419695.1 Scomberomorus guttatus | reverse complement strand
TCTCAGCTTCAATTGTTGACGTTTCACGAGCAACCTGTCAGACTGTTTCCCAGCCTGAAGCCCATTGCCCATTGTTTACTTGAATTTAAGAGTGCCCATTGTTTACTTGAATTTAAGAGTGCCCAATGTACCTAAAGAGTATGTGTTTGGAAAGTGGGAGGAAACCTGAGTACCAGGAGGAAACCCACACAAGATGGGAGGAAATTAAGGTGAATGTTGTTGGTTGGGGTTGGGGCTAGGGTTAGGGGTTGGGGGTTAGGGTTAGGTCCATGTCCATTAGACATTGGACCTCCACTTATTTGCATTTCGAATGGGGAGGGGGGAGGGGGGGGAATGGGAGGGAGGTTTGGTCTCTCGCTGACTTCGACCTCTCTATAACTGAGCCGTAACCTGTTCTTTTCTTGACACAGTTTGACATACTTGGTTTGGGCAGCTGGACCGACTGGCGCCCCCTCAAGGTTGCGGAGTTCCTGCTCGATGTACTGCTGGTGTTTTTTCTCCCTCTCCGCAATCCATTTAGCGTTCCTTACTGCGGCGTCATATTCCTGTTTTTTCTGCTGCTGAAGCCGGGCACGTTTTTCAGCTGCGAACTGGATATTGAAATTCTCTATTTGAATTGTGCTATTTCCAGACGTCTCAGGCTTCAATTGTTGACGTTTCACGAGCAACCTGTCAGACTGTTTCCCAGCCTGAAGCCCATTGCCCATTGTTTACTTGAATTAAGAGTGCCCATTGTTTACTTGAATTTAAGAGTGCCCAATGTACCTAAAGAGTATGTGTTTGGAAAGTGGGAGGAAACCTGAGTACCAGGAGGAAACCCACACAAGATGGGAGGAAATTAAGGTGAATGTTGTTGGTTGGGGTTGGGGCTAGGGTTAGGGGTTGGGGTTAGGGTTAGGTCCATGTCCATTAGACATTGGACCTCCACTTATTTGCATTTCGAATGGGAGGGAGAATGGGAGGGAGGTTTGGTCTCTCGCTGACTTCGACCTCTCTATAACTGAGCCGTAACCTGTTCTTTTCTTGACACAGTTTGACATACTTGGTTTGGGCAGCTGGACCGACTGGCGCCCCCTCAAGGTTGCGGAGTTCCTGCTCGATGTACTGCTTGGTGTTTTTTCTCCCTCTCCGCAATCCATTTAGCGTTCCTTACTGCGGCGTCATATTCCTGTTTTTTCTGCTGCTGAAGCCGGGCACGTTTTTCAGCTGCGAACTGGATATTGAAATTCTCTATTTGAATTGTGCTATTTCCAGACGTCTCAGGGCTTCAATTGTTGACGTTTCACGAGCAACCTGTCAGACTGTTTCCCAGCCTGAAGCCCATTGCCCATTGTTTACTTGAATTTAAGAGTGCCCATTGTTTACTTGAATTTAAGAGTGCCCAATGTACCTAAAGAGTATGTGTTTGGAAAGTGGGGAGGAAACCTGAGTACCAGGGAGGAAACCCACACAAGATGGGAGGAAATTAAGGTGAATGTTGTTGGTTGGGGTTGGGGCTAGGGTTAGGGGTTGGGGTTAGGGTTAGGTCCATGTCCATTAGACATTGGACCTCCACTTATTTGCATTTCGAATGGGAGGGAGAATGGGAGGGAGGTTTGGTCTCTCGCTGACTTCGACCTCTCTATAACTGAGCCGTAACCTGTTCTTTTCTTGACACAGTTTGACATACTTGGTTTGGGCAGCTGGACCGACTGGCGCCCCCTCAAGGTTGCGGAGTTCCTGCTCGATGTACTGCTGTGTTTTTTTCTCCCCTCTCCGCAATCCATTTAGCGTTCCTTACTGCGGCGTCATATTCCTGTTTTTTCTGCTGCTGAAGCCGGGCACGTTTTTCAGCTGCGAACTGGATATTGAAATTCTCTATTTGAATTGTGCTATTTCCAGACGTCTCAGGCTTCAATTGTTGACGTTTCACGAGCAACCTGTCAGACTGTTTTCCCAGCCTGAAGCCCATTGCCCATTGTTTACTTGAATTTAAGAGTGCCCATTGTTTACTTGAATTTAAGAGTGCCCAATGTACCTAAAGAGTATGTGTTTGGAAAGTGGGAGGAAACCTGAGTACCAGGAGGGAACACCACACAAGATGGGAGGAAATTAAGGTGAATGTTGTTGGTTGGGGTTGGGGCTAGGGTTAGGGGTTGGGGTTAGGGTTAGGTCCATGTCCATTAGACATTGGACCTCCACTTATTTGCATTTCGAATGGAGGGAGAATGGGAGGGAGGTTTGGTCTCTCGCTGACTTCGACCTCTCTATAACTGAGCCGTAACCTGTTCTTTTCTTGACACAGTTTGACATACTTGGTTTTGGGCAGCTGGACCGACTGGCGCCCCCTCAAGGTTGCGGAGTTCCTGCTCGATGTACTGCTGGTGTTTTTTCTCCCTCTCCGCAATCCATTTAGCGTTCCTTACTGCGGCGTCATATTCCTGTTTTTTCTGCTGCTGAAGCCGGGCACGTTTTTCAGCTGCGAACTGGATATTGAAATTCTCTATTTGAATTGTGCTATTTCCAGACGTCTCAGGCTTCAATTGTTGACGTTTCACGAGCAACCTGTCAGACTGTTTCCCAGCCTGAAGCCCATTGCCCATTGTTTACTTGAATTTAAGAGTGCCCATTGTTTACTTGAATTTAAGAGTGCCCAATGTACCTAAAGAGTATGTGTTTGGAAAGTGGGAGGAAACCTGAGTACCAGGAGGAAACCCACACAAGATGGGAGGAAATTAAGGTGAATGTTGTTGGTTGGGGTTGGGGCTAGGGTTAGGGGTTGGGGTTAGGGTTAGGTCCATGTCCATTAGACATTGGACCTCCACTTATTTTGCATTTCGAATGGGAGGGAGAATGGGAGGGAGGTTTTGGTCTCTCGCTGACTTCGACCTCTCTATAACTGAGCCGTAACCTGTTCTTTCTTGACACAGTTTGACATACTTGGTTTGGCAGCTGGACCGACTGGCGCCCCCTCAAGGTTGCGGAGTTCCTGCTCGATGTACTGCTGGTGTTTTTTCTCCCTCTCCGCAATCCATTTAGCGTTCCTTACTGCGGCGTCATATTCCTGTTTTTTCTGCTGCTGAAGCCGGGCACGTTTTTCAGCTGCGAACTGGATATTGAAATTCTCTATTTGAATTGTGCTATTTCCAGACGTCTCAGGCTTCAATTGTTGACGTTTCACGAGCAACCTGTCAGACTGTTTCCCAGCCTGAAGCCCATTGCCCATTGTTTACTTGAATTTAAGAGTGCCCATTGTTTACTTGAATTTAAGAGTGCCCAATGTACCTAAAGAGTATGTGTTTGGAAAGTGGGAGGAAACCTGAGTACCAGGAGGAAACCCACACAAGATGGGAGGAAATTAAGGTGAATGTTGTTGGTTGGGGTTGGGGCTAGGGTTAGGGGTTGGGGTTAGGGTTAGGTCCATGTCCATTAGACATTGGACCTCCACTTATTTGCATTTCGAATGGGAGGGAGAATGGGAGGGAGGTTTGGTCTCTCGCTGACTTCGACCTCTCTATAACTGAGCCGTAACCTGTTCTTTTCTTGACACAGTTTGACATACTTGGTTTGGGCAGCTGGACCGACTGGCGCCCCCTCAAGGTTGCGGAGTTCCTGCTCGATGTACTGCTGGTGTTTTTTCTCCCTCTCCGCAATCCATTTAGCGTTCCTTACTGCGGCGTCATATTCCTGTTTTTTCTGCTGCTGAAGCCGGGCACGTTTTTCAGCTGCGAACTGGATATTGAAATTCTCTATTTGAATTGTGCTATTTCCAGACGTCTCAGGCTTCAATTGTTGACGTTTCACGAGCAACCTGTCAGACTGTTTCCCAGCCTGAAGCCCATTGCCCATTGTTTACTTGAATTTAAGAGTGCCCATTGTTTACTTGAATTTAAGAGTGCCCAATGTACCTAAAGAGTATGTGTTTGGAAAGTGGGAGGAAACCTGAGTACCAGGAGGAAACCCACACAAGATGGGAGGAAATTAAGGTGAATGTTGTTGGTTGGGGTTGGGGCTAGGGTTAGGGGTTGGGGTTAGGGTTAGGTCCATGTCCATTAGACATTGGACCTCCACTTATTTGCATTTCGAATGGGAGGGAGAATGGGAGGGAGGTTTGGTCTCTCGCTGACTTCGACCTCTCTATAACTGAGCCGTAACCTGTTCTTTTCTTGACACAGTTTGACATACTTGGTTTGGGCAGCTGGACCGACTGGCGCCCCCTCAAGGTTGCGGAGTTCCTGCTCGATGTACTGCTGGTGTTTTTTCTCCCTCTCCGCAATCCATTTAGCGTTCCTTACTGCGGCGTCATATTCCTGTTTTTTCTGCTGCTGAAGCCGGGCACGTTTTTCAGCTGCGAACTGGATATTGAAATTCTCTATTTGAATTGTGCTATTTCCAGACGTCTCAGGCTTCAATTGTTGACGTTTCACGAGCAACCTGTCAGACTGTTTCCCAGCCTGAAGCCCATTGCCCATTGTTTACTTGAATTTAAGAGTGCCCATTGTTTACTTGAATTTAAGAGTGCCCAATGTACCTAAAGAGTATGTGTTTGGAAAGTGGGAGGAAACCTGAGTACCAGGAGGAAACCCACACAAGATGGGAGGAAATTAAGGTGAATGTTGTTGGTTGGGGTTGGGGCTAGGGTTAGGGGTTGGGGTTAGGGTTAGGTCCATGTCCATTAGACATTGGACCTCCACTTATTTGCATTTCGAATGGGAGGGAGAATGGGAGGGAGGTTTGGTCTCTCGCTGACTTCGACCTCTCTATAACTGAGCCGTAACCTGTTCTTTTCTTGACACAGTTTGACATACTTGGTTTGGGCAGCTGGACCGACTGGCGCCCCCTCAAGGTTGCGGAGTTCCTGCTCGATGTACTGCTGGTGTTTTTTCTCCCTCTCCGCAATCCATTTAGCGTTCCTTACTGCGGCGTCATATTCCTGTTTTTTCTGCTGCTGAAGCCGGGCACGTTTTTCAGCTGCGAACTGGATATTGAAATTCTCTATTTGAATTGTGCTATTTCCAGACGTCTCAGGCTTCAATTGTTGACGTTTCACGAGCAACCTGTCAGACTGTTTCCCAGCCTGAAGCCCATTGCCCATTGTTTACTTGAATTTAAGAGTGCCCATTGTTTACTTGAATTTAAGAGTGCCCAATGTACCTAAAGAGTATGTGTTTGGAAAGTGGGAGGAAACCTGAGTACCAGGAGGAAACCCACACAAGATGGGAGGAAATTAAGGTGAATGTTGTTGGTTGGGGTTGGGGCTAGGGTTAGGGGTTGGGGTTAGGGTTAGGTCCATGTCCATTAGACATTGGACCTCCACTTATTTGCATTTCGAATGGGAGGGAGAATGGGAGGGAGGTTTGGTCTCTCGCTGACTTCGACCTCTCTATAACTGAGCCGTAACCTGTTCTTTTCTTGACACAGTTTGACATACTTGGTTTGGGCAGCTGGACCGACTGGCGCCCCCTCAAGGTTGCGGAGTTCCTGCTCGATGTACTGCTGGTGTTTTTTCTCCCTCTCCGCAATCCATTTAGCGTTCCTTACTGCGGCGTCATATTCCTGTTTTTTCTGCTGCTGAAGCCGGGCACGTTTTTCAGCTGCGAACTGGATATTGAAATTCTCTATTTGAATTGTGCTATTTCCAGACGTCTCAGGCTTCAATTGTTGACGTTTCACGAGCAACCTGTCAGACTGTTTCCCAGCCTGAAGCCCATTGCCCATTGTTTACTTGAATTTAAGAGTGCCCATTGTTTACTTGAATTTAAGAGTGCCCAATGTACCTAAAGAGTATGTGTTTGGAAAGTGGGAGGAAACCTGAGTACCAGGAGGAAACCCACACAAGATGGGAGGAAATTAAGGTGAATGTTGTTGGTTGGGGTTGGGGCTAGGGTTAGGGGTTGGGGTTAGGGTTAGGTCCATGTCCATTAGACATTGGACCTCCACTTATTTGCATTTCGAATGGGAGGGAGAATGGGAGGGAGGTTTGGTCTCTCGCTGACTTCGACCTCTCTATAACTGAGCCGTAACCTGTTCTTTTCTTGACACAGTTTGACATACTTGGTTTGGGCAGCTGGACCGACTGGCGCCCCCTCAAGGTTGCGGAGTTCCTGCTCGATGTACTGCTGGTGTTTTTTCTCCCTCTCCGCAATCCATTTAGCGTTCCTTACTGCGGCGTCATATTCCTGTTTTTTCTGCTGCTGAAGCCGGGCACGTTTTTCAGCTGCGAACTGGATATTGAAATTCTCTATTTGAATTGTGCTATTTCCAGACGTCTCAGGCTTCAATTGTTGACGTTTCACGAGCAACCTGTCAGACTGTTTCCCAGCCTGAAGCCCATTGCCCATTGTTTACTTGAATTTAAGAGTGCCCATTGTTTACTTGAATTTAAGAGTGCCCAATGTACCTAAAGAGTATGTGTTTGGAAAGTGGGAGGAAACCTGAGTACCAGGAGGAAACCCACACAAGATGGGAGGAAATTAAGGTGAATGTTGTTGGTTGGGGTTGGGGCTAGGGTTAGGGGTTGGGGTTAGGGTTAGGTCCATGTCCATTAGACATTGGACCTCCACTTATTTGCATTTCGAATGGGAGGGAGAATGGGAGGGAGGTTTGGTCTCTCGCTGACTTCGACCTCTCTATAACTGAGCCGTAACCTGTTCTTTTCTTGACACAGTTTGACATACTTGGTTTGGGCAGCTGGACCGACTGGCGCCCCCTCAAGGTTGCGGAGTTCCTGCTCGATGTACTGCTGGTGTTTTTTCTCCCTCTCCGCAATCCATTTAGCGTTCCTTACTGCGGCGTCATATTCCTGTTTTTTCTGCTGCTGAAGCCGGGCACGTTTTTCAGCTGCGAACTGGATATTGAAATTCTCTATTTGAATTGTGCTATTTCCAGACGTCTCAGGCTTCAATTGTTGACGTTTCACGAGCAACCTGTCAGACTGTTTCCCAGCCTGAAGCCCATTGCCCATTGTTTACTTGAATTTAAGAGTGCCCATTGTTTACTTGAATTTAAGAGTGCCCAATGTACCTAAAGAGTATGTGTTTGGAAAGTGGGAGGAAACCTGAGTACCAGGAGGAAACCCACACAAGATGGGAGGAAATTAAGGTGAATGTTGTTGGTTGGGGTTGGGGCTAGGGTTAGGGGTTGGGGTTAGGGTTAGGTCCATGTCCATTAGACATTGGACCTCCACTTATTTGCATTTCGAATGGGAGGGAGAATGGGAGGGAGGTTTGGTCTCTCGCTGACTTCGACCTCTCTATAACTGAGCCGTAACCTGTTCTTTTCTTGACACAGTTTGACATACTTGGTTTGGGCAGCTGGACCGACTGGCGCCCCCTCAAGGTTGCGGAGTTCCTGCTCGATGTACTGCTGGTGTTTTTTCTCCCTCTCCGCAATCCATTTAGCGTTCCTTACTGCGGCGTCATATTCCTGTTTTTTCTGCTGCTGAAGCCGGGCACGTTTTTCAGCTGCGAACTGGATATTGAAATTCTCTATTTGAATTGTGCTATTTCCAGACGTCTCAGGCTTCAATTGTTGACGTTTCACGAGCAACCTGTCAGACTGTTTCCCAGCCTGAAGCCCATTGCCCATTGTTTACTTGAATTTAAGAGTGCCCATTGTTTACTTGAATTTAAGAGTGCCCAATGTACCTAAAGAGTATGTGTTTGGAAAGTGGGAGGAAACCTGAGTACCAGGAGGAAACCCACACAAGATGGGAGGAAATTAAGGTGAATGTTGTTGGTTGGGGTTGGGGCTAGGGTTAGGGGTTGGGGTTAGGGTTAGGTCCATGTCCATTAGACATTGGACCTCCACTTATTTGCATTTCGAATGGGAGGGAGAATGGGAGGGAGGTTTGGTCTCTCGCTGACTTCGACCTCTCTATAACTGAGCCGTAACCTGTTCTTTTCTTGACACAGTTTGACATACTTGGTTTGGGCAGCTGGACCGACTGGCGCCCCCTCAAGGTTGCGGAGTTCCTGCTCGATGTACTGCTGGTGTTTTTTCTCCCTCTCCGCAATCCATTTAGCGTTCCTTACTGCGGCGTCATATTCCTGTTTTTTCTGCTGCTGAAGCCGGGCACGTTTTTCAGCTGCGAACTGGATATTGAAATTCTCTATTTGAATTGTGCTATTTCCAGACGTCTCAGGCTTCAATTGTTGACGTTTCACGAGCAACCTGTCAGACTGTTTCCCAGCCTGAAGCCCATTGCCCATTGTTTACTTGAATTTAAGAGTGCCCATTGTTTACTTGAATTTAAGAGTGCCCAATGTACCTAAAGAGTATGTGTTTGGAAAGTGGGAGGAAACCTGAGTACCAGGAGGAAACCCACACAAGATGGGAGGAAATTAAGGTGAATGTTGTTGGTTGGGGTTGGGGCTAGGGTTAGGGGTTGGGGTTAGGGTTAGGTCCATGTCCATTAGACATTGGACCTCCACTTATTTGCATTTCGAATGGGAGGGAGAATGGGAGGGAGGTTTGGTCTCTCGCTGACTTCGACCTCTCTATAACTGAGCCGTAACCTGTTCTTTTCTTGACACAGTTTGACATACTTGGTTTGGGCAGCTGGACCGACTGGCGCCCCCTCAAGGTTGCGGAGTTCCTGCTCGATGTACTGCTGGTGTTTTTTCTCCCTCTCCGCAATCCATTTAGCGTTCCTTACTGCGGCGTCATATTCCTGTTTTTTCTGCTGCTGAAGCCGGGCACGTTTTTCAGCTGCGAACTGGATATTGAAATTCTCTATTTGAATTGTGCTATTTCCAGACGTCTCAGGCTTCAATTGTTGACGTTTCACGAGCAACCTGTCAGACTGTTTCCCAGCCTGAAGCCCATTGCCCATTGTTTACTTGAATTTAAGAGTGCCCATTGTTTACTTGAATTTAAGAGTGCCCAATGTACCTAAAGAGTATGTGTTTGGAAAGTGGGAGGAAACCTGAGTACCAGGAGGAAACCCACACAAGATGGGAGGAAATTAAGGTGAATGTTGTTGGTTGGGGTTGGGGCTAGGGTTAGGGGTTGGGGTTAGGGTTAGGTCCATGTCCATTAGACATTGGACCTCCACTTATTTGCATTTCGAATGGGAGGGAGAATGGGAGGGAGGTTTGGTCTCTCGCTGACTTCGACCTCTCTATAACTGAGCCGTAACCTGTTCTTTTCTTGACACAGTTTGACATACTTGGTTTGGGCAGCTGGACCGACTGGCGCCCCCTCAAGGTTGCGGAGTTCCTGCTCGATGTACTGCTGGTGTTTTTTCTCCCTCTCCGCAATCCATTTAGCGTTCCTTACTGCGGCGTCATATTCCTGTTTTTTCTGCTGCTGAAGCCGGGCACGTTTTTCAGCTGCGAACTGGATATTGAAATTCTCTATTTGAATTGTGCTATTTCCAGACGTCTCAGGCTTCAATTGTTGACGTTTCACGAGCAACCTGTCAGACTGTTTCCCAGCCTGAAGCCCATTGCCCATTGTTTACTTGAATTTAAGAGTGCCCATTGTTTACTTGAATTTAAGAGTGCCCAATGTACCTAAAGAGTATGTGTTTGGAAAGTGGGAGGAAACCTGAGTACCAGGAGGAAACCCACACAAGATGGGAGGAAATTAAGGTGAATGTTGTTGGTTGGGGTTGGGGCTAGGGTTAGGGGTTGGGGTTAGGGTTAGGTCCATGTCCATTAGACATTGGACCTCCACTTATTTGCATTTCGAATGGGAGGGAGAATGGGAGGGAGGTTTGGTCTCTCGCTGACTTCGACCTCTCTATAACTGAGCCGTAACCTGTTCTTTTCTTGACACAGTTTGACATACTTGGTTTGGGCAGCTGGACCGACTGGCGCCCCCTCAAGGTTGCGGAGTTCCTGCTCGATGTACTGCTGGTGTTTTTTCTCCCTCTCCGCAATCCATTTAGCGTTCCTTACTGCGGCGTCATATTCCTGTTTTTTCTGCTGCTGAAGCCGGGCACGTTTTTCAGCTGCGAACTGGATATTGAAATTCTCTATTTGAATTGTGCTATTTCCAGACGTCTCAGGCTTCAATTGTTGACGTTTCACGAGCAACCTGTCAGACTGTTTCCCAGCCTGAAGCCCATTGCCCATTGTTTACTTGAATTTAAGAGTGCCCATTGTTTACTTGAATTTAAGAGTGCCCAATGTACCTAAAGAGTATGTGTTTGGAAAGTGGGAGGAAACCTGAGTACCAGGAGGAAACCCACACAAGATGGGAGGAAATTAAGGTGAATGTTGTTGGTTGGGGTTGGGGCTAGGGTTAGGGGTTGGGGTTAGGGTTAGGTCCATGTCCATTAGACATTGGACCTCCACTTATTTGCATTTCGAATGGGAGGGAGAATGGGAGGGAGGTTTGGTCTCTCGCTGACTTCGACCTCTCTATAACTGAGCCGTAACCTGTTCTTTTCTTGACACAGTTTGACATACTTGGTTTGGGCAGCTGGACCGACTGGCGCCCCCTCAAGGTTGCGGAGTTCCTGCTCGATGTACTGCTGGTGTTTTTTCTCCCTCTCCGCAATCCATTTAGCGTTCCTTACTGCGGCGTCATATTCCTGTTTTTTCTGCTGCTGAAGCCGGGCACGTTTTTCAGCTGCGAACTGGATATTGAAATTCTCTATTTGAATTGTGCTATTTCCAGACGTCTCAGGCTTCAATTGTTGACGTTTCACGAGCAACCTGTCAGACTGTTTCCCAGCCTGAAGCCCATTGCCCATTGTTTACTTGAATTTAAGAGTGCCCATTGTTTACTTGAATTTAAGAGTGCCCAATGTACCTAAAGAGTATGTGTTTGGAAAGTGGGAGGAAACCTGAGTACCAGGAGGAAACCCACACAAGATGGGAGGAAATTAAGGTGAATGTTGTTGGTTGGGGTTGGGGCTAGGGTTAGGGGTTGGGGTTAGGGTTAGGTCCATGTCCATTAGACATTGGACCTCCACTTATTTGCATTTCGAATGGGAGGGAGAATGGGAGGGAGGTTTGGTCTCTCGCTGACTTCGACCTCTCTATAACTGAGCCGTAACCTGTTCTTTTCTTGACACAGTTTGACATACTTGGTTTGGGCAGCTGGACCGACTGGCGCCCCCTCAAGGTTGCGGAGTTCCTGCTCGATGTACTGCTGGTGTTTTTTCTCCCTCTCCGCAATCCATTTAGCGTTCCTTACTGCGGCGTCATATTCCTGTTTTTTCTGCTGCTGAAGCCGGGCACGTTTTTCAGCTGCGAACTGGATATTGAAATTCTCTATTTGAATTGTGCTATTTCCAGACGTCTCAGGCTTCAATTGTTGACGTTTCACGAGCAACCTGTCAGACTGTTTCCCAGCCTGAAGCCCATTGCCCATTGTTTACTTGAATTTAAGAGTGCCCATTGTTTACTTGAATTTAAGAGTGCCCAATGTACCTAAAGAGTATGTGTTTGGAAAGTGGGAGGAAACCTGAGTACCAGGAGGAAACCCACACAAGATGGGAGGAAATTAAGGTGAATGTTGTTGGTTGGGGTTGGGGCTAGGGTTAGGGGTTGGGGTTAGGGTTAGGTCCATGTCCATTAGACATTGGACCTCCACTTATTTGCATTTCGAATGGGAGGGAGAATGGGAGGGAGGTTTGGTCTCTCGCTGACTTCGACCTCTCTATAACTGAGCCGTAACCTGTTCTTTTCTTGACACAGTTTGACATACTTGGTTTGGGCAGCTGGACCGACTGGCGCCCCCTCAAGGTTGCGGAGTTCCTGCTCGATGTACTGCTGGTGTTTTTTCTCCCTCTCCGCAATCCATTTAGCGTTCCTTACTGCGGCGTCATATTCCTGTTTTTTCTGCTGCTGAAGCCGGGCACGTTTTTCAGCTGCGAACTGGATATTGAAATTCTCTATTTGAATTGTGCTATTTCCAGACGTCTCAGGCTTCAATTGTTGACGTTTCACGAGCAACCTGTCAGACTGTTTCCCAGCCTGAAGCCCATTGCCCATTGTTTACTTGAATTTAAGAGTGCCCATTGTTTACTTGAATTTAAGAGTGCCCAATGTACCTAAAGAGTATGTGTTTGGAAAGTGGGAGGAAACCTGAGTACCAGGAGGAAACCCACACAAGATGGGAGGAAATTAAGGTGAATGTTGTTGGTTGGGGTTGGGGCTAGGGTTAGGGGTTGGGGTTAGGGTTAGGTCCATGTCCATTAGACATTGGACCTCCACTTATTTGCATTTCGAATGGGAGGGAGAATGGGAGGGAGGTTTGGTCTCTCGCTGACTTCGACCTCTCTATAACTGAGCCGTAACCTGTTCTTTTCTTGACACAGTTTGACATACTTGGTTTGGGCAGCTGGACCGACTGGCGCCCCCTCAAGGTTGCGGAGTTCCTGCTCGATGTACTGCTGGTGTTTTTTCTCCCTCTCCGCAATCCATTTAGCGTTCCTTACTGTGGCGTCATATTCCTGTTTTTTCTGCTGCTGAAGCCGGGCACGTTTTTCAGCTGCGAACTGGATATTGAAATTCTCTATTTGAATTGTGCTATTTCCAGACGTCTCAGGCTTCAATTGTTGACGTTTCACGAGCAACCTGTCAGACTGTTTCCCAGCCTGAAGCCCATTGCCCATTGTTTACTTGAATTTAAGAGTGCCCAATGTACCTAAAGAGTATGTGTTTGGAAAGTGGGAGGAAACCTGAGTACCAGGAGGAAACCCACACAAGATGGGAGGAAATTAAGGTGAATGTTGTTGGTTGGGGTTGGGGTTGGGGCTAGGGTTAGGGGTTGGGGTTGGGGCTAGGGTTGTGCCTGAAGCCAGTCCCGGTTGTTTGGAGCTCTGTTGTCTTGCACTGCCTGTTCGTTATCTGTGAAAAAATCATCACATACTGGCTGCTTTTTTTTCAAAATTTGTTTTTAATTATTAAAAACCTTTATTAACAAAACTGATTTACAATCTGACATCATAGCTTGAAAAAACATTTTAAGATTCCAGAGACTTTATTGACATTTGCACAGGATACATGCACAGTGGAATTATTGTGCAGTTTACTTAAAAAAAAACAAGCAAGCGGTATTGCACAAACCTCTCCTGCTGACATTAACGTCTTTCAGAGGCTGTAGTGGGCTCGGTTTTTCTTTTTCCAAGTTCCATCACTTGTTGATGTCTCTCACAGAGTGGCTTTCAGGGTCTTCTCTGATATCTATACCATATGGAGAATAGATTTGTAGTGTAATTGCCAACAACATAGGGTATATTACAAAGGAACTCCATAGGTATCCCTCAACAATTACAAATCATTATTAACTTGATTATAGTAGTTTGACAACTGCTATAGTGATGCATTTAATCAACCATTATTTGAAAGTTATCTCTTCCCCTGTGAAAGAGGATCAACATGTTTCCTGTTTAAAAGTTTACGGGACATATCATGATGATTAAATATACTGTAACTGCTTTAATCTACACTAACCTTGTAACCTTGCCCAACTTTTTTTTATAACAGCAGTCACTGACTCAGTCCTATTCACCACTTCCATGGCCTGGACATGTTCTATGACATTCTCCAAAACCATCACAGTCACAAAACAAAAATACAATTTGAATGACTAGTCTGCCTTGAATGCTCTGACACTCAAATCTTCAGTTGGAAATCATTAGTCAGTGTCATATCAGACCAAACATAAAAACTGCACAAGCTAAATACACATATGTAGGAAATTAAGACAATCTTATTTTCAAAACACACCTGTGTCGTGATTTTTTTTTTCTCCCTGCACCTGTGAGCTCTTGGTCTCTGTGCCATTATCCTTCCTCATGCTTCAAAAAGAAATGCTTTTGGTGTGACACCTACACCTTATGGAGCCCAGATGTGTAGAGAAGAAGTAGAGTTGAAGTGTCAACAATATATGCTGTGTCATTCATAAAAAGGAGCACACAGATAGTCCTCAACAATTCAGAAATTTTATTTTAGTGGATTAGTGGAAGAATGCATTTAAAATATTAGTGCCCTGGATTTAGGAATCATTACAAACCTTGTCCAGCTTCTTCCACATAGTAGAAGTAAAATTTGTAGAATAAGTTACACTTAACAAGATTTTAATTACCTATTGTAACAAGCTTTTAAATACATCTATGCATACACACACACACATACACATATACATTTACATATATAACATAGATCATCTCGATGCACTGTAATTACTAGTTCAGCTGTACTAGATATTTGATATATTTAATAGATGTATCGTTTTATGACCCTATTTTACAACCCTACTTTACATCCCAGAAGAACTACAGCTGTGCTGCTAATTTGTATCAAGCTGCATGGCACGGCTCTAGGGAATTGTAGTTTTTACTAGAGACCCACAATATGATTGGTACGATAAATACTATAAATACTATTTATCTTATTATAACGTGAAACGTTTCACTTTATGACATGAAACTTATATTGTTATAACATGAAATGTTTCACGTTAATGTGAAATGTTTTTAATTCATTTGTTTGGGTGTGGGAGCTTCCACAAACACGTCACTGATCACATCTTCAGTCAATGAGGAGTTTTTCAAATTTATTGCACCTATTTGACCAACCCGACTAATTTTGAGTCGTGTAGTCTCCGTTTTTCCTACAAGATGTACGTCTAGATGACTAGACTAGAGGCTGACTTTATCGATCTCTCTATAACCCAGCTGTAACTTGTTCTGTTCCTGACACAGTATAACATATTTGGTTTGGGCAGTGCCCAGTTTGGGTAATGCCTCACCGTTATTTGCAGTAATACAGCCAGGCACCTCTCTGTTAACTAAACCACGCCCTCCTGTCCTCACAGCTGGAAAGACTGGCACCCCTTGAAGGTGGAGGAGTTCCTGCTGGACGTACTGCTGGTGTTTTTTCTCTCTCTCCGCAATCTGTTCAGCGTTCCTTACTGCGGCGTCATACTCCTCTTTTTTCTGCTGCAGAAGCCGGGCACGTTTTTCAGCTGCTAACTTGATATTGACATTCTGTATTTCAGTTTCTCTATCTCTAAACCTCAGAGGCTTCAATTGTTCACGTTTCACTAGCAACCTGTCAGACTGTTTCCCAGCCTGAAGCCAGTCCCAGTTGCTCTGGAGCTCTGTTTTCTTGCACTGCCCTTTCTCCGTGATCTGTGCCTCATTTTTTGTGTGCTGCATAGCTGCCAATTTCTCCCCCGCTATCTCTTGTCGTTTCTGGAGCTTCCTGACTTTCTCAAACCGGTCAATGTTTCTCTGCTGCTGCATTTTCTCCATTTCTAACTTTGCTGTTAACCAGCTGTTTTTCTTTCATTTGTTTTTCATCGACCTCTCTATAACCCAGCTGTAACCTGTTCTGTTCCTGACACAGTTTGACATACTTGGTTTGGGCAGTGCCCAGTTTGGGTAATGCCTCACCGTTATTTGCCGTAATACAGCCAGGCACCTCTCTGTTAACAAAACCACGCCCTCTGAGGGGGGTGCCTTTTTTGTGGAGCTTCCTGACCTCCTGATGCTGCATTTTTTCAATTTCTAACTGTTCAATTTTAGCTTTCTCTATCTCTCTCTTTTCCTGCAGTCTCTCTTTATCTTTCAGCAGCTGTTGTTGTGTCAAATTCTTTGGATCTCAGTTTAAAGACGTTTTAAAATATCCCAAAATCAGATCAGGAAAAACTTCTCTTTGGTGTCCAAAAATCCTCAGGAGTCAGAGTGCAGAACAGCAAAAGTGTTCTTTTAATGCCAGGCAGAAAAAGGAGAGCATTTCACAACACAAACAGAGTGTATCAGAGATGACTCTGGTCTGCTGTGGTTTCTGTCTTGTCTTTTATACTCTTGGGCCTGCAAAGGACACGCCTATGGCCAACCCCTTATTTCTGGCCAATTACATTATTAGAAATTATTTTCATCTCTTTTTGTTAGGTCAAGCTTTCTGATACAGGTTTCAGCAGACCAGAGTTTGCCCAGGCATGTCTGGAGCTTTGTCCAGACATGTCCATTTTTTTAAGCCTGTTCTTTGTTAATTTTACACCAATATTTTCACAATTGTTTTTGGTCTTATTTTTTTTTAAGTTATTGCTGCCTGTTTTACACCCTTGTTTCTAAACCCTCTCTTAAGTTTTTTTTTTTTTTTAATATTAAAGTTTAATGCAAATACTCTTTTAAATTTTACCAAGTGCTCTGAGTGAGATTAACATCAACATAATATGTGCCTTCACACTTAATCACAGGTCTTGTGAGGTATACATGAGATATAATTAATCCAGTGTCTTATAACAATATTTCAACCTTACTTAAGGCTCATCATGCAATATCACATTATAATCATTCTGCATTGCAATTTGTTCTCTTCAGCACATCACAGGTCTTTTAAAATTATATATATATTATACCACACTGTTTTTCTTTAAATTGTTTTTGCTGATATAGAGCTTCTGAAGTCTTATTAATTCTTCTCTGCTCAATCTTCCCCTGCCCTTCAAGAAGTATTTCAAGTCTTCTGCCTTCATTTACAAGTATACACACACACACACACACACACACACACACACACACACACACACACACACACACATATATAGTATAGTTATGCGGGCCTGGAATTAAGGCCACTGTGGCCTTTGATAAATGCAAATTTGGGTGGTCAGAATTAATCTGAACAAGTTTCAACTATTAGCATGAGTCTAAGATCATAGGAGCAGTCACACAAAAGACTTAAAACACTTTTTTACATGTTAAACATTAAACACACTGATGAGAAACTTCTCAAGAATAGACTAGGATGAGAGCTGCAAGTCACATAACAGCTGACAGACTTTCCTAATCTGTTTTAACTGAGAAGTGGCTGTCTGCTTCCAGAGGTGTGTGTTTGTGTGTGTGTGTGTTAACGTCAAATCGGTTAATTTTGCATACACACTCCGCTAACGGCTAGACAATTACGTGTTCACAACATCACATATTCTTTTTGAATGAATAAAGTACCGGTGTAAAACAGACTTCTACATGGAGTGTTGCATTACGGGTTGTTTGTAGCATTTATGTTGGTAGGCTAACGAATATCTTAAAGTCTGTTTATATTGAGTGTGTTACAGTCAGTCAGCCTTAAAAGTGTTTCATTAGTCCAATTTAACCTGCAGGAGTTTCTGAAGGCTTGTGTAATGTGTTTTTCTGCCACAGAGGTAATGAATTTGTGAGAAATGAAAAACATTTCCAAGCGTCTCTACTTCAGAAACGTAACGTGTCAAGCTGCCAGATACCGCTGTCACAGATGATAAGGAGCTCAAAAAGACAAACAGGCAGTCTTATAAATACTAACAGCTGGACAAAATAATTTTGACCGCTTCCAAGAGCCTGGTAGGACTCTGAGAGTGTATTAATACTTACACTGTACAGTGTTTTGCTGCTTGCGCTTATCACATAACGTTTTTAGCTAACGTTAGCTAGTGGGTTAGCTGTTAATGTTTATGCTAACGTTACACATATATTTACAGAGTAGGAGAAATCTTGCGCTACTGTTTATGCTCAGAGTGATGACGGAGACACTGAGAAACATTGAGTCCGTTTATTTGTTCCGTCACATTTTAAATGAGGATGTCCGCAACTTTCTTTTAAGGGCACAACGGCCAGTTCAAAACAAGGGCATGGCAAACTGGCTGTGTGGGTAGTTAATTTTAGAAGGGGCATTACGGCCACACTCTGGGGCATCCATGACACTGGCCGTTTGGCCATGGTATAATTCCTGCCCTGGTTATGGTTGAATAACAAGTCACTTAGCAGATAAACATTTTACTAGATGGTAATTCGTTTTGTTGTTTTTTTTTTCAGTGCTTGTCAATGAATTCAAACACGGGTCTAGTAAGGGTCTATTAAATCTACTAGCTGACAAATTAAGAGGTCTGCTGGCCTTAATTCTGATACCAGACATTGACCATGCATTTAGATCCCTGTCCAAATTTATCAGATTTTCATTTACCACTATTAGATTAAAGATATCAGATATTCATTTGAACTTCCTATAAACACCTTTCACACTGCAACTAAAGGATGTCATTCAGGACTGTCCTGTTTTAATTGTATTTTCATTTACTGCTGTCTGACTGAACACAGCAGGATCATCAGATGGGAGATATTCATTTTAACCTGTATAAAATAACATTTTTACACTCCAGCTGTTTTAATTTTTAGAGGTCAACCATCTCTGTAGGATGAGCACTTCCTGCTCTGTTGGCTGTGAGATTGCTGCTGCTTTTGGGCCAATAAGGACACTTACACCTGGGCTGAAAGTTCTCATCAACAAAAGCAAATGCATGTTACAATCAATGTAATTATATGTGTAATATGAATGTCATTTTCAAATATAACTTAATACCATCATTTAAGTATATGTTTTAGTTCAAAGAAACACTTTTGAAGGGGTGATGTAGAAAATGATTTCACTAAACCAGTCAAATATATTTTGACTGTAGAATTCAAAATGTTGGAAGTTAAATGATTTCTGAAAAACAGGTTAACTTTTTTGATGAATGATGCTGTCTCAGCGTCAGTATGTTCAGTCATTGAATGTGCTCCTTTCTGAAGAATAATATGAGTTAATATATATCTTCTCAACATCACCTTGCATGTTTTTCTTATTATTCTTTTCTCTTCATCTTGAGTACAAAGTGTAGAAAACTTGATCAGGATACCCTCCTATCAGGTGAAGGTAGGACTGCATCACTTGGACGAGGGCTGCTCATTTACTTTTCTCCTGTAGACTTGATTTAGACATTAAATGTGTGTTTGTATGTGGAGAAGAGAGCCTGCGAGCACACAGCTCAGTCTGTCAGACCGCTAAATGAGCCTGAAATGTTACTGGACACCTGGGATTTCTTTGTCCCAGTCCTCCCTACTACATTACAGCCAGGCACCTCTCTGTTAACTAAATCACGCCCTCCTGTCCTCACAGCTGGAAAGACTGGCACCCCCTGAAGGTGGAGGAGTTCCTGCTGGACGTACTGCTGGTGTTTTTTCTCTCTCTCGGCAATCTGTTCAGCGTTCCTTACTGCAGCGTCATACTCCTCTTTTTTTTGCTGCAGAAGCCGGGCACGTTTTTCAGCTGCTAACTTGATATATATATATAGATAGATAGATAGATAGATATATAGATATTTTTCTTATTTTTGTTGTTGTCTTCATCTGTCTTCTCTGGCTGCTCATCTGACTGGATGATACAAGGAACTGCCCTACACCTTGTTCTACACCTGAGAATACAGACAAGTGACTCATAGTAAATACATTGGTGGTGTGTTTCAAACTGTCCCTCTTCTTCTAGAGTTCAGTGCAGGATGTGACAGCGTTGTCTTCTTACCTGTCTCTTGTAGAACAGGATATAGGCCGAATCCTGCCGCTCCTTACACACGGACGCGCCGGTGGTTTCAGAGACCGCTGCATCATTAAATGTGAGCCAGTGGTCAGTTGGCTCGTCCGGATGCTCTTCAAGATGCATGCCCTCACATATGTAGTGTCCTAACAGGAGAGAGATCGTTGTTAACACTTTGAGATGCAGTTAAGGTTGTGCAGGTTAAGCAAATTAAAAGAGACTTATTGTAAGTAGTTCTTTTCCCCACTGAAAGACTCTATAACATGTCTGAGCCCATGAGAGAGGACTACAGAAAGTCACATTCAGCATTCACTGTGTGATTTTCATACCTGCGTTCCCTGTTGCCCCTAAATGACAGATGCTGCTGACCAGGCTGTAGCGGCTGTCACCCTGACAAGAAACACAGTTAATAAAAGTTAGCTACACACAAACACACAAAACAACAGCACACGCAGTCTACATGTTAACTTTAATGTTTCTGTTTGTTGTCAGGTAAGGTTTGTATATTTCTTTACCTGGTTGGAGGACACCACCAGTTTTTTGAGCCAGTGATGGTGATATCTCAACAAATAAGAAAGACAGCCCCATGTTACAGCTGTCATTCAAAACGTGACACAAATTATACCTGTGTTTCATACAAGACCATACACATAGGGACAGTTAAAGCACATCCACTCTATTGTTTGCTGTTCAGAGTTTTTAGTTTGACAAAAAGAGAAGTCTTAAGGTCGTCGTATCATGCACAAATATTTAAAAATATTCACAAAGTCCCTGTTCCATGGGATTTTAATCCTTGTGTGAAACTGAATCAAAGTTTGTGCTGAATATGATCAGATGTTCAGATTTTGGGTTTGGACTGATGAGCTCACATTGTTGAGAATTGGGGCGTGCAAAACATATATGTGGTTTCCTCACAGATTCTCAACATAGACATTCTTCATATGACATGCTGGTTTTTATCCCTAAAGTGTCTCCATGCCTACTGTTTAACTGAATTATCAATAAAAGCCAGAAAATGAAGATTTAAACCACATTTTGTTTGTGTGTTGTGTGTGTGTGTGTGTGTGTGTGTGTGTGTGTGTCGTGACCCAGCCTACTATGCCTCTGATTGGCTCGTACTTATTGCCTTCGTTGGTAGGGTTCGTTAGGTTTAGGCATGAGGAATGAGATTGGTTAGGGTTAGGGTAAGAATATCAGGGTAAACCAATCAGAGGCAGATTAGGGAGGGTCATAACTTTGCCATCCTGGGAAAATAAAATTTGTGTCCCATACAGGATGTGTGTAGCCTAGCTTAGCTCAAATACTTAGCTACTGTAGAAGCAGGTGGAAACTGCTAGTTTAGCTCCATCAAAAGTGAAAAGCAACACCTTCCACCCGCCTCAAAGCTGCTGACATGTTGTTTCTTGCTTATTTAACGTGCAGAAAAAGAAAATGAGACATTTTAGCTGCAGACATTTTAGTTAGAGTTGTTTCAACAAACTCTAACTAACAGCCGCTTGGTGCATTAAAAAGTTTGTCACAGTGTGGCGATGAGCTTGCTAACTAATTAAGAAGATATAACATGTAAATAAGGAAGCTTTTGAATTGTTTGAATGTGTATTTTTCACTTTTGATGGAGCTAGGCTAGCAGTTTCCCCCTGCTTCCAGTTTTTGTGCTAGGCTAGGCTAAACACGTCCATACCTATCTCTGTACTGAATGCACCAAGATGAAACTGATATCCATCTTCTCATGACTCCGAGTATGAAATATAAAAGTACCTGTGGAGAATATAGTTCCTTACCGAGTGTTAAATTCTTCCTGTTGGAGTTTTCATATTGTTGCTGTAGTTTATTATCAGTTTTGGAAATTTTCCAGGTGTCAGATCAGCTGAAGCTCCTTGGTTGAGAAACTTGTCTTTCACTTTCTGAAACTCTAAGAACACAGGATTTTTACCATTGACTGTATATAAAGATGGACGACATGCCAGCTCCACAAAAGTGAAGCCAAAAATCCTCGATCACCCTCTGGTGGCTGGCTGCAGTATAGGTCATAAGTTCTGCCCCCTCCATGTTAGCAGATGGGACACGAGCCAAACTAAAAAACCAAAGATGGTTCTGTCATTTCTGTCATTCTGTCAGGTTAAGCACCTCAGAGGATGACTGGGTAGGGTTAGGGATAACGTTGGGTGCAGGGGAAACACATATCAACAGGGGAACAGTTTTGAACACAACACCTGCTAACTGTCATTGTTCTGCTTTGGCACAGATGTAACGTACTAAATTAAATTTCATGTTATTTTCTCATATATTCTATTCAGGTCAATCATTGCTGCTTTGTAAAAACGCCACGTTAAAAATAAACAATTGTATTTTTCATAGAAAGATTTAAAAGAAAGATAAATTAACATGTACCTCTAAATAACCACAGATTGTATTCAGTTTATTTGAAAGTCAATAATGAAAAATGTAATCTACTAAAGTCTATTAAATCTACTAGCTGATAAATTAAGAGGTCTGCTGGCCTTAATTCTGATACCAGACATTGACCATGCATTTAGATCCCTGTCCAGATTTATCAGATTTTCATTTACCACTATTAGATTAAAGATATCAGATATTCATTTGAACTTCCTATAAACACCTTTCACACTGCAACTAAAGGATGTCATTCAGGACTGTCCTGTTTTAATTGTATTTTCATTTACTGCTGTCTGACTGAACACAGCAGTATCAGATATTCATTTTAACCTGTATAAAATAACATTTTTACACTCCAGCTGTTTTAATTTTTAGAGGTCAACCATCTCTGTAGGATGAGCACTTCCTGCTCTGTTGACTGTGAGTTTGCTGCTGCTTTTGGGCCAATAAGGACACTTACACCTGGGCTGAAAGTTCTCATCAACAAAAGCAAATGCATGTTACAATCAATGTAATTATATGTGTGATATGAATGTCATTTTCAAATATATTTTTCTTTTCATGCTTGGATGGATTTTTACCATTGACTGTATATAAAGATGGACGACATGCCAGCTCCACAGAAGTGAAGCCAAAAATCCTCGATCACCCCCTGGTGGCTGGCTGCAGTATAGGTCATAAGTCCCGCCCCCTCCATGTTAGCAGATGGGACACGAGCCAAACTAAAAAACCAAAGATGGTTTCTGTCATTCTGTCAGGTTAAGCACCTCAGAGGATGACTGGGTAGGGTTAGGGATAAGGTTGGTTTCAGGGGAAACATATTGACAGGGGAACAGTTTTTAACACAACACCTGCTAACTGTCGTTGTTCTGCTTTGGCACAGACATAACGTATGGGAGGCCGGGTATGGTTGTAACACTTTTTGCTTCAGCACCTGTAACTCACTGAATTTCTGAGCTAGAGTTCTCAAACTTGTATACAAAGTATCCACATTTGTTTACTACAAATGGCACCAATTCAAACCTCTGCAAGAATATCACAGACCTCGTGAGTTGATGTCAAATACATGGTGTTCCTTTGTTACAACCTACCTCACTACCGGGGTAGGTTGTAACACATGCTGAGGTAAGTTCTAACAATTATATAAAAGAAGCAAAAACAGAGGCCACACCATGCGATATACTTCAAAAAGAGGTTTATTGAAATAAAAGAACAATGCAGAACAATGTCTCTCTCTCACTGTGACTGACCATAACTCAAATCCACTTTGTTTGACTCAGGAGTGTGTGCGTGTGTGTGTGCGTGTGTAAATTAGTCTACTAGAACAAACCTCCTTAACAGTATTTATGCTTATTAAACACTCTACTACAATGTACCTGTGTAAAGAACATGTAGGTCTAATAAAAAACAATGTCAATGTGTGTGTGTGTTTGTGTGTGTGTCTATGTGTGTATATTCTTAATCAGAGTCACAATGGTGACAAATGAATGTTGGTAACCCTGGAGTGCAGGCTTGGTGGGCCCAGAGACTGCATAGGGCACATTTTACCCACACTTGGCAGATCCCATGTGCCTTCGCAACTGATCTGACTGACTTGTTCACCTGTGAATGTGAACGTCACTCAGACTCTCACATCCAAGGTGAGCGCTTTTATGAGACTACCTTGCTGTCTGGTTATTGGTCCTGGTTTCCGGGTGGTGCCCCGTAATTATTAATCAAAATGAATAATTAATTACTGATAACCAGCCGTGTTCCTTAAGCTCCAACACTACATTGTGACAGACATCAATCGAATGTTCATCAAATGTGGATACTAGTTATAGAAAATAAGTTCTCTGTTCTTAAATGCAAAATTCAATCATTTATTCAATACAATAAGAAAAATTTGAAGTCTCTGCTTCGTTGATCCGACGGTCTCCTTAGCTCGTCATGCAAGACTGATAGGTCGGCACCATGTATTTGATGTTTATGAAGGCGTCCTTCCCTCCATGACGCTCAAACATCTCAAGAGTCTCCTGGATCCGATCACCAATGTTCTCTCTCTTCCGCTGGCCATATTCAATGCCACCTCCAGAATTTATATTCATGTTCTTGAAGATTCTGAAGATGGGGAGGATCACCACAGCACCAGAGCCTCTCCCACCTTGTCTCCAGACATCACCAGATGCTGCAGGACCTTCATTGTGGTGGCCATCACCTGACGCTTCCTTGTGTTCAGGGCAGTTCTGATGGGGACGATGAGCTGGAGACAGACCTGTACAAGCTGCTGAAGAGCCAGAGCCTTTTTTTCATAGAAAGTATATGTGGTCAGTTTTGAGCCATAACACAACAGATGTAACAATAATTGCTCATTTTAAGCTATAAGAAAAAATATGCAAGTTATTTTTTGGAACAGTTACAACAGTTAGGAGACAGTGTATTGAAAAGCAGTACTGAGTTTATTAAAACTACACTGAATGTTTGACTTTTCCACAAAATGCAGTCTGATCAATTAATTATATTTATTGTTACTGTTATATTTTCATGATAAAATAAAGTCTAAAAAAGGGCTAAGGGTGGTCACATTTAATCGGAACAAGTTTCAACTATTAGCATGAGTCTAAGATCATAGGAGCAGTTACAAAAATGACGACTTAAAACACTTTTTTACACAAATATCGCTGTCACAGATGATAAGGAGCTCAAAAAGACAAACAGGCAGTCTTATAAATACTAACAGCTGGACGAAATAATTTTGACCGCTTCCAAGAGCCTGGTAGGACTCGGAGAGTGTATTAATACTAATAAAACCCTGTACAGTGTTGTGCTGCTTGTGCTTATCACATAGCGTTTTTAGCTAATGTCAGCTGTTAATGTTTATGCTAACGTTACACATATATTTACAGAGTAGGAGAAATGTTGCGCTACTTTTTACGCTCAGGGTGATGACGGAGACACTGAGAAACGTGAAGTCTGTTTGTTTGCTGCGTCACGTAGTTTTAAATGAGGATGTCTGCAACTTTCTTTTAAGGGCACAGCGGCCAGTTCAAAACAAGGGCATGGCAAACTGGCTGTGTGGGTAGTTAATTTTAGAAGGGGCATTACGGCCACACTCTGGGGCATCCATGACACTGGCCGTTTGGCCATGGTATAATTCCTGCCCTGGTTATAGTTGAATAACAAGTCACTTAGCAGATAAACATTTTACTAGATGGTAATTCGTTTTGTTGTTTTTTTTTTTTCAGTGCTTGTTAATGTATTCAAACACGGGTCAAATTTGACCTGCTGACACTAAAGGTGTAAACCCTTTTCTAATACATTCCCTTCAAAGTTAACACAAGTTAAAAAGAGGATTTAAAAAAAAAAGAAATATCACACAGTGCATTGAAGGCAAATTCTTATTTTCAGTTAGCTCCACAAGAACCATAAGTTGATTTAAAAGTGGCACCAGTAGCAAGTTACACCAGCAATCCCAGGAATGTTGGATATGGGTGATTGATCGACCCAAGTCCTTCCTTTCTTGTTACGGCCCTGCGAATTAAGCCAAATTGTTACTATTTAAATGTGACATATTGTGCACATTTTCATTAAATATCTTAATTGAACTGACTGTACTGTTTACTGTACAGCTGTGATATTTTTTAAATATAAATACTGAGTCAAACTCGCTCACTAATAAAAGACTAAAAATGATCAGGACTGTGAAAAATTTACTCTGGAGTTTTGATGAAAAGGGGCTCTCTATGCTCTTTGCTGTGTTGTACAGCTTCAGAGCACACTCGTGAACTCTCAGCTGTTGTTATAGTTGTACTTTAATGTATTTGAAAAGCGCATTACTTTTTAATACCAAAAAAATTTACAATTGCAAAAAGTATGCTATAAATACACTAATTATCACCCAATTATCACTTCCCCTGCAGTAATATTTCAGACTAGTTTACTAAGACTACTTTAATGTATTTGAAAAGCGCATTACTTTTTAATACAAGTGTACGAACACATACAAACACATGGTTGACATGAAATATTTTTAGCAAAACATGTTTGAGGATCCATCACTTTACAGCAGGTAAGTGGTGAACTACAGGTTATTTACATGTGTACCTTGATAATCAAAGATAATTTGATTTAAAAAAAAAAAAAAAAAAGCATGTCAGTCACAATTACAAAACCTCGCAGCAGCGCAACAAGTAGTTTCTCTACTTCCGCTTTCTGTTGCCATATTGTGAAATAGGCATATTCCGTGGTATTTTTCAAAGCAAAAAAAGTTTTTAATGAAAAAGAAAGTCTGCACATTATTTTTTTTTACTGTTTATTTGAATTTAAGAGTGCCCATTGTTTACTTGAATTTAAGAGTGCCCAATGTACCTAAAGAGTATGTGTTTGGAAAGTGGGAGGAAACCTGAGTACCAGGAGGAAACCCACACAAGATGGGAGGAAATTAAGGTGAATGTTGTTGGTTGGGGTTGGGGCTAGGGTTAGGGGTTGGGGTTAGGGTTAGGTCCATGTCCATTAGACATTGGACCTCCACTTATTTGCATTTCGAATGGGAGGGAGAATGGGAGGGAGGTTTGGTCTCTCGCTGACTTCGACCTCTCTATAACTGAGCCGTAACCTGTTCTTTTCTTGACACAGTTTGACATACTTGGTTTGGGCAGCTGGACCGACTGGCGCCCCCTCAAGGTTGCGGAGTTCCTGCTCGATGTACTGCTGGTGTTTTTTCTCCCTCTCCGCAATCCATTTAGCGTTCCTTACTGCGGCGTCATATTCCTGTTTTTTCTGCTGCTGAAGCCGGGCACGTTTTTCAGCTGCGAACTGGATATTGAAATTCTCTATTTGAATTGTGCTATTTCCAGACGTCTCAGGCTTCAATTGTTGACGTTTCACGAGCAACCTGTCAGACTGTTTCCCAGCCTGAAGCCCATTGCCCATTGTTTACTTGAATTTAAGAGTGCCCAATGTACCTAAAGAGTATGTGTTTGGAAAGTGGGAGGAAACCTGAGTACCAGGAGGAAACCCACACAAGATGGAAGGAAATTAAGGTGAATGTTGTTGGTTGGGGTTGGGGTTGGGGCTAGGGTTAGGGGTTGGGGTTGGGGTTGGGACTAGGGTTGTGGTTGGGGGTTGGGACTAGGGTTGTGGTTGGGGGCTGGGACTAGGGTTGTGGTTGGGGGTTGGGGCTAGGGTTGTGCCTGAAGCCAGTCCCGGTTGCTTGGAGCTCTGTTGTCTTGCACTGCCTGTTCGTTATCTGTGAAAAAATCATCACATACTGGCTGCTTTTTTTTCAAAATTTGTTTTTAATTATTAAAAACCTTTATTAACAAAACTGATTTACAATCTGACATCATAGCTTGAAAAAACATTTTAAGATTCCAGAGACTTTATTGACATTTGCACAGGATACATGCACAGTGGAATTATTGTGCAGTTTACTTAAAAAAAAACAAGCAAGCGGTATTGCACAAACCTCTCCTGCTGACATTAACGTCTTTCAGAGGCTGTAGTGGGCTCGGTTTTTCTTTTTCCAAGTTCCATCACTTGTTGATGTCTCTCACAGAGTGGCTTTCAGGGTCTTCTCTGATATCTATACCATATGGAGAATAGATTTGTAGTGTAATTGCCAACAACATAGGGTATATTACAAAGGAACTCCATAGGTATCCCTCAACAATTACAAATCATTATTAACTTGATTATAGTAGTTTGACAACTGCTATAGTGATGCATTTAATCAACCATTATTTGAAAGTTATCTCTTCCCCTGTGAAAGAGGATCAACATGTTTCCTGTTTAAAAGTTTACGGGACATATCATGATGATTAAATATACTGTAACTGCTTTAATCTACACTAACCTTGTAACCTTGCCCAACTTTTTTTTATAACAGCAGTCACTGACTCAGTCCTATTCACCACTTCCATGGCCTGGACATGTTCTATGACATTCTCCAAAACCATCACAGTCACAAAACAAAAATACAATTTGAATGACTAGTCTGCCTTGAATGCTCTGACACTCAAATCTTCAGTTGGAAATCATTAGTCAGTGTCATATCAGACCAAACATAAAAACTGCACAAGCTAAATACACATATGTAGGAAATTAAGACAATCTTATTTTCAAAACACACCTGTGTCGTGATTTTTTTTTTCTCCCTGCACCTGTGAGCTCTTGGTCTCTGTGCCATTATCCTTCCTCATGCTTCAAAAAGAAATGCTTTTGGTGTGACACCTACACCTTATGGAGCCCAGATGTGTAGAGAAGAAGTAGAGTTGAAGTGTCAACAATATATGCTGTGTCATTCATAAAAAGGAGCACACAGATAGTCCTCAACAATTCAGAAATTTTATTTTAGTGGATTAGTGGAAGAATGCATTTAAAATATTAGTGCCCTGGATTTAGGAATCATTACAAACCTTGTCCAGCTTCTTCCACATAGTAGAAGTAAAATTTGTAGAATAAGTTACACTTAACAAGATTTTAATTACCTATTGTAACAAGCTTTTAAATACATCTATGCATACACACACACACATACACATATACATTTACATATATAACATAGATCATCTCGATGCACTGTAATTACTAGTTCAGCTGTACTAGATATTTGATATATTTAATAGATGTATCGTTTTATGACCCTATTTTACAACCCTACTTTACATCCCAGAAGAACTACAGCTGTGCTGCTAATTTGTATCAAGCTGCATGGCACGGCTCTAGGGAATTGTAGTTTTTACTAGAGACCCACAATATGATTGGTACGATAAATACTATAAATACTATTTATCTTATTATAACGTGAAACGTTTCACTTTATGACATGAAACTTATATTGTTATAACATGAAATGTTTCACGTTAATGTGAAATGTTTTTAATTCATTTGTTTGGGTGTGGGAGCTTCCACAAACACGTCACTGATCACATCTTCAGTCAGTCACTGTCTAAAAAAAAAAAAAACTTTCCACAAGGTAAAACATTCATGTCTCAGTTGTTTCTTCCATCTTTCCATTTGTATTGTATTTACATGAGAGTTAGGGCACTTGAAAGTGTGTCTAACTTTACAAGACAAATTTTAGGGTGGGGGAAAAGCCAAGCATACTCTCTCTCATTTACATTGTGTGCATTTATGTTGTATTTTCCACAAACAGTAATAAAGGAACAAGATTCCTCACTTTATCCGTTCTCTGCACACCGTTTCCTCATTCAAACATGAGGTTATGAAGTTATCACATTATAACATGAAACTTTTCACATTATACAAGTTTCATGTTATAACAAGATAAATAGTATATTGTTATAACGTGATAAGTTTGTATTGCATAATAACGTGAAAATATCTTGTTATAACAAGAAACTTTTCATGTTATGTGATCCGTTTTTTTCTTTTTCTTTTTCCAGGCATGGCAAATGTATTCAGCAAAATATGATTTGATGACATTAATACAACATGAATTATTGCACTGTTGTATTGTATTACAAGTAAAACCTAAATAAACCTCAACTACTAATTAATTTAAAACATAAAGTTACAAGTCCTTGACCAACTGTAACAATAAGAGAGACAATGATACATTTGAAATGTAGACGTTCATCTTTGAAATACAGGTCACCTTTTGCATTCATGTAACTGGAATTTATAAACATAAATAATAGATTGAAAAAGATTATTTTGTCTCTGTTCTGTCTCTCTTCTCCCTTGTTTTCTATTCACTTCATCATGATTACTCATCATTCTTTCGCCCCTGATCTGTTTGTTCCTCAGGCTTTTCCAAGTCCTCTGAGACTGAAGGTGCATCTTTCTCCTGAAATAAATGATCATAATCAGTATATGTATCCTTAAGTTAAGGATATACAGGGCTAGTACAAACAATAACATATAAAACAATGTTTTATGTAAATATGTGTTCTGAATTTTTCACACCACAGAAAAATGTGTTGTTAACCACCCAGCCAAATTTGACAGATAAAAAAAAAATGCCAGGTATATAAAATGAGGTTTCAAAATCATGGAAAAACAAGCAGTATTCTGAGCTCTGAAACGATGAGGACGTGTCCACTGAAGGAGCTGAAACTGCGCCCCCTCTGAGCCTCTGAATTTACCAACACTCATGCCGAACTCCCTTAAAAAATATACAACTTAAAGTAGGCCTTGTTTGTAGGTGTAGGACAAGCAACACAGATGATATTTCACAAATAAAGTAACGCTAGCCAGCCACTGTTTGATTCGGCACCTGTTTTGTAGGTAAATGTGGACTTATTTCAGTAAAAATGTGACTTACATGAGTAGTTAACAAGCAATCCGTCACCAATCATCATTATGTTAAATTGTCATTTTTTTCAATGAAGTTCAGTGTCGGCATTACTCACTTCTTTGAATAGTGCAGTACAGCGAGGGGCTGGGTGTAGCAGCCACAGGAGTACGTCTGTAGTGATGGTGAAGGCAGCGAAGGCACCAGAGTACCAGTATTACGCAACACAACACAGACACACAGGCATGGCAGTGTGCCTGCAGTGGGACATGGATATGTCCTCTTGGTGGACTGGAGTTTTAACACCGACTCAGCTGAGTTGGAAATAACTCCTTCAGTGCTGCTGTGCACCATTCACCAGTAACAGCTGATAACATGACACCTGCGTCTATCAGCCCGGCTGTGCCGGCCAGGAGAGAGTGTAAACAAACGGAGGAAGAAAGGAGCGCTAACGGCTAAGCTAAGGCTAACTCCTCATTGGCTATCTCTGCAATGTACAGTCTCTGGTGAACAAAATGGATGAACTGTGACTGTGGATCACCACTTATTAAAGGATTATGGACTGTAACTTCATGATTTGTATGGAAACATGGCTTAACAGCAGTGCCCCAATACCACCATTGAGCTACCGGCCTGCTACATCCCCAGGGCAGATATAACAGCTAATGACTCTGGTAAGACCAGAGGAGCGTGGGGGACTGTGTATTTATATTAACAAAGCTTGGCGCACGGACAATGCTATTATCGAGAGGCACTGCTCTGCTAACCTAGAATATCTCATAGTTAAGTGTAGACCTTTTTATCTGCCCAGAGAGTTTATATCTACTGTTGTGACTGCAGCATACATCAGGATGCTAATGCTAAGCTTGCACGTTGCCATTAGCAGACAACGGACAACACACTCAGCCGATGCCAAGGTGCTCTAGCTCTTATATAGTGGGGGTGGGGTGTGGGGGAGGGTGAACGCTAGTAATGCCTCTACGTCACGGTGTAGCCGTCTTAGGTACGCCCAACAAAACCGGAAACACAGAAATGGTGAAAAACATTTTAACGGTCTAACTCAACCATTCAGTACTACATAGTTCACAGTCTTTTCACATGTTTTCTGCAATTATTTTCCAACATGTATAATGTGTTTCAAAAGAAAAATCTCTAATTTTCCTTTACACAGACTTTAACATATGTGTGTTGTGGTTAAAGTCTGAACTGTTTGCATCAGTCTGTAGCGTGGGGGATTGCTCATCCATTTCACATACAAAATCAGTTGAAAGCGATGTTTTGGAGATGTACAGTTAGAGATGAAACTCTTCAGTAATACAACTTTTTTTTTAATGACTGGACTTAAGATGTATAATATTTATTGAGATAATGTGTTGTATATCCCACTCACCACAGCTCTGTCCTTTCCACAAGAGCATGTCAGCCATCTTTTGTACTCCTCTCGCACCTGGAACACACAAGTCAACAATTGAGGAAGAAGAATAGATATAATTGTAAGAATTTTTGACAAGGTAATTGAACTTTTTGGGTGGAAAAACTCTATCACACAAATTATTATTCAGAGCCGAGTAACTGTATGTGCATCATGTAACTCATCTTCAAAGCAGTTAGTCCTAGGCCACGTCACAATGTGGCATCATGTTTGGTGGTTAAGCAGCATATATGCTGACCGCGAGGAATCTCAGGAATCTCCACTGGGGGGGTGGGGGGCGCGGCAACCCCCACTGTGACAGGTTGTCACTTAGTCTTCCAAATTCAACATCAAGCACCAAAATTTTGCGTGTTCAAAATTTCATGCACCATATGTGTTGCCTACTTCAATAGACAGTTTTTTGAGCCACTGATGGTGCTTTCTCAACAAACCCATCAGTGTTCAGCCTAACGGTCAGCTGAGCCGTATGGGTCACACACCGGTGTCAATTTTTTATCTTTGAAATTAATCATATCAGCTGTTAGAGGCGAGGTTTCCCCTGAACCTTCCAGTGGCTGGTTTGCCTTCAACAGTGGGGTGGTGTATCAGAGGCACAAAATTATGTTGTGATTTTTTTTCCCTAAGTTCTAAATTCTTCCACTTTTGATTTTGGCTTATATAAACGTGATAGGATGTCAAGAGCCTGTTCTTTTCTATTTCTATTATTGCCTGTGTGCAATCTATCCAGTGAGCACTGGGTGCTGCCAGATAGCCACCATGACTCTTGCTCCCCTGCTCTCCTGCAGCAGCCTGTGTGGGATGGTGGAAATTTGCATGTGTGTTAGAGACACACAGACAGACCACATAGGGACACAGAGTGTGAGAGTAGGTTTCAGACAGCCCCATGTTACAGCTGCCACACAAATTATACCTGTGTTTCATACAAGACCATACACATAGGGACAGTTAAAGCACATCCACTCTATTGTTTGCTGTTCAGAGTTTTTAGTTTGACAAAAAGAGAAGTCTTAAGGTCGTCGTATCATGCACAAATATTTAAAAATATTCACAAAGTCCCTGTTCCATGGGATTTTAATCCTTGTGTGAAACTGAATCAAAGTTTGTGCTGAATATGATCAGATGTTCAGATTTTGGGTTTGGACTGATGAGCTCACATTGTTGAGAATTGGGGCGTGCAACATATATGTGGTTTCCTCACAGATTCTCAACATAGACATTCTTCATATGACATGCTGGTTTTTATCCCTAAAGTGTCTCCATGCCTACTGTTTAACTGAATTATCAATAAAAGCCAGAAAATGATGATTTAAACAACATTTTGTTTGTGTGTGTGTGTGTGTGTGTGTATTGTATTTGACTTGTGCATTTTCAAGTGTAAACTACAGAGACACATAAGACTGTGTTGACTAGACCACTGTGCCTGTGTTTCATACAAGACCATACACACAGAAAAAGTTCAAGCACATCCACTTTATTATTTGCTTAAGGTCTTAAGGTCGCAAATATTTACAAATATTTACAAAGTTCCTGTCCCATTAGATTTTAATCCTTGTGTGAAACAGATTCAAAGTTTGTGCTGATCCATTTCCCTGGGCTGGGACAGTAGGAGGAAATCTAAGGGAGCCAAGCCAGGTTTGAGCCCTCTCCACCAAAAGACTTCTTGTCCACTCTGTAGTTAAATAACAGTTCTTCTTTATCATTTAAGGAACAAATTTATTGCACCTATTTGACCAACCTGACTAATTTTGAGTCTTGTAGTCTCCGTTTTTCCTACAAGATGTACGTCTAGATGACTAGACTAGAGGCTGACTTTATCGATCTCTCTATAACCCAGCTGTAACTTGTTCTGTTCCTGACACAGTATAACATATTTGGTTTGGGCAGTGCCCAGTTTGGGTAATGCCTCACCGTTATTTGCAGTAATACAGCCAGGCACCTCTCTGTTAACTAAACCACGCCCTCCTGTCCTCACAGCTGGAAAGACTGGCATCCCCTGAAGGTGGAGGAGTTCCTGCTGGACGTACTGCTGGTGTTTTTTCTCTCTCTCCGCAATCTGTTCAGCGTTCCTTACTGCGGCGTCATAATCCTCTTTTTTCTGCTGCAGAAGCCGGGCACGTTTTTCAGCTGCTAACTTGATATTGACATTCTGTATTTCAGTTTCTCTATCTCTAAACCTCAGAGGCTTCAATTGTTCACGTTTCACTAGCAACCTGTCAGACTGTTTCCCAGCCTGAAGCCAGTCCCAGTTGCTCTGGAGCTCTGTTTTCTTGCACTGCCCTTTCTCCGTGATCTGTGCCTCATTTTTTGTGTGCTGCATAGCTGCCAATTTCTCCCCCGCTATCTCTTGTCGTTTCTGGAGCTTCCTGACTTTCTCAAACCGGTCAATGTTTCTCTGCTGCTGCATTTTCTCCATTTCTAACTTTGCTGTTAACCAGCTGTTTTTCTTTCATTTGTTTTTCATCGACCTCTCTATAACCCAGCTGTAACCTGTTCTGTTCCTGACACAGTTTGACATACTTGGCAGTGCCCAGTTTGGGTAATGCCTCACCGTTATTTGCCGTAATACAGCCAGGCACCTCTCTGTTAACAAAACCACGCCCTCTGAGGGGGGTGCCTTTTTTGTGGAGCTTCCTGACCTCCTGATGCTGCATTTTTTCAATTTCTAACTGTTCAATTTTAGCTTTCTCTATCTCTCTCTTTTCCTGCAGTCTCTCTTTATCTTTCAGCAGCTGTTGTTGTGTCAAATTCTTTGGATCTCAGTTTGAAGAAGTTTTAAAATATCCCAAAATCAGATCAGGAAAAACTTCTCTTTGGTGTCCAAAAATCCTCAGGAGTCAGAGTGCAGAACAGCAAAAGTGTTCTTTTAATGCCAGGCAGAAAAAGGAGAGCATTTCACAACACAAACAGAGTGTATCAGAGATGACTCTGGTCTGCTGTGGTTTCTGTCTTGTCTTTTATACTCTTGGGCCTGCAAAGGACACGCCTATGGCCAACCCCTTATTTCTGGCCAATTACATTATTAGAAATTATTTTCATCTCTTTTTGTTAGGTCAAACTTTCTGATACAGGTTTCAGCAGACCAGAGTTTGCCCAGGCATGTCTGGAGCTTTGTCCAGACATGTCCATTGTTTTAAGCCTGTTCTTTGTTAATTTTACACCAATATTTTCACAATTGTTTTTGGTCTTATTTTTTTTTAAGTTATTGCTGCCTGTTTTACACCCTTGTTTCTAAACCCTCTCTTAAGTTTTTTTTTTTTTTAATATTAAAGTTTAATGCAAATACTCTTTTAAATTTTACCAAGTGCTCTGAGTGAGATTAACATCAACATAATATGTGCCTTCACACTTAATCACAGGTCTTGTGAGGTATACATGAGATATAATTAATCCAGTGTCTTATAACAATATTTCAACCTTACTTAAGGCTCATCATGCAATATCACATTATAATCATTCTGCATTGCAATTTGTTCTCTTCAGCACATCACAGGTCCTTTAAAATTATATATATATTATACCACACTGTTTTTCTTTAAATTGTTTTTGCTGATATAGAGCTTCTGAAGTCTTATTAATTCTTCTCTGCTCAATCTTCCCCTGCCCTTCAAGAAGTATTTCAAGTCTTCTGCCTTCAATTACAAGTATACACACACACACACACACACACACACACACACACACACACACACACACACATATAGTATAGTTATGCGGGCCTGGAATTAAGGCCACTGTGGCCTTTGATAAATGCAAATTTATTGGGGCATTGCAGCCAAAAAGTTGGGCACCAAGGCCAGTTACAATCAGTTACAACAGAGACAGTGTATTGAAAAGCAGTACTGAGTTTATTAAAACTACACTGAATGTTTGACTTTTCCACAAAATGCAGTCTGATCAATTAATTATATGTATTGTTATTGTTATATTTTCATGATAAAATAAAGTCTAAAAAAGGGCTAAGGGTGGTCAGAATTAATCTGAACAAGTTTCAACTATTAGCATGAGTCTAAGATCATAGGAGCAGTCACACAAAAGACTTAAAACACTTTTTTACATGTTAAACATTAAACACACTGATGAGAAACTTCTCAAGAATAGACTAGGATGAGAGCTGCAAGTCACATAACAGCTGACAGACTTTCCTAATCTGTTTTAACTGAGAAGTGGCTGTCTGCTTCCAGAGGTGTGTGTTTGTGTGTGTGTGTGTTAACGTCAAATCGGTTAATTTTGCATACACACTCCGCTAACGGCTAGACAATTACGTGTTCACAACATCACATATTCTTTTTGAATGAATAAAGTACCGGTGTAAAACAGACTTCTACATGGAGTGTTGCATTACGGGTTGTTTGTAGCATTTATGTTGGTAGGCTAACGAATATCTTAAAGTCTGTTTATAGTGAGTGTGTTACAGTCAGTCAGCCTTAAAAGTGTTTCATTAGTCCAATTTAACCTGCAGGAGTTTCTGAAGGCTTGTGTAATGTGTTTTTCTGCCACAGAGGTAATGAATTTGTGAGAAATGAAAAACATTTCCAAGCGTCTCTACTTCAGAAACGTAACGTGTCAAGCTGCCAAATACCGCTGTCACAGATGATAAGAAGCTCAAAAAGACAAACAGGCAGTCTTATAAATACTAACAGCTGGACAAAATAATTTTGACCGCTTCCAAGAGCCTGGTAGGACTCTGAGAGTGTATTAATACTTACACTGTACAGTGTTTTGCTGCTTGTGCTTATCACATAACGTTTTTAGCTAACGTTAGCTAGTGGGTTAGCTGTTAATGTTTATGCTAACGTTACACATATATTTACAGAGTAGGAGAAATCTTGCGCTACTGTTTATGCTCAGAGTGATGACGGAGACACTGAGAAACATTGAGTCCGTTTATTTGTTCCGTCACATTTTAAATGAGGATGTCCGCAACTTTCTTTTAAGGGCACAACGGCCAGTTCAAAACAAGGGCATGGCAAACTGGCTGTGTGGGTAGTTAATTTTAGAAGGGGCATTACGGCCACACTCTGGGGCATCCATGACACTGGCCGTTTGGCCATGGTATAATTCCTGCCCTGGTTATGGTTGAATAACAAGTCACTTAGCAGATAAACATTTTACTAGATGGTAATTCGTTTTGTTGTTTTTTTTTTCAGTGCTTGTCAATGAATTCAAACACGGGTCTAGTAAGGGTCTATTAAATCTACTAGCTGACAAATTAAGAGGTCTGCTGGCCTTAATTCTGATACCAGACATTGACCATGCATTTAGATCCCTGTCCAAATTTATCAGATTTTCATTTACCACTATTAGATTAAAGATATCAGATATTCATTTGAACTTCCTATAAACACCTTTCACACTGCAACTAAAGGATGTCATTCAGGACTGTCCTGTTTTAATTGTATTTTCATTTACTGCTGTCTGACTGAACACAGCAGGATCATCAGATGGGAGATATTCATTTTAACCTGTATAAAATAACATTTTTACACTCCAGCTGTTTTAATTTTTAGAGGTCAACCATCTCTGTAGGATGAGCACTTGCTGCTCTGTTGGCTGTGAGATTGCTGCTGCTTTTGGGCCAATAAGGACACTTACACCTGGGCTGAAAGTTCTCATCAACAAAAGCAAATGCATGTTACAATCAATGTAATTATATGTGTAATATGAATGTCATTTTCAAATATAACTTTCTTTTCATGCTTGGAACTGGAATATGTCAGTAAACCACAAAAGCGCGCATGTACAATAAGTGAAATACCATCATTTAAGTATATGTTTTAGTTCAAAGAAACACTTTTGAAGGGGTGATGTAGAAAATGATTTCACTAAACCAGTCAAATATATTTTGACTGTAGAATTCAAAATGTTGGAAGTTAAATGATTTCTGAAAAACAGGTTAACTTTTTTGATGAATGATGCTGTCTCAGCGTCAGTATGTTCAGTCATTGAATGTGCTCCTTTCTGAAGAATAATATGAGTTAATATATATCTTCTCAACACCACCTTGCATGTTTTTCTTATTATTCTTTTCTCTTCATCTTGAGTACAAAGTGTAGAAAACTTGATCAGGATACCCTCCTATCAGGTGAAGGTAGGACTGCATCACTTGGACGAGGGCTGCTCATTTACTTTTCTCCTGTAGACTTGATTTAGACATTAAATGTGTGTTTGTATGTGGAGAAGAGAGCCTGCGAGCACACAGCTCAGTCTGTCAGACCGCTAAATGAGCCTGAAATGTTACTGGACACCTGGGATTTCTTTGTCCCAGTCCTCCCTACTACATTACAGCCAGGCACCTCTCTGTTAACTAAATCACGCCCTCCTGTCCTCACAGCTGGAAAGACTGGCACCCCCTGAAGGTGGAGGAGTTCCTGCTGGACGTACTGCTGGTGTTTTTTCTCTCTCTCGGCAATCTGTTCAGCGTTCCTTACTGCAGCGTCATACTCCTCTTTTTTTTGCTGCAGAAGCCGGGCACGTTTTTCAGCTGCTAACTTGATATATATATATAGATAGATAGATAGATAGATAGATAGATATTTTTCTTATTTTTGTTGTTGTCTTCATCTGTCTTCTCTGGCTGCTCATCTGACTGGATGATACAAGGAACTGCCCTACACCTTGTTCTACACCTGAGAATACAGACAAGTGACTCATAGTAAATACATTGGTGGTGTGTTTCAAACTGTCCCTCTTCTTCTAGAGTTCAGTGCAGGATGTGACAGCGTTGTCTTCTTACCTGTCTCTTGTAGAACAGGATATAGGCCGAATCCTGCCGCTCCTTACACACGGATGCGCCGGTGGTTTCAGAGACCGCTGCATCATTAAATGTGAGCCAGTGGTCAGTTGGCTCGTCCGGATGCTCTTCAAGATGCATGCCCTCACATATGTAGTGTCCTAACAGGAGAGAGATCGTTGTTAACACTTTGAGATGCAGTTAAGGTTGTGCAGGTTAAGCAAATTAAAAGAGACTTATTGTAAGTAGTTCTTTTCCCCACTGAAAGACTCTATAACATGTCTGAGCCCATGAGAGAGGACTACAGAAAGTCACATTCAGCATTCACTGTGTGATTTTCATACCTGCGTTCCCTGTTGCCCCTAAATGACAGATGCTGCTGACCAGGCTGTAGCGGCTGTCACCCTGACAAGAAACACAGTTAATAAAAGTTAGCTACACACAAACACACAAAACAACAGCACACGCAGTCTACATGTTAACTTTAATGTTTCTGTTTGTTGTCAGGTAAGGTTTGTATATTTCTTTACCTGGTTGGAGGACACCACCAGTTTTTTGAGCCAGTGATGGTGATATCTCAACAAATAAGAAAGACAGCCCCATGTTACAGCTGTCATTCAAAACGTGACACAAATTATACCTGTGTTTCATACAAGACCATACACATAGGGACAGTTAAAGCACATCCACTCTATTGTTTGCTGTTCAGAGTTTTTAGTTTGACAAAAAGAGAAGTCTTAAGGTCGTCGTATCATGCACAAATATTTAAAAATATTCACAAAGTCCCTGTTCCATGGGATTTTAATCCTTGTGTGAAACTGAATCAAAGTTTGTGCTGAATATGATCAGATGTTCAGATTTTGGGTTTGGACTGATGAGCTCACATTGTTGAGAATTGGGGCGTGCAAAACATATATGTGGTTTCCTCACAGATTCTCAACATAGACATTCTTCATATGACATGCTGGTTTTTATCCCTAAAGTGTCTCCATGCCTACTATTTAACTGAATTATCAATAAAAGCCAGAAAATGATGATTTAAACCACATTTTGTTTGTGTGTTGTGTGTGTGTGTGTGTGTGTGTGTGTGTGTGTGTGTGTGTGTGTGTGTGTGTGTCGTGACCCAGCCTACTATGCCTCTGATTGGCTCGTACTTATTGCCTTCGTTGGTAGGGTTCGTTAGGTTTAGGCATGAGGAATGAGATTGGTTAGGGTTAGGGTAAGAATATCAGGGTAAACCAATCAGAGGCAGATTAGGGAGGGTCATAACTTTGCCATCCTGGGAAAATAAAATTTGTGTCCCATACAGGATGTGTGTAGCCTAGCTTAGCTCAAATACTTAGCTACTGTAGAAGCAGGTGGAAACTGCTAGTTTAGCTCCATCAAAAGTGAAAAGCAACACCTTCCACCCGCCTCAAAGCTGCTGACATGTTGTTTCTTGCTTATTTAACGTGCAGAAAAAGAAAATGAGACATTTTAGCTACAGACATTTTAGTTAGAGTTGTTTCAACAAACTCTAACTAACAGCCGCTTGGTGCATTAAAAAGTTTGTCACAGTGTGGCGATGAGCTTGCTAACTAATTAAGAAGATATAACATGTAAATAAGGAAGCTTTTGAATTGTTTGAATGTGTATTTTTCACTTTTGATGGAGCTAGGCTAGCAGTTTCCCCCTGCTTCCAGTTTTTGTGCTAGGCTAGGCTAAACACGTCCATACCTATCTCTGTACTGAATGCACCAAGATGAAACTGATATCCATCTTCTCATGACTCCGAGTATGAAATATAAAAGTACCTGTGGAGAATATAGTTCCTTACCGAGTGTTAAATTCTTCCTGTTGGAGTTTTCATATTGTTGCTGTAGTTTATTATCAGTTTTGGAAATTTTCCAGGTGTCAGATCAGCTGAAGCTCCTTGGTTGAGAAACTTGTCTTTCACTTTCTGAAACTCTAAGAACACAGGATTTTTACCATTGACTGTATATAAAGATGGACGACATGGCAGCTCCACAAAAGTGAAGCCAAAAATCCTCGATCACCCTCTGGTGGCTGGCTGCAGTATAGGTCATAAGTCCCGCCCCCTCCATGTTAGCAGATGGGACACGAGCCAAACTAAAAAACCAAAGATGGTTTCTGTCATTCTGTCAGGTTAAGCACCTCAGAGGATGACTGGGTAGGGTTAGGGATAACGTTGGGTGCAGGGGAAACACATATCAACAGGGGAACAGTTTTGAACACAACACCTGCTAACTGTCATTGTTCTGCTTTGGCACAGATGTAACGTACTAAATTAAATTTCACGTTATTTTCTCATATATTCTATTCAGGTCAATCATTGCTGCTTTGTAAAAACGCCACGTTAAAAATAAACAATTGTATTTTTCATAGAAAGATTTAAAAGAAAGATAAATTAACATGTACCTCTAAATAACCACAGATTGTATTCAGTTTATTTGAAAGTCAATAATGAAAAATGTAATCTACTAAAGTCTATTAAATCTACTAGCTGACAAATTAAGAGGTCTGCTGGCCTTAATTCTGATACCAGACATTGACCATGCATTTAGATCCCTGTCCAGATTTATCAGATTTTCATTTACCACTATTAGATTAAAGATATCAGATATTCATTTGAACTTCCTATAAACACCTTTCACACTGCAACTAAAGGATGTCATTCAGGACTGTCCTGTTTTAATTGTATTTTCATTTACTGCTGTCTGACTGAACACAGCAGGATCATCAGATGGGTGATATTCATTTTAACCTGTATAAAATAACATTTTTACACTCCAGCTGTTTTAATTTTTAGAGGTCAACCATCTCTGTAGGATGAGCACTTCCTGCTCTGTTGGCTGTGAGATTGCTGCTGCTTTTGGGCCAATAAGGACACTTACACCTGGGCTGAAAGTTCTCATCAACAAAAGCAAATGCATGTTACAATCAATGTAATTATATGTGTAATATGAATGTCATTTTCAAATATAACTTTCTTTTCATGCTTGGAACTGGAATATGTCAGTAAACCACAAAAGCGCGCATGTACAATAAGTGAAATACCATCATTTAAGTATATGTTTTAGTTCAAAGAAACACTTTTGAAGGGGTGATGTAGAAAATGATTTCACTAAACCAGTCAAATATATTTTGACTGTAGAATTCAAAATGTTGGAAGTTAAATGATTTCTGAAAAACAGGTTAACTTTTTTGATGAATGATGCTGTCTCAGCGTCAGTATGTTCAGTCATTGAATGTGCTCCTTTCTGAAGAATAATATGAGTTAATATATATCTTCTCAACATCACCTTGCATGTTTTTCTTATTATTCTTTTCTCTTCATCTTGAGTACAAAGTGTAGAAAACTTGATCAGGATACCCTCCTATCAGGTGAATGTAGGACTGCATCACTTGGACGAGGGCTGCTCATTTACTTTTCTCCTGTAGACTTGATTTAGACATTAAATGTGTGTTTGTATGTGGAGAAGAGAGCCTGCGAGCACACAGCTCAGTCTGTCAGACCGCTAAATGAGCCTGAAATGTTACTGGACACCTGGGATTTCTTTGTCCCAGTCCTCCCTACTACATTACAGCCAGGCACCTCTCTGTTAACTAAATCACGCCCTCCTGTCCTCACAGCTGGAAAGACTGGCACCCCCTGAAGGTGGAGGAGTTCCTGCTGGACGTACTGCTGGTGTTTTTTCTCTCTCTCGGCAATCTGTTCAGCGTTCCTTACTGCAGCGTCATACTCCTCTTTTTTTTGCTGCAGAAGCCGGGCACGTTTTTCAGCTGCTAACTTGATATATATATATATATAGATAGATAGATAGATATATAGATATTTTTCTTATTTTTGTTGTTGTCCTCATCTGTCTTCTCTGGCTGCTCATCTGACTGGATGATACAAGGAACTGCCCTACACCTTGTTCTACACCTGAGAATACAGACAAGTGACTCATAGTAAATACATTGGTGGTGTGTTTCAAACTGTCCCTCTTCTTCTAGAGTTCAGTGCAGGATGTGACAGCGTTGTCTTCTTACCTGTCTCTTGTAGAACAGGATATAGGCCGAATCCTGCCGCTCCTTACACACGGACGCGCCGGTGGTTTCAGAGACCGCTGCATCATTAAATGTGAGCCAGTGGTCAGTTGGCTCGTCCGGATGCTCTTCAAGATGCATGCCCTCACATATGTAGTGTCCTAACAGGAGAGAGATCGTTGTTAACACTTTGAGATGCAGTTAAGGTTGTGCAGGTTAAGCAAATTAAAAGAGACTTATTGTAAGTAGTTCTTTTCCCCACTGAAAGACTCTATAACATGTCTGAGCCCATGATAGAGGACTACAGAAAGTCACATTCAGCATTCACTGTGTGATTTTCATACCTGCGTTCCCTGTTGCCCCTAAATGACAGATGCTGCTGACCAGGCTGTAGCGGCTGTCACCCTGACAAGAAACACAGTTAATAAAAGTTAGCTACACACAAACACACAAAACAACAGCACACGCAGTCTACATGTTAACTTTAATGTTTCTGTTTGTTGTCAGGTAAGGTTTGTATATTTCTTTACCTGGTTGGAGGACACCACCAGTTTTTTGAGCCAGTGATGGTGATATCTCAACAAATAAGAAAGACAGCCCCATGTTACAGCTGTCATTCAAAACGTGACACAAATTATACCTGTGTTTCATACAAGACCATACACATAGGGACAGTTAAAGCACATCCACTCTATTGTTTGCTGTTCAGAGTTTTTAGTTTGACAAAAAGAGAAGTCTTAAGGTCGTCGTATCATGCACAAATATTTAAAAATATTCACAAAGTCCCTGTTCCATGGGATTTTAATCCTTGTGTGAAACTGAATCAAAGTTTGTGCTGAATATGATCAGATGTTCAGATTTTGGGTTTGGACTGATGAGCTCACATTGTTGAGAATTGGGGCGTGCAAAACATATATGTGGTTTCCTCACAGATTCTCAACATAGACATTCTTCATATGACATGCTGGTTTTTATCCCTAAAGTGTCTCCATGCCTACTATTTAACTGAATTATCAATAAAAGCCAGAAAATGATGATTTAAACCACATTTTGTTTGTGTGTTGTGTGTGTGTGTGTGTGTGTGTGTGTGTGTGTGTGTGTCGTGACCCAGCCTACTATGCCTCTGATTGGCTCGTACTTATTGCCTTCGTTGGTAGGGTTCGTTAGGTTTAGGCATGAGGAATGAGATTGGTTAGGGTTAGGGTAAGAATATCAGGGTAAACCAATCAGAGGCAGATTAGGGAGGGTCATAACTTTGCCATCCTGGGAAAATAAAATTTGTGTCCCATACAGGATGTGTGTAGCCTAGCTTAGCTCAAATACTTAGCTACTGTAGAAGCAGGTGGAAACTGCTAGCTTAGCTCCATCAAAAGTGAAAAGCAACACCTTCCACCCGCCTCAAAGCTGCTGACATGTTGTTTCTTGCTTATTTAACGTGCAGAAAAAGAAAATGAGACATTTAGCTGCAGACATTTTAGTTAGAGTTGTTTCAACAAACTCTAACTAACAGCCGCTTGGTGCATTAAAAAGTTTGTCACAGTGTGGCGATGAGCTTGCTAACTAATTAAGAAGATATAACATGTAAATAAGGAAGCTTTTGAATTGTTTGAATGTGTATTTTTCACTTTTGATGGAGCTAGGCTAGCAGTTTCCCCCTGCTTCCAGTTTTTGTGCTAGGCTAGGCTAAACACGTCCATACCTATCTCTGTACTGAATGCACCAAGATGAAACTGATATCCATCTTCTCATGACTCCGAGTATGAAATATAAAAGTACCTGTGGAGAATATAGTTCCTTACCGAGTGTTAAATTCTTCCTGTTGGAGTTTTCATATTGTTGCTGTAGTTTATTATCAGTTTTGGAAATTTTCCAGGTGTCAGATCAGCTGAAGCTCCTTGGTTGAGAAACTTGTCTTTCACTTTCTGAAACTCTAAGAACACAGGATTTTTACCATTGACTGTATATAAAGATGGACGACATGGCAGCTCCACAAAAGTGAAGCCAAAAATCCTCGATCACCCTCTGGTGGCTGGCTGCAGTATAGGTCATAAGTCCCGCCCCCTCCATGTTAGCAGATGGGACACGAGCCAAACTAAAAAACCAAAGATGGTTTCTGTCATTCTGTCAGGTTAAGCACCTCAGAGGATGACTGGGTAGGGTTAGGGATAACGTTGGGTGCAGGGGAAACACATATCAACAGGGGAACAGTTTTGAACACAACACCTGCTAACTGTCATTGTTCTGCTTTGGCACAGATGTAACGTACTAAATTAAATTTCACGTTATTTTCTCATATATTCTATTCAGGTCAATCATTGCTGCTTTGTAAAAACGCCACGTTAAAAATAAACAATTGTATTTTTCATAGAAAGATTTAAAAGAAAGATAAATTAACATGTACCTCTAAATAACCACAGATTGTATTCAGTTTATTTGAAAGTCAATAATGAAAAATGTAATCTACTAAAGTCTATTAAATCTACTAGCTGACAAATTAAGAGGTCTGCTGGCCTTAATTCTGATACCAGACATTGACCATGCATTTAGATCCCTGTCCAGATTTATCAGATTTTCACTTACCACTATTAGATTAAAGATATCAGATATTCATTTGAACTTCCTATAAACACCTTTCACACTGCAACTAAAGGATGTCATTCAGGACTGTCCTGTTTTAATTGTATTTTCATTTACTGCTGTCTGACTGAACACAGCAGTATCAGATATTCATTTTAACCTGTATAAAATAACATTTTTACACTCCAGCTGTTTTAATTTTTAGAGGTCAACCATCTCTGTAGGATGAGCACTTCCTGCTCTGTTGACTGTGAGTTTGCTGCTGCTTTTGGGCCAATAAGGACACTTACACCTGGGCTGAAAGTTCTCATCAACGAAAGCAAATGCATGTTACAATCAATGTAATTATATGTGTAATATGAATGTCATTTTCAAATATAACTTAATACCATCATTTAAGTATATGCTTTAGTTCAAAGAAACACTTTTGAAGGGGTGATGTAGAAAATGATTTCACTAAACCAGTCAAATATATTTTGACTGTAGAATTCAAAATGTTGGAAGTTAAATGATTTCTGAAAAACAGGTTAACTTTTTTGATGAATGATGCTGTCTCAGCGTCAGTATGTTCAGTCATTGAATGTGCTCCTTTCTGAAGAATAATATGAGTTAATATATATCTTCTCAACATCACCTTGCATGTTTTTCTTATTATTCTTTTCTCTTCATCTTGAGTACAAAGTGTAGAAAACTTGATCAGGATACCCTCCTATCAGGTGAAGGTAGGACTGCATCACTTGGACGAGGGCTGCTCATTTACTTTTCTCCTGTAGACTTGATTTAGACATTAAATGTGTGTTTGTATGTGGAGAAGAGAGCCTGCGAGCACACAGCTCAGTCTGTCAGACCGCTAAATGAGCCTGAAATGTTACTGGACACCTGGGATTTCTTTGTCCCAGTCCTCCCTACTACATTACAGCCAGGCACCTCTCTGTTAACTAAATCACGCCCTCCTGTCCTCACAGCTGGAAAGACTGGCACCCCCTGAAGGTGGAGGAGTTCCTGCTGGACGTACTGCTGGTGTTTTTTCTCTCTCTCGGCAATCTGTTCAGCGTTCCTTACTGCAGCGTCATACTCCTCTTTTTTTTGCTGCAGAAGCCGGGCACGTTTTTCAGCTGCTAACTTGATATATATATATAGATAGATAGATAGATAGATAGATAGATATTTTTCTTATTTTTGTTGTTGTCTTCATCTGTCTTCTCTGGCTGCTCATCTGACTGGATGATACAAGGAACTGCCCTACACCTTGTTCTACACCTGAGAATACAGACAAGTGACTCATAGTAAATACATTGGTGGTGTGTTTCAAACTGTCCCTCTTCTTCTAGAGTTCAGTGCAGGATGTGACAGCGTTGTCTTCTTACCTGTCTCTTGTAGAACAGGATATAGGCCGAATCCTGCCGCTCCTTACACACGGACGCGCCGGTGGTTTCAGAGACCGCTGCATCATTAAATGTGAGCCAGTGGTCAGTTGGCTCGTCCGGATGCTCTTCAAGATGCATGCCCTCACATATGTAGTGTCCTAACAGGAGAGAGGTCGTTGTTAACACTTTGAGATGCAGTTAAGGTTGTGCAGGTTAAGCAAATTAAAAGAGACTTATTGTAAGTAGTTCTTTTCCCCACTGAAAGACTCTATAACATGTCTGAGCCCATGATAGAGGACTACAGAAAGTCACATTCAGCATTCACTGTGTGATTTTCATACCTGCGTTCCCTGTTGCCCCTAAATGACAGATGCTGCTGACCAGGCTGTAGCGGCTGTCACCCTGACAAGAAACACAGTTAATAAAAGTTAGCTACACACAAACACACAAAACAACAGCACACGCAGTCTACATGTTAACTTTAATGTTTCTGTTTGTTGTCAGGTAAGGTTTGTATATTTCTTTACCTGGTTGGAGGACACCACCAGTTTTTTGAGCCAGTGATGGTGATATCTCAACAAATAAGAAAGACAGCCCCATGTTACAGCTGTCATTCAAAACGTGACACAAATTATACCTGTGTTTCATACAAGACCATACACATAGGGACAGTTAAAGCACATCCACTCTATTGTTTGCTGTTCAGAGTTTTTAGTTTGACAAAAAGAGAAGTCTTAAGGTCGTCGTATCATGCACAAATATTTAAAAATATTCACAAAGTCCCTGTTCCATGGGATTTTAATCCTTGTGTGAAACTGAATCAAAGTTTGTGCTGAATATGATCAGATGTTCAGATTTTGGGTTTGGACTGATGAGCTCACATTGTTGAGAATTGGGGCGTGCAAAACATATATGTGGTTTCCTCACAGATTCTCAACATAGACATTCTTCATATGACATGCTGGTTTTTATCCCTAAAGTGTCTCCATGCCTACTATTTAACTGAATTATCAATAAAAGCCAGAAAATGATGATTTAAACCACATTTTGTTTGTGTGTTGTGTGTGTGTGTGTGTGTGTGTGTGTGTGTGTGTGTCGTGACCCAGCCTACTATGCCTCTGATTGGCTCGTACTTATTGCCTTCGTTGGTAGGGTTCGTTAGGTTTAGGCATGAGGAATGAGATTGGTTAGGGTTAGGGTAAGAATATCAGGGTAAACCAATCAGAGGCAGATTAGGGAGGGTCATAACTTTGCCATCCTGGGAAAATAAAATTTGTGTCCCATACAGGATGTGTGTAGCCTAGCTTAGCTCAAATACTTAGCTACTGTAGAAGCAGGTGGAAACTGCTAGCTTAGCTCCATCAAAAGTGAAAAGCAACACCTTCCACCCGCCTCAAAGCTGCTGACATGTTGTTTCTTGCTTATTTAACGTGCAGAAAAAGAAAATGAGACATTTAGCTGCAGACATTTTAGTTAGAGTTGTTTCAACAAACTCTAACTAACAGCCGCTTGGTGCATTAAAAAGTTTGTCACAGTGTGGCGATGAGCTTGCTAACTAATTAAGAAGATATAACATGTAAATAAGGAAGCTTTTGAATTGTTTGAATGTGTATTTTTCACTTTTGATGGAGCTAGGCTAGCAGTTTCCCCCTGCTTCCAGTTTTTGTGCTAGGCTAGGCTAAACACGTCCATACCTATCTCTGTACTGAATGCACCAAGATGAAACTGATATCCATCTTCTCATGACTCCGAGTATGAAATATAAAAGTACCTGTGGAGAATATAGTTCCTTACCGAGTGTTAAATTCTTCCTGTTGGAGTTTTCATATTGTTGCTGTAGTTTATTATCAGTTTTGGAAATTTTCCAGGTGTCAGATCAGCTGAAGCTCCTTGGTTGAGAAACTTGTCTTTCACTTTCTGAAACTCTAAGAACACAGGATTTTTACCATTGACTGTATATAAAGATGGACGACATGGCAGCTCCACAAAAGTGAAGCCAAAAATCCTCGATCACCCTCTGGTGGCTGGCTGCAGTATAGGTCATAAGTCCCGCCCCCTCCATGTTAGCAGATGGGACACGAGCCAAACTAAAAAACCAAAGATGGTTTCTGTCATTCTGTCAGGTTAAGCACCTCAGAGGATGACTGGGTAGGGTTAGGGATAACGTTGGGTGCAGGGGAAACACATATCAACAGGGGAACAGTTTTGAACACAACACCTGCTAACTGTCATTGTTCTGCTTTGGCACAGATGTAACGTACTAAATTAAATTTCACGTTATTTTCTCATATATTCTATTCAGGTCAATCATTGCTGCTTTGTAAAAACGCCACGTTAAAAATAAACAATTGTATTTTTCATAGAAAGATTTAAAAGAAAGATAAATTAACATGTACCTCTAAATAACCACAGATTGTATTCAGTTTATTTGAAAGTCAATAATGAAAAATGTAATCTACTAAAGTCTATTAAATCTACTAGCTGACAAATTAAGAGGTCTGCTGGCCTTAATTCTGATACCAGACATTGACCATGCATTTAGATCCCTGTCCAGATTTATCAGATTTTCATTTACCACTATTAGATTAAAGATATCAGATATTCATTTGAACTTCCTATAAACACCTTTCACACTGCAACTAAAGGATGTCATTCAGGACTGTCCTGTTTTAATTGTATTTTCATTTACTGCTGTCTGACTGAACACAGCAGTATCAGATATTCATTTTAACCTGTATAAAATAACATTTTTACACTCCAGCTGTTTTAATTTTTAGAGGTCAACCATCTCTGTAGGATGAGCACTTCCTGCTCTGTTGACTGTGAGTTTGCTGCTGCTTTTGGGCCAATAAGGACACTTACACCTGGGCTGAAAGTTCTCATCAACGAAAGCAAATGCATGTTACAATCAATGTAATTATATGTGTAATATGAATGTCATTTTCAAATATAACTTAATACCATCATTTAAGTATATGTTTTAGTTCAAAGAAACACTTTTGAAGGGGTGATGTAGAAAATGATTTCACTAAACCAGTCAAATATATTTTGACTGTAGAATTCAAAATGTTGGAAGTTAAATGATTTCTGAAAAACAGGTTAACTTTTTTGATGAATGATGCTGTCTCAGCGTCAGTATGTTCAGTCATTGAATGTGCTCCTTTCTGAAGAATAATATGAGTTAATATATATCTTCTCAACATCACCTTGCATGTTTTTCTTATTATTCTTTTCTCTTCATCTTGAGTACAAAGTGTAGAAAACTTGATCAGGATACCCTCCTATCAGGTGAAGGTAGGACTGCATCACTTGGACGAGGGCTGCTCATTTACTTTTCTCCTGTAGACTTGATTTAGACATTAAATGTGTGTTTGTATGTGGAGAAGAGAGCCTGCGAGCACACAGCTCAGTCTGTCAGACCGCTAAATGAGCCTGAAATGTTACTGGACACCTGGGATTTCTTTGTCCCAGTCCTCCCTACTACATTACAGCCAGGCACCTCTCTGTTAACTAAATCACGCCCTCCTGTCCTCACAGCTGGAAAGACTGGCACCCCCTGAAGGTGGAGGAGTTCCTGCTGGACGTACTGCTGGTGTTTTTTCTCTCTCTCGGCAATCTGTTCAGCGTTCCTTACTGCAGCGTCATACTCCTCTTTTTTTTGCTGCAGAAGCCGGGCACGTTTTTCAGCTGCTAACTTGATATATATATATAGATAGATAGATAGATAGATAGATAGATAGATATTTTTCTTATTTTTGTTGTTGTCTTCATCTGTCTTCTCTGGCTGCTCATCTGACTGGATGATACAAGGAACTGCCCTACACCTTGTTCTACACCTGAGAATACAGACAAGTGACTCAGTAAATACATTGGTGGTGTGTTTCAAACTGTCCCTCTTCTTCTAGAGTTCAGTGCAGGATGTGACAGCGTTGTCTTCTTACCTGTCTCTTGTAGAACAGGATATAGGCCGAATCCTGCCGCTCCTTACACACGGACGCGCCGGTGGTTTCAGAGACCGCTGCATCATTAAATGTGAGCCAGTGGTCAGTTGGCTCGTCCGGATGCTCTTCAAGATGCATGCCCTCACATATGTAGTGTCCTAACAGGAGAGAGATCGTTGTTAACACTTTGAGATGCAGTTAAGGTTGTGCAGGTTAAGCAAATTAAAAGAGACTTATTGTAAGTAGTTCTTTTCCCCACTGAAAGACTCTATAACATGTCTGAGCCCATGATAGAGGACTACAGAAAGTCACATTCAGCATTCACTGTGTGATTTTCATACCTGCGTTCCCTGTTGCCCCTAAATGACAGATGCTGCTGACCAGGCTGTAGCGGCTGTCACCCTGACAAGAAACACAGTTAATAAAAGTTAGCTACACACAAACACACAAAACAACAGCACACGCAGTCTACATGTTAACTTTAATGTTTCTGTTTGTTGTCAGGTAAGGTTTGTATATTTCTTTACCTGGTTGGAGGACACTACCAGTTTTTTGAGCCAGTGATGGTGATATCTCAACAAATAAGAAAGACAGCCCCATGTTACAGCTGTCATTCAAAACGTGACACAAATTATACCTGTGTTTCATACAAGACCATACACATAGGGACAGTTAAAGCACATCCACTCTATTGTTTGCTGTTCAGAGTTTTTAGTTTGACAAAAAGAGAAGTCTTAAGGTCGTCGTATCATGCACAAATATTTAAAGATATTCACAAAGTCCCTGTTCCATGGGATTTTAATCCTTGTGTGAAACTGAATCAAAGTTTGTGCTGAATATGATCAGATGTTCAGATTTTGGGTTTGGACTGATGAGCTCACATTGTTGAGAATTGGGGCGTGCAAAACATATATGTGGTTTCCTCACAGATTCTCAACATAGACATTCTTCATATGACATGCTGGTTTTTATCCCTAAAGTGTCTCCATGCCTACTATTTAACTGAATTATCAATAAAAGCCAGAAAATGATGATTTAAACCACATTTTGTTTGTGTGTTGTGTGTGTGTGTGTGTGTGTGTGTGTGTGTGTGTCGTGACCCAGCCTACTATGCCTCTGATTGGCTCGTACTTATTGCCTTCGTTGGTAGGGTTCGTTAGGTTTAGGCATGAGGAATGAGATTGGTTAGGGTTAGGGTAAGAATATCAGGGTAAACCAATCAGAGGAAGATTAGGGAGGGTCATAACTTTGCCATCCTGGGAAAATAAAATTTGTGTCCCATACAGGATGTGTGTAGCCTAGCTTAGCTCAAATACTTAGCTACTGTAGAAGCAGGTGGAAACTGCTAGCTTAGCTCCATCAAAAGTGAAAAGCAACACCTTCCACCCGCCTCAAAGCTGCTGACATGTTGTTTCTTGCTTATTTAACGTGCAGAAAAAGAAAATGAGACATTTAGCTGCAGACATTTTAGTTAGAGTTGTTTCAACAAACTCTAACTAACAGCCGCTTGGTGCATTAAAAAGTTTGTCACAGTGTGGCGATGAGCTTGCTAACTAATTAAGAAGATATAACATGTAAATAAGGAAGCTTTTGAATTGTTTGAATGTGTATTTTTCACTTTTGATGGAGCTAGGCTAGCAGTTTCCCCCTGCTTCCAGTTTTTGTGCTAGGCTAGGCTAAACACGTCCATACCTATCTCTGTACTGAATGCACCAAGATGAAACTGATATCCATCTTCTCATGACTCCGAGTATGAAATATAAAAGTACCTGTGGAGAATATAGTTCCTTACCGAGTGTTAAATTCTTCCTGTTGGAGTTTTCATATTGTTGCTTTAGTTTATTATCAGTTTTGGAAATTTTCCAGGTGTCAGATCAGCTGAAGCTCCTTGGTTGAGAAACTTGTCTTTCACTTTCTGAAACTCTAAGAACACAGGATTTTTACCATTGACTGTATATAAAGATGGACGACATGGCAGCTCCACAAAAGTGAAGCCAAAAATCCTCGATCACCCTCTGGTGGCTGGCTGCAGTATAGGTCATAAGTCCCGCCCCCTCCATGTTAGCAGATGGGACACGAGCCAAACTAAAAAACCAAAGATGGTTTCTGTCATTCTGTCAGGTTAAGCACCTCAGAGGATGACTGGGTAGGGTTAGGGATAACGTTGGGTGCAGGGGAAACACATATCAACAGGGGAACAGTTTTGAACACAACACCTGCTAACTGTCATTGTTCTGCTTTGGCACAGATGTAACGTACTAAATTAAATTTCACGTTATTTTCTCATATATTCTATTCAGGTCAATCATTGCTGCTTTGTAAAAACGCCACGTTAAAAATAAACAATTGTATTTTTCATAGAAAGATTTAAAAGAAAGATAAATTAACATGTACCTCTAAATAACCACAGATTGTATTCAGTTTATTTGAAAGTCAATAATGAAAAATGTAATCTACTAAAGTCTATTAAATCTACTAGCTGACAAATTAAGAGGTCTGCTGGCCTTAATTCTGATACCAGACATTGACCATGCATTTAGATCCCTGTCCAGATTTATCAGATTTTCACTTACCACTATTAGATTAAAGATATCAGATATTCATTTGAACTTCCTATAAACACCTTTCACACTGCAACTAAAGGATGTCATTCAGGACTGTCCTGTTTTAATTGTATTTTCATTTACTGCTGTCTGACTGAACACAGCAGTATCAGATATTCATTTTAACCTGTATAAAATAACATTTTTACACTCCAGCTGTTTTAATTTTTAGAGGTCAACCATCTCTGTAGGATGAGCACTTCCTGCTCTGTTGACTGTGAGTTTGCTGCTGCTTTTGGGCCAATAAGGACACTTACACCTGGGCTGAAAGTTCTCATCAACAAAAGCAAATGCATGTTACAATCAATGTAATTATATGTGTAATATGAATGTCATTTTCAAATATAACTTAATACCATCATTTAAGTATATGTTTTAGTTCAAAGAAACACTTTTGAAGGGGTGATGTAGAAAATGATTTCACTAAACCAGTCAAATATATTTTGACTGTAGAATTCAAAATGTTGGAAGTTAAATGATTTCTGAAAAACAGGTTAACTTTTTTGATGAATGATGCTGTCTCAGCGTCAGTATGTTCAGTCATTGAATGTGCTCCTTTCTGAAGAATAATATGAGTTAATATATATCTTCTCAACATCACCTTGCATGTTTTTCTTATTATTCTTTTCTCTTCATCTTGAGTACAAAGTGTAGAAAACTTGATCAGGATACCCTCCTATCAGGTGAAGGTAGGACTGCATCACTTGGACGAGGGCTGCTCATTTACTTTTCTCCTGTAGACTTGATTTAGACATTAAATGTGTGTTTGTATGTGGAGAAGAGAGCCTGCGAGCACACAGCTCAGTCTGTCAGACCGCTAAATGAGCCTGAAATGTTACTGGACACCTGGGATTTCTTTGTCCCAGTCCTCCCTACTACATTACAGCCAGGCACCTCTCTGTTAACTAAATCACGCCCTCCTGTCCTCACAGCTGGAAAGACTGGCACCCCCTGAAGGTGGAGGAGTTCCTGCTGGACGTACTGCTGGTGTTTTTTCTCTCTCTCGGCAATCTGTTCAGCGTTCCTTACTGCAGCGTCATACTCCTCTTTTTTTTGCTGCAGAAGCCGGGCACGTTTTTCAGCTGCTAACTTGATATATATATATAGATAGATAGATAGATAGATAGATAGATATTTTTCTTATTTTTGTTGTTGTCTTCATCTGTCTTCTCTGGCTGCTCATCTGACTGGATGATACAAGGAACTGCCCTACACCTTGTTCTACACCTGAGAATACAGACAAGTGACTCATAGTAAATACATTGGTGGTGTGTTTCAAACTGTCCCTCTTCTTCTAGAGTTCAGTGCAGGATGTGACAGCGTTGTCTTCTTACCTGTCTCTTGTAGAACAGGATATAGGCCGAATCCTGCCGCTCCTTACACACGGACGCGCCGGTGGTTTCAGAGACCGCTGCATCATTAAATGTGAGCCAGTGGTCAGTTGGCTCGTCCGGATGCTCTTCAAGATGCATGCCCTCACATATGTAGTGTCCTAACAGGAGAGAGATCGTTGTTAACACTTTGAGATGCAGTTAAGGTTGTGCAGGTTAAGCAAATTAAAAGAGACTTATTGTAAGTAGTTCTTTTCCCCACTGAAAGACTCTATAACATGTCTGAGCCCATGATAGAGGACTACAGAAAGTCACATTCAGCATTCACTGTGTGATTTTCATACCTGCGTTCCCTGTTGCCCCTAAATGACAGATGCTGCTGACCAGGCTGTAGCGGCTGTCACCCTGACAAGAAACACAGTTAATAAAAGTTAGCTACACACAAACACACAAAACAACAGCACACGCAGTCTACATGTTAACTTTAATGTTTCTGTTTGTTGTCAGGTAAGGTTTGTATATTTCTTTACCTGGTTGGAGGACACTACCAGTTTTTTGAGCCAGTGATGGTGATATCTCAACAAATAAGAAAGACAGCCCCATGTTACAGCTGTCATTCAAAACGTGACACAAATTATACCTGTGTTTCATACAAGACCATACACATAGGGACAGTTAAAGCACATCCACTCTATTGTTTGCTGTTCAGAGTTTTTAGTTTGACAAAAAGAGAAGTCTTAAGGTCGTCGTATCATGCACAAATATTTAAAAATATTCACAAAGTCCCTGTTCCATGGGATTTTAATCCTTGTGTGAAACTGAATCAAAGTTTGTGCTGAATATGATCAGATGTTCAGATTTTGGGTTTGGACTGATGAGCTCACATTGTTGAGAATTGGGGCGTGCAAAACATATATGTGGTTTCCTCACAGATTCTCAACATAGACATTCTTCATATGACATGCTGGTTTTTATCCCTAAAGTGTCTCCATGCCTACTATTTAACTGAATTATCAATAAAAGCCAGAAAATGATGATTTAAACCACATTTTGTTTGTGTGTTGTGTGTGTGTGTGTGTGTGTGTGTGTGTGTGTGTGTGTGTGTGTGTGTGTCGTGACCCAGCCTACTATGCCTCTGATTGGCTCGTACTTATTGCCTTCGTTGGTAGGGTTCGTTAGGTTTAGGCATGAGGAATGAGATTGGTTAGGGTTAGGGTAAGAATATCAGGGTTAACCAATCAGAGGCAGATTAGGGAGGGTCATAACTTTGCCATCCTGGGAAAATAAAATTTGTGTCCCATACAGGATGTGTGTAGCCTAGCTTAGCTCAAATACTTAGCTACTGTAGAAGCAGGTGGAAACTGCTAGTTTAGCTCCATCAAAAGTGAAAAGCAACACCTTCCACCCGCCTCAAAGCTGCTGACATGTTGTTTCTTGCTTATTTAACGTGCAGAAAAAGAAAATGAGACATTTTAGCTGCAGACATTTTAGTTAGAGTTGTTTCAACAAACTCTAACTAACAGCCGCTTGGTGCATTAAAAAGTTTGTCACAGTGTGGCGATGAGCTTGCTAACTAATTAAGAAGATATAACATGTAAATAAGGAAGCTTTTGAATTGTTTGAATGTGTATTTTTCACTTTTGATGGAGCTAGGCTAGCAGTTTCCCCCTGCTTCCAGTTTTTGTGCTAGGCTAGGCTAAACACGTCCATACCTATCTCTGTACTGAATGCACCAAGATGAAACTGATATCCATCTTCTCATGACTCCGAGTATGAAATATAAAAGTACCTGTGGAGAATATAGTTCCTTACCGAGTGTTAAATTCTTCCTGTTGGAGTTTTCATATTGTTGCTGTAGTTTATTATCAGTTTTGGAAATTTTCCAGGTGTCAGATCAGCTGAAGCTCCTTGGTTGAGAAACTTGTCTTTCACTTTCTGAAACTCTAAGAACACAGGATTTTTACCATTGACTGTATATAAAGATGGACGACATGCCAGCTCCACAAAAGTGAAGCCAAAAATCCTCGATCACCCTCTGGTGGCTGGCTGCAGTATAGGTCATAAGTCCCGCCCCCTCCATGTTAGCAGATGGGACACGAGCCAAACTAAAAAACCAAAGATGGTTTCTGTCATTCTGTCAGGTTAAGCACCTCAGAGGATGACTGGGTAGGGTTAGGGATAACGTTGGGTGCAGGGGAAACACATATCAACAGGGGAACAGTTTTGAACACAACACCTGCTAACTGTCATTGTTCTGCTTTGGCACAGATGTAACGTACTAAATTAAATTTCACGTTATTTTCTCATATATTCTATTCAGGTCAATCATTGCTGCTTTGTAAAAACGCCACGTTAAAAATAAACAATTGTATTTTTCATAGAAAGATTTAAAAGAAAGATAAATTAACATGTACCTCTAAATAACCACAGATTGTATTCAGTTTATTTGAAAGTCAATAATGAAAAATGTAATCTACTAAAGTCTATTAAATCTACTAGCTGACAAATTAAGAGGTCTGCTGGCCTTAATTCTGATACCAGACATTGACCATGCATTTAGATCCCTGTCCAGATTTATCAGATTTTCATTTACCACTATTAGATTAAAGATATCAGATATTCATTTGAACTTCCTATAAACACCTTTCACACTGCAACTAAAGGATGTCATTCAGGACTGTCCTGTTTTAATTGTATTTTCATTTACTGCTGTCTGACTGAACACAGCAGGATCATCAGATGGGTGATATTCATTTTAACCTGTATAAAATAACATTTTTACACTCCAGCTGTTTTAATTTTTAGAGGTCAACCATCTCTGTAGGATGAGCACTTCCTGCTCTGTTGGCTGTGAGATTGCTGCTGCTTTTGGGCCAATAAGGACACTTACACCTGGGCTGAAAGTTCTCATCAACAAAAGCAAATGCATGTTACAATCAATGTAATTATATGTGTAATATGAATGTCATTTTCAAATATAACTTAATACCATCATTTAAGTATATGTTTTAGTTCAAAGAAACACTTTTGAAGGGGTGATGTAGAAAATGATTTCACTAAACCAGTCAAATATATTTTGACTGTAGAATTCAAAATGTTGGAAGTTAAATGATTTCTGAAAAACAGGTTAACTTTTTTGATGAATGATGCTGTCTCAGCGTCAGTATGTTCAGTCATTGAATGTGCTCCTTTCTGAAGAATAATATGAGTTAATATATATCTTCTCAACATCACCTTGCATGTTTTTCTTATTATTCTTTTCTCTTCATCTTGAGTACAAAGTGTAGAAAACTTGATCAGGATACCCTCCTATCAGGTGAAGGTAGGACTGCATCACTTGGACGAGGGCTGCTCATTTACTTTTCTCCTGTAGACTTGATTTAGACATTAAATGTGTGTTTGTATGTGGAGAAGAGAGCCTGCGAGCACACAGCTCAGTCTGTCAGACCGCTAAATGAGCCTGAAATGTTACTGGACACCTGGGATTTCTTTGTCCCAGTCCTCCCTACTACATTACAGCCAGGCACCTCTCTGTTAACTAAATCACGCCCTCCTGTCCTCACAGCTGGAAAGACTGGCACCCCCTGAAGGTGGAGGAGTTCCTGCTGGACGTACTGCTGGTGTTTTTTCTCTCTCTCGGCAATCTGTTCAGCGTTCCTTACTGCAGCGTCATACTCCTCTTTTTTTTGCTGCAGAAGCCGGGCACGTTTTTCAGCTGCTAACTTGATATATATATATAGATAGATAGATAGATAGATAGATAGATATTTTTCTTATTTTTGTTGTTGTCTTCATCTGTCTTCTCTGGCTGCTCATCTGACTGGATGATACAAGGAACTGCCCTACACCTTGTTCTACACCTGAGAATACAGACAAGTGACTCATAGTAAATACATTGGTGGTGTGTTTCAAACTGTCCCTCTTCTTCTAGAGTTCAGTGCAGGATGTGACAGCGTTGTCTTCTTACCTGTCTCTTGTAGAACAGGATATAGGCCGAATCCTGCCGCTCCTTACACACGGACGCGCCGGTGGTTTCAGAGACCGCTGCATCATTAAATGTGAGCCAGTGGTCAGTTGGCTCGTCCGGATGCTCTTCAAGATGCATGCCCTCACATATGTAGTGTCCTAACAGGAGAGAGATCGTTGTTAACACTTTGAGATGCAGTTAAGGTTGTGTAGGTTAAGCAAATTAAAAGAGACTTATTGTAAGTAGTTCTTTTCCCCACTGAAAGACTCTATAACATGTCTGAGCCCATGATAGAGGACTACAGAAAGTCACATTCAGCATTCACTGTGTGATTTTCATACCTGCGTTCCCTGTTGCCCCTAAATGACAGATGCTGCTGACCAGGCTGTAGCGGCTGTCACCCTGACAAGAAACACAGTTAATAAAAGTTAGCTACACACAAACACACAAAACAACAGCACACGCAGTCTACATGTTAACTTTAATGTTTCTGTTTGTTGTCAGGTAAGGTTTGTATATTTCTTTACCTGGTTGTAGGACACCACCAGTTTTTTGAGCCAGTGATGGTGATATCTCAACAAATAAGAAAGACAGCCCCATGTTACAGCTGTCATTCAAAACGTGACACAAATTATACCTGTGTTTCATACAAGACCATACACATAGGGACAGTTAAAGCACATCCACTCTATTGTTTGCTGTTCAGAGTTTTTAGTTTGACAAAAAGAGAAGTCTTAAGGTCGTCGTATCATGCACAAATATTTAAAAATATTCACAAAGTCCCTGTTCCATGGGATTTTAATCCTTGTGTGAAACTGAATCAAAGTTTGTGCTGAATATGATCAGATGTTCAGATTTTGGGTTTGGACTGATGAGCTCACATTGTTGAGAATTGGGGCGTGCAAAACATATATGTGGTTTCCTCACAGATTCTCAACATAGACATTCTTCATATGACATGCTGGTTTTTATCCCTAAAGTGTCTCCATGCCTACTATTTAACTGAATTATCAATAAAAGCCAGAAAATGATGATTTAAACCACATTTTGTTTGTGTGTTGTGTGTGTGTGTGTGTGTGTGTGTGTGTGTGTGTGTGTGTGTCGTGACCCAGCCTACTATGCCTCTGATTGGCTCGTACTTATTGCCTTCGTTGGTAGGGTTCGTTAGGTTTAGGCATGAGGAATGAGATTGGTTAGGGTTAGGGTAAGAATATCAGGGTTAACCAATCAGAGGCAGATTAGGGAGGGTCATAACTTTGCCATCCTGGGAAAATAAAATTTGTGTCCCATACAGGATGTGTGTAGCCTAGCTTAGCTCAAATACTTAGCTACTGTAGAAGCAGGTGGAAACTGCTAGTTTAGCTCCATCAAAAGTGAAAAGCAACACCTTCCACCCGCCTCAAAGCTGCTGACATGTTGTTTCTTGCTTATTTAACGTGCAGAAAAAGAAAATGAGACATTTTAGCTGCAGACATTTTAGTTAGAGTTGTTTCAACAAACTCTAACTAACAGCCGCTTGGTGCATTAAAAAGTTTGTCACAGTGTGGCGATGAGCTTGCTAACTAATTAAGAAGATATAACATGTAAATAAGGAAGCTTTTGAATTGTTTGAATGTGTATTTTTCACTTTTGATGGAGCTAGGCTAGCAGTTTCCCCCTGCTTCCAGTTTTTGTGCTAGGCTAGGCTAAACACGTCCATACCTATCTCTGTACTGAATGCACCAAGATGAAACTGATATCCATCTTCTCATGACTCCGAGTATGAAATATAAAAGTACCTGTGGAGAATATAGTTCCTTACCGAGTGTTAAATTCTTCCTGTTGGAGTTTTCATATTGTTGCTGTAGTTTATTATCAGTTTTGGAAATTTTCCAGGTGTCAGATCAGCTGAAGCTCCTTGGTTGAGAAACTTGTCTTTCACTTTCTGAAACTCTAAGAACACAGGATTTTTACCATTGACTGTATATAAAGATGGACAACATGCCAGCTCCACAAAAGTGAAGCCAAAAATCCTCGATCACCCCCTGGTGGCTGGCTGCAGTATAGGTCATAAGTCCCGCCCCCTCCATGTTAGCAGATGGGACACGAGCCAAACTAAAAAACCAAAGATGGTTTCTGTCATTCTGTCAGGTTAAGCACCTCAGAGGATGACTGGGTAGGGTTAGGGATAACGTTGGGTGCAGGGGAAACACATATCAACAGGGGAACAGTTTTGAACACAACACCTGCTAACTGTCATTGTTCTGCTTTGGCACAGATGTAACGTACTAAATTAAATTTCACGTTATTTTCTCATATATTCTATTCAGGTCAATCATTGCTGCTTTGTAAAAACGCCACGTTAAAAATAAACAATTGTATTTTTCATAGAAAGATTTAAAAGAAAGATAAATTAACATGTACCTCTAAATAACCACAGATTGTATTCAGTTTATTTGAAAGTCAATAATGAAAAATGTAATCTACTAAAGTCTATTAAATCTACTAGCTGACAAATTAAGAGGTCTGCTGGCCTTAATTCTGATACCAGACATTGACCATGCATTTAGATCCCTGTCCAGATTTATCAGATTTTCATTTACCACTATTAGATTAAAGATATCAGATATTCATTTGAACTTCCTATAAACACCTTTCACACTGCAACTAAAGGATGTCATTCAGGACTGTCCTGTTTTAATTGTATTTTCATTTACTGCTGTCTGACTGAACACAGCAGTATCAGATATTCATTTTAACCTGTATAAAATAACATTTTTACACTCCAGCTGTTTTAATTTTTAGAGGTCAACCATCTCTGTAGGATGAGCACTTCCTGCTCTGTTGACTGTGAGTTTGCTGCTGCTTTTGGGCCAATAAGGACACTTACACCTGGGCTGAAAGTTCTCATCAACGAAAGCAAATGCATGTTACAATCAATGTAATTATATGTGTAATATGAATGTCATTTTCAAATATAACTTAATACCATCATTTAAGTATATGTTTTAGTTCAAAGAAACACTTTTGAAGGGGTGATGTAGAAAATGATTTCACTAAACCAGTCAAATATATTTTGACTGTAGAATTCAAAATGTTGGAAGTTAAATGATTTCTGAAAAACAGGTTAACTTTTTTGATGAATGATGCTGTCTCAGCGTCAGTATGTTCAGTCATTGAATGTGCTCCTTTCTGAAGAATAATATGAGTTAATATATATCTTCTCAACACCACCTTGCATGTTTTTCTTATTATTCTTTTCTCTTCATCTTGAGTACAAAGTGTAGAAAACTTGATCAGGATACCCTCCTATCAGGTGAAGGTAGGACTGCATCACTTGGACGAGGGCTGCTCATTTACTTTTCTCCTGTAGACTTGATTTAGACATTAAATGTGTGTTTGTATGTGGAGAAGAGAGCCTGCGAGCACACAGCTCAGTCTGTCAGACCGCTAAATGAGCCTGAAATGTTACTGGACACCTGGGATTTCTTTGTCCCAGTCCTCCCTACTACATTACAGCCAGGCACCTCTCTGTTAACTAAATCACGCCCTCCTGTCCTCACAGCTGGAAAGACTGGCACCCCCTGAAGGTGGAGGAGTTCCTGCTGGACGTACTGCTGGTGTTTTTTCTCTCTCTCGGCAATCTGTTCAGCGTTCCTTACTGCAGCGTCATACTCCTCTTTTTTTTGCTGCAGAAGCCGGGCACGTTTTTCAGCTGCTAACTTGATATATATATATAGATAGATAGATAGATAGATATATAGATATTTTTCTTATTTTTGTTGTTGTCTTCATCTGTCTTCTCTGGCTGCTCATCTGACTGGATGATACAAGGAACTGCCCTACACCTTGTTCTACACCTGAGAATACAGACAAGTGACTCATAGTAAATACATTGGTGGTGTGTTTCAAACTGTCCCTCTTCTTCTAGAGTTCAGTGCAGGATGTGACAGCGTTGTCTTCTTACCTGTCTCTTGTAGAACAGGATATAGGCCGAATCCTGCCGCTCCTTACACACGGACGCGCCGGTGGTTTCAGAGACCGCTGCATCATTAAATGTGAGCCAGTGGTCAGTTGGCTCGTCCGGATGCTCTTCAAGATGCATGCCCTCACATATGTAGTGTCCTAACAGGAGAGAGATCGTTGTTAACACTTTGAGATGCAGTTAAGGTTGTGCAGGTTAAGCAAATTAAAAGAGACTTATTGTAAGTAGTTCTTTTCCCCACTGAAAGACTCTATAACATGTCTGAGCCCATGATAGAGGACTACAGAAAGTCACATTCAGCATTCACTGTGTGATTTTCATACCTGCGTTCCCTGTTGCCCCTAAATGACAGATGCTGCTGACCAGGCTGTAGCGGCTGTCACCCTGACAAGAAACACAGTTAATAAAAGTTAGCTACACACAAACACACAAAACAACAGCACACGCAGTCTACATGTTAACTTTAATGTTTCTGTTTGTTGTCAGGTAAGGTTTGTATATTTCTTTACCTGGTTGGAGGACACCACCAGTTTTTTGAGCCAGTGATGGTGATATCTCAACAAATAAGAAAGACAGCCCCATGTTACAGCTGTCATTCAAAACGTGACACAAATTATACCTGTGTTTCATACAAGACCATACACATAGGGACAGTTAAAGCACATCCACTCTATTGTTTGCTGTTCAGAGTTTTTAGTTTGACAAAAAGAGAAGTCTTAAGGTCGTCGTATCATGCACAAATATTTAAAAATATTCACAAAGTCCCTGTTCCATGGGATTTTAATCCTTGTGTGAAACTGAATCAAAGTTTGTGCTGAATATGATCAGATGTTCAGATTTTGGGTTTGGACTGATGAGCTCACATTGTTGAGAATTGGGGCGTGCAAAACATATATGTGGTTTCCTCACAGATTCTCAACATAGACATTCTTCATATGACATGCTGGTTTTTATCCCTAAAGTGTCTCCATGCCTACTATTTAACTGAATTATCAATAAAAGCCAGAAAATGATGATTTAAACCACATTTTGTTTGTGTGTTGTGTGTGTGTGTGTGTGTGTGTGTGTGTGTGTGTGTGTGTCGTGACCCAGCCTACTATGCCTCTGATTGGCTCGTACTTATTGCCTTCGTTGGTAGGGTTCGTTAGGTTTAGGCATGAGGAATGAGATTGGTTAGGGTTAGGGTAAGAATATCAGGGTAAACCAATCAGAGGCAGATTAGGGAGGGTCATAACTTTGCCATCCTGGGAAAATAAAATTTGTGTCCCATACAGGATGTGTGTAGCCTAGCTTAGCTCAAATACTTAGCTACTGTAGAAGCAGGTGGAAACTGCTAGCTTAGCTCCATCAAAAGTGAAAAGCAACACCTTCCACCCGCCTCAAAGCTGCTGACATGTTGTTTCTTGCTTATTTAACGTGCAGAAAAAGAAAATGAGACATTTAGCTGCAGACATTTTAGTTAGAGTTGTTTCAACAAACTCTAACTAACAGCCGCTTGGTGCATTAAAAAGTTTGTCACAGTGTGGCGATGAGCTTGCTAACTAATTAAGAAGATATAACATGTAAATAAGGAAGCTTTTGAATTGTTTGAATGTGTATTTTTCACTTTTGATGGAGCTAGGCTAGCAGTTTCCCCCTGCTTCCAGTTTTTGTGCTAGGCTAGGCTAAACACGTCCATACCTATCTCTGTACTGAATGCACCAAGATGAAACTGATATCCATCTTCTCATGACTCCGAGTATGAAATATAAAAGTACCTGTGGAGAATATAGTTCCTTACCGAGTGTTAAATTCTTCCTGTTGGAGTTTTCATATTGTTGCTGTAGTTTATTATCAGTTTTGGAAATTTTCCAGGTGTCAGATCAGCTGAAGCTCCTTGGTTGAGAAACTTGTCTTTCACTTTCTGAAACTCTAAGAACACAGGATTTTTACCATTGACTGTATATAAAGATGGACGACATGGCAGCTCCACAAAAGTGAAGCCAAAAATCCTCGATCACCCTCTGGTGGCTGGCTGCAGTATAGGTCATAAGTCCCGCCCCCTCCATGTTAGCAGATGGGACACGAGCCAAACTAAAAAACCAAAGATGGTTTCTGTCATTCTGTCAGGTTAAGCACCTCAGAGGATGACTGGGTAGGGTTAGGGATAACGTTGGGTGCAGGGGAAACACATATCAACAGGGGAACAGTTTTGAACACAACACCTGCTAACTGTCATTGTTCTGCTTTGGCACAGATGTAACGTACTAAATTAAATTTCACGTTATTTTCTCATATATTCTATTCAGGTCAATCATTGCTGCTTTGTAAAAACGCCACGTTAAAAATAAACAATTGTATTTTTCATAGAAAGATTTAAAAGAAAGATAAATTAACATGTACCTCTAAATAACCACAGATTGTATTCAGTTTATTTGAAAGTCAATAATGAAAAATGTAATCTACTAAAGTCTATTAAATCTACTAGCTGACAAATTAAGAGGTCTGCTGGCCTTAATTCTGATACCAGACATTGACCATGCATTTAGATCCCTGTCCAGATTTATCAGATTTTCACTTACCACTATTAGATTAAAGATATCAGATATTCATTTGAACTTCCTATAAACACCTTTCACACTGCAACTAAAGGATGTCATTCAGGACTGTCCTGTTTTAATTGTATTTTCATTTACTGCTGTCTGACTGAACACAGCAGTATCAGATATTCATTTTAACCTGTATAAAATAACATTTTTACACTCCAGCTGTTTTAATTTTTAGAGGTCAACCATCTCTGTAGGATGAGCACTTCCTGCTCTGTTGACTGTGAGTTTGCTGCTGCTTTTGGGCCAATAAGGACACTTACACCTGGGCTGAAAGTTCTCATCAACGAAAGCAAATGCATGTTACAATCAATGTAATTATATGTGTAATATGAATGTCATTTTCAAATATAACTTAATACCATCATTTAAGTATATGCTTTAGTTCAAAGAAACACTTTTGAAGGGGTGATGTAGAAAATGATTTCACTAAACCAGTCAAATATATTTTGACTGTAGAATTCAAAATGTTGGAAGTTAAATGATTTCTGAAAAACAGGTTAACTTTTTTGATGAATGATGCTGTCTCAGCGTCAGTATGTTCAGTCATTGAATGTGCTCCTTTCTGAAGAATAATATGAGTTAATATATATCTTCTCAACATCACCTTGCATGTTTTTCTTATTATTCTTTTCTCTTCATCTTGAGTACAAAGTGTAGAAAACTTGATCAGGATACCCTCCTATCAGGTGAAGGTAGGACTGCATCACTTGGACGAGGGCTGCTCATTTACTTTTCTCCTGTAGACTTGATTTAGACATTAAATGTGTGTTTGTATGTGGAGAAGAGAGCCTGCGAGCACACAGCTCAGTCTGTCAGACCGCTAAATGAGCCTGAAATGTTACTGGACACCTGGGATTTCTTTGTCCCAGTCCTCCCTACTACATTACAGCCAGGCACCTCTCTGTTAACTAAATCACGCCCTCCTGTCCTCACAGCTGGAAAGACTGGCACCCCCTGAAGGTGGAGGAGTTCCTGCTGGACGTACTGCTGGTGTTTTTTCTCTCTCTCGGCAATCTGTTCAGCGTTCCTTACTGCAGCGTCATACTCCTCTTTTTTTTGCTGCAGAAGCCGGGCACGTTTTTCAGCTGCTAACTTGATATATATATATAGATAGATAGATAGATAGATAGATAGATATTTTTCTTATTTTTGTTGTTGTCTTCATCTGTCTTCTCTGGCTGCTCATCTGACTGGATGATACAAGGAACTGCCCTACACCTTGTTCTACACCTGAGAATACAGACAAGTGACTCATAGTAAATACATTGGTGGTGTGTTTCAAACTGTCCCTCTTCTTCTAGAGTTCAGTGCAGGATGTGACAGCGTTGTCTTCTTACCTGTCTCTTGTAGAACAGGATATAGGCCGAATCCTGCCGCTCCTTACACACGGACGCGCCGGTGGTTTCAGAGACCGCTGCATCATTAAATGTGAGCCAGTGGTCAGTTGGCTCATCCGGATGCTCTTCAAGATGCATGCCCTCACATATGTAGTGTCCTAACAGGAGAGAGATCGTTGTTAACACTTTGAGATGCAGTTAAGGTTGTGCAGGTTAAGCAAATTAAAAGAGACTTATTGTAAGTAGTTCTTTTCCCCACTGAAAGACTCTATAACATGTCTGAGCCCATGATAGAGGACTACAGAAAGTCACATTCAGCATTCACTGTGTGATTTTCATACCTGCGTTCCCTGTTGCCCCTAAATGACAGATGCTGCTGACCAGGCTGTAGCGGCTGTCACCCTGACAAGAAACACAGTTAATAAAAGTTAGCTACACACAAACACACAAAACAACAGCACACGCAGTCTACATGTTAACTTTAATGTTTCTGTTTGTTGTCAGGTAAGGTTTGTATATTTCTTTACCTGGTTGGAGGACACCACCAGTTTTTTGAGCCAGTGATGGTGATATCTCAACAAATAAGAAAGACAGCCCCATGTTACAGCTGTCATTCAAAACGTGACACAAATTATACCTGTGTTTCATACAAGACCATACACATAGGGACAGTTAAAGCACATCCACTCTATTGTTTGCTGTTCAGAGTTTTTAGTTTGACAAAAAGAGAAGTCTTAAGGTCGTCGTATCATGCACAAATATTTAAAAATATTCACAAAGTCCCTGTTCCATGGGATTTTAATCCTTGTGTGAAACTGAATCAAAGTTTGTGCTGAATATGATCAGATGTTCAGATTTTGGGTTTGGACTGATGAGCTCACATTGTTGAGAATTGGGGCGTGCAAAACATATATGTGGTTTCCTCACAGATTCTCAACATAGACATTCTTCATATGACATGCTGGTTTTTATCCCTAAAGTGTCTCCATGCCTACTATTTAACTGAATTATCAATAAAAGCCAGAAAATGATGATTTAAACCACATTTTGTTTGTGTGTTGTGTGTGTGTGTGTGTGTGTGTGTGTGTGTGTGTGTGTGTGTCGTGACCCAGCCTACTATGCCTCTGATTGGCTCGTACTTATTGCCTTCGTTGGTAGGGTTCGTTAGGTTTAGGCATGAGGAATGAGATTGGTTAGGGTTAGGGTAAGAATATCAGGGTAAACCAATCAGAGGCAGATTAGGGAGGGTCATAACTTTGCCATCCTGGGAAAATAAAATTTGTGTCCCATACAGGATGTGTGTAGCCTAGCTTAGCTCAAATACTTAGCTACTGTAGAAGCAGGTGGAAACTGCTAGTTTAGCTCCATCAAAAGTGAAAAGCAACACCTTCCACCCGCCTCAAAGCTGCTGACATGTTGTTTCTTGCTTATTTAACGTGCAGAAAAAGAAAATGAGACATTTTAGCTGCAGACATTTTAGTTAGAGTTGTTTCAACAAACTCTAACTAACAGCCGCTTGGTGCATTAAAAAGTTTGTCACAGTGTGGCGATGAGCTTGCTAACTAATTAAGAAGATATAACATGTAATTAAGGAAGCTTTTGAATTGTTTGAATGTGTATTTTTCACTTTTGATGGAGCTAGGCTAGCAGTTTCCCCCTGCTTCCAGTTTTTGTGCTAGGCTAGGCTAAACACGTCCATACCTATCTCTGTACTGAATGCACCAAGATGAAACTGATATCCATCTTCTCATGACTCCGAGTATGAAATATAAAAGTACCTGTGGAGAATATAGTTCCTTACCGAGTGTTAAATTCTTCCTGTTGGAGTTTTCATATTGTTGCTGTAGTTTATTATCAGTTTTGGAAATTTTCCAGGTGTCAGATCAGCTGAAGCTCCTTGGTTGAGAAACTTGTCTTTCACTTTCTGAAACTCTAAGAACACAGGATTTTTACCATTGACTGTATATAAAGATGGACGACATGCCAGCTCCACAAAAGTGAAGCCAAAAATCCTCGATCACCCTCTGGTGGCTGGCTGCAGTATAGGTCATAAGTCCCGCCCCCTCCATGTTAGCAGATGGGACACGAGCCAAACTAAAAAACCAAAGATGGTTTCTGTCATTCTGTCAGGTTAAGCACCTCAGAGGATGACTGGGTAGGGTTAGGGATAACGTTGGGTGCAGGGGAAACACATATCAACAGGGGAACAGTTTTGAACACAACACCTGCTAACTGTCATTGTTCTGCTTTGGCACAGATGTAACGTACTAAATTAAATTTCACGTTATTTTCTCATATATTCTATTCAGGTCAATCATTGCTGCTTTGTAAAAACGCCACGTTAAAAATAAACAATTGTATTTTTCATAGAAAGATTTAAAAGAAAGATAAATTAACATGTACCTCTAAATAACCACAGATTGTATTCAGTTTATTTGAAAGTCAATAATGAAAAATGTAATCTACTAAAGTCTATTAAATCTACTAGCTGATAAATTAAGAGGTCTGCTGGCCTTAATTCTGATACCAGACATTGACCATGCATTTAGATCCCTGTCCAGATTTATCAGATTTTCATTTACCACTATTAGATTAAAGATATCAGATATTCATTTGAACTTCCTATAAACACCTTTCACACTGCAACTAAAGGATGTCATTCAGGACTGTCCTGTTTTAATTGTATTTTCATTTACTGCTGTCTGACTGAACACAGCAGGATCATCAGATGGGTGATATTCATTTTAACCTGTATAAAATAACATTTTTACACTCCAGCTGTTTTAATTTTTAGAGGTCAACCATCTCTGTAGGATGAGCACTTCCTGCTCTGTTGGCTGTGAGATTGCTGCTGCTTTTGGGCCAATAAGGACACTTACACCTGGGCTGAAAGTTCTCATCAACAAAAGCAAATGCATGTTACAATCAATGTAATTATATGTGTAATATGAATGTCATTTTCAAATATAACTTAATACCATCATTTAAGTATATGTTTTAGTTCAAAGAAACACTTTTGAAGGGGTGATGTAGAAAATGATTTCACTAAACCAGTCAAATATATTTTGACTGTAGAATTCAAAATGTTGGAAGTTAAATGATTTCTGAAAAACAGGTTAACTTTTTTGATGAATGATGCTGTCTCAGCGTCAGTATGTTCAGTCATTGAATGTGCTCCTTTCTGAAGAATAATATGAGTTAATATATATCTTCTCAACATCACCTTGCATGTTTTTCTTATTATTCTTTTCTCTTCATCTTGAGTACAAAGTGTAGAAAACTTGATCAGGATACCCTCCTATCAGGTGAAGGTAGGACTGCATCACTTGGACGAGGGCTGCTCATTTACTTTTCTCCTGTAGACTTGATTTAGACATTAAATGTGTGTTTGTATGTGGAGAAGAGAGCCTGCGAGCACACAGCTCAGTCTGTCAGACCGCTAAATGAGCCTGAAATGTTACTGGACACCTGGGATTTCTTTGTCCCAGTCCTCCCTACTACATTACAGCCAGGCACCTCTCTGTTAACTAAATCACGCCCTCCTGTCCTCACAGCTGGAAAGACTGGCACCCCCTGAAGGTGGAGGAGTTCCTGCTGGACGTACTGCTGGTGTTTTTTCTCTCTCTCGGCAATCTGTTCAGCGTTCCTTACTGCAGCGTCATACTCCTCTTTTTTTTGCTGCAGAAGCCGGGCACGTTTTTCAGCTGCTAACTTGATATATATATATAGATAGATAGATAGATAGATAGATAGATAGATAGATATTTTTCTTATTTTTGTTGTTGTCTTCATCTGTCTTCTCTGGCTGCTCATCTGACTGGATGATACAAGGAACTGCCCTACACCTTGTTCTACACCTGAGAATACAGACAAGTGACTCATAGTAAATACATTGGTGGTGTGTTTCAAACTGTCCCTCTTCTTCTAGAGTTCAGTGCAGGATGTGACAGCGTTGTCTTCTTACCTGTCTCTTGTAGAACAGGATATAGGCCGAATCCTGCCGCTCCTTACACACGGACGCGCCGGTGGTTTCAGAGACCGCTGCATCATTAAATGTGAGCCAGTGGTCAGTTGGCTCGTCCGGATGCTCTTCAAGATGCATGCCCTCACATATGTAGTGTCCTAACAGGAGAGAGATCGTTGTTAACACTTTGAGATGCAGTTAAGGTTGTGCAGGTTAAGCAAATTAAAAGAGACTTATTGTAAGTAGTTCTTTTCCCCACTGAAAGACTCTATAACATGTCTGAGCCCATGATAGAGGACTACAGAAAGTCACATTCAGCATTCACTGTGTGATTTTCATACCTGCGTTCCCTGTTGCCCCTAAATGACAGATGCTGCTGACCAGGCTGTAGCGGCTGTCACCCTGACAAGAAACACAGTTAATAAAAGTTAGCTACACACAAACACACAAAACAACAGCACACGCAGTCTACATGTTAACTTTAATGTTTCTGTTTGTTGTCAGGTAAGGTTTGTATATTTCTTTACCTGGTTGGAGGACACCACCAGTTTTTTGAGCCAGTGATGGTGATATCTCAACAAATAAGAAAGACAGCCCCATGTTACAGCTGTCATTCAAAACGTGACACAAATTATACCTGTGTTTCATACAAGACCATACACATAGGGACAGTTAAAGCACATCCACTCTATTGTTTGCTGTTCAGAGTTTTTAGTTTGACAAAAAGAGAAGTCTTAAGGTCGTCGTATCATGCACAAATATTTAAAAATATTCACAAAGTCCCTGTTCCATGGGATTTTAATCCTTGTGTGAAACTGAATCAAAGTTTGTGCTGAATATGATCAGATGTTCAGATTTTGGGTTTGGACTGATGAGCTCACATTGTTGAGAATTGGGGCGTGCAAAACATATATGTGGTTTCCTCACAGATTCTCAACATAGACATTCTTCATATGACATGCTGGTTTTTATCCCTAAAGTGTCTCCATGCCTACTATTTAACTGAATTATCAATAAAAGCCAGAAAATGATGATTTAAACCACATTTTGTTTGTGTGTTGTGTGTGTGTGTGTGTGTGTGTGTGTGTGTGTGTGTGTGTCGTCACCCAGCCTACTATGCCTCTGATTGGCTCGTACTTATTGCCTTCGTTGGTAGGGTTCGTTAGGTTTAGGCATGAGGAATGAGATTGGTTAGGGTTAGGGTAAGAATATCAGGGTAAACCAATCAGAGGCAGATTAGGGAGGGTCATAACTTTGCCATCCTGGGAAAATAAAATTTGTGTCCCATACAGGATGTGTGTAGCCTAGCTTAGCTCAAATACTTAGCTACTGTAGAAGCAGGTGGAAACTGCTAGTTTAGCTCCATCAAAAGTGAAAAGCAACACCTTCCACCCGCCTCAAAGCTGCTGACATGTTGTTTCTTGCTTATTTAACGTGCAGAAAAAGAAAATGAGACATTTTAGCTGCAGACATTTTAGTTAGAGTTGTTTCAACAAACTCTAACTAACAGCCGCTTGGTGCATTAAAAAGTTTGTCACAGTGTGGCGATGAGCTTGCTAACTAATTAAGAAGATATAACATGTAAATAAGGAAGCTTTTGAATTGTTTGAATGTGTATTTTTCACTTTTGATGGAGCTAGGCTAGCAGTTTCCCCCTGCTTCCAGTTTTTGTGCTAGGCTAGGCTGAACACGTCCATACCTATCTCTGTACTGAATGCACCAAGATGAAACTGATATCCATCTTCTCATGACTCCGAGTATGAAATATAAAAGTACCTGTGGAGAATATAGTTCCTTACCGAGTGTTAAATTCTTCCTGTTGGAGTTTTCATATTGTTGCTGTAGTTTATTATCAGTTTTGGAAATTTTCCAGGTGTCAGATCAGCTGAAGCTCCTTGGTTGAGAAACTTGTCTTTCACTTTCTGAAACTCTAAGAACACAGGATTTTTACCATTGACTGTATATAAAGATGGACGACATGGCAGCTCCACAAAAGTGAAGCCAAAAATCCTCGATCACCCTCTGGTGGCTGGCTGCAGTATAGGTCATAAGTCCCGCCCCCTCCATGTTAGCAGATGGGACACGAGCCAAACTAAAAAACCAAAGATGGTTTCTGTCATTCTGTCAGGTTAAGCACCTCAGAGGATGACTGGGTAGGGTTAGGGATAACGTTGGGTGCAGGGGAAACACATATCAACAGGGGAACAGTTTTGAACACAACACCTGCTAACTGTCATTGTTCTGCTTTGGCACAGATGTAACGTACTAAATTAAATTTCACGTTATTTTCTCATATATTCTATTCAGGTCAATCATTGCTGCTTTGTAAAAACGCCACGTTAAAAATAAACAATTGTATTTTTCATAGAAAGATTTAAAAGAAAGATAAATTAACATGTACCTCTAAATAACCACAGATTGTATTCAGTTTATTTGAAAGTCAATAATGAAAAATGTAATCTACTAAAGTCTATTAAATCTACTAGCTGACAAATTAAGAGGTCTGCTGGCCTTAATTCTGATACCAGACATTGACCATGCATTTAGATCCCTGTCCAGATTTATCAGATTTTCATTTACCACTATTAGATTAAAGATATCAGATATTCATTTGAACTTCCTATAAACACCTTTCACACTGCAACTAAAGGATGTCATTCAGGACTGTCCTGTTTTAATTGTATTTTCATTTACTGCTGTCTGACTGAACACAGCAGGATCATCAGATGGGAGATATTCATTTTAACCTGTATAAAATAACATTTTTACACTCCAGCTGTTTTAATTTTTAGAGGTCAACCATCTCTGTAGGATGAGCACTTCCTGCTCTGTTGGCTGTGAGATTGCTGCTGCTTTTGGGCCAATAAGGACACTTACACCTGGGCTGAAAGTTCTCATCAACAAAAGCAAATGCATGTTACAATCAATGTAATTATATGTGTAATATGAATGTCATTTTCAAATATAACTTAATACCATCATTTAAGTATATGTTTTAGTTCAAAGAAACACTTTTGAAGGGGTGATGTAGAAAATGATTTCACTAAACCAGTCAAATATATTTTGACTGTAGAATTCAAAATGTTGGAAGTTAAATGATTTCTGAAAAACAGGTTAACTTTTTTGATGAATGATGCTGTCTCAGCGTCAGTATGTTCAGTCATTGAATGTGCTCCTTTCTGAAGAATAATATGAGTTAATATATATCTTCTCAACATCACCTTGCATGTTTTTCTTATTATTCTTTTCTCTTCATCTTGAGTACAAAGTGTAGAAAACTTGATCAGGATACCCTCCTATCAGGTGAAGGTAGGACTGCATCACTTGGACGAGGGCTGCTCATTTACTTTTCTCCTGTAGACTTGATTTAGACATTAAATGTGTGTTTGTATGTGGAGAAGAGAGCCTGCGAGCACACAGCTCAGTCTGTCAGACCGCTAAATGAGCCTGAAATGTTACTGGACACCTGGGATTTCTTTGTCCCAGTCCTCCCTACTACATTACAGCCAGGCACCTCTCTGTTAACTAAATCACGCCCTCCTGTCCTCACAGCTGGAAAGACTGGCACCCCCTGAAGGTGGAGGAGTTCCTGCTGGACATACTGCTGGTGTTTTTTCTCTCTCTCGGCAATCTGTTCAGCGTTCCTTACTGCAGCGTCATACTCCTCTTTTTTTTGCTGCAGAAGCCGGGCACGTTTTTCAGCTGCTAACTTGATATATATATATAGATAGATAGATAGATAGATAGATAGATATTTTTCTTATTTTTGTTGTTGTCTTCATCTGTCTTCTCTGGCTGCTCATCTGACTGGATGATACAAGGAACTGCCCTACACCTTGTTCTACACCTGAGAATACAGACAAGTGACTCATAGTAAATACATTGGTGGTGTGTTTCAAACTGTCCCTCTTCTTCTAGAGTTCAGTGCAGGATGTGACAGCGTTGTCTTCTTACCTGTCTCTTGTAGAACAGGATATAGGCCGAATCCTGCCGCTCCTTACACACGGACGCGCCGGTGGTTTCAGAGACCGCTGCATCATTAAATGTGAGCCAGTGGTCAGTTGGCTCGTCCGGATGCTCTTCAAGATGCATGCCCTCACATATGTAGTGTCCTAACAGGAGAGAGATCGTTGTTAACACTTTGAGATGCAGTTAAGGTTGTGCAGGTTAAGCAAATTAAAAGAGACTTATTGTAAGTAGTTCTTTTCCCCACTGAAAGACTCTATAACATGTCTGAGCCCATGATAGAGGACTACAGAAAGTCACATTCAGCATTCACTGTGTGATTTTCATACCTGCGTTCCCTGTTGCCCCTAAATGACAGATGCTGCTGACCAGGCTGTAGCGGCTGTCACCCTGACAAGAAACACAGTTAATAAAAGTTAGCTACACACAAACACACAAAACAACAGCACACGCAGTCTACATGTTAACTTTAATGTTTCTGTTTGTTGTCAGGTAAGGTTTGTATATTTCTTTACCTGGTTGGAGGACACCACCAGTTTTTTGAGCCAGTGATGGTGATATCTCAACAAATAAGAAAGACAGCCCCATGTTACAGCTGTCATTCAAAACGTGACACAAATTATACCTGTGTTTCATACAAGACCATACACATAGGGACAGTTAAAGCACATCCACTCTATTGTTTGCTGTTCAGAGTTTTTAGTTTGACAAAAAGAGAAGTCTTAAGGTCGTCGTATCATGCACAAATATTTAAAAATATTCACAAAGTCCCTGTTCCATGGGATTTTAATCCTTGTGTGAAACTGAATCAAAGTTTGTGCTGAATATGATCAGATGTTCAGATTTTGGGTTTGGACTGATGAGCTCACATTGTTGAGAATTGGGGCGTGCAAAACATATATGTGGTTTCCTCACAGATTCTCAACATAGACATTCTTCATATGACATGCTGGTTTTTATCCCTAAAGTGTCTCCATGCCTACTATTTAACTGAATTATCAATAAAAGCCAGAAAATGATGATTTAAACCACATTTTGTTTGTGTGTTGTGTGTGTGTGTGTGTGTGTGTGTGTGTGTGTGTGTGTCGTGACCCAGCCTACTATGCCTCTGATTGGCTCGTACTTATTGCCTTCGTTGGTAGGGTTCGTTAGGTTTAGGCATGAGGAATGAGATTGGTTAGGGTTAGGGTAAGAATATCAGGGTAAACCAATCAGAGGCAGATTAGGGAGGGTCATAACTTTGCCATCCTGGGAAAATAAAATTTGTGTCCCATACAGGATGTGTGTAGCCTAGCTTAGCTCAAATACTTAGCTACTGTAGAAGCAGGTGGAAACTGCTAGCTTAGCTCCATCAAAAGTGAAAAGCAACACCTTCCACCCGCCTCAAAGCTGCTGACATGTTGTTTCTTGCTTATTTAACGTGCAGAAAAAGAAAATGAGACATTTAGCTGCAGACATTTTAGTTAGAGTTGTTTCAACAAACTCTAACTAACAGCCGCTTGGTGCATTAAAAAGTTTGTCACAGTGTGGCGATGAGCTTGCTAACTAATTAAGAAGATATAACATGTAAATAAGGAAGCTTTTGAATTGTTTGAATGTGTATTTTTCACTTTTGATGGAGCTAGGCTAGCAGTTTCCCCCTGCTTCCAGTTTTTGTGCTAGGCTAGGCTAAACACGTCCATACCTATCTCTGTACTGAATGCACCAAGATGAAACTGATATCCATCTTCTCATGACTCCGAGTATGAAATATAAAAGTACCTGTGGAGAATATAGTTCCTTACCGAGTGTTAAATTCTTCCTGTTGGAGTTTTCATATTGTTGCTGTAGTTTATTATCAGTTTTGGAAATTTTCCAGGTGTCAGATCAGCTGAAGCTCCTTGGTTGAGAAACTTGTCTTTCACTTTCTGAAACTCTAAGAACACAGGATTTTTACCATTGACTGTATATAAAGATGGACGACATGGCAGCTCCACAAAAGTGAAGCCAAAAATCCTCGATCACCCTCTGGTGGCTGGCTGCAGTATAGGTCATAAGTCCCGCCCCCTCCATGTTAGCAGATGGGACACGAGCCAAACTAAAAAACCAAAGATGGTTTCTGTCATTCTGTCAGGTTAAGCACCTCAGAGGATGACTGGGTAGGGTTAGGGATAACGTTGGGTGCAGGGGAAACACATATCAACAGGGGAACAGTTTTGAACACAACACCTGCTAACTGTCATTGTTCTGCTTTGGCACAGATGTAACGTACTAAATTAAATTTCACGTTATTTTCTCATATATTCTATTCAGGTCAATCATTGCTGCTTTGTAAAAACGCCACGTTAAAAATAAACAATTGTATTTTTCATAGAAAGATTTAAAAGAAAGATAAATTAACATGTACCTCTAAATAACCACAGATTGTATTCAGTTTATTTGAAAGTCAATAATGAAAAATGTAATCTACTAAAGTCTATTAAATCTACTAGCTGACAAATTAAGAGGTCTGCTGGCCTTAATTCTGATACCAGACATTGACCATGCATTTAGATCCCTGTCCAGATTTATCAGATTTTCACTTACCACTATTAGATTAAAGATATCAGATATTCATTTGAACTTCCTATAAACACCTTTTTACACTGCAACTAAAGGATGTCATTCAGGACTGTCCTGTTTTAATTGTATTTTCATTTACTGCTGTCTGACTGAACACAGCAGTATCAGATATTCATTTTAACCTGTATAAAATAACATTTTTACACTCCAGCTGTTTTAATTTTTAGAGGTCAACCATCTCTGTAGGATGAGCACTTCCTGCTCTGTTGACTGTGAGTTTGCTGCTGCTTTTGGGCCAATAAGGACACTTACACCTGGGCTGAAAGTTCTCATCAACGAAAGCAAATGCATGTTACAATCAATGTAATTATATGTGTAATATGAATGTCATTTTCAAATATAACTTAATACCATCATTTAAGTATATGCTTTAGTTCAAAGAAACACTTTTGAAGGGGTGATGTAGAAAATGATTTCACTAAACCAGTCAAATATATTTTGACTGTAGAATTCAAAATGTTGGAAGTTAAATGATTTCTGAAAAACAGGTTAACTTTTTTGATGAATGATGCTGTCTCAGCGTCAGTATGTTCAGTCATTGAATGTGCTCCTTTCTGAAGAATAATATGAGTTAATATATATCTTCTCAACATCACCTTGCATGTTTTTCTTATTATTCTTTTCTCTTCATCTTGAGTACAAAGTGTAGAAAACTTGATCAGGATACCCTCCTATCAGGTGAAGGTAGGACTGCATCACTTGGACGAGGGCTGCTCATTTACTTTTCTCCTGTAGACTTGATTTAGACATTAAATGTGTGTTTGTATGTGGAGAAGAGAGCCTGCGAGCACACAGCTCAGTCTGTCAGACCGCTAAATGAGCCTGAAATGTTACTGGACACCTGGGATTTCTTTGTCCCAGTCCTCCCTACTACATTACAGCCAGGCACCTCTCTGTTAACTAAATCACGCCCTCCTGTCCTCACAGCTGGAAAGACTGGCACCCCCTGAAGGTGGAGGAGTTCCTGCTGGACGTACTGCTGGTGTTTTTTCTCTCTCTCGGCAATCTGTTCAGCGTTCCTTACTGCAGCGTCATACTCCTCTTTTTTTTGCTGCAGAAGCCGGGCACGTTTTTCAGCTGCTAACTTGATATATATATATAGATAGATAGATAGATAGATAGATAGATATTTTTCTTATTTTTGTTGTTGTCTTCATCTGTCTTCTCTGGCTGCTCATCTGACTGGATGATACAAGGAACTGCCCTACACCTTGTTCTACACCTGAGAATACAGACAAGTGACTCATAGTAAATACATTGGTGGTGTGTTTCAAACTGTCCCTCTTCTTCTAGAGTTCAGTGCAGGATGTGACAGCGTTGTCTTCTTACCTGTCTCTTGTAGAACAGGATATAGGCCGAATCCTGCCGCTCCTTACACACGGACGCGCCGGTGGTTTCAGAGACCGCTGCATCATTAAATGTGAGCCAGTGGTCAGTTGGCTCATCCGGATGCTCTTCAAGATGCATGCCCTCACATATGTAGTGTCCTAACAGGAGAGAGATCGTTGTTAACACTTTGAGATGCAGTTAAGGTTGTGCAGGTTAAGCAAATTAAAAGAGACTTATTGTAAGTAGTTCTTTTCCCCACTGAAAGACTCTATAACATGTCTGAGCCCATGATAGAGGACTACAGAAAGTCACATTCAGCATTCACTGTGTGATTTTCATACCTGCGTTCCCTGTTGCCCCTAAATGACAGATGCTGCTGACCAGGCTGTAGCGGCTGTCACCCTGACAAGAAACACAGTTAATAAAAGTTAGCTACACACAAACACACAAAACAACAGCACACGCAGTCTACATGTTAACTTTAATGTTTCTGTTTGTTGTCAGGTAAGGTTTGTATATTTCTTTACCTGGTTGGAGGACACCACCAGTTTTTTGAGCCAGTGATGGTGATATCTCAACAAATAAGAAAGACAGCCCCATGTTACAGCTGTCATTCAAAACGTGACACAAATTATACCTGTGTTTCATACAAGACCATACACATAGGGACAGTTAAAGCACATCCACTCTATTGTTTGCTGTTCAGAGTTTTTAGTTTGACAAAAAGAGAAGTCTTAAGGTCGTCGTATCATGCACAAATATTTAAAAATATTCACAAAGTCCCTGTTCCATGGGATTTTAATCCTTGTGTGAAACTGAATCAAAGTTTGTGCTGAATATGATCAGATGTTCAGATTTTGGGTTTGGACTGATGAGCTCACATTGTTGAGAATTGGGGCGTGCAAAACATATATGTGGTTTCCTCACAGATTCTCAACATAGACATTCTTCATATGACATGCTGGTTTTTATCCCTAAAGTGTCTCCATGCCTACTATTTAACTGAATTATCAATAAAAGCCAGAAAATGATGATTTAAACCACATTTTGTTTGTGTGTTGTGTGTGTGTGTGTGTGTGTGTGTGTGTGTGTGTGTGTGTGTCGTGACCCAGCCTACTATGCCTCTGATTGGCTCGTACTTATTGCCTTCGTTGGTAGGGTTCGTTAGGTTTAGGCATGAGGAATGAGATTGGTTAGGGTTAGGGTAAGAATATCAGGGTAAACCAATCAGAGGCAGATTAGGGAGGGTCATAACTTTGCCATCCTGGGAAAATAAAATTTGTGTCCCATACAGGATGTGTGTAGCCTAGCTTAGCTCAAATACTTAGCTACTGTAGAAGCAGGTGGAAACTGCTAGTTTAGCTCCATCAAAAGTGAAAAGCAACACCTTCCACCCGCCTCAAAGCTGCTGACATGTTGTTTCTTGCTTATTTAACGTGCAGAAAAAGAAAATGAGACATTTTAGCTGCAGACATTTTAGTTAGAGTTGTTTCAACAAACTCTAACTAACAGCCGCTTGGTGCATTAAAAAGTTTGTCACAGTGTGGCGATGAGCTTGCTAACTAATTAAGAAGATATAACATGTAAATAAGGAAGCTTTTGAATTGTTTGAATGTGTATTTTTCACTTTTGATGGAGCTAGGCTAGCAGTTTCCCCCTGCTTCCAGTTTTTGTGCTAGGCTAGGCTAAACACGTCCATACCTATCTCTGTACTGAATGCACCAAGATGAAACTGATATCCATCTTCTCATGACTCCGAGTATGAAATATAAAAGTACCTGTGGAGAATATAGTTCCTTACCGAGTGTTAAATTCTTCCTGTTGGAGTTTTCATATTGTTGCTGTAGTTTATTATCAGTTTTGGAAATTTTCCAGGTGTCAGATCAGCTGAAGCTCCTTGGTTGAGAAACTTGTCTTTCACTTTCTGAAACTCTAAGAACACAGGATTTTTACCATTGACTGTATATAAAGATGGACGACATGCCAGCTCCACAAAAGTGAAGCCAAAAATCCTCGATCACCCTCTGGTGGCTGGCTGCAGTATAGGTCATAAGTCCCGCCCCCTCCATGTTAGCAGATGGGACACGAGCCAAACTAAAAAACCAAAGATGGTTTCTGTCATTCTGTCAGGTTAAGCACCTCAGAGGATGACTGGGTAGGGTTAGGGATAACGTTGGGTGCAGGGGAAACACATATCAACAGGGGAACAGTTTTGAACACAACACCTGCTAACTGTCATTGTTCTGCTTTGGCACAGATGTAACGTACTAAATTAAATTTCACGTTATTTTCTCATATATTCTATTCAGGTCAATCATTGCTGCTTTGTAAAAACGCCACGTTAAAAATAAACAATTGTATTTTTCATAGAAAGATTTAAAAGAAAGATAAATTAACATGTACCTCTAAATAACCACAGATTGTATTCAGTTTATTTGAAAGTCAATAATGAAAAATGTAATCTACTAAAGTCTATTAAATCTACTAGCTGATAAATTAAGAGGTCTGCTGGCCTTAATTCTGATACCAGACATTGACCATGCATTTAGATCCCTGTCCAGATTTATCAGATTTTCATTTACCACTATTAGATTAAAGATATCAGATATTCATTTGAACTTCCTATAAACACCTTTCACACTGCAACTAAAGGATGTCATTCAGGACTGTCCTGTTTTAATTGTATTTTCATTTACTGCTGTCTGACTGAACACAGCAGGATCATCAGATGGGTGATATTCATTTTAACCTGTATAAAATAACATTTTTACACTCCAGCTGTTTTAATTTTTAGAGGTCAACCATCTCTGTAGGATGAGCACTTCCTGCTCTGTTGGCTGTGAGATTGCTGCTGCTTTTGGGCCAATAAGGACACTTACACCTGGGCTGAAAGTTCTCATCAACAAAAGCAAATGCATGTTACAATCAATGTAATTATATGTGTAATATGAATGTCATTTTCAAATATAACTTAATACCATCATTTAAGTATATGTTTTAGTTCAAAGAAACACTTTTGAAGGGGTGATGTAGAAAATGATTTCACTAAACCAGTCAAATATATTTTGACTGTAGAATTCAAAATGTTGGAAGTTAAATGATTTCTGAAAAACAGGTTAACTTTTTTGATGAATGATGCTGTCTCAGCGTCAGTATGTTCAGTCATTGAATGTGCTCCTTTCTGAAGAATAATATGAGTTAATATATATCTTCTCAACATCACCTTGCATGTTTTTCTTATTATTCTTTTCTCTTCATCTTGAGTACAAAGTGTAGAAAACTTGATCAGGATACCCTCCTATCAGGTGAAGGTAGGACTGCATCACTTGGACGAGGGCTGCTCATTTACTTTTCTCCTGTAGACTTGATTTAGACATTAAATGTGTGTTTGTATGTGGAGAAGAGAGCCTGCGAGCACACAGCTCAGTCTGTCAGACCGCTAAATGAGCCTGAAATGTTACTGGACACCTGGGATTTCTTTGTCCCAGTCCTCCCTACTACATTACAGCCAGGCACCTCTCTGTTAACTAAATCACGCCCTCCTGTCCTCACAGCTGGAAAGACTGGCACCCCCTGAAGGTGGAGGAGTTCCTGCTGGACGTACTGCTGGTGTTTTTTCTCTCTCTCGGCAATCTGTTCAGCGTTCCTTACTGCAGCGTCATACTCCTCTTTTTTTTGCTGCAGAAGCCGGGCACGTTTTTCAGCTGCTAACTTGATATATATATATAGATAGATAGATAGATAGATAGATAGATAGATAGATATTTTTCTTATTTTTGTTGTTGTCTTCATCTGTCTTCTCTGGCTGCTCATCTGACTGGATGATACAAGGAACTGCCCTACACCTTGTTCTACACCTGAGAATACAGACAAGTGACTCATAGTAAATACATTGGTGGTGTGTTTCAAACTGTCCCTCTTCTTCTAGAGTTCAGTGCAGGATGTGACAGCGTTGTCTTCTTACCTGTCTCTTGTAGAACAGGATATAGGCCGAATCCTGCCGCTCCTTACACACGGACGCGCCGGTGGTTTCAGAGACCGCTGCATCATTAAATGTGAGCCAGTGGTCAGTTGGCTCGTCCGGATGCTCTTCAAGATGCATGCCCTCACATATGTAGTGTCCTAACAGGAGAGAGATCGTTGTTAACACTTTGAGATGCAGTTAAGGTTGTGCAGGTTAAGCAAATTAAAAGAGACTTATTGTAAGTAGTTCTTTTCCCCACTGAAAGACTCTATAACATGTCTGAGCCCATGATAGAGGACTACAGAAAGTCACATTCAGCATTCACTGTGTGATTTTCATACCTGCGTTCCCTGTTGCCCCTAAATGACAGATGCTGCTGACCAGGCTGTAGCGGCTGTCACCCTGACAAGAAACACAGTTAATAAAAGTTAGCTACACACAAACACACAAAACAACAGCACACGCAGTCTACATGTTAACTTTAATGTTTCTGTTTGTTGTCAGGTAAGGTTTGTATATTTCTTTACCTGGTTGGAGGACACCACCAGTTTTTTGAGCCAGTGATGGTGATATCTCAACAAATAAGAAAGACAGCCCCATGTTACAGCTGTCATTCAAAACGTGACACAAATTATACCTGTGTTTCATACAAGACCATACACATAGGGACAGTTAAAGCACATCCACTCTATTGTTTGCTGTTCAGAGTTTTTAGTTTGACAAAAAGAGAAGTCTTAAGGTCGTCGTATCATGCACAAATATTTAAAAATATTCACAAAGTCCCTGTTCCATGGGATTTTAATCCTTGTGTGAAACTGAATCAAAGTTTGTGCTGAATATGATCAGATGTTCAGATTTTGGGTTTGGACTGATGAGCTCACATTGTTGAGAATTGGGGCGTGCAAAACATATATGTGGTTTCCTCACAGATTCTCAACATAGACATTCTTCATATGACATGCTGGTTTTTATCCCTAAAGTGTCTCCATGCCTACTATTTAACTGAATTATCAATAAAAGCCAGAAAATGATGATTTAAACCACATTTTGTTTGTGTGTTGTGTGTGTGTGTGTGTGTGTGTGTGTGTGTGTGTGTGTGTGTGTCGTCACCCAGCCTACTATGCCTCTGATTGGCTCGTACTTATTGCCTTCGTTGGTAGGGTTCGTTAGGTTTAGGCATGAGGAATGAGATTGGTTAGGGTTAGGGTAAGAATATCAGGGTAAACCAATCAGAGGCAGATTAGGGAGGGTCATAACTTTGCCATCCTGGGAAAATAAAATTTGTGTCCCATACAGGATGTGTGTAGCCTAGCTTAGCTCAAATACTTAGCTACTGTAGAAGCAGGTGGAAACTGCTAGTTTAGCTCCATCAAAAGTGAAAAGCAACACCTTCCACCCGCCTCAAAGCTGCTGACATGTTGTTTCTTGCTTATTTAACGTGCAGAAAAAGAAAATGAGACATTTTAGCTGCAGACATTTTAGTTAGAGTTGTTTCAACAAACTCTAACTAACAGCCGCTTGGTGCATTAAAAAGTTTGTCACAGTGTGGCGATGAGCTTGCTAACTAATTAAGAAGATATAACATGTAAATAAGGAAGCTTTTGAATTGTTTGAATGTGTATTTTTCACTTTTGATGGAGCTAGGCTAGCAGTTTCCCCCTGCTTCCAGTTTTTGTGCTAGGCTAGGCTGAACACGTCCATACCTATCTCTGTACTGAATGCACCAAGATGAAACTGATATCCATCTTCTCATGACTCCGAGTATGAAATATAAAAGTACCTGTGGAGAATATAGTTCCTTACCGAGTGTTAAATTCTTCCTGTTGGAGTTTTCATATTGTTGCTGTAGTTTATTATCAGTTTTGGAAATTTTCCAGGTGTCAGATCAGCTGAAGCTCCTTGGTTGAGAAACTTGTCTTTCACTTTCTGAAACTCTAAGAACACAGGATTTTTACCATTGACTGTATATAAAGATGGACGACATGGCAGCTCCACAAAAGTGAAGCCAAAAATCCTCGATCACCCTCTGGTGGCTGGCTGCAGTATAGGTCATAAGTCCCGCCCCCTCCATGTTAGCAGATGGGACACGAGCCAAACTAAAAAACCAAAGATGGTTTCTGTCATTCTGTCAGGTTAAGCACCTCAGAGGATGACTGGGTAGGGTTAGGGATAACGTTGGGTGCAGGGGAAACACATATCAACAGGGGAACAGTTTTGAACACAACACCTGCTAACTGTCATTGTTCTGCTTTGGCACAGATGTAACGTACTAAATTAAATTTCACGTTATTTTCTCATATATTCTATTCAGGTCAATCATTGCTGCTTTGTAAAAACGCCACGTTAAAAATAAACAATTGTATTTTTCATAGAAAGATTTAAAAGAAAGATAAATTAACATGTACCTCTAAATAACCACAGATTGTATTCAGTTTATTTGAAAGTCAATAATGAAAAATGTAATCTACTAAAGTCTATTAAATCTACTAGCTGACAAATTAAGAGGTCTGCTGGCCTTAATTCTGATACCAGACATTGACCATGCATTTAGATCCCTGTCCAGATTTATCAGATTTTCATTTACCACTATTAGATTAAAGATATCAGATATTCATTTGAACTTCCTATAAACACCTTTCACACTGCAACTAAAGGATGTCATTCAGGACTGTCCTGTTTTAATTGTATTTTCATTTACTGCTGTCTGACTGAACACAGCAGGATCATCAGATGGGAGATATTCATTTTAACCTGTATAAAATAACATTTTTACACTCCAGCTGTTTTAATTTTTAGAGGTCAACCATCTCTGTAGGATGAGCACTTCCTGCTCTGTTGGCTGTGAGATTGCTGCTGCTTTTGGGCCAATAAGGACACTTACACCTGGGCTGAAAGTTCTCATCAACAAAAGCAAATGCATGTTACAATCAATGTAATTATATGTGTAATATGAATGTCATTTTCAAATATAACTTAATACCATCATTTAAGTATATGTTTTAGTTCAAAGAAACACTTTTGAAGGGGTGATGTAGAAAATGATTTCACTAAACCAGTCAAATATATTTTGACTGTAGAATTCAAAATGTTGGAAGTTAAATGATTTCTGAAAAACAGGTTAACTTTTTTGATGAATGATGCTGTCTCAGCGTCAGTATGTTCAGTCATTGAATGTGCTCCTTTCTGAAGAATAATATGAGTTAATATATATCTTCTCAACATCACCTTGCATGTTTTTCTTATTATTCTTTTCTCTTCATCTTGAGTACAAAGTGTAGAAAACTTGATCAGGATACCCTCCTATCAGGTGAAGGTAGGACTGCATCACTTGGACGAGGGCTGCTCATTTACTTTTCTCCTGTAGACTTGATTTAGACATTAAATGTGTGTTTGTATGTGGAGAAGAGAGCCTGCGAGCACACAGCTCAGTCTGTCAGACCGCTAAATGAGCCTGAAATGTTACTGGACACCTGGGATTTCTTTGTCCCAGTCCTCCCTACTACATTACAGCCAGGCACCTCTCTGTTAACTAAATCACGCCCTCCTGTCCTCACAGCTGGAAAGACTGGCACCCCCTGAAGGTGGAGGAGTTCCTGCTGGACATACTGCTGGTGTTTTTTCTCTCTCTCGGCAATCTGTTCAGCGTTCCTTACTGCAGCGTCATACTCCTCTTTTTTTTGCTGCAGAAGCCGGGCACGTTTTTCAGCTGCTAACTTGATATATATATATAGATAGATAGATAGATAGATAGATAGATATTTTTCTTATTTTTGTTGTTGTCTTCATCTGTCTTCTCTGGCTGCTCATCTGACTGGATGATACAAGGAACTGCCCTACACCTTGTTCTACACCTGAGAATACAGACAAGTGACTCATAGTAAATACATTGGTGGTGTGTTTCAAACTGTCCCTCTTCTTCTAGAGTTCAGTGCAGGATGTGACAGCGTTGTCTTCTTACCTGTCTCTTGTAGAACAGGATATAGGCCGAATCCTGCCGCTCCTTACACACGGACGCGCCGGTGGTTTCAGAGACCGCTGCATCATTAAATGTGAGCCAGTGGTCAGTTGGCTCGTCCGGATGCTCTTCAAGATGCATGCCCTCACATATGTAGTGTCCTAACAGGAGAGAGATCGTTGTTAACACTTTGAGATGCAGTTAAGGTTGTGCAGGTTAAGCAAATTAAAAGAGACTTATTGTAAGTAGTTCTTTTCCCCACTGAAAGACTCTATAACATGTCTGAGCCCATGATAGAGGACTACAGAAAGTCACATTCAGCATTCACTGTGTGATTTTCATACCTGCGTTCCCTGTTGCCCCTAAATGACAGATGCTGCTGACCAGGCTGTAGCGGCTGTCACCCTGACAAGAAACACAGTTAATAAAAGTTAGCTACACACAAACACACAAAACAACAGCACACGCAGTCTACATGTTAACTTTAATGTTTCTGTTTGTTGTCAGGTAAGGTTTGTATATTTCTTTACCTGGTTGGAGGACACCACCAGTTTTTTGAGCCAGTGATGGTGATATCTCAACAAATAAGAAAGACAGCCCCATGTTACAGCTGTCATTCAAAACGTGACACAAATTATACCTGTGTTTCATACAAGACCATACACATAGGGACAGTTAAAGCACATCCACTCTATTGTTTGCTGTTCAGAGTTTTTAGTTTGACAAAAAGAGAAGTCTTAAGGTCGTCGTATCATGCACAAATATTTAAAAATATTCACAAAGTCCCTGTTCCATGGGATTTTAATCCTTGTGTGAAACTGAATCAAAGTTTGTGCTGAATATGATCAGATGTTCAGATTTTGGGTTTGGACTGATGAGCTCACATTGTTGAGAATTGGGGCGTGCAAAACATATATGTGGTTTCCTCACAGATTCTCAACATAGACATTCTTCATATGACATGCTGGTTTTTATCCCTAAAGTGTCTCCATGCCTACTATTTAACTGAATTATCAATAAAAGCCAGAAAATGATGATTTAAACCACATTTTGTTTGTGTGTTGTGTGTGTGTGTGTGTGTGTGTGTGTGTGTGTCGTGACCCAGCCTACTATGCCTCTGATTGGCTCGTACTTATTGCCTTCGTTGGTAGGGTTCGTTAGGTTTAGGCATGAGGAATGAGATTGGTTAGGGTTAGGGTAAGAATATCAGGGTAAACCAATCAGAGGCAGATTAGGGAGGGTCATAACTTTGCCATCCTGGGAAAATAAAATTTGTGTCCCATACAGGATGTGTGTAGCCTAGCTTAGCTCAAATACTTAGCTACTGTAGAAGCAGGTGGAAACTGCTAGCTTAGCTCCATCAAAAGTGAAAAGCAACACCTTCCACCCGCCTCAAAGCTGCTGACATGTTGTTTCTTGCTTATTTAACGTGCAGAAAAAGAAAATGAGACATTTTAGCTGCAGACATTTTAGTTAGAGTTGTTTCAACAAACTCTAACTAACAGCCGCTTGGTGCATTAAAAAGTTTGTCACAGTGTGGCGATGAGCTTGCTAACTAATTAAGAAGATATAACATGTAAATAAGGAAGCTTTTGAATTGTTTGAATGTGTATTTTTCACTTTTGATGGAGCTAGGCTAGCAGTTTCCCCCTGCTTCCAGTTTTTGTGCTAGGCTAGGCTAAACACGTCCATACCTATCTCTGTACTGAATGCACCAAGATGAAACTGATATCCATCTTCTCATGACTCCGAGTATGAAATATAAAAGTACCTGTGGAGAATATAGTTCCTTACCGAGTGTTAAATTCTTCCTGTTGGAGTTTTCATATTGTTGCTGTAGTTTATTATCAGTTTTGGAAATTTTCCAGGTGTCAGATCAGCTGAAGCTCCTTGGTTGAGAAACTTGTCTTTCACTTTCTGAAACTCTAAGAACACAGGATTTTTACCATTGACTGTATATAAAGATGGACGACATGCCAGCTCCACAAAAGTGAAGCCAAAAATCCTCGATCACCCTCTGGTGGCTGGCTGCAGTATAGGTCATAAGTCCCGTCCCCTCCATGTTAGCAGATGGGACACGAGCCAAACTAAAAAACCAAAGATGGTTTCTGTCATTCTGTCAGGTTAAGCACCTCAGAGGATGACTGGGTAGGGTTAGGGATAACGTTGGGTGCAGGGGAAACACATATCAACAGGGGAACAGTTTTGAACACAACACCTGCTAACTGTCATTGTTCTGCTTTGGCACAGATGTAACGTACTAAATTAAATTTCACGTTATTTTCTCATATATTCTATTCAGGTCAATCATTGCTGCTTTGTAAAAACGCCACGTTAAAAATAAACAATTGTATTTTTCATAGAAAGATTTAAAAGAAAGATAAATTAACATGTACCTCTAAATAACCACAGATTGTATTCAGTTTATTTGAAAGTCAATAATGAAAAATGTAATCTACTAAAGTCTATTAAATCTACTAGCTGATAAATTAAGAGGTCTGCTGGCCTTAATTCTGATACCAGACATTGACCATGCATTTAGATCCCTGTCCAGATTTATCAGATTTTCATTTACCACTATTAGATTAAAGATATCAGATATTCATTTGAACTTCCTATAAACACCTTTCACACTGCAACTAAAGGATGTCATTCAGGACTGTCCTGTTTTAATTGTATTTTCATTTACTGCTGTCTGACTGAACACAGCAGTATCAGATATTCATTTTAACCTGTATAAAATAACATTTTTACACTCCAGCTGTTTTAATTTTTAGAGGTCAACCATCTCTGTAGGATGAGCACTTCCTGCTCTGTTGACTGTGAGTTTGCTGCTGCTTTTGGGCCAATAAGGACACTTACACCTGGGCTGAAAGTTCTCATCAACGAAAGCAAATGCATGTTACAATCAATGTAATTATATGTGTGATATGAATGTCATTTTCAAATATATTTTTCTTTTCATGCTTGGATGGATTTTTACCATTGACTGTATATAAAGATGGACGACATGCCAGCTCCACAGAAGTGAAGCCAAAAATCCTCGATCACCCCCTGGTGGCTGGCTGCAGTATAGGTCATAAGTCCCGCCCCCTCCATGTTAGCAGATGGGACACGAGCCAAACTAAAAAACCAAAGATGGTTTCTGTCATTCTGTCAGGTTAAGCACCTCAGAGGATGACTGGGTAGGGTTAGGGATAAGGTTGGTTTCAGGGGAAACATATTGACAGGGGAACAGTTTTTAACACAACACCTGCTAACTGTCGTTGTTCTGCTTTGGCACAGACATAACGTATGGGAGGCCGGGTATGGTTGTAACACTTTTTGCTTCAGCACCTGTAACTCACTGAATTTCTGAGCTAGAGTTCTCAAACTTGTATACAAAGTATCCACATTTGTTTACTACAAATGGCACCAATTCAAACCTCTGCAAGAATATCACAGACCTCGTGAGTTGATGTCAAATACATGGTGTTCCTTTGTTACAACCTACCTCACTACCGGGGTAGGTTGTAACACATGCTGAGGTAAGTTCTAACAATTATATAAAAGAAGCAAAAACAGAGGCCACACCATGCGATATACTTCAAAAAGAGGTTTATTGAAATAAAAGAACAATGCAGAACAATGTCTCTCTCTCACTGTGACTGACCATAACTCAAATCCACTTTGTTTGACTCAGGAGTGTGTGCGTGTGTGTGTGCGTGTGTAAATTAGTCTACTAGAACAAACCTCCTTAACAGTATTTATGCTTATTAAACACTCTACTACAATGTACCTGTGTAAAGAACATGTAGGTCTAATAAAAAACAATGTCAATGTGTGTGTGTGTTTGTGTGTGTGTCTATGTGTGTATATTCTTAATCAGAGTCACAATGGTGACAAATGAATGTTGGTAACCCTGGAGTGCAGGCTTGGTGGGCCCAGAGACTGCATAGGGCACATTTTACCCACACTTGGCAGATCCCATGTGCCTTCGCAACTGATCTGACTGACTTGTTCACCTGTGAATGTGAACGTCACTCAGACTCTCACATCCAAGGTGAGCGCTTTTATGAGACTACCTTGCTGTCTGGTTATTGGTCCTGGTTTCCGGGTGGTGCCCCGTAATTATTAATCAAAATGAATAATTAATTACTGATAACCAGCCGTGTTCCTTAAGCTCCAACACTACATTGTGACAGACATCAATCGAATGTTCATCAAATGTGGATACTAGTTATAGAAAATAAGTTCTCTGTTCTTAAATGCAAAATTCAATCATTTATTCAATACAATAAGAAAAATTTGAAGTCTCTGCTTCGTTGATCCGACGGTCTCCTTAGCTCGTCATGCAAGACTGATAGGTCGGCACCATGTATTTGATGTTTATGAAGGCGTCCTTCCCTCCATGACGCTCAAACATCTCAAGAGTCTCCTGGATCCGATCACCAATGTTCTCTCTCTTCCGCTGGCCATATTCAATGCCACCTCCAGAATTTATATTCATGTTCTTGAAGATTCTGAAGATGGGGAGGATCACCACAGCACCAGAGCCTCTCCCACCTTGTCTCCAGACATCACCAGATGCTGCAGGACCTTCATTGTGGTGGCCATCACCTGACGCTTCCTTGTGTTCAGGGCAGTTCTGATGGGGACGATGAGCTGGAGACAGACCTGTACAAGCTGCTGAAGAGCCAGAGCCTTTTTTTCATAGAAAGTATATGTGGTCAGTTTTGAGCCATAACACAACAGATGTAACAATAATTGCTCATTTTAAGCTATAAGAAAAAATATGCAAGTTATTTTTTGGAACAGTTACAACAGTTAGGAGACAGTGTATTGAAAAGCAGTACTGAGTTTATTAAAACTACACTGAATGTTTGACTTTTCCACAAAATGCAGTCTGATCAATTAATTATATTTATTGTTACTGTTATATTTTCATGATAAAATAAAGTCTAAAAAAGGGCTAAGGGTGGTCACATTTAATCGGAACAAGTTTCAACTATTAGCATGAGTCTAAGATCATAGGAGCAGTTACAAAAATGACGACTTAAAACACTTTTTTACACAAATATCGCTGTCACAGATGATAAGGAGCTCAAAAAGACAAACAGGCAGTCTTATAAATACTAACAGCTGGACGAAATAATTTTGACCGCTTCCAAGAGCCTGGTAGGACTCGGAGAGTGTATTAATACTAATAAAACCCTGTACAGTGTTGTGCTGCTTGTGCTTATCACATAGCGTTTTTAGCTAATGTTAGCTGTTAATGTTTATGCTAACGTTACACATATATTTACAGAGTAGGAGAAATGTTGCGCTACTTTTTATGCTCAGGGTGATGACGGAGACACTGAGAAACGTGAAGTCTGTTTGTTTGCTGCGTCACGTAGTTTTAAATGAGGATGTCTGCAACTTTCTTTTAAGGGCACAGCGGCCAGTTCAAAACAAGGGCATGGCAAACTGGCTGTGTGGGTAGTTAATTTTAGAAGGGGCATTACGGCCACACTCTGGGGCATCCATGACACTGGCCGTTTGGCCATGGTATAATTCCTGCCCTGGTTATAGTTGAATAACAAGTCACTTAGCAGATAAACATTTTACTAGATGGTAATTCGTTTTGTTGTTTTTTTTTTTTCAGTGCTTGTTAATGTATTCAAACACGGGTCAAATTTGACCTGCTGACACTAAAGGTGTAAACCCTTTTCTAATACATTCCCTTCAAAGTTAACACAAGTTAAAAAGAGGATTTAAAAAAAAATGAAATATCACACAGTGCATTGAAGGCAAATTCTTATTTTCAGTTAGCTCCACAAGAACCATAAGTTGATTTAAAAGTGGCACCAGTAGCAAGTTACACCAGCAATCCCAGGAATGTTGGATATGGGTGATTGATCGACCCAAGTCCTTCCTTTCTTGTTACGGCCCTGCGAATTAAGCCAAATTGTTACTATTTAAAAGTGACATATTGTGCACATTTTCATTAAATATCTTAATTGAACTGACTGTACTGTTTACTGTACAGCTGTGATATTTTTTAAATATAAATACTGAGTCAAACTCGCTCACTAATAAAAGACTAAAAATGATCAGGACTGTGAAAAATTTACTCTGGAGTTTTGATGAAAAGGGGCTCTCTATGCTCTTTGCTGTGTTGTACAGCTTCAGAGCACACTCGTGAACTCTCAGCTGTCGTTATAGTTGTACTTTAATGTATTTGAAAAGCGCATTACTTTTTAATACCAAAAAAATGTACAATTGCAAAAAGTATGCTATAAATACACTAATTATCACCCAATTATCACTTCCCCTGCAGTAATATTTCAGACTAGTTTACTAAGACTACTTTAATGTATTTGAAAAGCGCATTACTTTTTAATACAAGTGTACGAACACATACAAACACATGGTTGACATGAAATATTTTTAGCAAAACATGTTTGAGGATCCATCACTTTACAGCAGGTAAGTGGTGAACTACAGGTTATTTACATGTGTACCTTGATAATCAAAGATAATTTAATTTAAAAAAAAAAAAAAAAAAGCATGTCAGTCACAATTACAAAACCTCGCAGCAGCGCAACAAGTAGTTTCTCTACTTCCGCTTTCTGTTGCCATATTGTGAAATAGGCATATTCCGTGGTATTTTTCAAAGCAAAAAAAGTTTTTAATGAAAAAGACAGTCTGCACATTATTTTTTTTTATTGTTTATTTGAATTTAAGAGTGCCCATTGTTTACTTGAATTTAAGAGTGCCCAATGTACCTAAAGAGTATGTGTTTGGAAAGTGGGAGGAAACCTGAGTACCAGGAGGAAACCCACACAAGATGGGAGGAAATTAAGGTGAATGTTGTTGGTTGGGGTTGGGGCTAGGGTTAGGGGTTGGGGTTAGGGTTAGGTCCATGTCCATTAGACATTGGACCTCCACTTATTTGCATTTCGAATGGGAGGGAGAATGGGAGGGAGGTTTGGTCTCTCGCTGACTTCGACCTCTCTATAACTGAGCCGTAACCTGTTCTTTTCTTGACACAGTTTGACATACTTGGTTTGGGCAGCTGGACCGACTGGCGCCCCCTCAAGGTTGCGGAGTTCCTGCTCGATGTACTGCTGGTGTTTTTTCTCCCTCTCCGCAATCCATTTAGCGTTCCTTACTGCGGCGTCATATTCCTGTTTTTTCTGCTGCTGAAGCCGGGCACATTTTTCAGCTGCGAACTGGATATTGAAATTCTCTATTTGAATTGTGCTATTTCCAGACGTTTCAGGCTTCAATTGTTGACGTTTCACGAGCAACCTGTCAGACTGTTTCCCAGCCTGAAGCCCATTGCCCATTGTTTACTTGAATTTAAGAGTGCCCAATGTACCTAAAGAGTATGTGTTTGGAAAGTGGGAGGAAACCTGAGTACCAGGAGGAAACCCACACAAGATGGAAGGAAATTAAGGTGAATGTTGTTGGTTGGGGTTGGGGTTGGGACTAGGGTTGTGGTTGGGGGTTGGGACTAGGGTTGTGCCTGAAGCCAGTCCCGGTTGCTTGGAGCTCTGTTGTCTTGCACTGCCTGTTCGTTATCTGTGAAAAAATCATCACATACTGGCTGCTTTTTTTTCAAAATTTGTTTTTAATTATTAAAAACCTTTATTAACAAAACTGATTTACAATCTGACATCATAGCTTGAAAAAACATTTTAAGATTCCAGAGACTTTATTGACATTTGCACAGGATACATGCACAGTGGAATTATTGTGCAGTTTACTTAAAAAAAAACAAGCAAGCGGTATTGCACAAACCTCTCCTGCTGACATTAACGTCTTTCAGAGGCTGTAGTGGGCTCGGTTTTTCTTTTTCCAAGTTCCATCACTTGTTGATGTCTCTCACAGAGTGGCTTTCAGGGTCTTCTCTGATATCTATACCATATGGAGAATAGATTTGTAGTGTAATTGCCAACAACATAGGGTATATTACAAAGGAACTCCATAGGTATCCCTCAACAATTACAAATCATTATTAACTTGATTATAGTAGTTTGACAACTGCTATAGTGATGCATTTAATCAACCATTATTTGAAAGTTATCTCTTCCCCTGTGAAAGAGGATCAACATGTTTCCTGTTTAAAAGTTTACGGGACATATCATGATGATTAAATATACTGTAACTGCTTTAATCTACACTAACCTTGTAACCTTGCCCAACTTTTTTTTATAACAGCAGTCACTGACTCAGTCCTATTCACCACTTCCATGGCCTGGACATGTTCTATGACATTCTCCAAAACCATCACAGTCACAAAACAAAAATACAATTTGAATGACTAGTCTGCCTTGAATGCTCTGACACTCAAATCTTCAGTTGGAAATCATTAGTCAGTGTCATATCAGACCAAACATAAAAACTGCACAAGCTAAATACACATATGTAGGAAATTAAGACAATCTTATTTTCAAAACACACCTGTGTCGTGATTTTTTTTTTCTCCCTGCACCTGTGAGCTCTTGGTCTCTGTGCCATTATCCTTCCTCATGCTTCAAAAAGAAATGCTTTTGGTGTGACACCTACACCTTATGGAGCCCAGATGTGTAGAGAAGAAGTAGAGTTGAAGTGTCAACAATATATGCTGTGTCATTCATAAAAAGGAGCACACAGATAGTCCTCAACAATTCAGAAATTTTATTTTAGTGGATTAGTGGAAGAATGCATTTAAAATATTAGTGCCCTGGATTTAGGAATCATTACAAACCTTGTCCAGCTTCTTCCACATAGTAGAAGTAAAATTTGTAGAATAAGTTACACTTAACAAGATTTTAATTACCTATTGTAACAAGCTTTTAAATACATCTATGCATACACACACACACATACACATATACATTTACATATATAACATAGATCATCTCGATGCACTGTAATTACTAGTTCAGCTGTACTAGATATTTGATATATTTAATAGATATATCGTTTTATGACCCTATTTTACAACCCTACTTTACATCCCAGAAGAACTACAGCTGTGCTGCTAATTTGTATCAAGCTGCATGGCACGGCTCTAGGGAATTGTAGTTTTTACTAGAGACCCACAATATGATTGGTACGATAAATACTATAAATACTATTTATCTTATTATAACGTGAAACGTTTCACTTTATGACATGAAACTTATATTGTTATAACATGAAATGTTTCACGTTAATGTGAAATGTTTTTAATTCATTTGTTTGGGTGTGGGAGCTTCCACAAACACGTCACTGATCACATCTTCAGTCAGTCACTGTCTAAAAAAAAAAAAAACTTTCCACAAGGTAAAACATTCATGTCTCAGTTGTTTCTTCCATCTTTCCATTTGTATTGTATTTACATGAGAGTTAGGGCACTTGAAAGTGTGTCTAACTTTACAAGACAAATTTTAGGGTGGGGGAAAAGCCAAGCATACTCTCTCTCATTTACATTGTGTGCATTTATGTTGTATTTTCCACAAACAGTAATAAAGGAACAAGATTCCTCACTTTATCCGTTCTCTGCACACCGTTTCCTCATTCAAACATGAGGTTATGAAGTTATCAAATTATAACATGAAACTTTTCACATTATACAAGTTTCATGTTATAACAAGATAAATAGTATATTGTTATAACGTGATAAGTTTGTATTGCATAATAACGTGAAAATATCTTGTTATAACAAGAAACTTTTCATGTTATGTGATCCGTTTTTTTCTTTTTCTTTTTCCAGGCATGGCAAATGTATTCAGCAAAATATGATTTGATGACATTAATACAACATGAATTATTGCACTGTTGTATTGTATTACAAGTAAAACCTAAATAAACCTCAACTACTAATTAATTTAAAACATAAAGTTACAAGTCCTTGACCAACTGTAACAATAAGAGAGACAATGATACATTTGAAATGTAGACGTTCATCTTTGAAATACAGGTCACCTTTTGCATTCATGTAACTGGAATTTATAAACATAAATAATAGATTGAAAAAGATTATTTTGTCTCTGTTCTGTCTCTCTTCTCCCTTGTTTTCTATTCACTTCATCATGATTACTCATCATTCTTTCGCCCCTGATCTGTTTGTTCCTCAGGCTTTTCCAAGTCCTCTGAGACTGAAGGTGCATCTTTCTCCTGAAATAAATGATCATAATCAGTATATGTATCCTTAAGTTAAGGATATACAGGGCTAGTACAAACAATAACATATAAAACAATGTTTTATGTAAATATGTGTTCTGAATTTTTCACACCACAGAAAAATGTGTTGTTAACCACCCAGCCAAATTTGACAGATAAAAAAAAAATGCCAGGTATATAAAATGAGGTTTCAAAATCATGGAAAAACAAGCAGTATTCTGAGCTCTGAAACGATGAGGACGTGTCCACTGAAGGAGCTGAAACTGCGCCCCCTCTGAGCCTCTGAATTTACCAACACTCATGCCGAACTCCCTTAAAAAATATACAACTTAAAGTAGGCCTTGTTTGTAGGTGTAGGACAAGCAACACAGATGATATTTCACAAATAAAGTAACGCTAGCCAGCCACTGTTTGATTCGGCACCTGTTTTGTAGGTAAATGTGGACTTATTTCAGTAAAAATGTGACTTACATGAGTAGTTAACAAGCAATCCGTCACCAATCATCATTATGTTAAATTGTCATTTTTTTCAATGAAGTTCAGTGTCGGCATTACTCACTTCTTTGAATAGTGCAGTACAGCGAGGGGCTGGGTGTAGCAGCCACAGGAGTACGTCTGTAGTGATGGTGAAGGCAGCGAAGGCACCAGAGTACCAGTATTACGCAACACAACACAGACACACAGGCATGGCAGTGTGCCTGCAGTGGGACATGGATATGTCCTCTTGGTGGACTGGAGTTTTAACACCGACTCAGCTGAGTTGGAAATAACTCCTTCAGTGCTGCTGTGCACCATTCACCAGTAACAGCTGATAACATGACACCTGCGTCTATCAGCCCGGCTGTGCCGGCCAGGAGAGAGTGTAAACAAACGGAGGAAGAAAGGAGCGCTAACGGCTAAGCTAAGGCTAACTCCTCATTGGCTATCTCTGCAATGTACAGTCTCTGGTGAACAAAATGGATGAACTGTGACTGTGGATCACCACTTATTAAAGGATTATGGACTGTAACTTCATGATTTGTATGGAAACATGGCTTAACAGCAGTGCCCCAATACCACCATTGAGCTACCGGCCTGCTACATCCCCAGGGCAGATATAACAGCTAATGACTCTGGTAAGACCAGAGGAGCGTGGGGGACTGTGTATTTATATTAACAAAGCTTGGCGCACGGACAATGCTATTATCGAGAGGCACTGCTCTGCTAACCTAGAATATCTCATAGTTAAGTGTAGACCTTTTTATCTGCCCAGAGAGTTTATATCTACTGTTGTGACTGCAGCATACATCAGGATGCTAATGCTAAGCTTGCACGTTGCCATTAGCAGACAACGGACAACACACTCAGCCGATGCCAAGGTGCTCTAGCTCTTATATAGTGGGGGTGGGGTGTGGGGGAGGGTGAACGCTAGTAATGCCTCTACGTCACGGTGTAGCCGTCTTAGGTACGCCCAACAAAACCGGAAACACAGAAATGGTGAAAAACATTTTAACGGTCTAACTCCACCATTCAGTACTACATAGTTCACAGTCTTTTCACATGTTTTCTGCAATTATTTTCCAACATGTATAATGTGTTTCAAAAGAAAAATCTCTAATTTTCCTTTACACAGACTTTAACATATGTGTGTTGTGGTTAAAGTCTGAACTGTTTGCATCAGTCTGTAGCGTGGGGGATTGCTCATCCATTTCACATACAAAATCAGTTGAAAGCGATGTTTTGGAGATGTACAGTTAGAGATGAAACTCTTCAGTAATACAACTTTTTTTTTAATGACTGGACTTAAGATGTATAATATTTATTGAGATAATGTGTTGTATATCCCACTCACCACAGCTCTGTCCTTTCCACAAGAGCATGTCAGCCATCTTTTGTACTCCTCTCGCACCTGGAACACACAAGTCAACAATTGAGGAAGAAGAATAGATATAATTGTAAGAATTTTTGACAAGGTAATTGAACTTTTTGGGTGGAAAAACTCTATCACACAAATTATTATTCAGAGCCGAGTAACTGTATGTGCATCATGTAACTCATCTTCAAAGCAGTTAGTCCTAGGCCACGTCACAATGTGGCATCATGTTTGGTGGTTAAGCAGCATATATGCTGACCGCGAGGAATCTCAGGAATCTCCACTGGGGGGGTGGGGGGCGCGGCAACCCCCACTGTGACAGGTTGTCACTTAGTCTTCCAAATTCAACATCAAGCACCAAAATTTTGCGTGTTCAAAATTTCATGCACCATATGTGTTGCCTACTTCAATAGACAGTTTTTTGAGCCACTGATGGTGCTTTCTCAACAAACCCATCAGTGTTCAGCCTAACGGTCAGCTGAGCCGTATGGGTCACACACCGGTGTCAATTTTTTATCTTTGAAATTAATCATATCAGCTGTTAGAGGCGAGGTTTCCCCTGAACCTTCCAGTGGCTGGTTTGCCTTCAACAGTGGGGTGGTGTATCAGAGGCACAAAATTATGTTGTGATTTTTTTTCCCTAAGTTCTAAATTCTTCCACTTTTGATTTTGGCTTATATAAACGTGATAGGATGTCAAGAGCCTGTTCTTTTCTATTTCTATTATTGCCTGTGTGCAATCTATCCAGTGAGCACTGGGTGCTGCCAGATAGCCACCATGACTCTTGCTCCCCTGCTCTCCTGCAGCAGCCTGTGTGGGATGGTGGAAATTTGCATGTGTGTTAGAGACACACAGACAGACCACATAGGGACACAGAGTGTGAGAGTAGGTTTCAGACAGCCCCATGTTACAGCTGCCACACAAATTATACCTGTGTTTCATACAAGACCATACACATAGGGACAGTTAAAGCACATCCACTCTATTGTTTGCTGTTCAGAGTTTTTAGTTTGACAAAAAGAGAAGTCTTAAGGTCGTCGTATCATGCACAAATATTTAAAAATATTCACAAAGTCCCTGTTCCATGGGATTTTAATCCTTGTGTGAAACTGAATCAAAGTTTGTGCTGAATATGATCAGATGTTCAGATTTTGGGTTTGGTCTGATGAGCTCACATTGTTGAGAATTGGGGCGTGCAAAACATATATGTGGTTTCCTCACAGATTCTCAACATAGACATTCTTCATATGACATGCTGGTTTTTATCCCTAAAGTGTCTCCATGCCTACTGTTTAACTGAATTATCAATAAAAGCCAGAAAATGATGATTTAAACAACATTTTGTTTGTGTGTGTGTGTGTGTGTGTGTATTGTATTTGACTTGTGCATTTTCAAGTGTAAACTACAGAGACACATAAGACTGTGTTGACTAGACCACTGTGCCTGTGTTTCATACAAGACCATACACACAGAAAAAGTTCAAGCACATCCACTTTATTATTTGCTTAAGGTCTTAAGGTCGCAAATATTTACAAATATTTACAAAGTTCCTGTCCCATTAGATTTTAATCCTTGTGTGAAACAGATTCAAAGTTTGTGCTGATCCATTTCCCTGGGCTGGGACAGTAGGAGGAAATCTAAGGGAGCCAAGCCAGGTTTGAGCCCTCTCCACCAAAAGACTTCTTGTCCACTCTGTAGTTAAATAACAGTTCTTCTTTATCATTTAAGGAACAAATTTATTGCACCTATTTGACCAACCTGACTAATTTTGAGTCTTGTAGTCTCCGTTTTTCCTACAAGATGTACGTCTAGATGACTAGACTAGAGGCTGACTTTATCGATCTCTCTATAACCCAGCTGTAACTTGTTCTGTTCCTGACACAGTATAACATATTTGGTTTGGGCAGTGCCCAGTTTGGGTAATGCCTCACCGTTATTTGCAGTAATACAGCCAGGCACCTCTCTGTTAACTAAACCACGCCCTCCTGTCCTCACAGCTGGAAAGACTGGCATCCCCTGAAGGTGGAGGAGTTCCTGCTGGACGTACTGCTGGTGTTTTTTCTCTCTCTCCGCAATCTGTTCAGCGTTCCTTACTGCGGCGTCATAATCCTCTTTTTTCTGCTGCAGAAGCCGGGCACGTTTTTCAGCTGCTAACTTGATATTGACATTCTGTATTTCAGTTTCTCTATCTCTAAACCTCAGAGGCTTCAATTGTTCACGTTTCACTAGCAACCTGTCAGACTGTTTCCCAGCCTGAAGCCAGTCCCAGTTGCTCTGGAGCTCTGTTTTCTTGCACTGCCCTTTCTCTGTGATCTGTGCCTCATTTTTTGTGTGCTGCATAGCTGCCAATTTCTCCCCCGCTATCTCTTGTCGTTTCTGGAGCTTCCTGACTTTCTCAAACCGGTCAATGTTTCTCTGCTGCTGCATTTTCTCCATTTCTAACTTTGCTGTTAACCAGCTGTTTTTCTTTCATTTGTTTTTCATCGACCTCTCTATAACCCAGCTGTAACCTGTTCTGTTCCTGACACAGTTTGACATACTTGGCAGTGCCCAGTTTGGGTAATGCCTCACCGTTATTTGCCGTAATACAGCCAGGCACCTCTCTGTTAACAAAACCACGCCCTCTGAGGGGGGTGCCTTTTTTGTGGAGCTTCCTGACCTCCTGATGCTGCATTTTTTCAATTTCTAACTGTTCAATTTTAGCTTTCTCTATCTCTCTCTTTTCCTGCAGTCTCTCTTTATCTTTCAGCAGCTGTTGTTGTGTCAAATTCTTTGGATCTCAGTTTGAAGAAGTTTTAAAATATCCCAAAATCAGATCAGGAAAAACTTCTCTTTGGTGTCCAAAAATCCTCAGGAGTCAGAGTGCAGAACAGCAAAAGTGTTCTTTTAATGCCAGGCAGAAAAAGGAGAGCATTTCACAACACAAACAGAGTGTATCAGAGATGACTCTGGTCTGCTGTGGTTTCTGTCTTGTCTTTTATACTCTTGGGCCTGCAAAGGACACGCCTATGGCCAACCCCTTATTTCTGGCCAATTACATTATTAGAAATTATTTTCATCTCTTTTTGTTAGGTCAAACTTTCTGATACAGGTTTCAGCAGACCAGAGTTTGCCCAGGCATGTCTGGAGCTTTGTCCAGACATGTCCATTGTTTTAAGCCTGTTCTTTGTTAATTTTACACCAATATTTTCACAATTGTTTTTGGTCTTATTTTTTTTTAAGTTATTGCTGCCTGTTTTACACCCTTGTTTCTAAACCCTCTCTTAAGTTTTTTTTTTTTTTAATATTAAAGTTTAATGCAAATACTCTTTTAAATTTTACCAAGTGCTCTGAGTGAGATTAACATCAACATAATATGTGCCTTCACACTTAATCACAGGTCTTGTGAGGTATACATGAGATATAATTAATCCAGTGTCTTATAACAATATTTCAACCTTACTTAAGGCTCATCATGCAATATCACATTATAATCATTCTGCATTGCAATTTGTTCTCTTCAGCACATCACAGGTCCTTTAAAATTATATATATATTATACCACACTGTTTTTCTTTAAATTGTTTTTGCTGATATAGAGCTTCTGAAGTCTTATTAATTCTTCTCTGCTCAATCTTCCCCTGCCCTTCAAGAAGTATTTCAAGTCTTCTGCCTTCAATTACAAGTATACACACACACACACACACACACACACACACACACACACACATATAGTATAGTTATGCGGGCCTGGAATTAAGGCCACTGTGGCCTTTGATAAATGCAAATTTATTGGGGCATTGCAGCCAAAAAGTTGGGCACCAAGGCCAGTTACAATCAGTTACAACAGAGACAGTGTATTGAAAAGCAGTACTGAGTTTATTAAAACTACACTGAATGTTTGACTTTTCCACAAAATGCAGTCTGATCAATTAATTATATGTATTGTTATTGTTATATTTTCATGATAAAATAAAGTCTAAAAAAGGGCTAAGGGTGGTCAGAATTAATCTGAACAAGTTTCAACTATTAGCATGAGTCTAAGATCATAGGAGCAGTCACACAAAAGACTTAAAACACTTTTTTACATGTTAAACATTAAACACACTGATGAGAAACTTCTCAAGAATAGACTAGGATGAGAGCTGCAAGTCACATAACAGCTTTTTTGATGAATGATGCTGTCTCAGCGTCAGTATGTTCAGTCATTGAATGTGCTCCTTTCTGAAGAATAATATGAGTTAATATATATCTTCTCAACACCACCTTGCATGTTTTTCTTATTATTCTTTTCTCTTCATCTTGAGTACAAAGTGTAGAAAACTTGATCAGGATACCCTCCTATCAGGTGAAGGTAGGACTGCATCACTTGGACGAGGGCTGCTCATTTACTTTTCTCCTGTAGACTTGATTTAGACATTAAATGTGTGTTTGTATGTGGAGAAGAGAGCCTGCGAGCACACAGCTCAGTCTGTCAGACCGCTAAATGAGCCTGAAATGTTACTGGACACCTGGGATTTCTTTGTCCCAGTCCTCCCTACTACATTACAGCCAGGCACCTCTCTGTTAACTAAATCACGCCCTCCTGTCCTCACAGCTGGAAAGACTGGCACCCCCTGAAGGTGGAGGAGTTCCTGCTGGACGTACGCAATCTGTTCAGCGTTCCTTACTGCAGCGTCATACTCCTCTTTTTTTTGCTGCAGAAGCCGGGCACGTTTTTCAGCTGCTAACTTGATATATATATATAGATAGATAGATAGATAGATAGATAGATAGATATTTTTCTTATTTTTGTTGTTGTCTTCATCTGTCTTCTCTGGCTGCTCATCTGACTGGATGATACAAGGAACTGCCCTACACCTTGTTCTACACCTGAGAATACAGACAAGTGACTCATAGTAAATACATTGGTGGTGTGTTTCAAACTGTCCCTCTTCTTCTAGAGTTCAGTGCAGGATGTGACAGCGTTGTCTTCTTACCTGTCTCTTGTAGAACAGGATATAGGCCGAATCCTGCCGCTCCTTACACACGGACGCGCCGGTGGTTTCAGAGACCGCTGCATCATTAAATGTGAGCCAGTGGTCAGTTGGCTCGTCCGGATGCTCTTCAAGATGCATGCCCTCACATATGTAGTGTCCTAACAGGAGAGAGATCGTTGTTAACACTTTGAGATGCAGTTAAGGTTGTGCAGGTTAAGCAAATTAAAAGAGACTTATTGTAAGTAGTTCTTTTCCCCACTGAAAGACTCTATAACATGTCTGAGCCCATGATAGAGGACTACAGAAAGTCACATTCAGCATTCACTGTGTGATTTTCATACCTGCGTTCCCTGTTGCCCCTAAATGACAGATGCTGCTGACCAGGCTGTAGCGGCTGTCACCCTGACAAGAAACACAGTTAATAAAAGTTAGCTACACACAAACACACAAAACAACAGCACACGCAGTCTACATGTTAACTTTAATGTTTCTGTTTGTTGTCAGGTAAGGTTTGTATATTTCTTTACCTGGTTGGAGGACACCACCAGTTTTTTGAGCCAGTGATGGTGATATCTCAACAAATAAGAAAGACAGCCCCATGTTACAGCTGTCATTCAAAACGTGACACAAATTATACCTGTGTTTCATACAAGACCATACACATAGGGACAGTTAAAGCACATCCACTCTATTGTTTGCTGTTCAGAGTTTTTAGTTTGACAAAAAGAGAAGTCTTAAGGTCGTCGTATCATGCACAAATATTTAAAAATATTCACAAAGTCCCTGTTCCATGGGATTTTAATCCTTGTGTGAAACTGAATCAAAGTTTGTGCTGAATATGATCAGATGTTCAGATTTTGGGTTTGGACTGATGAGCTCACATTGTTGAGAATTGGGGCGTGCAAAACATATATGTGGTTTCCTCACAGATTCTCAACATAGACATTCTTCATATGACATGCTGGTTTTTATCCCTAAAGTGTCTCCATGCCTACTATTTAACTGAATTATCAATAAAAGCCAGAAAATGATGATTTAAACCACATTTTGTTTGTGTGTTGTGTGTGTGTGTGTGTGTGTGTGTGTGTGTGTGTGTGTGTGTGTGTGTCGTGACCCAGCCTACTATGCCTCTGATTGGCTCGTACTTATTGCCTTCGTTGGTAGGGTTCGTTAGGTTTAGGCATGAGGAATGAGATTAGTTTGGGGTTAGGGTAAGAATATCAGGGTAAACCAATCAGAGGCAGATTAGGGAGGGTCATAACTTTGCCATCCTGGGAAAATAAAATTTGTGTCCCATACAGGATGTGTGTAGCCTAGCTTAGCTCAAATACTTAGCTACTGTAGAAGCAGGTGGAAACTGCTAGCTTAGCTCCATCAAAAGTGAAAAGCAACACCTTCCACCCGCCTCAAAGCTGCTGACATGTTGTTTCTTGCTTATTTAACGTGCAGAAAAAGAAAATGAGACATTTAGCTGCAGACATTTTAGTTAGAGTTGTTTCAACAAACTCTAACTAACAGCCGCTTGGTGCATTAAAAAGTTTGTCACAGTGTGGCGATGAGCTTGCTAACTAATTAAGAAGATATAACATGTAAATAAGGAAGCTTTTGAATTGTTTGAATGTGTATTTTTCACTTTTGATGGAGCTAGGCTAGCAGTTTCCCCCTGCTTCCAGTTTTTGTGCTAGGCTAGGCTAAACACGTCCATACCTATCTCTGTACTGAATGCACCAAGATGAAACTGATATCCATCTTCTCATGACTCCGAGTATGAAATATAAAAGTACCTGTGGAGAATATAGTTCCTTACCGAGTGTTAAATTCTTCCTGTTGGAGTTTTCATATTGTTGCTGTAGTTTATTATCAGTTTTGGAAATTTTCCAGGTGTCAGATCAGCTGAAGCTCCTTGGTTGAGAAACTTGTCTTTCACTTTCTGAAACTCTAAGAACACAGGATTTTTACCATTGACTGTATATAAAGATGGACGACATGCCAGCTCCACAAAAGTGAAGCCAAAAATCCTCGATCACCCTCTGGTGGCTGGCTGCAGTATAGGTCATAAGTCCCGCCCCCTCCATGTTAGCAGATGGGACACGAGCCAAACTAAAAAACCAAAGATGGTTTCTGTCATTCTGTCAGGTTAAGCACCTCAGAGGATGACTGGGTAGGGTTAGGGATAACGTTGGGTGCAGGGGAAACACATATCAACAGGGGAACAGTTTTGAACACAACACCTGCTAACTGTCATTGTTCTGCTTTGGCACAGATGTAACGTACTAAATTAAATTTCACGTTATTTTCTCATGTATTCTATTCAGGTCAATCATTGCTGCTTTGTAAAAACGCCACGTTAAAAATAAACAATTGTATTTTTCATAGAAAGATTTAAAAGAAAGATAAATTAACATGTACCTCTAAATAACCACAGATTGTATTCAGTTTATTTGAAAGTCAATAATGAAAAATGTAATCTACTAAAGTCTATTAAATCTACTAGCTGACAAATTAAGAGGTCTGCTGGCCTTAATTCTGATACCAGACATTGACCATGCATTTAGATCCCTGTCCAGATTTATCAGATTTTCATTTACCACTATTAGATTAAAGATATCAGATATTCATTTGAACTTCCTATAAACACCTTTCACACTGCAACTAAAGGATGTCATTCAGGACTGTCCTGTTTTAATTGTATTTTCATTTACTGCTGTCTGACTGAACACAGCAGGATCATCAGATGGGTGATATTCATTTTAACCTGTATAAAATAACATTTTTACACTCCAGCTGTTTTAATTTTTAGAGGTCAACCATCTCTGTAGGATGAGCACTTCCTGCTCTGTTGGCTGTGAGATTGCTGCTGCTTTTGGGCCAATAAGGACACTTACACCTGGGCTGAAAGTTCTCATCAACAAAAGCAAATGCATGTTACAATCAATGTAATTATATGTGTAATATGAATGTCATTTTCAAATATAACTTTCTTTTCATGCTTGGAACTGGAATATGTCAGTAAACCACAAAAGCGCGCATGTACAATAAGTGAAATACCATCATTTAAGTATATGTTTTAGTTCAAAGAAACACTTTTGAAGGGGTGATGTAGAAAATGATTTCACTAAACCAGTCAAATATATTTTGACTGTAGAATTCAAAATGTTGGAAGTTAAATGATTTCTGAAAAACAGGTTAACTTTTTTGATGAATGATGCTGTCTCAGCGTCAGTATGTTCAGTCATTGAATGTGCTCCTTTCTGAAGAATAATATGAGTTAATATATATCTTCTCAACACCACCTTGCATGTTTTTCTTATTATTCTTTTCTCTTCATCTTGAGTACAAAGTGTAGAAAACTTGATCAGGATACCCTCCTATCAGGTGAAGGTAGGACTGCATCACTTGGACGAGGGCTGCTCATTTACTTTTCTCCTGTATACTTGATTTAGACATTAAATGTGTGTTTGTATGTGGAGAAGAGAGCCTGCGAGCACACAGCTCAGTCTGTCAGACCGCTAAATGAGCCTGAAATGTTACTGGACACCTGGGATTTCTTTGTCCCAGTCCTCCCTACTACATTACAGCCAGGCACCTCTCTGTTAACTAAATCACGCCCTCCTGTCCTCACAGCTGGAAAGACTGGCACCCCCTGAAGGTGGAGGAGTTCCTGCTGGACGTACTGCTGGTGTTTTTTCTCTCTCTCGGCAATCTGTTCAGCGTTCCTTACTGCAGCGTCATACTCCTCTTTTTTTTGCTGCAGAAGCCGGGCACGTTTTTCAGCTGCTAACTTGATATATATATATAGATAGATAGATAGATAGATAGATAGATATTTTTCTTATTTTTGTTGTTGTCTTCATCTGTCTTCTCTGGCTGCTCATCTGACTGGATGATACAAGGAACTGCCCTACACCTTGTTCTACACCTGAGAATACAGACAAGTGACACATAGTAAATACATTGGTGGTGTGTTTCAAACTGTCCCTCTTCTTCTAGAGTTCAGTGCAGGATGTGACAGCGTTGTCTTCTTACCTGTCTCTTGTAGAACAGGATATAGGCCGAATCCTGCCGCTCCTTACACACGGACGCGCCGGTGGTTTCAGAGACCGCTGCATCATTAAATGTGAGCCAGTGGTCAGTTGGCTCGTCCGGATGCTCTTCAAGATGCATGCCCTCACATATGTAGTGTCCTAACAGGAGAGAGATCGTTGTTAACACTTTGAGATGCAGTTAAGGTTGTGTAGGTTAAGCAAATTAAAAGAGACTTATTGTAAGTAGTTCTTTTCCCCACTGAAAGACTCTATAACATGTCTGAGCCCATGATAGAGGACTACAGAAAGTCACATTCAGCATTCACTGTGTGATTTTCATACCTGCGTTCCCTGTTGCCCCTAAATGACAGATGCTGCTGACCAGGCTGTAGCGGCTGTCACCCTGACAAGAAACACAGTTAATAAAAGTTAGCTACACACAAACACACAAAACAACAGCACACGCAGTCTACATGTTAACTTTAATGTTTCTGTTTGTTGTCAGGTAAGGTTTGTATATTTCTTTACCTGGTTGGAGGACACCACCAGTTTTTTGAGCCAGTGATGGTGATATCTCAACAAATAAGAAAGACAGCCCCATGTTACAGCTGTCATTCAAAACGTGACACAAATTATACCTGTGTTTCATACAAGACCATACACATAGGGACAGTTAAAGCACATCCACTCTATTGTTTGCTGTTCAGAGTTTTTAGTTTGACAAAAAGAGAAGTCTTAAGGTCGTCGTATCATGCACAAATATTTAAAAATATTCACAAAGTCCCTGTTCCATGGGATTTTAATCCTTGTGTGAAACTGAATCAAAGTTTGTGCTGAATATGATCAGATGTTCAGATTTTGGGTTTGGACTGATGAGCTCACATTGTTGAGAATTGGGGCGTGCAAAACATATATGTGGTTTCCTCACAGATTCTCAACATAGACATTCTTCATATGACATGCTGGTTTTTATCCCTAAAGTGTCTCCATGCCTACTATTTAACTGAATTATCAATAAAAGCCAGAAAATGATGATTTAAACCACATTTTGTTTGTGTGTTGTGTGTGTGTGTGTGTGTGTGTGTGTGTGTGTGTGTGTGTGTGTGTCGTGACCCAGCCTACTATGCCTCTGATTGGCTCGTACTTATTGCCTTCGTTGGTAGGGTTCGTTAGGTTTAGGCATGAGGAATGAGATTGGTTAGGGTTAGGGTAAGAATATCAGGGTAAACCAATCAGAGGCAGATTAGGGAGGGTCATAACTTTGCCATCCTGGGAAAATAAAATTTGTGTCCCATACAGGATGTGTGTAGCCTAGCTTAGCTCAAATACTTAGCTACTGTAGAAGCAGGTGGAAACTGCTAGTTTAGCTCCATCAAAAGTGAAAAGCAACACCTTCCACCCGCCTCAAAGCTGCTGACATGTTGTTTCTTGCTTATTTAACGTGCAGAAAAAGAAAATGAGACATTTTAGCTGCAGACATTTTAGTTAGAGTTGTTTCAACAAACTCTAACTAACAGCCGCTTGGTGCATTAAAAAGTTTGTCACAGTGTGGCGATGAGCTTGCTAACTAATTAAGAAGATATAACATGTAAATAAGGAAGCTTTTGAATTGTTTGAATGTGTATTTTTCACTTTTGATGGAGCTAGGCTAGCAGTTTCCCCCTGCTTCCAGTTTTTGTGCTAGGCTAGGCTAAACACGTCCATACCTATCTCTGTACTGAATGCACCAAGATGAAACTGATATCCATCTTCTCATGACTCCGAGTATGAAATATAAAAGTACCTGTGGAGAATATAGTTCCTTACCGAGTGTTAAATTCTTCCTGTTGGAGTTTTCATATTGTTGCTGTAGTTTATTATCAGTTTTGGAAATTTTCCAGGTGTCAGATCAGCTGAAGCTCCTTGGTTGAGAAACTTGTCTTTCACTTTCTGAAACTCTAAGAACACAGGATTTTTACCATTGACTGTATATAAAGATGGACGACATGCCAGCTCCACAAAAGTGAAGCCAAAAATCCTTGATCACCCTCTGGTGGCTGGCTGCAGTATAGGTCATAAGTCCCGCCCCCTCCATGTTAGCAGATGGGACACGAGCCAAACTAAAAAACCAAAGATGGTTTCTGTCATTCTGTCAGGTTAAGCACCTCAGAGGATGACTGGGTAGGGTTAGGGATAACGTTGGGTGCAGGGGAAACACATATCAACAGGGGAACAGTTTTGAACACAACACCTGCTAACTGTCATTGTTCTGCTTTGGCACAGATGTAACGTACTAAATTAAATTTCACGTTATTTTCTCATATATTCTATTCAGGTCAATCATTGCTGCTTTGTAAAAACGCCACGTTAAAAATAAACAATTGTATTTTTCATAGAAAGATTTAAAAGAAAGATAAATTAACATGTACCTCTAAATAACCACAGATTGTATTCAGTTTATTTGAAAGTCAATAATGAAAAATGTAATCTACTAAAGTCTATTAAATCTACTAGCTGACAAATTAAGAGGTCTGCTGGCCTTAATTCTGATACCAGACATTGACCATGCATTTAGATCCCTGTCCAGATTTATCAGATTTTCATTTACCACTATTAGATTAAAGATATCAGATATTCATTTGAACTTCCTATAAACACCTTTCACACTGCAACTAAAGGATGTCATTCAGGACTGTCCTGTTTTAATTGTATTTTCATTTACTGCTGTCTGACTGAACACAGCAGGATCATCAGATGGGTGATATTCATTTTAACCTGTATAAAATAACATTTTTACACTCCAGCTGTTTTAATTTTTAGAGGTCAACCATCTCTGTAGGATGAGCACTTCCTGCTCTGTTGGCTGTGAGATTGCTGCTGCTTTTGGGCCAATAAGGACACTTACACCTGGGCTGAAAGTTCTCATCAACAAAAGCAAATGCATGTTACAATCAATGTAATTATATGTGTAATATGAATGTCATTTTCAAATATAACTTTCTTTTCATGCTTGGAACTGGAATATGTCAGTAAACCACAAAAGCGCGCATGTACAATAAGTGAAATACCATCATTTAAGTATATGTTTTAGTTCAAAGAAACACTTTTGAAGGGGTGATGTAGAAAATGATTTCACTAAACCAGTCAAATATATTTTGACTGTAGAATTCAAAATGTTGGAAGTTAAATGATTTCTGAAAAACAGGTTAACTTTTTTGATGAATGATGCTGTCTCAGCGTCAGTATGTTCAGTCATTGAATGTGCTCCTTTCTGAAGAATAATATGAGTTAATATATATCTTCTCAACATCACCTTGCATGTTTTTCTTATTATTCTTTTCTCTTCATCTTGAGTACAAAGTGTAGAAAACTTGATCAGGATACCCTCCTATCAGGTGAAGGTAGGACTGCATCACTTGGACGAGGGCTGCTCATTTACTTTTCTCCTGTAGACTTGATTTAGACATTAAATGTGTGTTTGTATGTGGAGAAGAGAGCCTGCGAGCACACAGCTCAGTCTGTCAGACCGCTAAATGAGCCTGAAATGTTACTGGACACCTGGGATTTCTTTGTCCCAGTCCTCCCTACTACATTACAGCCAGGCACCTCTCTGTTAACTAAATCACGCCCTCCTGTCCTCACAGCTGGAAAGACTGGCACCCCCTGAAGGTGGAGGAGTTCCTGCTGGACGTACTGCTGGTGTTTTTTCTCTCTCTCGGCAATCTGTTCAGCGTTCCTTACTGCAGCGTCATACTCCTCTTTTTTTTGCTGCAGAAGCCGGGCACGTTTTTCAGCTGCTAACTTGATATATATATATAGATAGATAGATAGATAGATAGATAGATATTTTTCTTATTTTTGTTGTTGTCTTCATCTGTCTTCTCTGGCTGCTCATCTGACTGGATGATACAAGGAACTGCCCTACACCTTGTTCTACACCTGAGAATACAGACAAGTGACTCATAGTAAATACATTGGTGGTGTGTTTCAAACTGTCCCTCTTCTTCTAGAGTTCAGTGCAGGATGTGACAGCGTTGTCTTCTTACCTGTCTCTTGTAGAACAGGATATAGGCCGAATCCTGCCGCTCCTTACACACGGACGCGCCGGTGGTTTCAGAGACCGCTGCATCATTAAATGTGAGCCAGTGGTCAGTTGGCTCGTCCGGATGCTCTTCAAGATGCATGCCCTCACATATGTAGTGTCCTAACAGGAGAGAGATCGTTGTTAACACTTTGAGATGCAGTTAAGGTTGTGCAGGTTAAGCAAATTAAAAGAGACTTATTGTAAGTAGTTCTTTTCCCCACTGAAAGACTCTATAACATGTCTGAGCCCATGATAGAGGACTACAGAAAGTCACATTCAGCATTCACTGTGTGATTTTCATACCTGCGTTCCCTGTTGCCCCTAAATGACAGATGCTGCTGACCAGGCTGTAGCGGCTGTCACCCTGACAAGAAACACAGTTAATAAAAGTTAGCTACACACAAACACACAAAACAACAGCACACGCAGTCTACATGTTAACTTTAATGTTTCTGTTTGTTGTCAGGTAAGGTTTGTATATTTCTTTACCTGGTTGGAGGACACCACCAGTTTTTTGAGCCAGTGATGGTGATATCTCAACAAATAAGAAAGACAGCCCCATGTTACAGCTGTCATTCAAAACGTGACACAAATTATACCTGTGTTTCATACAAGACCATACACATAGGGACAGTTAAAGCACATCCACTCTATTGTTTGCTGTTCAGAGTTTTTAGTTTGACAAAAAGAGAAGTCTTAAGGTCGTCGTATCATGCACAAATATTTAAAAATATTCACAAAGTCCCTGTTCCATGGGATTTTAATCCTTGTGTGAAACTGAATCAAAGTTTGTGCTGAATATGATCAGATGTTCAGATTTTGGGTTTGGACTGATGAGCTCACATTGTTGAGAATTGGGGCGTGCAAAACATATATGTGGTTTCCTCACAGATTCTCAACATAGACATTCTTCATATGACATGCTGGTTTTTATCCCTAAAGTGTCTCCATGCCTACTATTTAACTGAATTATCAATAAAAGCCAGAAAATGATGATTTAAACCACATTTTGTTTGTGTGTTGTGTGTGTGTGTGTGTGTGTGTGTGTGTGTGTGTGTGTGTGTGTGTGTGTGTGTGTGTGTCGTGACCCAGCCTACTATGCCTCTGATTGGCTCGTACTTATTGCCTTCGTTGGTAGGGTTCGTTAGGTTTAGGCATGAGGAATGAGATTGGTTAGGGTTAGGGTAAGAATATCAGGGTAAACCAATCAGAGGCAGATTAGGGAGGGTCATAACTTTGCCATCCTGGGAAAATAAAATTTGTGTCCCATACAGGATGTGTGTAGCCTAGCTTAGCTCAAATACTTAGCTACTGTAGAAGCAGGTGGAAACTGCTAGTTTAGCTCCATCAAAAGTGAAAAGCAACACCTTCCACCCGCCTCAAAGCTGCTGACATGTTGTTTCTTGCTTATTTAACGTGCAGAAAAAGAAAATGAGACATTTTAGCTGCAGACATTTTAGTTAGAGTTGTTTCAACAAACTCTAACTAACAGCCGCTTGGTGCATTAAAAAGTTTGTCACAGTGTGGCGATGAGCTTGCTAACTAATTAAGAAGATATAACATGTAAATAAGGAAGCTTTTGAATTGTTTGAATGTGTATTTTTCACTTTTGATGGAGCTAGGCTAGCAGTTTCCCCCTGCTTCCAGTTTTTGTGCTAGGCTAGGCTAAACACGTCCATACCTATCTCTGTACTGAATGCACCAAGATGAAACTGATATCCATCTTCTCATGACTCCGAGTATGAAATATAAAAGTACCTGTGGAGAATATAGTTCCTTACCGAGTGTTAAATTCTTCCTGTTGGAGTTTTCATATTGTTGCTGTAGTTTATTATCAGTTTTGGAAATTTTCCAGGTGTCAGATCAGCTGAAGCTCCTTGGTTGAGAAACTTGTCTTTCACTTTCTGAAACTCTAAGAACACAGGATTTTTACCATTGACTGTATATAAAGATGGACGACATGCCAGCTCCACAAAAGTGAAGCCAAAAATCCTCGATCACCCTCTGGTGGCTGGCTGCAGTATAGGTCATAAGTCCCGCCCCCTCCATGTTAGCAGATGGGACACGAGCCAAACTAAAAAACCAAAGATGGTTTCTGTCATTCTGTCAGGTTAAGCACCTCAGAGGATGACTGGGTAGGGTTAGGGATAACGTTGGGTGCAGGGGAAACACATATCAACAGGGGAACAGTTTTGAACACAACACCTGCTAACTGTCATTGTTCTGCTTTGGCACAGATGTAACGTACTAAATTAAATTTCACGTTATTTTCTCATATATTCTATTCAGGTCAATCATTGCTGCTTTGTAAAAACGCCACGTTAAAAATAAACAATTGTATTTTTCATAGAAAGATTTAAAAGAAAGATAAATTAACATGTACCTCTAAATAACCACAGATTGTATTCAGTTTATTTGAAAGTCAATAATGAAAAATGTAATCTACTAAAGTCTATTAAATCTACTAGCTGACAAATTAAGAGGTCTGCTGGCCTTAATTCTGATACCAGACATTGACCATGCATTTAGATCCCTGTCCAAATTTATCAGATTTTCATTTACCACTATTAGATTAAAGATATCAGATATTCATTTGAACTTCCTATAAACACCTTTCACACTGCAACTAAAGGATGTCATTCAGGACTGTCCTGTTTTAATTGTATTTTCATTTACTGCTGTCTGACTGAACACAGCAGGATCATCAGATGGGAGATATTCATTTTAACCTGTATAAAATAACATTTTTACACTCCAGCTGTTTTAATTTTTAGAGGTCAACCATCTCTGTAGGATGAGCACTTCCTGCTCTGTTGGCTGTGAGATTGCTGCTGCTTTTGGGCCAATAAGGACACTTACACCTGGGCTGAAAGTTCTCATCAACAAAAGCAAATGCATGTTACAATCAATGTAATTATATGTGTAATATGAATGTCATTTTCAAATATAACTTAATACCATCATTTAAGTATATGTTTTAGTTCAAAGAAACACTTTTGAAGGGGTGATGTAGAAAATGATTTCACTAAACCAGTCAAATATATTTTGACTGTAGAATTCAAAATGTTGGAAGTTAAATGATTTCTGAAAAACAGGTTAACTTTTTTGATGAATGATGCTGTCTCAGCGTCAGTATGTTCAGTCATTGAATGTGCTCCTTTCTGAAGAATAATATGAGTTAATATATATCTTCTCAACATCACCTTGCATGTTTTTCTTATTATTCTTTTCTCTTCATCTTGAGTACAAAGTGTAGAAAACTTGATCAGGATACCCTCCTATCAGGTGAAGGTAGGACTGCATCACTTGGACGAGGGCTGCTCATTTACTTTTCTCCTGTAGACTTGATTTAGACATTAAATGTGTGTTTGTATGTGGAGAAGAGAGCCTGCGAGCACACAGCTCAGTCTGTCAGACCGCTAAATGAGCCTGAAATGTTACTGGACACCTGGGATTTCTTTGTCCCAGTCCTCCCTACTACATTACAGCCAGGCACCTCTCTGTTAACTAAATCACGCCCTCCTGTCCTCACAGCTGGAAAGACTGGCACCCCCTGAAGGTGGAGGAGTTCCTGCTGGACGTACTGCTGGTGTTTTTTCTCTCTCTCGGCAATCTGTTCAGCGTTCCTTACTGCAGCGTCATACTCCTCTTTTTTTTGCTGCAGAAGCCGGGCACGTTTTTCAGCTGCTAACTTGATATATATATATAGATAGATAGATAGATAGATAGATAGATATTTTTCTTATTTTTGTTGTTGTCTTCATCTGTCTTCTCTGGCTGCTCATCTGACTGGATGATACAAGGAACTGCCCTACACCTTGTTCTACACCTGAGAATACAGACAAGTGACTCATAGTAAATACATTGGTGGTGTGTTTCAAACTGTCCCTCTTCTTCTAGAGTTCAGTGCAGGATGTGACAGCGTTGTCTTCTTACCTGTCTCTTGTAGAACAGGATATAGGCCGAATCCTGCCGCTCCTTACACACGGACGCGCCGGTGGTTTCAGAGACCGCTGCATCATTAAATGTGAGCCAGTGGTCAGTTGGCTCGTCCGGATGCTCTTCAAGATGCATGCCCTCACATATGTAGTGTCCTAACAGGAGAGAGATCGTTGTTAACACTTTGAGATGCAGTTAAGGTTGTGCAGGTTAAGCAAATTAAAAGAGACTTATTGTAAGTAGTTCTTTTCCCCACTGAAAGACTCTATAACATGTCTGAGCCCATGATAGAGGACTACAGAAAGTCACATTCAGCATTCACTGTGTGATTTTCATACCTGCGTTCCCTGTTGCCCCTAAATGACAGATGCTGCTGACCAGGCTGTAGCGGCTGTCACCCTGACAAGAAACACAGTTAATAAAAGTTAGCTACACACAAACACACAAAACAACAGCACACGCAGTCTACATGTTAACTTTAATGTTTCTGTTTGTTGTCAGGTAAGGTTTGTATATTTCTTTACCTGGTTGGAGGACACCACCAGTTTTTTGAGCCAGTGATGGTGATATCTCAACAAATAAGAAAGACAGCCCCATGTTACAGCTGTCATTCAAAACGTGACACAAATTATACCTGTGTTTCATACAAGACCATACACATAGGGACAGTTAAAGCACATCCACTCTATTGTTTGCTGTTCAGAGTTTTTAGTTTGACAAAAAGAGAAGTCTTAAGGTCGTCGTATCATGCACAAATATTTAAAAATATTCACAAAGTCCCTGTTCCATGGGATTTTAATCCTTGTGTGAAACTGAATCAAAGTTTGTGCTGAATATGATCAGATGTTCAGATTTTGGGTTTGGACTGATGAGCTCACATTGTTGAGAATTGGGGCGTGCAAAACATATATGTGGTTTCCTCACAGATTCTCAACATAGACATTCTTCATATGACATGCTGGTTTTTATCCCTAAAGTGTCTCCATGCCTACTATTTAACTGAATTATCAATAAAAGCCAGAAAATGATGATTTAAACCACATTTTGTTTGTGTGTTGTGTGTGTGTGTGTGTGTGTGTGTGTGTGTGTGTGTCGTGACCCAGCCTACTATGCCTCTGATTGGCTCGTACTTATTGCCTTCGTTGGTAGGGTTCGTTAGGTTTAGGCATGAGGAATGAGATTGGTTAGGGTTAGGGTAAGAATATCAGGGTAAACCAATCAGAGGCAGATTAGGGAGGGTCATAACTTTGCCATCCTGGGAAAATAAAATTTGTGTCCCATACAGGATGTGTGTAGCCTAGCTTAGCTCAAATACTTAGCTACTGTAGAAGCAGGTGGAAACTGCTAGCTTAGCTCCATCAAAAGTGAAAAGCAACACCTTCCACCCGCCTCAAAGCTGCTGACATGTTGTTTCTTGCTTATTTAACGTGCAGAAAAAGAAAATGAGACATTTAGCTGCAGACATTTTAGTTAGAGTTGTTTCAACAAACTCTAACTAACAGCCGCTTGGTGCATTAAAAAGTTTGTCACAGTGTGGCGATGAGCTTGCTAACTAATTAAGAAGATATAACATGTAAATAAGGAAGCTTTTGAATTGTTTGAATGTGTATTTTTCACTTTTGATGGAGCTAGGCTAGCAGTTTCCCCCTGCTTCCAGTTTTTGTGCTAGGCTAGGCTAAACACGTCCATACCTATCTCTGTACTGAATGCACCAAGATGAAACTGATATCCATCTTCTCATGACTCCGAGTATGAAATATAAAAGTACCTGTGGAGAATATAGTTCCTTACCGAGTGTTAAATTCTTCCTGTTGGAGTTTTCATATTGTTGCTGTAGTTTATTATCAGTTTTGGAAATTTTCCAGGTGTCAGATCAGCTGAAGCTCCTTGGTTGAGAAACTTGTCTTTCACTTTCTGAAACTCTAAGAACACAGGATTTTTACCATTGACTGTATATAAAGATGGACGACATGGCAGCTCCACAAAAGTGAAGCCAAAAATCCTCGATCACCCTCTGGTGGCTGGCTGCAGTATAGGTCATAAGTCCCGCCCCCTCCATGTTAGCAGATGGGACACGAGCCAAACTAAAAAACCAAAGATGGTTTCTGTCATTCTGTCAGGTTAAGCACCTCAGAGGATGACTGGGTAGGGTTAGGGATAACGTTGGGTGCAGGGGAAACACATATCAACAGGGGAACAGTTTTGAACACAACACCTGCTAACTGTCATTGTTCTGCTTTGGCACAGATGTAACGTACTAAATTAAATTTCACGTTATTTTCTCATATATTCTATTCAGGTCAATCATTGCTGCTTTGTAAAAACGCCACGTTAAAAATAAACAATTGTATTTTTCATAGAAAGATTTAAAAGAAAGATAAATTAACATGTACCTCTAAATAACCACAGATTGTATTCAGTTTATTTGAAAGTCAATAATGAAAAATGTAATCTACTAAAGTCTATTAAATCTACTAGCTGACAAATTAAGAGGTCTGCTGGCCTTAATTCTGATACCAGACATTGACCATGCATTTAGATCCCTGTCCAGATTTATCAGATTTTCATTTACCACTATTAGATTAAAGATATCAGATATTCATTTGAACTTCCTATAAACACCTTTCACACTGCAACTAAAGGATGTCATTCAGGACTGTCCTGTTTTAATTGTATTTTCATTTACTGCTGTCTGACTGAACACAGCAGTATCAGATATTCATTTTAACCTGTATAAAATAACATTTTTACACTCCAGCTGTTTTAATTTTTAGAGGTCAACCATCTCTGTAGGATGAGCACTTCCTGCTCTGTTGACTGTGAGTTTGCTGCTGCTTTTGGGCCAATAAGGACACTTACACCTGGGCTGAAAGTTCTCATCAACGAAAGCAAATGCATGTTACAATCAATGTAATTATATGTGTAATATGAATGTCATTTTCAAATATAACTTAATACCATCATTTAAGTATATGCTTTAGTTCAAAGAAACACTTTTGAAGGGGTGATGTAGAAAATGATTTCACTAAACCAGTCAAATATATTTTGACTGTAGAATTCAAAATGTTGGAAGTTAAATGATTTCTGAAAAACAGGTTAACTTTTTTGATGAATGATGCTGTCTCAGCGTCAGTATGTTCAGTCATTGAATGTGCTCCTTTCTGAAGAATAATATGAGTTAATATATATCTTCTCAACATCACCTTGCATGTTTTTCTTATTATTCTTTTCTCTTCATCTTGAGTACAAAGTGTAGAAAACTTGATCAGGATACCCTCCTATCAGGTGAAGGTAGGACTGCATCACTTGGACGAGGGCTGCTCATTTACTTTTCTCCTGTAGACTTGATTTAGACATTAAATGTGTGTTTGTATGTGGAGAAGAGAGCCTGCGAGCACACAGCTCAGTCTGTCAGACCGCTAAATGAGCCTGAAATGTTACTGGACACCTGGGATTTCTTTGTCCCAGTCCTCCCTACTACATTACAGCCAGGCACCTCTCTGTTAACTAAATCACGCCCTCCTGTCCTCACAGCTGGAAAGACTGGCACCCCCTGAAGGTGGAGGAGTTCCTGCTGGACGTACTGCTGGTGTTTTTTCTCTCTCTCGGCAATCTGTTCAGCGTTCCTTACTGCAGCGTCATACTCCTCTTTTTTTTGCTGCAGAAGCCGGGCACGTTTTTCAGCTGCTAACTTGATATATATATATAGATAGATAGATAGATAGATAGATAGATATTTTTCTTATTTTTGTTGTTGTCTTCATCTGTCTTCTCTGGCTGCTCATCTGACTGGATGATACAAGGAACTGCCCTACACCTTGTTCTACACCTGAGAATACAGACAAGTGACTCATAGTAAATACATTGGTGGTGTGTTTCAAACTGTCCCTCTTCTTCTAGAGTTCAGTGCAGGATGTGACAGCGTTGTCTTCTTACCTGTCTCTTGTAGAACAGGATATAGGCCGAATCCTGCCGCTCCTTACACACGGACGCGCCGGTGGTTTCAGAGACCGCTGCATCATTAAATGTGAGCCAGTGGTCAGTTGGCTCGTCCGGATGCTCTTCAAGATGCATGCCCTCACATATGTAGTGTCCTAACAGGAGAGAGATCGTTGTTAACACTTTGAGATGCAGTTAAGGTTGTGCAGGTTAAGCAAATTAAAAGAGACTTATTGTAAGTAGTTCTTTTCCCCACTGAAAGACTCTATAACATGTCTGAGCCCATGATAGAGGACTACAGAAAGTCACATTCAGCATTCACTGTGTGATTTTCATACCTGCGTTCCCTGTTGCCCCTAAATGACAGATGCTGCTGACCAGGCTGTAGCGGCTGTCACCCTGACAAGAAACACAGTTAATAAAAGTTAGCTACACACAAACACACAAAACAACAGCACACGCAGTCTACATGTTAACTTTAATGTTTCTGTTTGTTGTCAGGTAAGGTTTGTATATTTCTTTACCTGGTTGGAGGACACCACCAGTTTTTTGAGCCAGTGATGGTGATATCTCAACAAATAAGAAAGACAGCCCCATGTTACAGCTGTCATTCAAAACGTGACACAAATTATACCTGTGTTTCATACAAGACCATACACATAGGGACAGTTAAAGCACATCCACTCTATTGTTTGCTGTTCAGAGTTTTTAGTTTGACAAAAAGAGAAGTCTTAAGGTCGTCGTATCATGCACAAATATTTAAAAATATTCACAAAGTCCCTGTTCCATGGGATTTTAATCCTTGTGTGAAACTGAATCAAAGTTTGTGCTGAATATGATCAGATGTTCAGATTTTGGGTTTGGACTGATGAGCTCACATTGTTGAGAATTGGGGCGTGCAAAACATATATGTGGTTTCCTCACAGATTCTCAACATAGACATTCTTCATATGACATGCTGGTTTTTATCCCTAAAGTGTCTCCATGCCTACTATTTAACTGAATTATCAATAAAAGCCAGAAAATGATGATTTAAACCACATTTTGTTTGTGTGTTGTGTGTGTGTGTGTGTGTGTGTGTGTGTGTGTCGTGACCCAGCCTACTATGCCTCTGATTGGCTCGTACTTATTGCCTTCGTTGGTAGGGTTCGTTAGGTTTAGGCATGAGGAATGAGATTGGTTAGGGTTAGGGTAAGAATATCAGGGTAAACCAATCAGAGGCAGATTAGGGAGGGTCATAACTTTGCCATCCTGGGAAAATAAAATTTGTGTCCCATACAGGATGTGTGTAGCCTAGCTTAGCTCAAATACTTAGCTACTGTAGAAGCAGGTGGAAACTGCTAGCTTAGCTCCATCAAAAGTGAAAAGCAACACCTTCCACCCGCCTCAAAGCTGCTGACATGTTGTTTCTTGCTTATTTAACGTGCAGAAAAAGAAAATGAGACATTTAGCTGCAGACATTTTAGTTAGAGTTGTTTCAACAAACTCTAACTAACAGCCGCTTGGTGCATTAAAAAGTTTGTCACAGTGTGGCGATGAGCTTGCTAACTAATTAAGAAGATATAACATGTAAATAAGGAAGCTTTTGAATTGTTTGAATGTGTATTTTTCACTTTTGATGGAGCTAGGCTAGCAGTTTCCCCCTGCTTCCAGTTTTTGTGCTAGGCTAGGCTAAACACGTCCATACCTATCTCTGTACTGAATGCACCAAGATGAAACTGATATCCATCTTCTCATGACTCCGAGTATGAAATATAAAAGTACCTGTGGAGAATATAGTTCCTTACCGAGTGTTAAATTCTTCCTGTTGGAGTTTTCATATTGTTGCTGTAGTTTATTATCAGTTTTGGAAATTTTCCAGGTGTCAGATCAGCTGAAGCTCCTTGGTTGAGAAACTTGTCTTTCACTTTCTGAAACTCTAAGAACACAGGATTTTTACCATTGACTGTATATAAAGATGGACGACATGGCAGCTCCACAAAAGTGAAGCCAAAAATCCTCGATCACCCTCTGGTGGCTGGCTGCAGTATAGGTCATAAGTCCCGCCCCCTCCATGTTAGCAGATGGGACACGAGCCAAACTAAAAAACCAAAGATGGTTTCTGTCATTCTGTCAGGTTAAGCACCTCAGAGGATGACTGGGTAGGGTTAGGGATAACGTTGGGTGCAGGGGAAACACATATCAACAGGGGAACAGTTTTGAACACAACACCTGCTAACTGTCATTGTTCTGCTTTGGCACAGATGTAACGTACTAAATTAAATTTCACGTTATTTTCTCATATATTCTATTCAGGTCAATCATTGCTGCTTTGTAAAAACGCCACGTTAAAAATAAACAATTGTATTTTTCATAGAAAGATTTAAAAGAAAGATAAATTAACATGTACCTCTAAATAACCACAGATTGTATTCAGTTTATTTGAAAGTCAATAATGAAAAATGTAATCTACTAAAGTCTATTAAATCTACTAGCTGATAAATTAAGAGGTCTGCTGGCCTTAATTCTGATACCAGACATTGACCATGCATTTAGATCCCTGTCCAGATTTATCAGATTTTCACTTACCACTATTAGATTAAAGATATCAGATATTCATTTGAACTTCCTATAAACACCTTTCACACTGCAACTAAAGGATGTCATTCAGGACTGTCCTGTTTTAATTGTATTTTCATTTACTGCTGTCTGACTGAACACAGCAGTATCAGATATTCATTTTAACCTGTATAAAATAACATTTTTACACTCCAGCTGTTTTAATTTTTAGAGGTCAACCATCTCTGTAGGATGAGCACTTCCTGCTCTGTTGACTGTGAGTTTGCTGCTGCTTTTGGGCCAATAAGGACACTTACACCTGGGCTGAAAGTTCTCATCAACGAAAGCAAATGCATGTTACAATCAATGTAATTATATGTGTAATATGAATGTCATTTTCAAATATAACTTAATACCATCATTTAAGTATATGCTTTAGTTCAAAGAAACACTTTTGAAGGGGTGATGTAGAAAATGATTTCACTAAACCAGTCAAATATATTTTGACTGTAGAATTCAAAATGTTGGAAGTTAAATGATTTCTGAAAAACAGGTTAACTTTTTTGATGAATGATGCTGTCTCAGCGTCAGTATGTTCAGTCATTGAATGTGCTCCTTTCTGAAGAATAATATGAGTTAATATATATCTTCTCAACATCACCTTGCATGTTTTTCTTATTATTCTTTTCTCTTCATCTTGAGTACAAAGTGTAGAAAACTTGATCAGGATACCCTCCTATCAGGTGAAGGTAGGACTGCATCACTTGGACGAGGGCTGCTCATTTACTTTTCTCCTGTAGACTTGATTTAGACATTAAATGTGTGTTTGTATGTGGAGAAGAGAGCCTGCGAGCACACAGCTCAGTCTGTCAGACCGCTAAATGAGCCTGAAATGTTACTGGACACCTGGGATTTCTTTGTCCCAGTCCTCCCTACTACATTACAGCCAGGCACCTCTCTGTTAACTAAATCACGCCCTCCTGTCCTCACAGCTGGAAAGACTGGCACCCCCTGAAGGTGGAGGAGTTCCTGCTGGACGTACTGCTGGTGTTTTTTCTCTCTCTCGGCAATCTGTTCAGCGTTCCTTACTGCAGCGTCATACTCCTCTTTTTTTTGCTGCAGAAGCCGGGCACGTTTTTCAGCTGCTAACTTGATATATATATATAGATAGATAGATAGATAGATAGATAGATATTTTTCTTATTTTTGTTGTTGTCTTCATTTGTCTTCTCTGGCTGCTCATCTGACTGGATGATACAAGGAACTGCCCTACACCTTGTTCTACACCTGAGAATACAGACAAGTGACTCATAGTAAATACATTGGTGGTGTGTTTCAAACTGTCCCTCTTCTTCTAGAGTTCAGTGCAGGATGTGACAGCGTTGTCTTCTTACCTGTCTCTTGTAGAACAGGATATAGGCCGAATCCTGCCGCTCCTTACACACGGACGCGCCGGTGGTTTCAGAGACCGCTGCATCATTAAATGTGAGCCAGTGGTCAGTTGGCTCGTCCGGATGCTCTTCAAGATGCATGCCCTCACATATGTAGTGTCCTAACAGGAGAGAGATCGTTGTTAACACTTTGAGATGCAGTTAAGGTTGTGCAGGTTAAGCAAATTAAAAGAGACTTATTGTAAGTAGTTCTTTTCCCCACTGAAAGACTCTATAACATGTCTGAGCCCATGATAGAGGACTACAGAAAGTCACATTCAGCATTCACTGTGTGATTTTCATACCTGCGTTCCCTGTTGCCCCTAAATGACAGATGCTGCTGACCAGGCTGTAGCGGCTGTCACCCTGACAAGAAACACAGTTAATAAAAGTTAGCTACACACAAACACACAAAACAACAGCACACGCAGTCTACATGTTAACTTTAATGTTTCTGTTTGTTGTCAGGTAAGGTTTGTATATTTCTTTACCTGGTTGGAGGACACCACCAGTTTTTTGAGCCAGTGATGGTGATATCTCAACAAATAAGAAAGACAGCCCCATGTTACAGCTGTCATTCAAAACGTGACACAAATTATACCTGTGTTTCATACAAGACCATACACATAGGGACAGTTAAAGCACATCCACTCTATTGTTTGCTGTTCAGAGTTTTTAGTTTGACAAAAAGAGAAGTCTTAAGGTCGTCGTATCATGCACAAATATTTAAAAATATTCACAAAGTCCCTGTTCCATGGGATTTTAATCCTTGTGTGAAACTGAATCAAAGTTTGTGCTGAATATGATCAGATGTTCAGATTTTGGGTTTGGACTGATGAGCTCACATTGTTGAGAATTGGGGCGTGCAAAACATATATGTGGTTTCCTCACAGATTCTCAACATAGACATTCTTCATATGACATGCTGGTTTTTATCCCTAAAGTGTCTCCATGCCTACTATTTAACTGAATTATCAATAAAAGCCAGAAAATGATGATTTAAACCACATTTTGTTTGTGTGTTGTGTGTGTGTGTGTGTGTGTGTGTGTGTGTGTGTGTGTGTGTGTCGTGACCCAGCCTACTATGCCTCTGATTGGCTCGTACTTATTGCCTTCGTTGGTAGGGTTCGTTAGGTTTAGGCATGAGGAATGAGATTGGTTAGGGTTAGGGTAAGAATATCAGGGTAAACCAATCAGAGGCAGATTAGGGAGGGTCATAACTTTGCCATCCTGGGAAAATAAAATTTGTGTCCCATACAGGATGTGTGTAGCCTAGCTTAGCTCAAATACTTAGCTACTGTAGAAGCAGGTGGAAACTGCTAGCTTAGCTCCATCAAAAGTGAAAAGCAACACCTTCCACCCGCCTCAAAGCTGCTGACATGTTGTTTCTTGCTTATTTAACGTGCAGAAAAAGAAAATGAGACATTTAGCTGCAGACATTTTAGTTAGAGTTGTTTCAACAAACTCTAACTAACAGCCGCTTGGTGCATTAAAAAGTTTGTCACAGTGTGGCGATGAGCTTGCTAACTAATTAAGAAGATATAACATGTAAATAAGGAAGCTTTTGAATTGTTTGAATGTGTATTTTTCACTTTTGATGGAGCTAGGCTAGCAGTTTCCCCCTGCTTCCAGTTTTTGTGCTAGGCTAGGCTAAACACGTCCATACCTATCTCTGTACTGAATGCACCAAGATGAAACTGATATCCATCTTCTCATGACTCCGAGTATGAAATATAAAAGTACCTGTGGAGAATATAGTTCCTTACCGAGTGTTAAATTCTTCCTGTTGGAGTTTTCATATTGTTGCTGTAGTTTATTATCAGTTTTGGAAATTTTCCAGGTGTCAGATCAGCTGAAGCTCCTTGGTTGAGAAACTTGTCTTTCACTTTCTGAAACTCTAAGAACACAGGATTTTTACCATTGACTGTATATAAAGATGGACGACATGGCAGCTCCACAAAAGTGAAGCCAAAAATCCTCGATCACCCTCTGGTGGCTGGCTGCAGTATAGGTCATAAGTCCCGCCCCCTCCATGTTAGCAGATGGGACACGAGCCAAACTAAAAAACCAAAGATGGTTTCTGTCATTCTGTCAGGTTAAGCACCTCAGAGGATGACTGGGTAGGGTTAGGGATAACGTTGGGTGCAGGGGAAACACATATCAACAGGGGAACAGTTTTGAACACAACACCTGCTAACTGTCATTGTTCTGCTTTGGCACAGATGTAACGTACTAAATTAAATTTCACGTTATTTTCTCATATATTCTATTCAGGTCAATCATTGCTGCTTTGTAAAAACGCCACGTTAAAAATAAACAATTGTATTTTTCATAGAAAGATTTAAAAGAAAGATAAATTAACATGTACCTCTAAATAACCACAGATTGTATTCAGTTTATTTGAAAGTCAATAATGAAAAATGTAATCTACTAAAGTCTATTAAATCTACTAGCTGACAAATTAAGAGGTCTGCTGGCCTTAATTCTGATACCAGACATTGACCATGCATTTAGATCCCTGTCCAGATTTATCAGATTTTCACTTACCACTATTAGATTAAAGATATCAGATATTCATTTGAACTTCCTATAAACACCTTTCACACTGCAACTAAAGGATGTCATTCAGGACTGTCCTGTTTTAATTGTATTTTCATTAACTGCTGTCTGACTGAACACAGCAGTATCAGATATTCATTTTAACCTGTATAAAATAACATTTTTACACTCCAGCTGTTTTAATTTTTAGAGGTCAACCATCTCTGTAGGATGAGCACTTCCTGCTCTGTTGACTGTGAGTTTGCTGCTGCTTTTGGGCCAATAAGGACACTTACACCTGGGCTGAAAGTTCTCATCAACGAAAGCAAATGCATGTTACAATCAATGTAATTATATGTGTAATATGAATGTCATTTTCAAATATAACTTAATACCATCATTTAAGTATATGTTTTAGTTCAAAGAAACACTTTTGAAGGGGTGATGTAGAAAATGATTTCACTAAACCAGTCAAATATATTTTGACTGTAGAATTCAAAATGTTGGAAGTTAAATGATTTCTGAAAAACAGGTTAACTTTTTTGATGAATGATGCTGTCTCAGCGTCAGTATGTTCAGTCATTGAATGTGCTCCTTTCTGAAGAATAATATGAGTTAATATATATCTTCTCAACATCACCTTGCATGTTTTTCTTATTATTCTTTTCTCTTCATCTTGAGTACAAAGTGTAGAAAACTTGATCAGGATACCCTCCTATCAGGTGAAGGTAGGACTGCATCACTTGGACGAGGGCTGCTCATTTACTTTTCTCCTGTAGACTTGATTTAGACATTAAATGTGTGTTTGTATGTGGAGAAGAGAGCCTGCGAGCACACAGCTCAGTCTGTCAGACCGCTAAATGAGCCTGAAATGTTACTGGACACCTGGGATTTCTTTGTCCCAGTCCTCCCTACTACATTACAGCCAGGCACCTCTCTGTTAACTAAATCACGCCCTCCTGTCCTCACAGCTGGAAAGACTGGCACCCCCTGAAGGTGGAGGAGTTCCTGCTGGACGTACTGCTGGTGTTTTTTCTCTCTCTCGGCAATCTGTTCAGCGTTCCTTACTGCAGCGTCATACTCCTCTTTTTTTTGCTGCAGAAGCCGGGCACGTTTTTCAGCTGCTAACTTGATATATATATATAGATAGATAGATAGATAGATAGATAGATATTTTTCTTATTTTTGTTGTTGTCTTCATCTGTCTTCTCTGGCTGCTCATCTGACTGGATGATACAAGGAACTGCCCTACACCTTGTTCTACACCTGAGAATACAGACAAGTGACTCATAGTAAATACATTGGTGGTGTGTTTCAAACTGTCCCTCTTCTTCTAGAGTTCAGTGCAGGATGTGACAGCGTTGTCTTCTTACCTGTCTCTTGTAGAACAGGATGTAGGCCGAATCCTGCCGCTCCTTACACACGGACGCGCCGGTGGTTTCAGAGACCGCTGCATCATTAAATGTGAGCCAGTGGTCAGTTGGCTCATCCGGATGCTCTTCAAGATGCATGCCCTCACATATGTAGTGTCCTAACAGGAGAGAGATCGTTGTTAACACTTTGAGATGCAGTTAAGGTTGTGCAGGTTAAGCAAATTAAAAGAGACTTATTGTAAGTAGTTCTTTTCCCCACTGAAAGACTCTATAACATGTCTGAGCCCATGATAGAGGACTACAGAAAGTCACATTCAGCATTCACTGTGTGATTTTCATACCTGCGTTCCCTGTTGCCCCTAAATGACAGATGCTGCTGACCAGGCTGTAGCGGCTGTCACCCTGACAAGAAACACAGTTAATAAAAGTTAGCTACACACAAACACACAAAACAACAGCACACGCAGTCTACATGTTAACTTTAATGTTTCTGTTTGTTGTCAGGTAAGGTTTGTATATTTCTTTACCTGGTTGGAGGACACCACCAGTTTTTTGAGCCAGTGATGGTGATATCTCAACAAATAAGAAAGACAGCCCCATGTTACAGCTGTCATTCAAAACGTGACACAAATTATACCTGTGTTTCATACAAGACCATACACATAGGGACAGTTAAAGCACATCCACTCTATTGTTTGCTGTTCAGAGTTTTTAGTTTGACAAAAAGAGAAGTCTTAAGGTCGTCGTATCATGCACAAATATTTAAAAATATTCACAAAGTCCCTGTTCCATGGGATTTTAATCCTTGTGTGAAACTGAATCAAAGTTTGTGCTGAATATGATCAGATGTTCAGATTTTGGGTTTGGACTGATGAGCTCACATTGTTGAGAATTGGGGCGTGCAAAACATATATGTGGTTTCCTCACAGATTCTCAACATAGACATTCTTCATATGACATGCTGGTTTTTATCCCTAAAGTGTCTCCATGCCTACTATTTAACTGAATTATCAATAAAAGCCAGAAAATGATGATTTAAACCACATTTTGTTTGTGTGTTGTGTGTGTGTGTGTGTGTGTGTGTGTGTGTGTGTGTGTCGTGACCCAGCCTACTATGCCTCTGATTGGCTCGAACTTATTGCCTTCGTTGGTAGGGTTCGTTAGGTTTAGGCATGAGGAATGAGATTGGTTAGGGTTAGGGTAAGAATATCAGGGTAAACCAATCAGAGGCAGATTAGGGAGGGTCATAACTTTGCCATCCTGGGAAAATAAAATTTGTGTCCCATACAGGATGTGTGTAGCCTAGCTTAGCTCAAATACTTAGCTACTGTAGAAGCAGGTGGAAACTGCTAGCTTAGCTCCATCAAAAGTGAAAAGCAACACCTTCCACCCGCCTCAAAGCTGCTGACATGTTGTTTCTTGCTTATTTAACGTGCAGAAAAAGAAAATGAGACATTTTAGCTGCAGACATTTTAGTTAGAGTTGTTTCAACAAACTCTAACTAACAGCCGCTTGGTGCATTAAAAAGTTTGTCACAGTGTGGCGATGAGCTTGCTAACTAATTAAGAAGATATAACATGTAAATAAGGAAGCTTTTGAATTGTTTGAATGTGTATTTTTCACTTTTGATGGAGCTAGGCTAGCAGTTTCCCCCTGCTTCCAGTTTTTGTGCTAGGCTAGGCTAAACACGTCCATACCTATCTCTGTACTGAATGCACCAAGATGAAACTGATATCCATCTTCTCATGACTCCGAGTATGAAATATAAAAGTACCTGTGGAGAATATAGTTCCTTACCGAGTGTTAAATTCTTCCTGTTGGAGTTTTCATATTGTTGCTGTAGTTTATTATCAGTTTTGGAAATTTTCCAGGTGTCAGATCAGCTGAAGCTCCTTGGTTGAGAAACTTGTCTTTCACTTTCTGAAACTCTAAGAACACAGGATTTTTACCATTGACTGTATATAAAGATGGACGACATGGCAGCTCCACAAAAGTGAAGCCAAAAATCCTCGATCACCCTCTGGTGGCTGGCTGCAGTATAGGTCATAAGTCCCGCCCCCTCCATGTTAGCAGATGGGACACGAGCCAAACTAAAAAACCAAAGATGGTTTCTGTCATTCTGTCAGGTTAAGCACCTCAGAGGATGACTGGGTAGGGTTAGGGATAACGTTGGGTGCAGGGGAAACACATATCAACAGGGGAACAGTTTTGAACACAACACCTGCTAACTGTCATTGTTCTGCTTTGGCACAGATGTAACGTACTAAATTAAATTTCACGTTATTTTCTCATATATTCTATTCAGGTCAATCATTGCTGCTTTGTAAAAACGCCACGTTAAAAATAAACAATTGTATTTTTCATAGAAAGATTTAAAAGAAAGATAAATTAACATGTACCTCTAAATAACCACAGATTGTATTCAGTTTATTTGAAAGTCAATAATGAAAAATGTAATCTACTAAAGTCTATTAAATCTACTAGCTGACAAATTAAGAGGTCTGCTGGCCTTAATTCTGATACCAGACATTGACCATGCATTTAGATCCCTGTCCAGATTTATCAGATTTTCATTTACCACTATTAGATTAAAGATATCAGATATTCATTTGAACTTCCTATAAACACCTTTCACACTGCAACTAAAGGATGTCATTCAGGACTGTCCTGTTTTAATTGTATTTTCATTTACTGCTGTCTGACTGAACACAGCAGTATCAGATATTCATTTTAACCTGTATAAAATAACATTTTTACACTCCAGCTGTTTTAATTTTTAGAGGTCAACCATCTCTGTAGGATGAGCACTTCCTGCTCTGTTGACTGTGAGTTTGCTGCTGCTTTTGGGCCAATAAGGACACTTACACCTGGGCTGAAAGTTCTCATCAATGAAAGCAAATGCATGTTACAATCAATGTAATTATATGTGTGATATGAATGTCATTTTCAAATATATTTTTCTTTTCATGCTTGGATGGATTTTTACCATTGACTGTATATAAAGATGGACGACATGCCAGCTCCACAGAAGTGAAGCCAAAAATCCTCGATCACCCCCTGGTGGCTGGCTGCAGTATAGGTCATAAGTCCCGCCCCCTCCATGTTAGCAGATGGGACACGAGCCAAACTAAAAAACCAAAGATGGTTTCTGTCATTCTGTCAGGTTAAGCACCTCAGAGGATGACTGGGTAGGGTTAGGGATAAGGTTGGTTTCAGGGGAAACATATTGACAGGGGAACAGTTTTTAACACAACACCTGCTAACTGTCGTTGTTCTGCTTTGGCACAGACATAACGTATGGGAGGCCGGGTATGGTTGTAACACTTTTTGCTTCAGCACCTGTAACTCACTGAATTTCTGAGCTAGAGTTCTCAAACTTGTATACAAAGTATCCACATTTGTTTACTACAAATGGCACCAATTCAAACCTCTGCAAGAATATCACAGACCTCGTGAGTTGATGTCAAATACATGGTGTTCCTTTGTTACAACCTACCTCACTACCGGGGTAGGTTGTAACACATGCTGAGGTAAGTTCTAACAATTATATAAAAGAAGCAAAAACAGAGGCCACACCATGCGATATACTTCAAAAAGAGGTTTATTGAAATAAAAGAACAATGCAGAACAATGTCTCTCTCTCACTGTGACTGACCATAACTCAAATCCACTTTGTTTGACTCAGGAGTGTGTGCGTGTGTGTGTGCGTGTGTAAATTAGTCTACTAGAACAAACCTCCTTAACAGTATTTATGCTTATTAAACACTCTACTACAATGTACCTGTGTAAAGAACATGTAGGTCTAATAAAAAACAATGTCAATGTGTGTGTGTGTTTGTGTGTGTGTCTATGTGTGTATATTCTTAATCAGAGTCACAATGGTGACAAATGAATGTTGGTAACCCTGGAGTGCAGGCTTGGTGGGCCCAGAGACTGCATAGGGCACATTTTACCCACACTTGGCAGATCCCATGTGCCTTCGCAACTGATCTGACTGACTTGTTCACCTGTGAATGTGAACGTCACTCAGACTCTCACATCCAAGGTGAGCGCTTTTATGAGACTACCTTGCTGTCTGGTTATTGGTCCTGGTTTCCGGGTGGTGCCCCGTAATTATTAATCAAAATGAATAATTAATTACTGATAACCAGCCGTGTTCCTTAAGCTCCAACACTACATTGTGACAGACATCAATCGAATGTTCATCAAATGTGGATACTAGTTATAGAAAATAAGTTCTCTGTTCTTAAATGCAAAATTCAATCATTTATTCAATACAATAAGAAAAATTTGAAGTCTCTGCTTCGTTGATCCGACGGTCTCCTTAGCTCGTCATGCAAGACTGATAGGTCGGCACCATGTATTTGATGTTTATGAAGGCGTCCTTCCCTCCATGACGCTCAAACATCTCAAGAGTCTCCTGGATCCGATCACCAATGTTCTCTCTCTTCCGCTGGCCATATTCAATGCCACCTCCAGAATTTATATTCATGTTCTTGAAGATTCTGAAGATGGGGAGGATCACCACAGCACCAGAGCCTCTCCCACCTTGTCTCCAGACATCACCAGATGCTGCAGGACCTTCATTGTGGTGGCCATCACCTGACGCTTCCTTGTGTTCAGGGCAGTTCTGATGGGGACGATGAGCTGGAGACAGACCTGTACAAGCTGCTGAAGAGCCAGAGCCTTTTTTTCATAGAAAGTATATGTGGTCAGTTTTGAGCCATAACACAACAGATGTAACAATAATTGCTCATTTTAAGCTATAAGAAAAAATATGCAAGTTATTTTTTGGAACAGTTACAACAGTTAGGAGACAGTGTATTGAAAAGCAGTACTGAGTTTATTAAAACTACACTGAATGTTTGACTTTTCCACAAAATGCAGTCTGATCAATTAATTATATTTATTGTTACTGTTATATTTTCATGATAAAATAAAGTCTAAAAAAGGGCTAAGGGTGGTCACATTTAATCGGAACAAGTTTCAACTATTAGCATGAGTCTAAGATCATAGGAGCAGTTACAAAAATGACGACTTAAAACACTTTTTTACACAAATACCGCTGTCACAGATGATAAGGAGCTCAAAAAGACAAACAGGCAGTCTTATAAATACTAACAGCTGGACGAAATAATTTTGACCGCTTCCAAGAGCCTGGTAGGACTCGGAGAGTGTATTAATACTAATAAAACCCTGTACAGTGTTGTGCTGCTTGTGCTTATCACATAGCGTTTTTAGCTAATGTTAGCTGTTAATGTTTATGCTAACGTTACACATATATTTACAGAGTAGGAGAAATGTTGCGCTACTTTTTACGCTCAGGGTGATGACGGAGACACTGAGAAACGTGAAGTCTGTTTGTTTGCTGCGTCACGTAGTTTTAAATGAGGATGTCTGCAACTTTCTTTTAAGGGCACAGCGGCCAGTTCAAAACAAGGGCATGGCAAACTGGCTGTGTGGGTAGTTAATTTTAGAAGGGGCATTACGGCCACACTCTGGGGCATCCATGACACTGGCCGTTTGGCCATGGTATAATTCCTGCCCTGGTTATAGTTGAATAACAAGTCACTTAGCAGATAAACATTTTACTAGATGGTAATTCGTTTTGTTGTTTTTTTTTTTTCAGTGCTTGTTAATGTATTCAAACACGGGTCAAATTTGACCTGCTGACACTAAAGGTGTAAACCCTTTTCTAATACATTCCCTTCAAAGTTAACACAAGTTAAAAAGAGGATTTAAAAAAAAATGAAATATCACACAGTGCATTGAAGGCAAATTCTTATTTTCAGTTAGCTCCACAAGAACCATAAGTTGATTTAAAAGTGGCACCAGTAGCAAGTTACACCAGCAATCCCAGGAATGTTGGATATGGGTGATTGATCGACCCAAGTCCTTCCTTTCTTGTTACGGCCCTGCGAATTAAGCCAAATTGTTACTATTTAAAAGTGACATATTGTGCACATTTTCATTAAATATCTTAATTGAACTGACTGTACTGTTTACTGTACAGCTGTGATATTTTTTAAATATAAATACTGAGTCAAACTCGCTCACTAATAAAAGACTAAAAATGATCAGGACTGTGAAAAATTTACTCTGGAGTTTTGATGAAAAGGGGCTCTCTATGCTCTTTGCTGTGTTGTACAGCTTCAGAGCACACTCGTGAACTCTCAGCTGTCGTTATAGTTGTACTTTAATGTATTTGAAAAGCGCATTACTTTTTAATACCAAAAAAATGTACAATTGCAAAAAGTATGCTATAAATACACTAATTATCACCCAATTATCACTTCCCCTGCAGTAATATTTCAGACTAGTTTACTAAGACTACTTTAATGTATTTGAAAAGCGCATTACTTTTTAATACAAGTGTACGAACACATACAAACACATGGTTGACATGAAATATTTTTAGCAAAACATGTTTGAGGATCCATCACTTTACAGCAGGTAAGTGGTGAACTACAGGTTATTTACATGTGTACCTTGATAATCAAAGATAATTTAATTTAAAAAAAAAAAAAAAAAAGCATGTCAGTCACAATTACAAAACCTCGCAGCAGCGCAACAAGTAGTTTCTCTACTTCCGCTTTCTGTTGCCATATTGTGAAATAGGCATATTCCGTGGTATTTTTCAAAGCAAAAAAAGTTTTTAATGAAAAAGACAGTCTGCACATTATTTTTTTTTATTGTTTATTTGAATTTAAGAGTGCCCATTGTTTACTTGAATTTAAGAGTGCCCAATGTACCTAAAGAGTATGTGTTTGGAAAGTGGGAGGAAACCTGAGTACCAGGAGGAAACCCACACAAGATGGGAGGAAATTAAGGTGAATGTTGTTGGTTGGGGTTGGGGCTAGGGTTAGGGGTTGGGGTTAGGGTTAGGTCCATGTCCATTAGACATTGGACCTCCACTTATTTGCATTTCGAATGGGAGGGAGAATGGGAGGGAGGTTTGGTCTCTCGCTGACTTCGACCTCTCTATAACTGAGCCGTAACCTGTTCTTTTCTTGACACAGTTTGACATACTTGGTTTGGGCAGCTGGACCGACTGGCGCCCCCTCAAGGTTGCGGAGTTCCTGCTCGATGTACTGCTGGTGTTTTTTCTCCCTCTCCGCAATCCATTTAGCGTTCCTTACTGCGGCGTCATATTCCTGTTTTTTCTGCTGCTGAAGCCGGGCACATTTTTCAGCTGCGAACTGGATATTGAAATTCTCTATTTGAATTGTGCTATTTCCAGACGTTTCAGGCTTCAATTGTTGACGTTTCACGAGCAACCTGTCAGACTGTTTCCCAGCCTGAAGCCCATTGCCCATTGTTTACTTGAATTTAAGAGTGCCCAATGTACCTAAAGAGTATGTGTTTGGAAAGTGGGAGGAAACCTGAGTACCAGGAGGAAACCCACACAAGATGGGAGGAAATTAAGGTGAATGTTGTTGGTTGGGGTTGGGGTTGGGGCTAGGGTTAGGGGTTGGGGTTGGGGTTGGGACTAGGGTTGTGGTTGGGGGTTGGGACTAGGGTTGTGCCTGAAGCCAGTCCCGGTTGCTTGGAGCTCTGTTGTCTTGCACTGCCTGTTCGTTATCTGTGAAAAAATCATCACATACTGGCTGCTTTTTTTTCAAAATTTGTTTTTAATTATTAAAAACCTTTATTAACAAAACTGATTTACAATCTGACATCATAGCTTGAAAAAACATTTTAAGATTCCAGAGACTTTATTGACATTTGCACAGGATACATGCACAGTGGAATTATTGTGCAGTTTACTTAAAAAAAAACAAGCAAGCGGTATTGCACAAACCTCTCCTGCTGACATTAACGTCTTTCAGAGGCTGTAGTGGGCTCGGTTTTTCTTTTTCCAAGTTCCATCACTTGTTGATGTCTCTCACAGAGTGGCTTTCAGGGTCTTCTCTGATATCTATACCATATGGAGAATAGATTTGTAGTGTAATTGCCAACAACATAGGGTATATTACAAAGGAACTCCATAGGTATCCCTCAACAATTACAAATCATTATTAACTTGATTATAGTAGTTTGACAACTGCTATAGTGATGCATTTAATCAACCATTATTTGAAAGTTATCTCTTCCCCTGTGAAAGAGGATCAACATGTTTCCTGTTTAAAAGTTTACGGGACATATCATGATGATTAAATATACTGTAACTGCTTTAATCTACACTAACCTTGTAACCTTGCCCAACTTTTTTTTATAACAGCAGTCACTGACTCAGTCCTATTCACCACTTCCATGGCCTGGACATGTTCTATGACATTCTCCAAAACCATCACAGTCACAAAACAAAAATACAATTTGAATGACTAGTCTGCCTTGAATGCTCTGACACTCAAATCTTCAGTTGGAAATCATTAGTCAGTGTCATATCAGACCAAACATAAAAACTGCACAAGCTAAATACACATATGTAGGAAATTAAGACAATCTTATTTTCAAAACACACCTGTGTCGTGATTTTTTTTTTCTCCCTGCACCTGTGAGCTCTTGGTCTCTGTGCCATTATCCTTCCTCATGCTTCAAAAAGAAATGCTTTTGGTGTGACACCTACACCTTATGGAGCCCAGATGTGTAGAGAAGAAGTAGAGTTGAAGTGTCAACAATATATGCTGTGTCATTCATAAAAAGGAGCACACAGATAGTCCTCAACAATTCAGAAATTTTATTTTAGTGGATTAGTGGAAGAATGCATTTAAAATATTAGTGCCCTGGATTTAGGAATCATTACAAACCTTGTCCAGCTTCTTCCACATAGTAGAAGTAAAATTTGTAGAATAAGTTACACTTAACAAGATTTTAATTACCTATTGTAACAAGCTTTTAAATACATCTATGCATACACACACACACATACACATATACATTTACATATATAACATAGATCATCTCGATGCACTGTAATTACTAGTTCAGCTGTACTAGATATTTGATATATTTAATAGATATATCGTTTTATGACCCTATTTTACAACCCTACTTTACATCCCAGAAGAACTACAGCTGTGCTGCTAATTTGTATCAAGCTGCATGGCACGGCTCTAGGGAATTGTAGTTTTTACTAGAGACCCACAATATGATTGGTACGATAAATACTATAAATACTATTTATCTTATTATAACGTGAAACGTTTCACTTTATGACATGAAACTTATATTGTTATAACATGAAATGTTTCACGTTAATGTGAAATGTTTTTAATTCATTTGTTTGGGTGTGGGAGCTTCCACAAACACGTCACTGATCACATCTTCAGTCAGTCACTGTCTAAAAAAAAAAAAAACTTTCCACAAGGTAAAACATTCATGTCTCAGTTGTTTCTTCCATCTTTCTATTTGTATTGTATTTACATGAGAGTTAGGGCACTTGAAAGTGTGTCTAACTTTACAAGACAAATTTTAGGGTGGGGGAAAAGCCAAGCATACTCTCTCTCATTTACATTGTGTGCATTTATGTTGTATTTTCCACAAACAGTAATAAAGGAACAAGATTCCTCACTTTATCCGTTCTCTGCACACCGTTTCCTCATTCAAACATGAGGTTATGAAGTTATCAAATTATAACATGAAACTTTTCACATTATACAAGTTTCATGTTATAACAAGATAAATAGTATATTGTTATAACGTGATAAGTTTGTATTGCATAATAACGTGAAAATATCTTGTTATAACAAGAAACTTTTCATGTTATGTGATCCGTTTTTTTCTTTTTCTTTTTCCAGGCATGGCAAATGTATTCAGCAAAATATGATTTGATGACATTAATACAACATGAATTATTGCACTGTTGTATTGTATTACAAGTAAAACCTAAATAAACCTCAACTACTAATTAATTTAAAACATAAAGTTACAAGTCCTTGACCAACTGTAACAATAAGAGAGACAATGATACATTTGAAATGTAGACGTTCATCTTTGAAATACAGGTCACCTTTTGCATTCATGTAACTGGAATTTATAAACATAAATAATAGATTGAAAAAGATTATTTTGTCTCTGTTCTGTCTCTCTTCTCCCTTGTTTTCTATTCACTTCATCATGATTACTCATCATTCTTTCGCCCCTGATCTGTTTGTTCCTCAGGCTTTTCCAAGTCCTCTGAGACTGAAGGTGCATCTTTCTCCTGAAATAAATGATCATAATCAGTATATGTATCCTTAAGTTAAGGATATACAGGGCTAGTACAAACAATAACATATAAAACAATGTTTTATGTAAATATGTGTTCTGAATTTTTCACACCACAGAAAAATGTGTTGTTAACCACCCAGCCAAATTTGACAGATAAAAAAAAAATGCCAGGTATATAAAATGAGGTTTCAAAATCATGGAAAAACAAGCAGTATTCTGAGCTCTGAAACGATGAGGACGTGTCCACTGAAGGAGCTGAAACTGCGCCCCCTCTGAGCCTCTGAATTTACCAACACTCATGCCGAACTCCCTTAAAAAATATACAACTTAAAGTAGGCCTTGTTTGTAGGTGTAGGACAAGCAACACAGATGATATTTCACAAATAAAGTAACGCTAGCCAGCCACTGTTTGATTCGGCACCTGTTTTGTAGGTAAATGTGGACTTATTTCAGTAAAAATGTGACTTACATGAGTAGTTAACAAGCAATCCGTCACCAATCATCATTATGTTAAATTGTCATTTTTTTCAATGAAGTTCAGTGTCGGCATTACTCACTTCTTTGAATAGTGCAGTACAGCGAGGGGCTGGGTGTAGCAGCCACAGGAGTACGTCTGTAGTGATGGTGAAGGCAGCGAAGGCACCAGAGTACCAGTATTACGCAACACAACACAGACACACAGGCATGGCAGTGTGCCTGCAGTGGGACATGGATATGTCCTCTTGGTGGACTGGAGTTTTAACACCGACTCAGCTGAGTTGGAAATAACTCCTTCAGTGCTGCTGTGCACCATTCACCAGTAACAGCTGATAACATGACACCTGCGTCTATCAGCCCGGCTGTGCCGGCCAGGAGAGAGTGTAAACAAACGGAGGAAGAAAGGAGCGCTAACGGCTAAGCTAAGGCTAACTCCTCATTGGCTATCTCTGCAATGTACAGTCTCTGGTGAACAAAATGGATGAACTGTGACTGTGGATCACCACTTATTAAAGGATTATGGACTGTAACTTCATGATTTGTATGGAAACATGGCTTAACAGCAGTGCCCCAATACCACCATTGAGCTACCGGCCTGCTACATCCCCAGGGCAGATATAGCAGCTAATGACTCTGGTAAGACCAGAGGAGCGTGGGGGACTGTGTATTTATATTAACAAAGCTTGGCGCACGGACAATGCTATTATCGAGAGGCACTGCTCTGCTAACCTAGAATATCTCATAGTTAAGTGTAGACCTTTTTATCTGCCCAGAGAGTTTATATCTACTGTTGTGACTGCAGCATACATCAGGATGCTAATGCTAAGCTTGCACGTTGCCATTAGCAGACAACGGACAACACACTCAGCCGATGCCAAGGTGCTCTAGCTCTTATATAGTGGGGGTGGGGTGTGGGGGAGGGTGAACGCTAGTAATGCCTCTACGTCACGGTGTAGCCGTCTTAGGTACGCCCAACAAAACCGGAAACACAGAAATGGTGAAAAACATTTTAACGGTCTAACTCCACCATTCAGTACTACATAGTTCACAGTCTTTTCACATGTTTTCTGCAATTATTTTCCAACATGTATAATGTGTTTCAAAAGAAAAATCTCTAATTTTCCTTTACACAGACTTTAACATATGTGTGTTGTGGTTAAAGTCTGAACTGTTTGCATCAGTCTGTAGCGTGGGGGATTGCTCATCCATTTCACATACAAAATCAGTTGAAAGCGATGTTTTGGAGATGTACAGTTAGAGATGAAACTCTTCAGTAATACAACTTTTTTTTTAATGACTGGACTTAAGATGTATAATATTTATTGAGATAATGTGTTGTATATCCCACTCACCACAGCTCTGTCCTTTCCACAAGAGCATGTCAGCCATCTTTTGTACTCCTCTCGCACCTGGAACACACAAGTCAACAATTGAGGAAGAAGAATAGATATAATTGTAAGAATTTTTGACAAGGTAATTGAACTTTTTGGGTGGAAAAACTCTATCACACAAATTATTATTCAGAGCCGAGTAACTGTATGTGCATCATGTAACTCATCTTCAAAGCAGTTAGTCCTAGGCCACGTCACAATGTGGCATCATGTTTGGTGGTTAAGCAGCATATATACTGACCGCGAGGAATCTCAGGAATCTCCACTGGGGGGGTGGGGGGCGCGGCAACCCCCACTGTGACAGGTTGTCACTTAGTCTTCCAAATTCAACATCAAGCACCAAAATTTTGCGTGTTCAAAATTTCATGCACCATATGTGTTGCCTACTTCAATAGACAGTTTTTTGAGCCACTGATGGTGCTTTCTCAACAAACCCATCAGTGTTCAGCCTAACGGTCAGCTGAGCCGTATGGGTCACACACCGGTGTCAATTTTTTATCTTTGAAATTAATCATATCAGCTGTTAGAGGCGAGGTTTCCCCTGAACCTTCCAGTGGCTGGTTTGCCTTCAACAGTGGGGTGGTGTATCAGAGGCACAAAATTATGTTGTGATTTTTTTTCCCTAAGTTCTAAATTCTTCCACTTTTGATTTTGGCTTATATAAACGTGATAGGATGTCAAGAGCCTGTTCTTTTCTATTTCTATTATTGCCTGTGTGCAATCTATCCAGTGAGCACTGGGTGCTGCCAGATAGCCACCATGACTCTTGCTCCCCTGCTCTCCTGCAGCAGCCTGTGTGGGATGGTGGAAATTTGCATGTGTGTTAGAGACACACAGACAGACCACATAGGGACACAGAGTGTGAGAGTAGGTTTCAGACAGCCCCATGTTACAGCTGCCACACAAATTATACCTGTGTTTCATACAAGACCATACACATAGGGACAGTTAAAGCACATCCACTCTATTGTTTGCTGTTCAGAGTTTTTAGTTTGACAAAAAGAGAAGTCTTAAGGTCGTCGTATCATGCACAAATATTTAAAAATATTCACAAAGTCCCTGTTCCATGGGATTTTAATCCTTGTGTGAAACTGAATCAAAGTTTGTGCTGAATATGATCAGATGTTCAGATTTTGGGTTTGGACTGATGAGCTCACATTGTTGAGAATTGGGGCGTGCAAAACATATATGTGGTTTCCTCACAGATTCTCAACATAGACATTCTTCATATGACATGCTGGTTTTTATCCCTAAAGTGTCTCCATGCCTACTGTTTAACTGAATTATCAATAAAAGCCAGAAAATGATGATTTAAACAACATTTTGTTTGTGTGTGTGTGTGTGTGTGTGTATTGTATTTGACTTGTGCATTTTCAAGTGTAAACTACAGAGACACATAAGACTGTGTTGACTAGACCACTGTGCCTGTGTTTCATACAAGACCATACACACAGAAAAAGTTCAAGCACATCCACTTTATTATTTGCTTAAGGTCTTAAGGTCGCAAATATTTACAAATATTTACAAAGTTCCTGTCCCATTAGATTTTAATCCTTGTGTGAAACAGATTCAAAGTTTGTGCTGATCCATTTCCCTGGGCTGGGACAGTAGGAGGAAATCTAAGGGAGCCAAGCCAGGTTTGAGCCCTCTCCACCAAAAGACTTCTTGTCCACTCTGTAGTTAAATAACAGTTCTTCTTTATCATTTAAGGAACAAATTTATTGCACCTATTTGACCAACCTGACTAATTTTGAGTCTTGTAGTCTCCGTTTTTCCTACAAGATGTACGTCTAGATGACTAGACTAGAGGCTGACTTTATCGATCTCTCTATAACCCAGCTGTAACTTGTTCTGTTCCTGACACAGTATAACATATTTGGTTTGGGCAGTGCCCAGTTTGGGTAATGCCTCACCGTTATTTGCAGTAATACAGCCAGGCACCTCTCTGTTAACTAAACCACGCCCTCCTGTCCTCACAGCTGGAAAGACTGGCATCCCCTGAAGGTGGAGGAGTTCCTGCTGGACGTACTGCTGGTGTTTTTTCTCTCTCTCCGCAATCTGTTCAGCGTTCCTTACTGCGGCGTCATAATCCTCTTTTTTCTGCTGCAGAAGCCGGGCACGTTTTTCAGCTGCTAACTTGATATTGACATTCTGTATTTCAGTTTCTCTATCTCTAAACCTCAGAGGCTTCAATTGTTCACGTTTCACTAGCAACCTGTCAGACTGTTTCCCAGCCTGAAGCCAGTCCCAGTTGCTCTGGAGCTCTGTTTTCTTGCACTGCCCTTTCTCTGTGATCTGTGCCTCATTTTTTGTGTGCTGCATAGCTGCCAATTTCTCCCCCGCTATCTCTTGTCGTTTCTGGAGCTTCCTGACTTTCTCAAACCGGTCAATGTTTCTCTGCTGCTGCATTTTCTCCATTTCTAACTTTGCTGTTAACCAGCTGTTTTTCTTTCATTTGTTTTTCATCGACCTCTCTATAACCCAGCTGTAACCTGTTCTGTTCCTGACACAGTTTGACATACTTGGCAGTGCCCAGTTTGGGTAATGCCTCACCGTTATTTGCCGTAATACAGCCAGGCACCTCTCTGTTAACAAAACCACGCCCTCTGAGGGGGGTGCCTTTTTTGTGGAGCTTCCTGACCTCCTGATGCTGCATTTTTTCAATTTCTAACTGTTCAATTTTAGCTTTCTCTATCTCTCTCTTTTCCTGCAGTCTCTCTTTATCTTTCAGCAGCTGTTGTTGTGTCAAATTCTTTGGATCTCAGTTTGAAGAAGTTTTAAAATATCCCAAAATCAGATCAGGAAAAACTTCTCTTTGGTGTCCAAAAATCCTCAGGAGTCAGAGTGCAGAACAGCAAAAGTGTTCTTTTAATGCCAGGCAGAAAAAGGAGAGCATTTCACAACACAAACAGAGTGTATCAGAGATGACTCTGGTCTGCTGTGGTTTCTGTCTTGTCTTTTATACTCTTGGGCCTGCAAAGGACACGCCTATGGCCAACCCCTTATTTCTGGCCAATTACATTATTAGAAATTATTTTCATCTCTTTTTGTTAGGTCAAACTTTCTGATACAGGTTTCAGCAGACCAGAGTTTGCCCAGGCATGTCTGGAGCTTTGTCCAGACATGTCCATTGTTTTAAGCCTGTTCTTTGTTAATTTTACACCAATATTTTCACAATTGTTTTTGGTCTTATTTTTTTTTAAGTTATTGCTGCCTGTTTTACACCCTTGTTTCTAAACCCTCTCTAAAAGTTTTTTTTTTTTTTAATATTAAAGTTTAATGCAAATACTCTTTTAAATTTTACCAAGTGCTCTGAGTGAGATTAACATCAACATAATATGTGCCTTCACACTTAATCACAGGTCTTGTGAGGTATACATGAGATATAATTAATCCAGTGTCTTATAACAATATTTCAACCTTACTTAAGGCTCATCATGCAATATCACATTATAATCATTCTGCATTGCAATTTGTTCTCTTCAGCACATCACAGGTCCTTTAAAATTATATATATATTATACCACACTGTTTTTCTTTAAATTGTTTTTGCTGATATAGAGCTTCTGAAGTCTTATTAATTCTTCTCTGCTCAATCTTCCCCTGCCCTTCAAGAAGTATTTCAAGTCTTCTGCCTTCAATTACAAGTATACACACACACACACACACACACACACACACACACACACACACATATAGTATAGTTATGCGGGCCTGGAATTAAGGCCACTGTGGCCTTTGATAAATGCAAATTTATTGGGGCATTGCAGCCAAAAAGTTGGGCACCAAGGCCAGTTACAATCAGTTACAACAGAGACAGTGTATTGAAAAGCAGTACTGAGTTTATTAAAACTACACTGAATGTTTGACTTTTCCACAAAATGCAGTCTGATCAATTAATTATATGTATTGTTATTGTTATATTTTCATGATAAAATAAAGTCTAAAAAAGGGCTAAGGGTGGTCAGAATTAATCTGAACAAGTTTCAACTATTAGCATGAGTCTAAGATCATAGGAGCAGTCACACAAAAGACTTAAAACACTTTTTTACATGTTAAACATTAAACACACTGATGAGAAACTTCTCAAGAATAGACTAGGATGAGAGCTGCAAGTCACATAACAGCTTTTTTGATGAATGATGCTGTCTCAGCGTCAGTATGTTCAGTCATTGAATGTGCTCCTTTCTGAAGAATAATATGAGTTAATATATATCTTCTCAACACCACCTTGCATGTTTTTCTTATTATTCTTTTCTCTTCATCTTGAGTACAAAGTGTAGAAAACTTGATCAGGATACCCTCCTATCAGGTGAAGGTAGGACTGCATCACTTGGACGAGGGCTGCTCATTTACTTTTCTCCTGTAGACTTGATTTAGACATTAAATGTGTGTTTGTATGTGGAGAAGAGAGCCTGCGAGCACACAGCTCAGTCTGTCAGACCGCTAAATGAGCCTGAAATGTTACTGGACACCTGGGATTTCTTTGTCCCAGTCCTCCCTACTACATTACAGCCAGGCACCTCTCTGTTAACTAAATCACGCCCTCCTGTCCTCACAGCTGGAAAGACTGGCACCCCCTGAAGGTGGAGGAGTTCCTGCTGGACGTACGCAATCTGTTCAGCGTTCCTTACTGCAGCGTCATACTCCTCTTTTTTTTGCTGCAGAAGCCGGGCACGTTTTTCAGCTGCTAACTTGATATATATATATAGATAGATAGATAGATAGATAGATAGATATTTTTCTTATTTTTGTTGTTGTCTTCATCTGTCTTCTCTGGCTGCTCATCTGACTGGATGATACAAGGAACTGCCCTACACCTTGTTCTACACCTGAGAATACAGACAAGTGACTCATAGTAAATACATTGGTGGTGTGTTTCAAACTGTCCCTCTTCTTCTAGAGTTCAGTGCAGGATGTGACAGCGTTGTCTTCTTACCTGTCTCTTGTAGAACAGGATATAGGCCGAATCCTGCCGCTCCTTACACACGGACGCGCCGGTGGTTTCAGAGACCGCTGCATCATTAAATGTGAGCCAGTGGTCAGTTGGCTCGTCCGGATGCTCTTCAAGATGCATGCCCTCACATATGTAGTGTCCTAACAGGAGAGAGATCGTTGTTAACACTTTGAGATGCAGTTAAGGTTGTGCAGGTTAAGCAAATTAAAAGAGACTTATTGTAAGTAGTTCTTTTCCCCACTGAAAGACTCTATAACATGTCTGAGCCCATGAGAGAGGACTACAGAAAGTCACATTCAGCATTCACTGTGTGATTTTCATACCTGCGTTCCCTGTTGCCCCTAAATGACAGATGCTGCTGACCAGGCTGTAGCGGCTGTCACCCTGACAAGAAACACAGTTAATAAAAGTTAGCTACACACAAACACACAAAACAACAGCACACGCAGTCTACATGTTAACTTTAATGTTTCTGTTTGTTGTCAGGTAAGGTTTGTATATTTCTTTACCTGGTTGGAGGACACCACCAGTTTTTTGAGCCAGTGATGGTGATATCTCAACAAATAAGAAAGACAGCCCCATGTTACAGCTGTCATTCAAAACGTGACACAAATTATACCTGTGTTTCATACAAGACCATACACATAGGGACAGTTAAAGCACATCCACTCTATTGTTTGCTGTTCAGAGTTTTTAGTTTGACAAAAAGAGAAGTCTTAAGGTCGTCGTATCATGCACAAATATTTAAAAATATTCACAAAGTCCCTGTTCCATGGGATTTTAATCCTTGTGTGAAACTGAATCAAAGTTTGTGCTGAATATGATCAGATGTTCAGATTTTGGGTTTGGACTGATGAGCTCACATTGTTGAGAATTGGAGCGTGCAAAACATATATGTGGTTTCCTCACAGATTCTCAACATAGACATTCTTCATATGACATGCTGGTTTTTATCCCTAAAGTGTCTCCATGCCTACTATTTAACTGAATTATCAATAAAAGCCAGAAAATGATGATTTAAACCACATTTTGTTTGTGTGTTGTGTGTGTGTGTGTGTGTGTGTGTGTGTGTGTGTGTGTGTGTGTGTGTGTCGTGACCCAGCCTACTATGCCTCTGATTGGCTCGTACTTATTGCCTTCGTTGGTAGGGTTCGTTAGGTTTAGGCATGAGGAATGAGATTGGTTAGGGTTAGGGTAAGAATATCAGGGTAAACCAATCAGAGGCAGATTAGGGAGGGTCATAACTTTGCCATCCTGGGAAAATAAAATTTGTGTCCCATACAGGATGTGTGTAGCCTAGCTTAGCTCAAATACTTAGCTACTGTAGAAGCAGGTGGAAACTGCTAGCTTAGCTCCATCAAAAGTGAAAAGCAACACCTTCCACCCGCCTCAAAGCTGCTGACATGTTGTTTCTTGCTTATTTAACGTGCAGAAAAAGAAAATGAGACATTTTAGCTGCAGACATTTTAGTTAGAGTTGTTTCAACAAACTCTAACTAACAGCCGCTTGGTGCATTAAAAAGTTTGTCACAGTGTGGCGATGAGCTTGCTAACTAATTAAGAAGATATAACATGTAAATAAGGAAGCTTTTGAATTGTTTGAATGTGTATTTTTCACTTTTGATGGAGCTAGGCTAGCAGTTTCCCCCTGCTTCCAGTTTTTGTGCTAGGCTAGGCTAAACACGTCCATACCTATCTCTGTACTGAATGCACCAAGATGAAACTGATATCCATCTTCTCATGACTCCGAGTATGAAATATAAAAGTACCTGTGGAGAATATAGTTCCTTACCGAGTGTTAAATTCTTCCTGTTGGAGTTTTCATATTGTTGCTGTAGTTTATTATCAGTTTTGGAAATTTTCCAGGTGTCAGATCAGCTGAAGCTCCTTGGTTGAGAAACTTGTCTTTCACTTTCTGAAACTCTAAGAACACAGGATTTTTACCATTGACTGTATATAAAGATGGACGACATGGCAGCTCCACAAAAGTGAAGCCAAAAATCCTCGATCACCCTCTGGTGGCTGGCTGCAGTATAGGTCATAAGTCCCGCCCCCTCCATGTTAGCAGATGGGACACGAGCCAAACTAAAAAACCAAAGATGGTTTCTGTCATTCTGTCAGGTTAAGCACCTCAGAGGATGACTGGGTAGGGTTAGGGATAACGTTGGGTGCAGGGGAAACACATATCAACAGGGGAACAGTTTTGAACACAACACCTGCTAACTGTCATTGTTCTGCTTTGGCACAGATGTAACGTACTAAATTAAATTTCACGTTATTTTCTCATATATTCTATTCAGGTCAATCATTGCTGCTTTGTAAAAACGCCACGTTAAAAATAAACAATTGTATTTTTCATAGAAAGATTTAAAAGAAAGATAAATTAACATGTACCTCTAAATAACCACAGATTGTATTCAGTTTATTTGAAAGTCAATAATGAAAAATGTAATCTGCTAAAGTCTATTAAATCTACTAGCTGACAAATTAAGAGGTCTGCTGGCCTTAATTCTGATACCAGACATTGACCATGCATTTAGATCCCTGTCCAGATTTATCAGATTTTCATTTACCACTATTAGATTAAAGATATCAGATATTCATTTGAACTTCCTATAAACACCTTTCACACTGCAACTAAAGGATGTCATTCAGGACTGTCCTGTTTTAATTGTATTTTCATTTACTGCTGTCTGACTGAACACAGCAGTATCAGATATTCATTTTAACCTGTATAAAATAACATTTTTACACTCCAGCTGTTTTAATTTTTAGAGGTCAACCATCTCTGTAGGATGAGCACTTCCTGCTCTGTTGACTGTGAGTTTGCTGCTGCTTTTGGGCCAATAAGGACACTTACACCTGGGCTGAAAGTTCTCATCAACGAAAGCAAATGCATGTTACAATCAATGTAATTATATGTGTAATATGAATGTCATTTTCAAATATAACTTAATACCATCATTTAAGTATATGTTTTAGTTCAAAGAAACACTTTTGAAGGGGTGATGTAGAAAATGATTTCACTAAACCAGTCAAATATATTTTGACTGTAGAATTCAAAATGTTGGAAGTTAAATGATTTCTGAAAAACAGGTTAACTTTTTTGATGAATGATGCTGTCTCAGCGTCAGTATGTTCAGTCATTGAATGTGCTCCTTTCTGAAGAATAATATGAGTTAATATATATCTTCTCAACATCACCTTGCATGTTTTTCTTATTATTCTTTTCTCTTCATCTTGAGTACAAAGTGTAGAAAACTTGATCAGGATACCCTCCTATCAGGTGAAGGTAGGACTGCATCACTTGGACGAGGGCTGCTCATTTACTTTTCTCCTGTAGACTTGATTTAGACATTAAATGTGTGTTTGTATGTGGAGAAGAGAGCCTGCGAGCACACAGCTCAGTCTGTCAGACCGCTAAATGAGCCTGAAATGTTACTGGACACCTGGGATTTCTTTGTCCCAGTCCTCCCTACTACATTACAGCCAGGCACCTCTCTGTTAACTAAATCACGCCCTCCTGTCCTCACAGCTGGAAAGACTGGCACCCCCTGAAGGTGGAGGAGTTCCTGCTGGACGTACTGCTGGTGTTTTTTCTCTCTCTCGGCAATCTGTTCAGCGTTCCTTACTGCAGCGTCATACTCCTCTTTTTTTTGCTGCAGAAGCCGGGCACGTTTTTCAGCTGCTAACTTGATATATATATATAGATAGATAGATAGATAGATAGATAGATATTTTTCTTATTTTTGTTGTTGTCTTCATCTGTCTTCTCTGGCTGCTCATCTGACTGGATGATACAAGGAACTGCCCTACACCTTGTTCTACACCTGAGAATACAGACAAGTGACTCATAGTAAATACATTGGTGGTGTGTTTCAAACTGTCCCTCTTCTTCTAGAGTTCAGTGCAGGATGTGACAGCGTTGTCTTCTTACCTGTCTCTTGTAGAACAGGATATAGGCCGAATCCTGCCGCTCCTTACACACGGACGCGCCGGTGGTTTCAGAGACCGCTGCATCATTAAATGTGAGCCAGTGGTCAGTTGGCTCGTCCGGATGCTCTTCAAGATGCATGCCCTCACATATGTAGTGTCCTAACAGGAGAGAGATCGTTGTTAACACTTTGAGATGCAGTTAAGGTTGTGTAGGTTAAGCAAATTAAAAGAGACTTATTGTAAGTAGTTCTTTTCCCCACTGAAAGACTCTATAACATGTCTGAGCCCATGAGAGAGGACTACAGAAAGTCACATTCAGCATTCACTGTGTGATTTTCATACCTGCGTTCCCTGTTGCCCCTAAATGACAGATGCTGCTGACCAGGCTGTAGCGGCTGTCACCCTGACAAGAAACACAGTTAATAAAAGTTAGCTACACACAAACACACAAAACAACAGCACACGCAGTCTACATGTTAACTTTAATGTTTCTGTTTGTTGTCAGGTAAGGTTTGTATATTTCTTTACCTGGTTGGAGGACACCACCAGTTTTTTGAGCCAGTGATGGTGATATCTCAACAAATAAGAAAGACAGCCCCATGTTACAGCTGTCATTCAAAACGTGACACAAATTATACCTGTGTTTCATACAAGACCATACACATAGGGACAGTTAAAGCACATCCACTCTATTGTTTGCTGTTCAGAGTTTTTAGTTTGACAAAAAGAGAAGTCTTAAGGTCGTCGTATCATGCACAAATATTTAAAAATATTCACAAAGTCCCTGTTCCATGGGATTTTAATCCTTGTGTGAAACTGAATCAAAGTTTGTGCTGAATATGATCAGATGTTCAGATTTTGGGTTTGGACTGATGAGCTCACATTGTTGAGAATTGGGGCGTGCAAAACATATATGTGGTTTCCTCACAGATTCTCAACATAGACATTCTTCATATGACATGCTGGTTTTTATCCCTAAAGTGTCTCCATGCCTACTATTTAACTGAATTATCAATAAAAGCCAGAAAATGATGATTTAAACCACATTTTGTTTGTGTGTTGTGTGTGTGTGTGTGTGTGTGTGTGTGTGTGTGTCGTGACCCAGCCTACTATGCCTCTGATTGGCTCGTACTTATTGCCTTCGTTGGTAGGGTTCGTTAGGTTTAGGCATGAGGAATGAGATTGGTTAGGGTTAGGGTAAGAATATCAGGGTTAACCAATCAGAGGCAGATTAGGGAGGGTCATAACTTTGCCATCCTGGGAAAATAAAATTTGTGTCCCATACAGGATGTGTGTAGCCTAGCTTAGCTCAAATACTTAGCTACTGTAGAAGCAGGTGGAAACTGCTAGTTTAGCTCCATCAAAAGTGAAAAGCAACACCTTCCACCCGCCTCAAAGCTGCTGACATGTTGTTTCTTGCTTATTTAACGTGCAGAAAAAGAAAATGAGACATTTTAGCTGCAGACATTTTAGTTAGAGTTGTTTCAACAAACTCTAACTAACAGCCGCTTGGTGCATTAAAAAGTTTGTCACAGTGTGGCGATGAGCTTGCTAACTAATTAAGAAGATATAACATGTAAATAAGGAAGCTTTTGAATTGTTTGAATGTGTATTTTTCACTTTTGATGGAGCTAGGCTAGCAGTTTCCCCCTGCTTCCAGTTTTTGTGCTAGGCTAGGCTAAACACGTCCATACCTATCTCTGTACTGAATGCACCAAGATGAAACTGATATCCATCTTCTCATGACTCCGAGTATGAAATATAAAAGTACCTGTGGAGAATATAGTTCCTTACCGAGTGTTAAATTCTTCCTGTTGGAGTTTTCATATTGTTGCTGTAGTTTATTATCAGTTTTGGAAATTTTCCAGGTGTCAGATCAGCTGAAGCTCCTTGGTTGAGAAACTTGTCTTTCACTTTCTGAAACTCTAAGAACACAGGATTTTTACCATTGACTGTATATAAAGATGGACGACATGCCAGCTCCACAAAAGTGAAGCCAAAAATCCTCGATCACCCCCTGGTGGCTGGCTGCAGTATAGGTCATAAGTCCCGCCCCCTCCATGTTAGCAGATGGGACACGAGCCAAACTAAAAAACCAAAGATGGTTTCTGTCATTCTGTCAGGTTAAGCACCTCAGAGGATGACTGGGTAGGGTTAGGGATAACGTTGGGTGCAGGGGAAACACATATCAACAGGGGAACAGTTTTGAACACAACACCTGCTAACTGTCATTGTTCTGCTTTGGCACAGATGTAACGTACTAAATTAAATTTCACGTTATTTTCTCATATATTCTATTCAGGTCAATCATTGCTGCTTTGTAAAAACGCCACGTTAAAAATAAACAATTGTATTTTTCATAGAAAGATTTAAAAGAAAGATAAATTAACATGTACCTCTAAATAACCACAGATTGTATTCAGTTTATTTGAAAGTCAATAATGAAAAATGTAATCTACTAAAGTCTATTAAATCTACTAGCTGACAAATTAAGAGGTCTGCTGGCCTTAATTCTGATACCAGACATTGACCATGCATTTAGATCCCTGTCCAGATTTATCAGATTTTCATTTACCACTATTAGATTAAAGATATCAGATATTCATTTGAACTTCCTATAAACACCTTTCACACTGCAACTAAAGGATGTCATTCAGGACTGTCCTGTTTTAATTGTATTTTCATTTACTGCTGTCTGACTGAACACAGCAGTATCAGATATTCATTTTAACCTGTATAAAATAACATTTTTACACTCCAGCTGTTTTAATTTTTAGAGGTCAACCATCTCTGTAGGATGAGCACTTCCTGCTCTGTTGACTGTGAGTTTGCTGCTGCTTTTGGGCCAATAAGGACACTTACACCTGGGCTGAAAGTTCTCATCAACGAAAGCAAATGCATGTTACAATCAATGTAATTATATGTGTGATATGAATGTCATTTTCAAATATATTTTTCTTTTCATGCTTGGATGGATTTTTACCATTGACTGTATATAAAGATGGACGACATGCCAGCTCCACAGAAGTGAAGCCAAAAATCCTCGATCACCCCCTGGTGGCTGGCTGCAGTATAGGTCATAAGTCCCGCCCCCTCCATGTTAGCAGATGGGACACGAGCCAAACTAAAAAACCAAAGATGGTTTCTGTCATTCTGTCAGGTTAAGCACCTCAGAGGATGACTGGGTAGGGTTAGGGATAAGGTTGGTTTCAGGGGAAACATATTGACAGGGGAACAGTTTTTAACACAACACCTGCTAACTGTCGTTGTTCTGCTTTGGCACAGACATAACGTATGGGAGGCCGGGTATGGTTGTAACACTTTTTGCTTCAGCACCTGTAACTCACTGAATTTCTGAGCTAGAGTTCTCAAACTTGTATACAAAGTATCCACATTTGTTTACTACAAATGGCACCAATTCAAACCTCTGCAAGAATATCACAGACCTCGTGAGTTGATGTCAAATACATGGTGTTCCTTTGTTACAACCTACCTCACTACCGGGGTAGGTTGTAACACATGCTGAGGTAAGTTCTAACAATTATATAAAAGAAGCAAAAACAGAGGCCACACCATGCGATATACTTCAAAAAGAGGTTTATTGAAATAAAAGAACAATGCAGAACAATGTCTCTCTCTCACTGTGACTGACCATAACTCAAATCCACTTTGTTTGACTCAGGAGTGTGTGCGTGTGTGTGTGCGTGTGTAAATTAGTCTACTAGAACAAACCTCCTTAACAGTATTTATGCTTATTAAACACTCTACTACAATGTACCTGTGTAAAGAACATGTAGGTCTAATAAAAAACAATGTCAATGTGTGTGTGTGTTTGTGTGTGTGTCTATGTGTGTATATTCTTAATCAGAGTCACAATGGTGACAAATGAATGTTGGTAACCCTGGAGTGCAGGCTTGGTGGGCCCAGAGACTGCATAGGGCACATTTTACCCACACTTGGCAGATCCCATGTGCCTTCGCAACTGATCTGACTGACTTGTTCACCTGTGAATGTGAACGTCACTCAGACTCTCACATCCAAGGTGAGCGCTTTTATGAGACTACCTTGCTGTCTGGTTATTGGTCCTGGTTTCCGGGTGGTGCCCCGTAATTATTAATCAAAATGAATAATTAATTACTGATAACCAGCCGTGTTCCTTAAGCTCCAACACTACATTGTGACAGACATCAATCGAATGTTCATCAAATGTGGATACTAGTTATAGAAAATAAGTTCTCTGTTCTTAAATGCAAAATTCAATCATTTATTCAATACAATAAGAAAAATTTGAAGTCTCTGCTTCGTTGATCCGACGGTCTCCTTAGCTCGTCATGCAAGACTGATAGGTCGGCACCATGTATTTGATGTTTATGAAGGCGTCCTTCCCTCCATGACGCTCAAACATCTCAAGAGTCTCCTGGATCCGATCACCAATGTTCTCTCTCTTCCGCTGGCCATATTCAATGCCACCTCCAGAATTTATATTCATGTTCTTGAAGATTCTGAAGATGGGGAGGATCACCACAGCACCAGAGCCTCTCCCACCTTGTCTCCAGACATCACCAGATGCTGCAGGACCTTCATTGTGGTGGCCATCACCTGACGCTTCCTTGTGTTCAGGGCAGTTCTGATGGGGACGATGAGCTGGAGACAGACCTGTACAAGCTGCTGAAGAGCCAGAGCCTTTTTTTCATAGAAAGTATATGTGGTCAGTTTTGAGCCATAACACAACAGATGTAACAATAATTGCTCATTTTAAGCTATAAGAAAAAATATGCAAGTTATTTTTTGGAACAGTTACAACAGTTAGGAGACAGTGTATTGAAAAGCAGTACTGAGTTTATTAAAACTACACTGAATGTTTGACTTTTCCACAAAATGCAGTCTGATCAATTAATTATATTTATTGTTACTGTTATATTTTCATGATAAAATAAAGTCTAAAAAAGGGCTAAGGGTGGTCACATTTAATCGGAACAAGTTTCAACTATTAGCATGAGTCTAAGATCATAGGAGCAGTTACAAAAATGACGACTTAAAACACTTTTTTACACAAATACCGCTGTCACAGATGATAAGGAGCTCAAAAAGACAAACAGGCAGTCTTATAAATACTAACAGCTGGACGAAATAATTTTGACCGCTTCCAAGAGCCTGGTAGGACTCGGAGAGTGTATTAATACTAATAAAACCCTGTACAGTGTTGTGCTGCTTGTGCTTATCACATAGCGTTTTTAGCTAATGTCAGCTGTTAATGTTTATGCTAACGTTACACATATATTTACAGAGTAGGAGAAATGTTGCGCTACTTTTTACGCTCAGGGTGATGACGGAGACACTGAGAAACGTGAAGTCTGTTTGTTTGCTGCGTCACGTAGTTTTAAATGAGGATGTCTGCAACTTTCTTTTAAGGGCACAGCGGCCAGTTCAAAACAAGGGCATGGCAAACTGGCTGTGTGGGTAGTTAATTTTAGAAGGGGCATTACGGCCACACTCTGGGGCATCCATGACACTGGCCGTTTGGCCATGGTATAATTCCTGCCCTGGTTATAGTTGAATAACAAGTCACTTAGCAGATAAACATTTTACTGGATGATAATTAGTTGTTTTTTTGTTTTTTTTCAGTGCTTGTTAATGTATTCAAACACGGGTCTAGTAAGGGTCTATTAAATCTACTAGCTGACAAATTAAGAGGTCTGCTGGCCTTAATTCTGATACCAGACATTGACCATGCATTTAGATCCCTGTCCAGATTTATCAGATTTTCATTTACCACTATTAGATTAAAGATATCAGATATTCATTTGAACTTCCTATAAACACCTTTCACACTGCAACTAAAGGATGTCATTCAGGACTGTCCTGTTTTAATTGACCTGCTGACACTAAAGGTGTAAACCCTTTTCTAATACATTCCCTTCAAAGTTAACACAAGTTAAAAAGAGGATTTAAAAAAAAATGAAATATCACACAGTGCATTGAAGGCAAATTCTTATTTTCAGTTAGCTCCACAAGAACCATAAGTTGATTTAAAAGTGGCACCAGTAGCAAGTTACACCAGCAATCCCAGGAATGTTGGATATGGGTGATTGATCGACCCAAGTCCTTCCTTTCTTGTTACGGCCCTGCGAATTAAGCCAAATTGTTACTATTTAAAAGTGACATATTGTGCACATTTTCATTAAATATCTTAATTGAACTGACTGTACTGTTTACTGTACAGCTGTGATATTTTTTAAATATAAATACTGAGTCAAACTCGCTCACTAATAAAAGACTAAAAATGATCAGGACTGTGAAAAATTTACTCTGGAGTTTTGATGAAAAGGGGCTCTCTATGCTCTTTGCTGTGTTGTACAGCTTCAGAGCACACTCGTGAACTCTCAGCTGTCGTTATAGTTGTACTTTAATGTATTTGAAAAGCGCATTACTTTTTAATACCAAAAGAATGTACAATTGCAAAAAGTATGCTATAAATACACTAATTATCACCCAATTATCACTTCCCCTGCAGTAATATTTCAGACTAGTTTACTAAGACTACTTTAATGTATTTGAAAAGCGCATTACTTTTTAACATACAAACACATGGTTGACATGAAATATTTTTAGCAAAACATGTTTGAGGATCCATCACTTTACAGCAGGTAAGTGGTGAACTACAGGTTATTTACATGTGTACCTTGATAATCAAAGATAATTTGATTTAAAAAAAAAAAAAAAAAGCATGTCAGTCACAATTACAAAACCTCACAGCAGCGCAACAAGTAGTTTCTCTACTTCTGCTTTCTGTTGCCATATTGTGAAATAGGCATATTCCGTGGTATTTTTCAAAGCAAAAAAAGTTTTTAATGAAAAAGAAAGTCTGCACATTATTTTTTTTTATTGTTTATTTGAATTTAAGAGTGCCCAAGAGTATGTGTTTGAAAAGTGGGAGGAAACCTGAGTACCAGGAGGAAACCCACACAAGATGTAAGGAAATTAAGCTGAATGTTGTTGGTTGGGCTTGGGGCTAGGGTTAGGGGTTGGGGTTGGGGTTGGGGCTAGGGTTAGGGGTTGCGGTTGGGGCTAGGGTTAGGGGTTGGGGTTGGGGCTAGGGTTGTCCATATCCATTAGACATTGGACCTCCACTTATTTCCATTTCAAATGGGAGGGAGGTTTGGTCTCTTGCCAACTTCGACCTCTGTATAACTGAGCTGTAACCTGTTCTTTTCTTGGCACAGTTTGACATACTTGGTTTGGGCAGCTGGACCGACTGGCGCCCCCTCAAGGTTGCGGAGTTCCTGCTCGATGTACTGCTGGTGTTTTTTCTCCCTCTCCGCAATCCATTTAGCGTTTCTTACTGCGGCGTCATATTCCTGTTTTTTCTGCTGCTGAAGCCGGGCACGTTTTTCAGCTGCGAACTGGATATTAAAATTTTGTATTTCAATTGCGCTATTTCCGGACGTCTCAGGCTTCAATTGTTGACGTTTCATGAGCAACCTGTCAGACTGTTTCCCAGCCTGAAGCCAGTCCCGGTTGCTCTGGAGCCCTGTTTTCTTGCACTGCCTGTTCATGATCTGTGCCTCATTTTGGGGGGGCTGCATAGCTGCTGCTCTCTCTTCCTGCAGTCTCTCTTTCTCTTTTAGCAGCTGTTTTTCTTTCACTTGATTTTCATCGACCTCTCTATAACTGAGCTGTAACCTATTCTTTTCTTGGCACAGTTTGACATACTTGGTTTGGGCAGCTGGACCGACTGGCGCCCCCTCAAGGTTGCGGAGTTCCTGCTCGATGTACTGCTGGTGTTTTTTCTCCCTCTCCGCAATCCATTTAGCGTTTCTTACTGCGGCGTCATATTCCTGTTTTTTCTGCTGCTGAAGCCGGGCACGTTTTTCAGCTGCGAACTGGATATTAAAATTTTGTATTTCAATTGCGCTATTTCCGGACGTCTCAGGCTTCAATTGTTGACGTTTCATGAGCAACCTGTCAGACTGTTTCCCAGCCTGAAGCCAGTCCCGGTTGCTCTGGAGCCCTGTTTTCTTGCACTGCCTGTTCATGATCTGTGCCTCATTTTGGGGGGGCTGCATAGCTGCTGCTCTCTCTTCCTGCAGTCTCTCTTTCTCTTTTAGCAGCTGTTTTTCTTTCACTTGATTTTCATCGACCTCTCTATAACTGAGCTGTAACCTATTCTTTTCTTGGCACAGTTTGACATACTTGGTTTGGGCAGCTGGACCGACTGGCGCCCCCTCAAGGTTGCGGAGTTCCTGCTCGATGTACTGCTGGTGTTTTTTCTCCCTCTCCGCAATCCATTTAGCGTTTCTTACTGCGGCGTCATATTCCTGTTTTTTCTGCTGCTGAAGCCGGGCACGTTTTTCAGCTGCGAACTGGATATTAAAATTTTGTATTTCAATTGCGCTATTTCCGGACGTCTCAGGCTTCAATTGTTGACGTTTCATGAGCAACCTGTCAGACTGTTTCCCAGCCTGAAGCCAGTCCCGGTTGCTCTGGAGCCCTGTTTTCTTGCACTGCCTGTTCATGATCTGTGCCTCATTTTGGGGGGGCTGCATAGCTGCTGCTCTCTCTTCCTGCAGTCTCTCTTTCTCTTTTAGCAGCTGTTTTTCTTTCACTTGATTTTCATCGACCTCTCTATAACTGAGCTGTAACCTATTCTTTTCTTGGCACAGTTTGACATACTTGGTTTGGGCAGTGCCCAGTTTGGGTAATGGCTCACCGGTATTTGCTGTAATACAGCCAGGCACCTCTCTGTTAACAAAACCTCTTCCTGTCCTAACAGCTGGAAACACTGACACCCCCTCAAGGTTGCGGAGTTCCTGCTCGATGTACTGCTGGTGTTTTTTCTCCCTCTCCGCAATCCATTTAGCGTTTCTTACTGCGGCGTCATATTCCCGTTTTTTCTGCTGCTGAAGCCGGGCACGTTTTTCAGCTGCGAACTGGATATTAAAATTCTGTATTTCAATTGCGCTATTTCCGGACGTCTCAGGCTTCAATTGTTGATGTTTCACTAGCCTGTCAGACTGTTTCCCAGCCTGAAGCCAGTCCCGGTTGCTCTGGAGCCCTGTTTTCTTGCACTGCCTGTTCATGATCTGTGTCTCATTTTGGGGGGGCTGCATAGCTGCCGCTCTCTCTTTCTGCAGTCTCTCTTTCTCTTTTAGCAGCTGTTTTTCTTTCACTTGATTTTCATCGACCTCTCTATAACTGAGCTGTAACCTATTCTTTTCTTGGCACAGTTTGACATACTTGGTTTGGGCAGCTGGACCGACTGGCGCCCCCTCAAGGTTGCGGAGTTCCTGCTCGATGTACTGCTGGTGTTTTTTCTCCCTCTCCGCAATCCATTTAGCGTTTCTTACTGCGGCGTCATATTCCTGTTTTTTCTGCTGCTGAAGCCGGGCACGTTTTTCAGCTGCGAACTGGATATTAAAATTTTGTATTTCAATTGCGCTATTTCCGGACGTCTCAGGCTTCAATTGTTGACGTTTCATGAGCAACCTGTCAGACTGTTTCCCAGCCTGAAGCCAGTCCCGGTTGCTCTGGAGCTCTGTTTTCTTGCACTGCCTGTTCGTGATCTGTGCCTCATTTTTGGGGGGCTGCATAGCTGCCGCTCTCTCCCCCGCTATCTGCTGCATTTTCTCCGTTCTTAACTTACATTCCTTCTCAATTTTCGCTTTTGCTCTCTCTTCCTGCAGTTCTGCTTCTGAAATCTTAACAAATCTCCTCAGCTCCATCTTCCCCTGCTTCTGAGGCAGTATTTCAAGTCTGTAGCAATTCTGTCTGTACTGCTCCTGCGGCTTATTCAGTGTATGCGAACTTCCAATTCTCAAAGCCATTTTTTCTTGTTTTGCTTGTGGTACTATTTAGTATTGTAGTACTATAGTTGTCACGTACTTGTTATATTAGTTGGGTAAAGTTCGATTTCTCGCTGAAGTCTAATCTGTTCTCAGTCTCAAGTCTCTCACCTACTAAGTCTCTAACAGGTTATAGACTGAAGACTTACTGGTTTTATATCAAAGGAACCTGAAATATCAAAGCTTCTGAAATCTTTGATCTTGCATGTATTTATGACATCATCACCTACTAAGTCTCTAACAGGTTATAGACTGAAGACTTACTGGTTTTATATCAAAGGAACCTGAAACATTAAACCTTCTGAAATCTTTGATCTTGCATGTATTTATGACATCATCACATTCTTCTCCTTTGACATCATCATTTTTCACACCTCACAATTGTGACATCATCACATACTGGCTACTTTTTTTTCCCAAATTTTTTTTTAATTATTAAAAACCTTTGTTAACAAAACTGATTTACAATCTGACATCATAGCTTCAAAAAACATTTTAAGATTCCAGAGACTTTATTGCCATTGTGTCAACAATATATGCTGTGTCATTCATAAAAAGGAGCACACAGATAGTCCTCAACAATTCAGAAATTTTATTTTAGTGGATTTTGACAATTGTAGTACTGTACTGTAGCAAATACTGTGTAAGAATGCATTTAAAATATTAGTGCCCTGGATTTAGGAATCATTACAAACCTTGTCCAGCTTCTTCCACATAGAAGTAAACTTTTGTAGAATAAGTTACACTTAACAAGATTTTAATTACCTATTGTAACAAGCTTTTAAATACATCTATGCATACACACACACACACACATACACGTATACATTTATATATATAACATAGATCATCTCGATGCACTGTAATTACTAGTTCAGCTGTACTAGATATTTGATATATTTAATAGATATATCGTTTTATGACCCTATTTTACAACCCTACTTTACATCCCAGAAGAACTACAGCTGTGCTGCTAATTTGTATCAAGCTGCATGGCACGGCTCTAGGGAATTGTAGTTTTTAAAAAAAAATTGCATTTTTACTAGAGACCCACAATATGATTGGTACGATTCTATATCAAAATACTAATGCCACCATTGCCGTCATTTTTATTTATATAATAGTATCCATTCAATAAAGTCATACTCACTACAGTGTTTTGCTTCTACTCAGAATCTATAAGTATTCAACAACTGATCTATAACTGAACATCTCAATATTTTTTGTTTAATTATAATTTGATAAATCTTATACTATAATATTTCTGTTTAACATTTAGTAGTAATGAGCCATTTTGAGAAATCATATTGTTCCCTTAATATAGGTGAACATGACGTACCCTTACAATCTCAGTCAATGTTATTAGCCACGTGAATTTTTTGAATGTGGTTGTAGTGGGAACCTTACAGTTCTTTTCTGAATCTGATTCTTTCTTTTCCATCTGTGCTGTCTTACTTACGTCTGTTATCTTTATTTCCCAAGACCTTCATACAGCCGAACTGCAAAAGATGCTAGATGCAGTTGAGGAGGATGTTGCAAGATGTTCAAATTCGACAGCAGCCTCATCTGCCTCATCTGGTCGAATGTGGACAGTACGTCAGGCATTATCTGACGCAAGATAGCGGAAAGCAAGACCTCAGCTTCTTGAATCCATGCTCGAAGTAGGAAAGATCCCATATATTACTGTCCCATACTACAGACTGACTCTTTTAGTGAAATATACAATGGCTCCAGCTGTTTTGAGTAGAATTTATTGAAATTGGTGAAAGGTATTTTTCTTCTTGCAATCAACCCATTTTGACTGAATGGAAACAATGCCACGTTAATAACTTAAAATCTCTCTTATATATGAAAGTTATGACAATACAAAAAATTATAACATTGATGGTTAATATTTAACACTTTACCTGGTTAAATGGCTTTATATGTGTAATTAGTTTGAATGAATTAATATACAGAGATCCCTCACTACTGCTTATATATATGAGTGAAGGAATATTCTTTATAATCCATTAGATTTTTTTTTCCATTTTTGCCAGTCACTGTAATGTTTACCTCTGCATTTGTTAATATTATCTTGTAGGTAGTTATACAATATAGATTTGTCTAATGTCAAACATTCAAATTCTCTTAGCACATAAAGACTGACAAAAAAAACCTGGATGCAAACCATGATAATAAGTAATGTTTATATACAGGAATGTTTTGATCGACTCCACTGCCCTACAGGAAGAGGAGGATGTGTGGGATGGAGGTCTGTAGACCCTCGATGACACTGACGCCCCTGAAGATGATGTTGGGCCTTGGCTGCAAGTTTGGCTATCAACAATAATTAGTGATTATCAAAGATAATTATTAATTATTAAAATCAATAGAACGTATTAATAAGAATTAATAATAACGGTGTGCAGAGCAGAGGTTGGCAAAATTCACTCTAAACAGACAGCATATATATCCAAAAGCATTTATTTAAAAAAAGGTAAAAGATCAAAACACACAATCTGTAATCTTATCTAAAATATACTAAAAGAGTAAAAACACACAATATGGAATCTAACTACATGTACCTATATACAGAAGCGGATGTGTGTGTGTGGGTGTGGAAACAATAGCAAAATGGCTGAAGTCACGTGGTGACTATGCAGACGGTATGCAGACAATATGGCCGACAAAGAGAACCACAGAGACAAAAGGCCAGACCGTGTGGTGTCTTGAGCCACGTGTGCTGCCTGAAGCCAATTGTGCAAAGTTGTGTTTCAAACCTCTTAACTGTGTGGGTCTCTGTTCAGGGCCAATTGGTGTAAGATAAAGGTGCCAGGTTAGGAAGAGGTTAGTTCCATGCGAAGCCTAGTTACTGGATGTAACATGTGTTACGCATGCTAACATTAACTTAGCAGGGTGACTATGCAATAACCTGACCATGAATAGGGCATCACAACAATAGTTCAATAAATAACATTAGCCAAGTCAACACATGTACAGTGCATTGATCGAGTTAAACAGTCTTGTTTAGCCATGCTATGCTACACTATATGTTGCTAGGCTATGCTCAGTTGTTACCAAGTCCATGGAGGGAGAGAGTTGCCTTCTGGTGTGCTGCTTCTTAACTGGCGAATCTGTGGATGAGTCAGGCTGAGAAAAGTTGAACTCCAAGGCTGAAGGATGCGGGCCGTGCTGGGTAGTTGGTGCTCCAGTTGTGCAGGTCAGATGGCCCAGGTCACTGAGGAAGCCGCTGATTGTCCCCTTTGTTGTTGGAGTTTGCAGCTCAATGCTAACTTGCCTTTGTTGCTGGATCCTAAGCAGGCTCTCACGTCGCTGCTTGTTTAGGAGAGTTCTGTGTGTCTGCCGTGAGCAGGCCACACGAGAGAGCGGACAGCTGAACCAAAAAGTTCAATTACCTTCTGAACTGTGACCCCAACTACACACTGCTGTTCTGTTATATTTTGAATTAATAAAAGCACACTGTTCAAAAAATGTTTAATTTATTTACATTTTTCTTTAGCTTTGATCTTGATACAAATTTTATAGTATAGTGTGTATCTGAACCCTAGAGGTTAAGCAACTATGGCCAGAAAATTTGAGATCGTCACATTTTTTTTCTCTTTTTATTCCTCACAGCAATGGCTATTCAAAAAGCGGTCATTATGCGCAAAACATCAGATGTCAGTGGAGATACAACATACAATTAATTATAAATTAATCCATTTATTAAAATGAGTAACGTCACATGGAAAAAAGACAAATCCAGGTTTGTTAACAATCTCAAGTCACTAGGCAAACATAACCGCATAGGCTGATCACCAATATTACTGCTCTAAATCACCTCTCATCTCAGAAAAAAATATTCACAGAAAAATAGAGAAAAAGACTAGAGAAAGATTTTTCAAATTAATAATAGTAGGAAAGCAAAGATATGTTGATTAGAAACGTATATTGTGATACGCCACAAATGTAATCCAGGACAAAATACGTCTCCGTTGAAACGTAATTAAGAATGCAGTTTAGTTGTTTGGGAACGTAATTTTGAGGAGATAGGGTTGCTTTTACATCCACTGTCTTTGGCCACTCAAAAGTGGACTTGTGCATAGCCAAGTGTGGTTAAGTGTGTGGATTAAGAGCTCAGAGCAGCAAAATGTTCTTTAATGCCAGGCAATAAAGGAGAGCAGTTTTGAAATGTTCACCAAAAACAGTTTGTAAGGGCCTGTGCTCCTTCATTTATACTGTTGGGCCTTCACAGGTCACGCCTCTTGACCAACCCCTTATACTGGCAAATTGCACTATTAGAAATCTTGTGTCTAGGCACAGCTCTTTAAAAAAAAAAGGCTATTCTGGTTTATTTTTCACTATTATTTCCATAGCTCCCTTTTGCCTTAATGTATTCTTGCCTTACACTTTAAATTTCATCAAGTGCAATAAGTGTGATTATCTTCAACATAATATGTGCCCTTACATTAAATCACAAGATCTTGTGAAGTATACATAAGCTATGATTACTACAATGTTTCATAATAATATTTCAGCATATTTCTGCTTAATGCTCATCATGCATCATAATCATCATTTTGCATTGCATCTTTGTTCCCTTCAGCACATCACAGGTCTTAGAAATTATATCACACTATTTCCCATGATTTTGTTAGCTGTGCCACAGGCCATCCTGGGATGGTACAAGAATTTATAACAGATAATGATGATGCAGGGAATTTCCCTTCCATCTTCTCTAATATTGGCATTTTACTGTCCTGATGAAATATCTACTCCCCCCTTCTTAGACATTTCCTCTTTATCATCATTACCGAAAAAAAAATCACTGTGCACCACAAGTAGCATGGCTACAAATTACAATACATTTTTACCATAATAAACACCTAAGAATTTCATTTGGACATAAAGGAACAGTTCCAAAGGGAACACTGGATTTCACACTTCACCCAATATTTTTTGAATTATCTTGAAAATCACGCTGCTTCCTATCTGTGGCATTGTATGGGATTACACACATCATGCAATCTTAAGCGCTGCAACAAGTGTTGTCTGTATCTGAACTATAAACACACTTTACAGACATATTGAAATATTACTTTACAATTCTGAGAATAAACAATGATGCACATTTATTTGTGTTGTGCTTAATTTCTAATGTGCAGTTGGTAATCCCATTGAAATAATCAATACATTTTTCACTTAAATCAAATTCAGTTTTGACACTCTTTGTTGTCTAATTCCACCACAACCATTCCATCAATAATATTACATTTGCTGTTCTTAAACTCTGGTGCAAACAATATTATGAGCAGAGATATCCACTATAATTTTTAAAAAAAAAATAATTTATTAGAACACGCAAAGAGCAACAGAAATGCAGATGTCAATAGAAATTCCAAAGAAAAACTTTCCAGTTGGCTAATACTACCACAGTAATATAGAGAGATGTGTATTATCCCTGTAAAAATAAACTTTTATAGTAAACAGATCTATGATTCCAAGGACAATATGATGCTAAAAAGGGAAGCGACTCTGCCAAGAGTGGAGTGCACATCAGTGTTGTCTTGTAAAAATGATAAACAACCCCAAAATACAGGAAAGGAAAGAGGAGTGATGCAGATATAATATCTAACATTTCATGCAGTACATTACATTACAGACATTGCATCCATGTCTGAAAACAACCCCCTTGAAGTACAGAGAGACTCCTGGCTGTTTTTTTCTCGGTCACCAATTTAATTTTTATGCACTTTTTTGTGCATTTGTTTTTTGTTTTTTTAAATTATTGTTTGTGGAAAATACAACACAAATGCACGCAATGTAAATGAGAGAGAGTATGCTTGGCTTTTCCCCGTCCCTAAAATTTGTCTTGTAAAGTTAGACACACTTTCAAGTGCCCTAACTCTCATGTAAATACAATACAAATGGAAAGATGGAAGAAACAACTGAGACATGAATGTTTTACCTTGTGGAAAGTTTTTTTTTTTTTTAGACAGTGACTGACTGAAGATGTGAACAGTGGCGTGTTTGTGGAAGCTCCCACACCCAGTGGGAACACAGTAATAAAGGAACAAGATTCCTCACTTTATCCGTTCTCTGCACACCGTTTCCTCATTCAAACATGAGGTTATGAAGTTATCACATTATAACATGAAACTTTTCACATTATACAAGTTTCATGTTATAACAAGATAAATAGTATATTGTTATAACGTGATAAGTTTGTATTGCATAATAACGTGAAAATATCTTGTTATAACAAGAAACTTTTCATGTTATGTGATCCGTTTTTTGTTTTTTTTTCCAGGCATGGCAAATGTATTCAGCAAAATATGATTTGATGACATTAATACAACATGAATTATTGCACTGTTGTATTGTATTACAAGTAAAACCTAAATAAACCTCAACTACTAATTAATTTAAAACATAAAGTTACAAGTCCTTGACCAACTGTAACAATAAGAGAGACAATGATACATTTGAAATGTAGACGTTCATCTTTGAAATACAGGTCACCTTTTGCATTCATGTAACTGGAATTTATAAACATAAATAATAGATTGAAAAAGATTATTTTGTCTCTGTTCTGTCTCTCTTCTCCCTTGTTTTCTATTCACTTCATCATGATTACTCATCATTCTTTCGCCCCTGATCTGTTTGTTCCTCAGGCTTTTCCAAGTCCTCTGAGACTGAAGGTGCATCTTTCTCCTGAAATAAATGATCATAATCAGTATATGTATTGTTAAGTTGGATATACAGGGCTAGTACAAACAATAACATATAAAACAATGTTTTATATAAATATGTGTTCTGAATTTTTCACACCACAGAAAAATGTGTTGTTAACCACCCAGCCAAATTTGACAGATAAAAAAAAAAAGCCAGGTATATAAAATGAGGTTTCAAAATCATGGAAAAACAAGCAGTATTCTGAGCTCTGAAACGATGAGGACGTGTCCACTGAAGGAGCTGAAACTGCGCCCCCTCTGAGCCTCTGAATTTACCAACACTCATGCCGAACTCCCTTAAAAAATATACAACTTAAAGTAGGCCTTGTTTGTAGGTGTAGGACAAGCAACACAGATGATATTTCACAAATAAAGTAACGCTAGCCAGCCACTGTTTGATTCGGCACCTGTTTTGTAGGTAAATGTGGACTTATTTCAGTAAAAATGTGACTTACATGAGTAGTTAACAAGCAATCCGTCACCAATCATCATTATGTTAAATTGTCATTTTTTTCAATGAAGTTCAGTGTCGGCATTACTCACTTCTTTGAATAGTGCCAGCGAGGGGCTGGGTGTAGCAGCCACAGGAGTACGTCTGTAGTGATGGTGAAGGCAGCGAAGGCACCAGAGTACCAGTATTACGCAACACAACACAGACACACAGGCATGGCAGTGTGCCTGCAGTGGGACATGGATATGTCCTCTTGGTGGACTGGAGTTTTAACACCGACTCAGCTGAGTTGGAAATAACTCCTTCAGTGCTGCCGTGCACCATTCACCAGTAACAGCTGATAACATGACACCTGCGTCTATCAGCCCGGCTGTGCCGGCCAGGAGAGAGTGTAAACAAACGGAGGAAGAAAGGAGCGCTAACGGCTAAGCTAAGGCTAACTCCTCATTGGCTATCTCTGCAATGTACAGTCTCTGGTGAACAAAATGGATGAACTGTGACTGTGGATCACCACTTATTAAAGGATTATGGACTGTAACTTCATGATTTGTATGGAAACATGGCTTAACAGCAGTGCCCCAATACCACCATTGAGCTACCGGCCTGCTACATCCCCAGGGCAGATATAGCAGCTAATGACTCTGGTAAGACCAGAGGAGCGTGGGGGACTGTGTATTTATATTAACAAAGCTTGGCGCACGGACAATGCTATTATCGAGAGGCACTGCTCTGCTAACCTAGAATATCTCATAGTTAAGTGTAGACCTTTTTATCTGCCCAGAGAGTTTATATCTACTGTTGTGACTGCAGCATACATCAGGATGCTAATGCTAAGCTTGCACGTTGCCATTAGCAGACAACGGACAACACACTCAGCCGATGCCAAGGTGCTCTAGCTCTTATATAGTGGGGGTGGGGTGTGGGGGAGGGTGAACGCTAGTAATGCCTCTATGTCACGGTGTAGCCGTCTTAGGTACGCCCAACAAAACCGGAAACACAGAAATGGTGAAAAACATTTTAACGGTCTAACTCCACCATTCAGTACTACATAGTTCACAGTCTTTTCACATGTATTCAGCAATTATTTTCCAACATGTATAATGTGTTTCAAAAGAAAAATCTCTAATTTTCCTTTACACAGACTTTAACATATGTGTGTTGTGGTTAAAGTCTGAACTGTTTGCATCAGTCTGTAGCGTGGGGGATTGCTCATCCATTTCACATACAAAATCAGTTGAAAGCGATGTTTTGGAGATGTACAGTTAGAGATGAAACTCTTCAGTAATACAACTTTTTTTTTAATGACTGGACTTAAGATGTATAATATTTATTGAGATAATGTGTTGTATATCCCACTCACCACAGCTCTGTCCTTTCCACAAGAGCATGTCAGCCATCTTTTGTACTCCTCTCACACCTGGAACACACAAGTCAACAATTGAGGAAGAAGAATAGATATAATTGTAAGAATTTTTGACAAGGTAATTGAACTTTTTGGGTGGAAAAACTCTATCACACAAATTATTATTCAGAGCCGAGTAACTGTATGTGCATCATGTAACTCATCTTCAAAGCAGTTAGTCCTAGGCCACGTCACAATGTGGCATCATGTTTGGTGGTTAAGCAGCATATATACTGACCGCGAGGAATCTCAGGAATCTCCACTGGGGGGGTGGGGGGCGCGGCAACCCCCACTGTGACAGGTTGTCACTTAGTCTTCCAAATTCAACATCAAGCACCAAAATTTTGCGTGTTCAAAATTTCATGCACCATATGTGTTGCCTACTTCAATAGACAGTTTTTTGAGCCACTGATGGTGCTTTCTCAACAAACCCATCAGTGTTCAGCCTAACGGTCAGCTGAGCCGTATGGGTCACACACCGGTGTCAATTTTTTATCTTTGAAATTAATCATATCAGCTGTTAGAGGCGAGGTTTCCCCTGAACCTTCCAGTGGCTGGTTTGCCTTCAACAGTGGGGTGGTGTATCAGAGGCACAAAATTATGTTGTGATTTTTTTTCCCTAAGTTCTAAATTCTTCCACTTTTGATTTTGGCTTATATAAACGTGATAGGATGTCAAGAGCCTGTTCTTTTCTATTTCTATTATTGCCTGTGTGCAATCTATCCAGTGAGCACTGGGTGCTGCCAGATAGCCACCATGACTCTTGCTCCCCTGCTCTCCTGCAGCAGCCTGTGTGGGATGGTGGAAATTTGCATGTGTGTTAGAGACACACAGACAGACCACATAGGGACACAGAGTGTGAGAGTAGGTTTCAGACAGCCCCATGTTACAGCTGCCACACAAATTATACCTGTGTTTCATACAAGACCATACACATAGGGACAGTTAAAGCACATCCACTCTATTCTTTGCTGTTCAGAGTTTTTAGTTTGACAAAAAGAGAAGTCTTAAGGTCGTCGTATCATGCACAAATATTTAAAAATATTCACAAAGTCCCTGTTCCATGGGATTTTAATCCTTGTGTGAAACTGAATCAAAGTTTGTGCTGAATATGATCAGATGTTCAGATTTTGGGTTTGGACTGATGAGCTCACATTGTTGAGAATTGGGGCGTGCAAAACATATATGTGGTTTCCTCACAGATTCTCAACATAGACATTCTTCATATGACATGCTGGTTTTTATCCCTAAAGTGTCTCCATGCCTACTGTTTAACTGAATTATCAATAAAAGCCAGAAAATGATGATTTAAACAACATTTTGTTTGTGTGTGTGTGTGTGTGTGTGTGTATTGTATTTGACTTGTGCATTTTCAAGTGTAAACTACAGAGACACATAAGACTGTGTTGACTAGACCACTGTGCCTGTGTTTCATACAAGACCATACACACAGAAAAAGTTCAAGCACATCCACTTTATTATTTGCTTAAGGTCTTAAGGTCGCAAATATTTGCAAATATTTACAAAGTTCCTGTCCCATTAGATTTTAATCCTTGTGTGAAACTGATTCAAAGTTTGTGCTGATCCATTTCCCTGGGCTGGGACAGTAGGAGGAAATCTAAGGGAGCCAAGCCAGGTTTGAGCCCTCTCCACCAAAAGACTTCTTGTCCACTCTGTAGTTAAATAACAGATCTTCTTTATCGTTTAAGGAACAAATTTATTGCACCTATTTGACCAACCCGACTAATTTTGAGTCTTGTAGTCTCCGTTTTTCCTACAAGATGTACGTCTAGATGACTAGACTAGAGGCTGACTTTATCGATCTCTCTATAACCCAGCTGTAACTTGTTCTGTTCCTGACACAGTATAACATATTTGGTTTGGGCAGTGCCCAGTTTGGGTAATGCCTCACCGTTATTTGCAGTAATACAGCCAGGCACCTCTCTGTTAACTAAACCACGCCCTCCTGTCCTCACAGCTGGAAAGACTGGCACCCCCTGAAGGTGGAGGAGTTCCTGCTGGACGTACTGCTGGTGTTTTTTCTCTCTCTCGGCAATCTGTTCAGCGTTCCTTACTGCGGCGTCATACTCCTCTTTTTTCTGCTGCAGAAGCCGGGCACGTTTTCTGCTAACTTGATATTGACATTCTGTATTTCAGTTTCTCTATCTCTAAACCTCAGAGGCTTCAATTGTTCACGTTTCACTAGCAACCTGTCAGACTGTTTCCCAGCCTGAAGCCAGTCCCAGTTGCTCTGGAGCTCTGTTTTCTTGCACTGCCCTTTCTCCGTGATCTGTGCCTCATTTTTTGTGTGCTGCATAGCTGCCAATTTCTCCCCCGCTATCTCTTGTCGTTTCTGGAGCTTCCTGACTTTCTCAAACCGGTCAATGTTTCTCTGCTGCTGCATTTTCTCCATTTCTAACTTTGCTGTTAACCAGCTGTTTTTCTTTCATTTGTTTTTCATCGACCTCTCTATAACCCAGCTGTAACCTGTTCTGTTCCTGACACAGTTTGACATACTTGGTTTGGGCAGTGCCCAGTTTGGGTAATGCCTCACCGTTATTTGCCGTAATACAGCCAGGCACCTCTCATTTTTTCAATTTCTAACTGTTCAATTTTAGCTTTCTCTATCTCTCTCTTTTCCTGCAGTCTCTCTTTATCTTTCAGCAGCTGTTGTTGTGTCAAATTCTTTGGATCTCAGTTTGAAGAAGTTTTAAAATATCCCAAAATCAGATCAGGAAAAACTTCTCTTTGGTGTCCAAAAATCCTCAGGAGTCAGAGTGCAGAACAGCAAAAGTGTTCTTTTAATGCCAGGCAGAAAAAGGAGAGCATTTCACAACACAAACAGAGTGTATCAGAGATGACTCTGGTCTGCTGTGGTTTCTGTCTTGTCTTTTATACTCTTGGGCCTGCAAAGGACACGCCTATGGCCAACCCCTTATTTCTGGCCAATTACATTATTAGAAATTATTTTCATCTCTTTTTGTTAGGTCAAACTTTCTGATACAGGTTTCAGCAGACCAGAGTTTGCCCAGGCATGTCTGGAGCTTTGTCCAGACATGTCCATTTTTTTAAGCCTGTTCTTTGTTAATTTTACACCAATATTTTCACAATTGTTTTTGGTCTTATTTTTTTTTAAGTTATTGCTGCCTGTTTTACACCCTTGTTTCTAAACCCTCTCTTAAGTTTTTTTTTTTTTTAATATTAAAGTTTAATGCAAATACTCTTTTAAATTTTACCAAGTGCTCTGAGTGAGATTAACATCAACATAATATGTGCCTTCACACTTAATCACAGGTCTTGTGAGGTATACATGAGATATAATTAATCCAGTGTCTTATAACAATATTTCAACCTTACTTAAGGCTCATCATGCAATATCACATTATAATCATTCTGCATTGCAATTTGTTCTCTTCAGCACATCACAGGTCTTTTAAAATTATACCACACTGTTTTTCTTTAAATTGTTTTTGCTGATATAGAGCTTCTGAAGTCTTATTAATTCTCCTCTGCTCAATCTTCCCCTGCCCTTCAAGAAGTATCTCAAGTCTTCTGCCTTCAATTGCAAGCATACACACACACACACACACACACACACACACATATATAGTATAGTTATGCGGGCCTGGAATTAAGGCCACTGTGGCCTTTGATAAATGCAAATTTATTGGGGCATTGCAGCCAAAAAGTTGGGCACCAAGGCCAGTTACAATCAGTTACAACAGAGACAGTGTATTGAAAAGCAGTACTGAGTTTATTAAAACTACACTGAATGTTTGACTTTTCCACAAAGTAGCAGTCTGATCAATTAATTATATGTATTGTTATTGTTATATTTTCATGATAAAATAAAGTCTAAAAAAGGGCTAAGGGTGGTCAGAATTAATCTGAACAAGTTTCAACTATTAGCATGAGTCTAAGATCATAGGAGCAGTCACACAAAAGACTTAAAACACTTTTTTACATGTTAAACATTAAACACACTGATGAGAAACTTCTCAAGAATAGACTAGGATGAGAGCTGCAAGTCACATAACAGCTGACAGACTTTCCTAATCTGTTTTAACTGAGAAGTGGCTGTCTGCTTCCAGAGGTGTGTGTTTGTGTGTGTGTGTGTTAACGTCAAATCGGTTAATTTTGCATACACACTCCGCTAACGGCTAGACAATTACGTGTTCACAACATTGTTATAAAAATTAGGTTCATACTGTGATTAAAGGTTTTACCATGTGAATGTTTCTGCACAGACTTGTCATGAGGAATGTCTCTGTTCTCTTTTGCTTTACTGCATTAATAATGTAGATAGCAGGGAAAACATAGAGAAGTGTCAGCAAAATATATGTGTGTTTGAAGGAGTTAGGAGGGACGAGGGTTAGAAGACGGTTATCTTGATTTAAGGATCCACATTTGGAGGAGTTAGAGAGTGCCATGACGTGAGTAGAGTTATGTGTCAGTAATTATTCCATGGTAACTGAACCACCCAGTTTAACAGCATATAAGGTTGATTGTAGATGCTCCATATGGGAGCCTTTTCTTTGTAACCTCACTTGATGTTGCATTGTTAAACGCTCCTCCTTGTACAAGTGAATAAATTGAACTTTTACTTTGACTCTTCGGCTCCAGTCTTCATTATTTAAGGTGATAAAAAGAAATTCTTATAACATTTGGCGCCCAACGTGGGGCTCCAACATCCGTTCTCCTCTAGAAGCAACGGGACTGAAAAATCCTGCAGGAAAACAACCAAAAGACCTCTGCTGCGAGGTTCTTAAAATCTCGTTTTGGCCAAAGAGGCCAGGACCAGCTGAGAGAGGAGACGGTGACGGGGCCGGATCAAAGAAAAAGACGGACCGAGGAACTCAAAGAAAAAGGGTAGGCCTACATTTCAATTACTGATCAGCTGAGGTTATCCTAGGTCAGGGACCTAGATGAGGTTATCCTAGGTCAGGGGCCTAGATGAGGTTATCCTAGGTCAGGGACCTAGATGAGGTTATCCTAAGTCGGGGACTTAGATGGGGTGATCCTGAAGTCGGGGACTTGGGAACTAATGTCTTTGGAAGGACAATTGGAAAAACTAATCTCTCAGGCCTGAGAAACCAAAAAGACGTCCAGAGAGGTCCGGGACCTCGTAGTATGTTGTTGTTTGTGGGTCTGGGGCTCTGATAAATCATGATTAGTGTTTGTTTTTCAGTGTTTGTTTGTTATGTGTTAGAATATAAGGCCTAAAGTATAATCCATACACATATACATATAAAAAATATATATATATAATAAGTGAAGTGGGATTAAAGGGTTTATTGTATATGGTAGTTATTAACAGTGTCTCAGTGAAATATGAAAACCAGACAAGGGTAACCTCACGGTGTCAACAAATTGTCTGGGGACTGAAACCTAACGGTGTCAACGAAAGTCTATACATTTCACTGAATGAACCAGTTGCTCGGGTGAACTCTGGTTGGCTGTTAAGGGGAAGATAAAAAAAAAAAAAAAAAAAAAAACTACACATAATGGGTAATTGCTATAGTTGCAAAACACAAGCAGAGCAATATAGTGGGGATGCCAAGCGTATGAAAATACTACATCCTGATAATGTTAAATATCTTAGAAGATGGCAGGAGAGGTATGACTTTGAGGGAAAGTTAGATGTAAAGGCTTGTGAAGAGACGAAGACGAAGAAGGGTAGAATAAAGAAAGGTCTGTTACAAGCCAAAACGTGGCTGATAGAAGCAAGGGCCAGACAAGCTGGCATTCAGAGAAGAAAAAGGGAAGAAGAAGAAAGGGTTGCTAAAAGGCAAGAAAAAGCAAGTAAACAGCAGGAAGCTCAACAGGATAGAGAGAAATGTAATAATATATATCCTGTTTTGTATTCTGACCGAGATCGACAGATTGATGACAATTATGTGCCATGTGGGCTCCGTCCGTATCCTCCACCCTATCCCGAACCTCAACCTCCTCCTCCTTCTCCTCCACTACCGACCGCTCCAATGCCCCTAGCCCACTCACCTCACAACCCCTTCGTGAGAGTTAACGTCACCCCACGGAGAAAAGAAGTACCTCCACCAGACCCACAGTCTCCCCTGAAAACACAACACGGTACAGTATACGGCCTTCCATGCACCACACATGCAAATGACACACTGAGTCAAGAAAAGCTAAATTTGGAAGAATGAAGGATTGCAGAGAACTATTGATTATGCAGTTCATGCAGAAGAAACAATTGAATCAAAGAAACAAAAGAGAAGAGTTGCAAATACATTTTTGTGTGATGATGGTGACACTGATGAAATTTTCTTCCGAGGTGACTACGGAGGATGGAGAGGAGGGGGAAACGGCGGAGGCGGAGGAGCGGGCGACAGAAGAGATGTGTGCTACAATTGTGGCAAATTTGGCCACTATGCGAGGGACTGCAGGGCCCCAAAGAAAATGAGGAGATGGAGAGGAGGAGGACGGACAGGAGGACGGACAGGAGGGGGAGGAAGGAGCGGAGGACAGAGGAGCGGAGCCCAGGCAGAAAGAAAAGGAAAGCGATCAATCTGCATGACTAACTACAGAAGCAGGTCATGCACACACACACACACACCAACAGAGGAAGAGACAGAGGTAGATGAAATCTTATCACTACAAACAGCTGAAATTTTATTATCAACAGGAGGGAGAATATACATTTGTACAAATAAAACATCTGCTAGTAAGTTCAGAAGTACTAGCACTCCCGGACTATAAAAAGCCATTTGTACAAACATGTGATGCTAGGGGTGGATTTATGACTAGTGTGCTGACACAGCCTTTCGGAGGAAAACTTAGACCTGTAGCTTACTACTCGTCTAAATTAGATCCGATAGCTAGAGCAATGCCACAATGTCTGCAAGCTGTACAAGCTGCAGCCTTAGCAATACAGAGCTCAGCCACAATTGTTCTATTTCATCCATTAACACTGAAAGTATCACATGCTGTAGATGCTTTATTAACACAAACAAAAATAGCCTTCATGTCCCCAGCTAGACACCTTAACTGCATGACCATTCTACTCTCTCAACCTCATTTAACCATTGAAAGGTGCACAACTCTAAATCCGTCAACACTATTACTAAATGAAACAGAAGGCAGAAGGTGATGTTTGTAGATGGATCATGTTAAAAGAATCCTGATCGAACAAACTTTAGTGGTTATGCAGTAGTAACTGTGGACAAAGTTTTACGATCTAAGGCTCTCGTACCCCACTTTTCAGCTCAAGCAGCAGAAGTGATTGCATTAACTGAAGCATGCAAATTAGGAGCAAAAAAGAAGATAACTGTCTATACTGAAAAGCGCATACGCTTTTAACACCCTACATGTTTTTGCACAACAGTGGAAAAATAGAGGTATGATCACGTCCACAGGAAAGTCAATTCTGCACACAAAACTGATTTTAGCCTTATTAGAGGCTGTACAATTGCCACTACAGATCGCAGTATGTAAGTGTGCAGCGCACAGTTCTGGAGACGATTTAATTTCACGAGGAAACCGGAAGGCAGATGAGGAAGCAAAAGCAGCTGCAGCTAGACAAGAATATCAAGATATTTACATAACTGAGCACATCACACATATTGACCATGACATTTTAAAAGATATGCAACACAACTCCCCTGAATCAGAAAAACAGTCTTGTAAACAGTCTGGTAAACAGGGGGGCGACATTATCTGAAAATGAGTTATGGAAATGACCAGAGGGCAAGTACATACTTCCAAAAAGTTTATTTCGTTTTGCAGCAGTATTGACGCATGGGTTAACCCACACGTCAACAGGAGGGATGTGTGAACTAATAAACAAAATATATACAACATATGGATTCCAAAATTACTCAAAAAAAATTTGTGCGTCATGTCTAGTGTGTGGAAAACAAAATGTCCAAGGTAGATTGAGACCAAGATCAGGCAAAATGCCTAATGCTCAATATCCATTTCATACAATATGCATTTCATTGAATTAAATAAGTGTGAAAACAAAAAATACTGTCTAGTGATTATAGACTTATACTCAAAATGGGTTGATGATGCAATAACGGTAGCTAAAGTTCTAGCAACACATATTGCACCAAGGTTTGGGTTTCCAGAGATCATATATAGTGATAATGGACCTCATTTCAGAAATGAAGTAATGGCTAAACTGAGTGAACTATTTTCCATTAAAATAAAATATCATTGCTCTTATCATCCACAGTCAGCAGGATTAGTGGAAAGAGCAAATGGTACAATCAAGGCTAAATTAAGGAAAGCTATGCAAGAGACAGGAAAAGGATGGATAACCTGTTTGCCAGCAGTAATGTTAAGTCTTCACATACAACTCCTCCGCCTTTGCCGGCGATACCAAATAACTACTCCTATGACTTGAGTGTAACTATGACTACACCGCCACCTATTACAGCTAATAGAAATAATCCAGTGTAGTACATAGAGATTGACAGCCTACAGGATGCATTAGGATTAGAGACAGGATACAAGGATAACAATGCATGGTTACAGTGGATTTCTTTCACCACTAAAGGTTCTGGACTGGCGACTGATTGCATAGCTTGTGCAGCTGCAAGACCGTCGCTGGGAACAATACCTTTTCCACTTAATCCTTACAATGATCTTCAAGGATTTAAGTGCATGCTTGCATTGTATAGGACTGATTCTCCTCGAAATAACTGTACCACTCTCAAGTATCTTTTCCCAGCTGTTTCCACTAAGGTTATTCCTCCATGGTTCATGCCATATAAGGGGAATTATACCTGCCTGTCTAGGACATCAGGATTGAACGGAGGACAAGATATGGGACACCTGACAGGTTGTGGCACCACGATTGCAGTAAGGGAGAATCCCTTTGGCATCACTGATGAGCTGGTGACTTTCCATGAATATGCACGATCAGATACGTGGTGGTACTGTGGAGGATATAAGCTGAGACCTAAGTTGCCTAAACTCTGGTATGGTACCTGTTCTCTAATCCATTTAATGATGCCTACATATTTGCTTCCCATGAACCCACAATTTCCTAAATTGTCATCTGAAGAAATGCACAGAATTAAGCACGATAAGATAATACCCACATCATTTGATTCTAGAGTCTATATAGACTCAATTGGCGTTCCCCGAGGCGTTCCAGATGAATTTAAAGCCCGAAATCAGGTGGCGGCAGGATTTGAATCACTCTTTACATGGTGGGTGACAATAAATAAAAATGTAGATTGGATAAATTATATTTATTACAATCAACAGCGCTTCATCAACTACACTCGGGATGGATTTAAAGGTATCCATGAGCAATCGGATAAAACTAGTCTGATGGCCTGGCAGAATAGAATGGCTTTAGACATGTTGTTGGCTAAAGAAGGCGGAGTATGCAAGATTTTTGGAGACCTTTGTTGCACCTTCATACCCAATAACACTGCCCCTGATGGGAGTATTATAAAGGCATTGGAAGGACTGACTTCACTGTCAGAGGAGCTGGCAGAGAATTCAGGTATAACAGATCCACTCACAAAGTGGTTGGAAGACATGTTTGGAAAATGGGGGAATACTCTGAAGGCCATAATATTGTCTGTAGGAATCATGTTCGCTATCCTAGTCACTTGTGGTTGTTGTTGCATTCCATGTATGAGAGAATTAATCCTGAGATTGATTAATACCACTCTAACACGACAACAGTTGCTCTACCAGTCTGTCCCCACAGAGAACGACTATGAGAGACATGACGTGCTCGGAGGCCATGTCGAGGTTGGACACAGACATGGGGAGATCTACGGAGAGTATATTCAGCTCGAGGTGATCGAAGAGTCCATCTACGAACACTTTGGAGGCGAAACATCTACTGAAGATTAGGACCTGTTGAGTCTTTATTCCACAGCACAATGATGAACCTATAGAAAATCTGAAAAGAAGTTATAGTGTTCTGATGTAATGTATGCTTAAGAGAAAAGGACTGACAGTATGTTGTACATACATTTATAGGATTTTTATTCTTCAGTCTTCATTATTTAAGGTGATAAAAGAAATTCTTATAACACAGACGTCTAATTATATAAAACAACAAAACTGGTTGAACAAAATGGTTAAAATGAGATTAACATAACATAGAACAAATAAAATTGAACACTTCAAATATTTTGGAAACATAAAGCATCCTTCATCAATAATGTTTGATATATTCTTTAACATAAAATGTTAAACTGAAAAGAAAGTTATGAGATATTATTTTCAGATGTAATATTTAGAAATGTGTATAAGAAAAAATATGGCTTCCATCCCTTATTGTATAGTCGATAATATCTGACATGTCTCTCACAACTCTTTCCATATTGATTGTACCGCAGAACTTCAAATTCTGTATTTTGTTGCAACATGAGTTATCAATCAATCAGCAATCTCTCCACCCCCCAAAAATCTATTAAAACATACTAGTTGAAAATTAATATCCAGCAATGATAAAGTTTTGCATTCTGCAATAACGATCTGATGAGCTCAACATAATAAAAAAGGTAAAATATGTCCATGATCATTCAGTATATTTCAGCTCAAACATCTTGTACATTTTATTGCTCTTCATGCATAGTGAAAAAAAAACTAATGATTCAACAAAAAAAACAAAATATCCATTTTAGGATTTAGGTCCATATCAGCATATAACCAATAAACAATTGAAATGTAAAACAAAAAAGAGTTGAAATACATAAATGAATGGTCATGTCAATCATGTCTCATGGTTGAGATTTTTATATTGCAAAAAACAGAAAAAGTAATATGTACATCATTTCTAAATGCCCTTTCTTGTATGGAAAATGCTGTCATTTCCAGATATCCTCACTTCAGATTTAACTAACTTTGTTGATGTGAATTATGACTATTGTTCTTTTGTGCTCTTTTTATTTGTTCACTTCAAGCAAGCAATCAAGTGTTTCTTTAAAACTTCTATATTCTTCGTCACAGTCAGATTCACCTGTCACCTGTCAGGGTTGTAGTTGTGTTGTATTGTCTCACTCACACGTTTCATCCAGACTTTTAATAGCTTCTTTTTTAGAGTGCTTTCTCCACTCTTCAGGAATTTCACCTCTGCCGTGAAATTTTAAGTTATAGTAGTTTTCCAGCTGCTTTTGAAATCGACATACAAACCATTTCCAGTACGTCAGCTTAGACTCATCAGGGGTAATTCTCCAGTTAGCATATTTTGGGCCACCAGTTCGGTAAAGTTTAAAGGGAATGGACTCATCTGAATCATGATGAGGATAAAAACTGCGTTCACTTGCAACATTTGTTGTGCAGAAATTTATGCTCATCTCAACTGTGTTTCTATAGTGCCATCCTTTGATCCCAGAGGGTCGATGGAAAGGTACACTGTGATCATCAGGACTGTGACCTTCCAGGGTGTTGGTACAAACAGCTGCACAGAATGGACACGTTACCCAGCAGCACTTACACAGCTGATCGATGAGGATTTGATCTGGCTTCAGCCTGAATTCCTTCATCTTATCCAATGATAGGCTGCTCAACTCTTTAATGATGGATGCAAGTCCTTTCTCTATCTCTTCTTTAAGAAAGTCAAATTTGTTTATGTCACTGAAATTTTGAGCACAAATGGTGTCGAATGTTAGCTCATCTTTTAGCAAACTGGAAAATTCCTTCAGCCACATGTTTGTGTCTCCTTTCTGAGTTTGGACTTTCTCTGTTGCAGTGAACAAAGCTTGACTCACAAGTTTATTGATGTCATCAACATTTTTCTTGAGTATATTCAGTGCTTTATCTTTGTGTTTTGTGAAGATGTATTTCTTGACTTCCTTTCTTATGAAAATTTCTGCTTGGTTCCTTGGGTGTTGGATGTAGTTGATGAAACTATCAAAGTCTTCTTTCTCTGCCAGTGACTTCAGCACATGTTTCTCCAAGTTCAGCCTGTTCCCATTGAATGCTGGGAGACTGCACCTCATCTCTCCAGCGAGATCAATGGCAGTTTTGTTACAGACAGCTTCAACAGTGGAAACCTTCAGTTTTTCACAGATCAGTTCTCCAAACACAACAGCAGATGAGTTTCCTTTGCAGAAGCTTTTGAAAATGTTGTAATATTGCATTTTTTTGCTTTTTACAAAAGTTACAGCATCATTGTTCTTTTTGTATTTGTTGTGGGACTCTGAAAGCCAACTCCCTGCCTGTTCAAACACATACAGTAAGAGATCAACTGTAAACTCCTTCTTCAGGGCATATTTCCTTTTAGATTCAAATTCTGTCACTTCTTCTTTGACATTTTTGGCCACCTCTTGCAAGTAAGTTGGACTGTAGCCTCTTGTAGCTACAGGTTTGCTCATAACTGCATGAAGGGACTGTCGTTCAACATCTTCAATGAGGGATCTGATCAGTTGCTGTTCTTCATATGGAAAATCTTCTCTTGGCTTAAGTGGTTCTTTTTGTTGTGTTGACCCAAATCCAAGTAATTTTTGAAAAGACACCCATGCAGTTGTCAGTATTCCTTTCCCTTTTGTGTTCTTGTTTTCCCTTTTACCGTCTTGGGATTGTTGGCTTTTGTTGCGGAGCTCTTGGTGCTTGTTCAGGGTTACATACTCAAAATAATCCCCAATCTTTGATATGTCTTTGTAGCTTTCACAGCTCTTTGACTCATCTATAAGAGACCATTCAATACCAAGTTCCTGAAGGATGAACACTTGTTCTTGTTCCAGGTTGATGTCCTTAATAGGTTGAGTGTCTCCAGTTAATTCAGTAACCCAGCCACTCCAAACATGGTTGAACTGATTTTGGAGTTCCTCTTCATCTTTGGCCTTGTCTTTTAACTGATGAGCAAGTTCTTTGCTCTTTTGTAGCAAAATATTTTCAAAATCTGTTTTCTTTTCATCCAGCTTTTTACAAGCCTTCTTCTGCTGGATGACCTCATCCAGTTTTCTTTTAACTCCTCTCACCTGTTCATCATGAAACTCTTTGATTTTGCTTTCAAATCGGCCTCGCCACTGAACCAACATTTCTTTGTCTCTGTCATCATCAAAGTACACCTTCATATCTGTTTTGATTTTTTCATATGTTTTGCTCATTTCTTTATGAAGATAACTGAGCTCAACATTGTCAAGTTTTCCATTTTCAATTCTGGTATGAAGCTGATTCTCAATGGTCAACATGTTGCTCCTCAGGGTCCAGGTCCAGTTCCCATACTGGACCTCAAGTTTTCTGTACACTGCAATTTCAAGTGTGTTTTTGAAGCTGAAAACAAAGTTTTCTTTCAGAAGGGCATTCCACAAGTCGAGAATTTTGCTTTTGAACTTTGAGAGAGTTGTCCCAGCAGACTGTGAAGCCTTTGAGAGGATGATGTTCTTTAAATCCTGGATACTTTCACTATAACCTGGATTTGGAGGAGCCATGGGTGGACTTCCCTCCCACAGTTGGGCAAAGTATTTCACATCTTTTTGCACATCAAATGCAATTATGTCATTGAAGCACTCAGCATCACAAACTTCCTCTTTGGCAGCTAGTTTAGCCATCTGGTCCAGTTTTTCTTGCAGTCGTCTCTTTCCATCCATGTTTTTCTCTGCAGCTGCAATATCTGTAACATTCTGGTGAACAAACACACAACTTGGAGAAAGTTTAACTTTCTTCATCCTCATGAAAGCCTGAACAACAATCTGCAGGACATCTTGCATCTCAGCTGGATTCTCTCCAAAGATGTTGATCAATGTCATGTTTCCCAGACCAACAACAAATGTAGCCAGTTCATTGTCGTGGTGAAGAGTGGCGTTACCTGCCAACTCAAGAGCACGCAGTCCTTCAGTGTCCACCACTAGAACATACTCAAACTGAAAGTCTTCCTTCATCTCCTCTGATACTTTGACCAGCTGCATGAAGGCACCCTTGGTGCACCTGCCAGCACTTACTGCAAACTGTAGTCCAAACATGGCATTCAGCATGGTTGATTTTCCACTGCTTTGTACGCCCAAAACTGACAAAACAAAAACTCTTTTGTTGCCCAGTTTCTTGATAACTTCATCTAAAAGACTAGAGATCCATGTTAAAGGCACATGACCTGCATCACCATCCATCAGCTCCATTGGGTGTCCTGATATCATCAGCTCTGCAGCCAGCTCAGGGTATTTAGACCAGTCGGTCTTTTCTGTCTTTGTTTGTTTCTTCAGAGATTTATGGGCTTCATAGATCTGTCCAATTTCTCTAAAGATGTGCTCTAAGCCAAAAGTAGCTGACTGCAGTTTTGCTGATATTTCCTCAAGCTCGGTTTGCTTACTTATTAGCTGATCAGATTTGTCATGCTTCTTCTTCAAATCCAAGACCTCAGACCATTTTTTATCATACTCTTGGAGAATTGAAGAGAGATCATCTGTGGAAAGTGCATCCAGTAAGATCTGAGTCCATTTCATGAAATACTCTTTTTCTTTTGATTGCAGAGACGAGAGGCTTTCAATGAACAACTGCATCAGTTCACTACAGGAAGTATCACATTGTGTTTGACGTATTTTCTGCAATTTCTGTTGCTTTTTACACTTCTCCTTCTCAATGTGTCCTTTGAGGTGATACTGTTCCTTGTTTATTTTGCACCAGTCATGCCACAGTCGGCCTTGACATGGGAGAAATGTATCTTTGATCTTTGAAACTTCCATCCCCTGAAGCAATTTCACTATTTTCATAGCAGCAGATTTTCCTTTTCGGCAGACTGTGTCATCTTCATCCACTCTGATTCCAGAGACCTCAGCCATGGCTTCTAGCTGGAAGGATGTATGTGGTCCAGACAAGATTTTTCCAATGATTCCTTTCAGTTCTTCAGAAACATCTGACCAGTTTCTGTCTTTCAAGCCCATTTTGTATTTTCCCTCTTTGATCTCAACTGCACCACAATCATTATCAACAATGAGACAAATGAGAGGTTTTGCAGACTTAAGAAGTGGTGAGATAACTGTCCAACTTTTGTCACTTTTCTCCAGAGTTGGCAACAGAACAACATCGACTGAAGATTTTTCCATCAGTATTTCACGCTGTTTGTCAATCATCAGAGCATCACCATGAAGATTACAGAAGGAAACGCAGTCAGTGAAAGCATCATTGGGTTTTCCAGCAGGGCAGTACCATGCAATCTCTGCCACACCGTCCATCAAATGATGAGATTTGGTGCTTCCTGGGCAGTTTCTGTGGAAGAAGGTGCTGTGACGGTCGTTGATCAAAGTGTTCATCAGCTGAGATTTAGACAGTGATAGTGAACCAAGACGGAAAAATGACACCATGGGTGTCTCAGCACTGTAGATGGGCATACTCTTCATGGTGACAATGTTTGAATCATCTTTGGTTTGAGTTATCTTCCAGCTTTTTCTTATTTGTCTAAATGTCCACAGAGGACACTCAATATCCTTTGTGACTGGGTCAGGAACAAGCAAAGGTAAAGCGTACTGACACTGTGATAGCTTTGTAATCATGTTCTGCTTAAGAAAGCTGTCTGAGCAGTGAAATACTGCCATTTGAACGTCCATTGGATGCACATGAGACTGTTTTCGCTGATTAGAGTCTATTTTGGAAGTAAAAAGAGCCTCAAAGTCATTATCTTCTGTTTCCGAGTTCTGTGGAACAGGCTTCAAGTGGCTCACCTCAGGACTGTCTTGTTTTACAGGAATATATCTGGCTCTGTAGTCTAACATCATCAGCCTCTGAAGAAAAGTGTGAGCTAGATCTTTCTCAGATGTGTCCTGATGCTGTTTTGCAGGTATTCTAAGAAAATCTGCTGGTGTCAATTTCTGTTGATATTTATCCTGAAGGTGAAGTCTGCTGAGCAGTGTTTCAGTTTCTGTTTGATATCGCTCCTTCCTGTTGATCTCTTCAAAATTCTTTTCTGACTTCTGCAAGTAAATAATCATATACTGTATGTAAAAATGAGAACTTCAAAGACTGGGTTATAAAGTAAATAGGCTTTCATTTTGATTTCCTTACCTCATCCTTGTTTTCATCCACATCTGTATGTAAGGTACCTACAGTACAACAATGAACTGCATTACCAGAGGGACAGAGCAATGGACCACTTGAACAAAATATTGGTGGTTTCTATAATTATTAATAATTAATAATTAATTAATAATTAATTGTTAAGTGTGAGTACATGCTCTAATTCTGCTTGGTCAAACAAAAACAAGCTAAAAAATCCAACAGAGTATGTGGGAGGTGGATCATGTGCGTTTGAGGTGTGGCCTTGTGGGGCACAGTGGACACTGACTGATAAGAGTGGGGGATATCAAAAACCTTCTTCTGATTCAATATACCAGGGCCAGAACCATTAATACCAATACTTTTTATGATTAAAAGTCCAACTGAAATTACATTTAGTCATCCCTTTTGTTTTTAAAATGCATTTAAATATTTTTTATTATTATTAAAATCATCTCAGCCGGCTGGGAGGGCGTGTCTGTGTCTGTGTTTGATTGACAGCAGCAGAGCTGAGCCCGACACCGGCAGGGGAACGAGAGAGTAGCAGTTCTTAGCTTGGTCTGACTCTCTGTTCTGTCTATGACAGAACGCTAACTTTACTGCTTCATGCAAAGATTTGATTGGCTGAATGAAAAGAAATTGTCTACCTACATAGACGGAGAGCAATTCATTGAATTAATGCAAAAAAAATCATGAAAGAATCATGAAACCAAAAAATCAAGAATCTTTCCTATTTGGCCTTTATTTTGTCCTCTAAAGACATTAGTACAGTCCTCTTTGTACCAAGCCCCCACCAATAGCATTGGGCTATATGGTGATTTTTGGCTTAAGGGGCTGCACTCATTATTGCAGGATCACACGATGCCCACTGGCCCAAAAAGACTTTTTCCCATACACAACCAGATAAAAGGAACCATATAAAAGGAATGGTTGAATAATTTATCCTATCAAGAAAACCCTGAAATAACTTTTTGTACAGAATGTGATAAAATAAAATTAGGACAGTCTAGAACTACTCTATGTGTTTGGGGAGCCAGAAGAAGTCTCTAAGGCTGTGTTCATACAGACATTAGTACTGCATTAAAACATGCAGCCCCCTCAATAAAGTGAATGATGCAACTCCACTGATGCGGCTTTTCAAAATTAGTGGCTGCTGCTCATTTCATCCATCAGATGGCACACTGAGCCTGTTTTTAAGAGGTGAATACTTTTACTACTTGCTTAACTGTTGACAAAATGACTAGTTTGAGCCGAGATTAGAAGTTTACAAAATTAAAAAAAAACATTTTGGGGTGTAGTTACTCTTTTAAATCTCGATGAAATGTTTACCTTTCTCATTTGTCGCAGATGTTATCACAGACTTGGCGTCAGGCTCTTCACCTGATGTGCTTTCATCTTTCTCTGAGGGTTCATCATCACCAGGTTCATTCGCTGGTTCACACTAAGAAAACAAAGTGATTTTATTTACCCTTTAGTTCACCAGGTTATTACAACAGAGAAGGTTCTGCTCTCTGGTAACAGATTTAGACTAAATCTGACAATATAGGGGAACAGAGCAACACTTTGTGTCAGAAGCAGCATTCAAATCGAACAATAACACTGAACTTCTGTCAAATGACCTTAATTTTTTCTGTACTATGGCAAGTTCTAAAACCCAACTTAAAACTATTCGAAATGCTATAATTGTCACCCCCGAGTAGATGTAGTATATCAGTCATAAAAAAAGGAATAAAAAAACTAGGCTTCTAGGCTTAGGTTATTATTATTATTATTATTATTATTACTCCATCTTAAATTGTATTACTGGGCTGCTTTATTAAGTTCCACAATTTATTATTTTTCCATGACTGCCTCCCTAACTTGGGTGAATATTGACCAAATATCTGCTTTACGGCTTTGCCTTAAGCACAAACAAAATTGTGTTGAAGTCACTTTCTATAGCATCCAGTTTGGTCGTAAATGAAGGTGTAAGAGCTTACCTTTAGCTTGATTTCAGATGCATTCTTCTCCAACTCATCTACTGGAGGGAATGATGAAAAAGAAGATTGCACATTGGATTTTCATCTTACTTTTTTAAACATGCTGCCGGATGTTATGACACCTATAATTTGACAATGTGCTATGTTACAATTTCTGCTGTTTTGTTTGGTTAGACACTGCAGTTTCATAACCTTTATCCATCAATTTTCTATATTCACTTAACCTTTACGAGGTATAGAGCAACAAAAGCTGAAGTTTTCCCTTTTACAGATTACATCAAATCTTTTACTCTTCCTAAATCTACAGTAGATAACAATGTACACATTGTAAGTCCCAATAAACCACGAATGAAGCAGGCCACTGATTATTGTGTGAGGATAAGCTATCAACTACATTTCTGTCTGATGTATATGGCAGAATTATGTGTTAGCCTTGTGATCACATACAAATATAAGACTTAGACCTATAAAACATTATACTGTTTATTGTTATAAACAAATTAACCCTTTTGTTTGTACAATCACAATCTCAGCAATAATTTTGTGGTTCAATGTTTTCAAACTTACAAAAATTAAACCCAAGTTGTAATCAAGCAGTTTTCCTTTAAATCTCACCTGTTTGATTTTGCTGAGACACAGAGGAATCGATCCTTTCTTCTTCCTGGGATTTGTGGTCCAGCAGGTCTTTCTGCTCTTTATTGTCATCACACATCAGTCCACTGTAGCAGTGTGGATTGTTTTCAGAGACCGTGACATCTATTTTTTTCATTAATGCTATTACCTCATTGTCATCCGTCATACTGTCAAATAAGATGTTTTTTGATCCAATCTCAATGGAATTTGTGTCACCAACTAACACAAGTGTGAGCTCAGGCGTCACTGAAACAAAATAAAGAACGACATCATTATGTTGCAGTCATTGAATCAAATCAAATTCTTGATTAAAGTTAATAATACTAATAAAAGCCATAAAGATTTGAATTTCATATGCAAGTGAATGCCTAATTGTGTCATTTAATCACTTCTGAATACTTAATGTTGACAATTAAATGCTTCTGAATTTATAGCACTGAAATAGTTTATTTACAATTTGAAGCTGCTTTATCAAGTTTACAGATACAGAACATAGTATATTTTATGTTTCAGAACAAATAAAACTATATTGTTGTTGAAATGGAAATATTTTTGTTTGTACCTCACCATCTCAGCAATAATTTAGGTGTGAGTTCAGTGTTTCCAAACTTACAAAAATGAAACCCAAGTTGTAATCAAGCAGTTTTCCTTTAAATCTCACCTGTTTGATTTTGCTGAGACACAGAGGAATCGATCTTTTCTTCTTCCTGGGATTTGTGGTCCAGCAGGTCTTTCTGCTCTTTATTGTCATCACACATCAGTCCACTGTAGCAGTGTGGATTGTTTTCAGAGACCGTGACATCTATTTTTTTCATTAATGCTATTACCTCATTGTCATCCGTCATACTGTCAAATAAGATGTTTTCTGATCCAATCTCAATGGAATTTGTGTCACCAACTAACACAAGTGTGAGCTCAGGCGTCACTGAAACAAAATAAAGAACGACATCATTATGTTGCAGTCATTGAAACAGCACACTTTTTGACATTTTTCTGAACTACAATACAAAAAATGGAATGAATGACAATACTACTTACATTCTTTGATTTCTCTTGCAACACTCTGACTCGTGCACTCAGGCCTGTCACTCTCGCCTGCAGTCCGCTCACTAAGGTCACTGCTGCTTTCATTGTGGACCTCTAACTTCATCCATCTCTCCTGCTGAATGGTCAAAGCTTCCAAATATGAGAGAATAGTTAATTGAGTTTTCATAATTTTCCACAGTGTTTGAAACTTGTCTTAAATATAATCTGAAAAACCTGCCACTGTACAATCAAATTCTTGATTAAAGTTAATAATAGTAATAAAAGCCATAAAGATTTGAATTTCATATGCAAGTGAATGCCTAATTGTGTAATTTAATCACTTCTGAATACTTAATGTTGAAAATTAAATACTTCTGAATTTATAGCACTGAAATAGTTTATTTACAATTTGAAGCTGCTTTATCAAGTTTACAGATACAGAACATAGTATATTTTATGTTTCAGAACAAATAAAACTATATTGTTGTTGAAATGGAAATATTTTTGTTTGTACCTCACCATCTCAGCAATAATTTAGGTGTGAGTTCAGTGTTTCCAAACTTACAAAAATTAAACCCAAGTTGTAATCAAGCACAGTTTTCCTTTAAATCTCACCTGTTTGATTTTGCTGAGACACAGAGGAATCGATCCTTTCTTCTTCCTGGGATTTGTGGTCCAGCAGGTCTTTCTGCTCCTTATTGTCATCACACATCAGTCCACTGTAGCAGTGTGGATTGTTTTCAGAGACCATGACATCTATTTTTTTTATTAATTCTATTATCTCATTTTCATCCATCATACTGTTTTTACATGTGTGGTACCTTTTTTCAGCAAAGCTGTTACAGGCTTTCAGGTCTGTCACTGCACTTTCACATTTTTCATCTGACTTATATGTCACAACTGTCATTAAATAATCAAGTGATTCTTTCCCAAAAGTTTTTTCTAACCACTGCACTCCTGAACTGTACTGGCTGTTATGCAGACTGTTTGTTAACAGTAGGAGAAAGGAATGGACTCCCCTGTTTAATGGGAATTTGTCAATGTTTTGAAGACCAAGCATGTTAATGACAGATATGTGCCGACCACACAAATCATACAGTTTGTATGAAAACTGTTCAACATTTGTTTGCTCGTCATGGTCAAATAAGATGTTTTTTGATCCAATCTCAATGGAATTTGTGTCACCAACTAACACAAGTGTGAGCTCAGGCGTCACTGAAACAAAATAAAGAACGACATCATTATGTTGCAGTCATTGAAACAGCACACTTTTTGACATTTTTCTGAAATACAAAAAATGAATGAAAGTGTTTCTTACATTCTTTGATTTCTCTTGTAACACTCTGACTCGTGCACTCAGGCCTGTCACTCTCGCCTGCAGTCCGCTCACTAAGGTCACTGCTGCTTTCATTGTGGACCTCTTTAACGTCATCAACCTCTCCTGCTGAATGGTCAAAGCCTCCAAATATGAGAGAATAGTTCGTTTTCATTATTCTCCACAGCATTTGAAACTTGACTTAAATATAATCTGAAATTTATATAATGTCACTGTACAATCAAATTCTTGATGACCTTAAAGTTCAAAAGTCAATTTCAGAAACTTAATTTCCAGTATATGTATATTTTTAGATGTCACAAATTCAAGAAACTATTTTAAAATTCCTAAAATTCAATGAGCTCAATTTAGATCTAAAATTTCAGGTCAAGTCACTGAGACTGAGATTGCTCAATATGGCTTGGTTAAATTATGGATACTGTGTTCTAAGATATCACCCCATTCAGTCCTCTAAAGGTTGCTCTCTGACTACTAATTGAGTCAGTAGTCAAAGAGAGAAATTTAGAAATATTTCAGAGGTATTTAATGTTCTCTTCCATATTCACCTTTCTTATCTGATGCAGTTGGTACTTTGGTACAGTGTTCAGCTTCACTGGGTTCATTCACTGGACCACACTACAAAAACAGATGGTTTTACTTTACAATAAATTTCCCAGGTTAGACCCACTGAGAACATGAAACCAAGAAAACAGCATAGATAGATAAATATAGATAATATAAGATAACAAGTTCAAGATCAACAATATGCAGTGGTGTCCCAATTAAGACAGCAATAAAACAAATTAAGAGCAAGGTAAAAAAAAAAACATGCAAGCAAAATGCAAGTAGGATTGTATCAAAGTGAAAACAACACTATGAGTCATGGAGTCAAAACCTCTAAAACCACTAAATTTTGGGGAAAATGGTATAATAAATGCAGCTGTATGACAATAATGCCTTTACCTTGGTTTCAGCTGCACTCTCCTCTAACTCCTCAACCGCAGTGCACGCTAATGTAGGAAAAACAGAATACACATGATGATCATTAAAAACATAATGGTTTATTAAACTTTATTTTCAAACCTTTAAATTACCTTTGTCATTTGCCACAGATGGAATTACAGATTTGACTTCAGGCTCTCCTCCAGCTGCTGTGTTGTCTTTGTCCTCTGCCTCCATTTTATCTGTTCCTCATGCTTTACAGAGTAACAGGACAAGGACAAAGTCACATTGACAAGTATGAAAATAAAATTTTACTGCATGTGTGAATCACCTTTCAAGCCGACTGGACAAATTATTAGATAAACACAAGTACTGTGTCTAACAGATAGCTAATTTTGGTGAACATCTGGAATATTTCCCCAGTAAAAGGTTGCAAATGTTAAAATGTGGAAAAAAAGTGCGTAACAGCCTTTTTCCTTTTATGGCCAAATCGGTCAGCTTGCTTTGCCAACAAATATGTTTCACAGCAAATAATGTAAATAAAGAAAAACTCACCTTTGTTTTGTGTTTTCATAGCTCTGCCTGTTCTGTATATATGTGACTGCCTTGTTAGAAATGGTTCTTATTATCAGGATCACAGTATATCATTCAGTTGTAGGTGTGGCCCTCACAAACAGCCCCTCCTGCTTTGATTTGATGTAAAGTGATGAGGCATAAGGAGCAGTGAAGTTCACTATCCACATTTCTTTCAAATCGGGGGTTGACAAATGAAAGTGAAAGTAAAACAGCTCTAGCTCATGTTTTCCCCTGAAACCTTGTGACTTCTGAGGAAAACAATACTTAAAGCATTAAATTAAACATGAACCAAACACAGTAGCACACGGCTGTTTGAACACTGAACTTGCAATTTGCAAAGCTGTAGCCTCTTTAAGGGTTAAGGAAATCAAATTGCACTTATATTTTTATATTAATACTGCTGACTATAATGTAAAGTGGGTTGCTGGTAGTGATAAACCCACTGAGAATCATCACCCATACAGTAGCCCTCTACTCTGAGGGAGTTGAGGGAGAATCTTTATTTTGGCTTTACAGCACTGATAACTTTAATGTTTTTGTTCATTTTTATCACACTCATTGACCCAACTCCTAATTGAAAAATGAATTTACGTCAAGAACTCCTACTATAAAAAATTGACCTGTGCTGTACTGTTCTCTCTACATTTTTACTAATTTAAGTAGAAAGCCAAACTCCATATTATAGATCTGTGAAAACTATCTGTGAAACTATGCTGAAGGAGGATTTTCCACAGCCTGGCAACCCATTCTTATTAAATGGCTTAAACTGATCTATAAATCAAGTAAATTAATTATTAACCATTAATAAAGCAATTTTTACAGCTTACAGCTTACACATTCCTTATAATGGTGCCTTATCAGAAAGTGTTAGTGGCTTTATAAGATGTGTTATATTAATGTTGTGTCTCAACTTGTTCTGCTGCCCCCAAGTGCCAAAATAAAAATCCACTAACACAGTTTTAAGTGATTACTGTAATAAATCCCAGTTTGAAGTCCTGGTTCTTTTACTGAACACATTCACATACTGTATGTTATTGTATATGTTGTATATGGTTGTAGGAACCAGGCTTTTTACACTTTAGAAAGAGACATTTTTCACGGATGCAAAACATAAAACAGAGGGAGGGATAATTCAGGGTCCAGAGTTTGGATGGAAATGCCAAACTATGACCAGACTGTTTGTTTAGGCAGCTTAACAGCTGTGGGTGGAGCAGTGGAGTGACTGACCTATAAAGATTAACACCATTTGAATACCAACTTCTCGCACATTATTATCGTGCTGTGTAGTAAAATATTACGGATTTAATCACGATAGGAGAAACCAGAGAAATCAGACCACATACATTATAGTGGTTATATAATGGACTATCACATCCTTACAGCAAAACATGTGAGCAGATATTTGTGTGTGTTGTAAATCAGTCTTTTATTACATCAGCCCTTTATTCTTAGAAAATATTTTTAAATGTTAAATAAACAATGCTATATACATGTAACACGTAACAGCTGCAGTCACCACAACTTCAGATGAATATCACAATAGTACGACTGTCCTAGTATTTATTTTATTTCCTAATAACAGTTAATTTATTTACAAAGTATGCAGGTTTTATAACATTTATTATCATGAACATACAGTACAAATGCTGTGTTCCTCAAATGTCCAGTTCAGTTGACACCTCAGACCTTTCAACCTAAACATCTTTACTTATGTAGATAACATTTTGTTGTTGAACGTTATGATTATATAGAGTGTTACGTGTCTATATACTGAGATAAAAGACAATTTAAAACTGATTCTTCTTCAGCGTTTTCCAGTCAGTTCAACAGTTCTTCAGATTTAGATTCATTCAGTGACTTATACTATATGATAGAATAGTTCTGTTATAAATAATCTGTATAAAACCATGGCAACAATGTAGTGCAGAAAGAGAAGCAGATCCAGGTTCAACATCAGACTGTACATCCATCCTACAGAAACTGAACACAGACAAGGATTTGGTAGTTGATCAGTGATGCCCCCATGTAGATGCATGTGAGAAGAAGAAGAATGTTTCTATGAAGGAACCATCGAATATCACACAATTCTCGGCTTTTATGACTTGCAATGAACCCAAAACTCAGATGATTTCTATGATTTTATTAGACCAATAACATTTTGGCTCTGTTCCAGAAAGAGTTTCAATATCTAGACTTTGATCTCTTCCTCCTCTTCAGAGAAGGCGTACGGTGTTTTGCGGCTGCAGGAAAAAGCAGGAGATGGGGTGTTGTTGCGCATCCTTGTGAAGGACCCTCCGCCGTAATGACGAGACAGCACATCAGCTGCCCTCTGGAACCTTTCTGCCTCCATTACAAGTTCCACTCTCTGAGGAGACCCAGCGGATGCATCTGGTGTCCTCAGAGACGATCTCTCCTCTTCCTGCTCTGTCCAGTCAGAGCTACAAGAGTTCCTCCTGTTGTTCATGTCCCTGCAGAACGACCCGCTGCCCAAGGAAGGGTTGGGTGAGGTCACCCCGGGGCTCTGCACAGGCGTCGATGTTAGAGAGCTGTCATCCTCTTCTTTCTCGCCGTCTTCTTCCTGTTCCTCACCTGCTGCCTGGCTGCGATTGGACATCTGAAGGCAGCCGGGGTTGTCAATCAAGCTCAGTACCTCAGTCATAAGCGAAGGGCCGAGGTCTACAGTGAACGAGGTGAAGGAGTCTGAGCGTGCCAGTGTGGTGCCGGCGTCTCCATCTTGAAACTGTCTATCAAGGCGAGAGAGGCGGGGCAGAGTGACAAAACCAGACTGCAGACCTGCAGACACACAGAGAGAGAAAGCACACCGAAGAAATGAAATCTCCTTCTCCTCTCCTTGAGTATATCAGAAAAGTCCCCATGTCCCGGTAAACTTGCCCCATATTCACTGTTTATGGAGCAGCTCCAGAACAGACGACATCATCACACCAGTCTGTCTTTCTTTGTCAGCATAGATGGAAATATTTGTTCAAATATCAAAAATCAAACCTGAGCTGTACAGAGTTATCAACATAAAATATGTTGTTGGAATTCACTTTGATAGTTCTCAAAGTGCACATATACAACCTCCATTCATGCTTGAGGCTGCAGCTTTACAGACTGCAAATATTACACTATCCAAAAAACTATTATCTGAACAACATAGTGAATCATATCACTCTTAACCAGAGACATGGTACGTTTAAATGATGATGAATTAAACTGAATGAAAGGATATGGGGGCCTGAGCTGTTAAATAGAGCTGTTAGTCCAACAGCTTAGCAATTCAATTCCTTCACCACAGGGTGGCAGTATATAACAACCCAATAGTCATTTGAGGTGTTTTTCACAGTGTCATCCAACCATCTCCACAAACTGCAGCTTCCTTACAAGGGATGAACTGAATTTTCTGTCTCCGGGACACTTTATGCTACAACTGTCAGACAGGAGGAGGAGATGTAAGTGCAGCACTCTGGCTGTGGTTTTTGGTGAAGAGTGAGTGAGTTTTCTCACACCTTTACAACACATTGTGAGAAAAGCTCTCTGCTTTACTAAAAAACTAAAAGCATTTAGTTAACCATAGTCTTGGATTACTTATTTGTCTTTGCAGTACTATATATTTGTTTATAATATTTTATTATATATATATTATTAATTTTTCACTATTGGTCAGCTTTTCTTAATTTTCCAGACTGAAATCTGTGCAGCAGTGTGTTTTAGCAGAAGTTGTATAAGAACCTAAAGTAAAGAAACATTTGCAATACAAAGCTCCTATCATTCCTCAGTTCACTGACACTGTATACTGGCACCACATCACTCAGTTTGGGCAAATTCCTTATGAACTGGGTAACAAATCTGGAGGCGGAAAGGGGATTTCCAGTCTAGACTCTGCATACTGCTGCCTGATAAGCTCTGATTGGTTAGCAGATATATGGTGTGTTTATGATGTGTGCATTCAGGCAGTCACACACACACGTACACAGAGATGACAGGAAATGCCCACCTCATTTCTTTCTTTCTCACAAACCAGCTGTGTGTGTTTGTGTTTATAGACTTAATTCTGTCCAGGTGTTGCCTAGGTGATTCCAGATGACTCAGAAGAAGCTCGCCTGTTTGCTGGTTGTCTTGGAGGAATGTAGGAACGATGGTGAAAGGAGGGTAACCTCAGCCTCTCTGTGTGTTCACTGACATTTATAGTCCTGTTTGCACCGAGTCAGCTAAGCGGCTCTTTATGCTGTTCGGACTGCTGAAGAGTGAATAGTGAGAATAGCAACTGTAATGATATATCACCGTCCAACACAAGAAATTTTTCTAATTCATGGTGACTAATGCAGTGCTGTTCTACCACTAAACTGCAGGCCATAAGCAGGTCACTGATCATTCTTTTTGGTTTGGACCTTTTTGCCTATTGTTGTGTATATTGCTTGTGATTTTACTGTAAACTAAACCTGAAAAAAAATCATATTCTAATTGAGTACAATTGCTCCATTTGATTTTATGTTAGAGATGTTTTGAACCACTTAATTATGAATATGATTGTAACCAAATCTCATCAGATTTTTTTTATTATTTATGTAATTTATTTGATATGAATGAACCCATAAAACAGTTGTTTGAATTGTTTTGCCGAAGCTGAAGCTTATAGGTTTTCGCAATTTCTGTACATTGTGTAATTCAGTAAAAATATTCAGTAAAATTTACAAAAGTGAGCTAAAATCTAGGCCGTGATGCAAAACGACTTGAGGACCACTTGAGCAAACTGTTCACTTACACATCCACTTTGCTCTAGCTCTCTCCTGCCCATATTGTCTATTCAATAAACCATTATATTTGAGTAGAATCCCACTTTGTTTCACTTTCCTCATCAGTTTCACCAGTTTCACTCTCCTGTCAGACCACATTTCCTCTGCTCACTTTTAACACAGATGATCATGCTGATAAGATGCTATACAAAATCCCTGTCCCATTCTTGGATAATAGTGATTATTATTATTATTATTATCTCACCATATGTACAGAGGGAGTCATCTGCTGAGCTGACAGAGCTGGGGAACATCACCCTCTGTAGGCACCCGTTGGGAGAGTCAATGTTCAGCTGGGGCAGGGAGATGGCATTCTTGATGATGGGTGAGATGTCTGGCGGCGGGGAGGACAAGTCACGGGAGCCTCCTCTCGGCCACGGCCCAGAGTTCTTCCGTACGTGCCGAAAGGTGCGTGTGAAGAACCCAGTTGTCTTGGAGCTGCTTGCTGAGTCCGGGCTTCCCGGCTCCCTGGTGCCACCATAGTTGCTAAGGAAGGAAGTGTCACCAAACACGTCTCCGCCGCGGCCAACATGCATAGTATGTCGGAAGTCTCCCAGTGGCGGGCTGATCATATCCACAGAGAGGTCGCTCTTGAAACGACGTTTCCCTTGAGAACCAGGCACAAGGCCCTTAATCCCTGGCAGTTTTCCCAGACTCATGGTGGCCGAAAAGTTCTGTAATTTCCCTTTAATTTGAAAGCAAGTGTCTGAATTCTGATTACAGGTCAGTCAAGATTGAATTCCAGTTCAGGGTCCACTGTAAAACCAGAGAGAAAAAAATTTAAATGCCTGGACAGTAAAGACAGAAAACACAAACATGTGGTTGTTCAGTCTGCAGAGAACGTGTGTATAATCCATTCTCCACATGGCCAGAGCCAACTTTTCATCCACTGTCGGCCCACGGTTTCCCTTTTGGAACTACGCTGAAAGATGACAGTATGGAAGGAGAGTCATTCAAGTCCCTGTCTACATCCCTTTCCTCCTCCTCCTCCTCCTTCTCGCTCCCCCTTTCATCCACAGCTATTCCCGCACGTCTGTCTAAAGCGACTAAACGCTCACCGAAAGCCTCTTCTGTACAGCAGCAGCTTTCAATCAAGACAAAATAACAAAGACGATGAATTACAAGGTCACAACTCGTTTCCTCTGGTTACTGCAGCTTATGTGGTCAGTGAGTTTGGGAATGAGGGGGCGTTTGTTCAGGTTTGGTTCAGCGAATAACAGTGTAGGAATACAAAATCCAGCCGCAACTGCAAATACATCAGCTGGTTTGTGTGACAAAAGCAATGAAACAAACTGATGTTCACACTTGTGTTCATTTAGTTTTATATCTTTTAAGACTTGGGAGGACTATCTCATTGGCATCTCTCTCGTTGTAAACCTTTCAACTAAATAACCTCACGTAACTTCTAACAATGTGATTTTTTCATATGTTTGACACTCTACACATCCCTTCTTTCAAAAGGAAAACAAACAATCCTTTTGGCTGTATTACCTGATCACCCCAGTCTCCAGTATGTCAGTCACCTCAATTTATAGGCAGTTTACTACCCTACCTCCCATCTACACACTAATGATGGATGTCTTGTAAAAACCAAAACATTTAATTTGCCTTTGGCCCAAACCGAGTAATTGACGCTTTCATGTAGCAGATAGAATATTAAAGACAAAGTGAGACTGGACACACTTATTGAAGTATATAAATAACTCTGTTAAGGAAATGTAATTGGGTTGAGTCACTTTATAGGTCAATTTCCACCAGACTGTGGTTTCCCTTCTCACTATTTTTTAGGTTTCAAGTTGACCTACATGTATTAGTGCTTACGTTTTTTAATCTCACGTGTTCTCTGTCTTTAAGCTTACTTTCCAAACCCACCCACCCTACATTCACTGATGAAACACATGCATGACGAATCATTAATTGGAAAATTTGCAGTATCTCCACTCTGTTGCTTACTGGCAGTGGGTCCTTTGTGTGCGTGTTCAATAGATCTCAATTTCTGAGAGGATCTTGTGTCTCTCATCCGATAAGTTGTCCTGTCTTCCTCAAAGTCCACGCAGAGAGAGCAGGGGGGGTCCACCGCCATGCACCGTCTCCCACTAAAGAGGTTTATCCATGTGTAGCACCACACTGGCCATGGGACATCCTGTTTCCAGGCCTGTCGCCCCAACGCTTTGTCCTCTGATCCCTGGTCCTTCTTCACCCAAGACGCCAGACCCTTGGAAACAGGCAAAGAAAACAATCAGAGTGAAGGGAAAAGGGGGCTGACGCTGCCTTGAAAGGGGCAATCAAGTAAAGTGTCGTAATCCAGCAACTGTTTTGTCTGCATCGTCCTGGAAGAAAGATAAAACTCCTCCGGGATTGTCCATGCACTGGATTAGCTCCTAATCCCTTCTGTTTTTCCTCCCTCTCTGACTCCCTCACTTGCTCTCTGCCTTCTTCAATCCACTTAGTTCTTCAGTGGTTTCCAGGCAGGGGGCTTCTCTGTTTTCATTCAGTTCACTTCAGGCCAGCTAAAGAAACAGACAAGAAATAAAAGAGAGTTACAAACTAGACCAAAGACTAGAGCAGGAGCATTAAGGCACACATAAACGTGTCAGGCAACTAAAACTCTGGATTGACTGATGCTGGGAAAGTTTTTCTCTCCCTCTCTGTTGTCTGAGGAGTCAGCAAGTTCTCAAGAATTTGTTCAGGGACTTAACGTGCATATAAAACCTGACTTCAATGGGACCTTTGAAGAGTCTTTTATGTATTTTCTAAGCCTGACTCATATTAATTAATTTTCATTATAATTTTTTTGGACTGCTGGTTGGACAGAAAAATTCTGAAAAATTGTGCTTTTTCTCATTTTATAGACTGTATGTAACAATGTGACGTGCCGTGACGTGACGTTAACTGACGTGACCTGACGTGAGGCGAGGTTAAGTGACGTGACATGACGTGACGTGAGCCCCTGTCTGCATGTGTTCCACCACACAGAGCTGCCAGGTCTATCTATATCTTTGTACACAAAATTAATACCATAAATCTACTTCTCCGGTGGTGGAAATGTTTACCTCCAGAGGCTCAGTGTATCTGTTTTTTTCTGGATACACTTTGAGCATGTTCTTCCTATCTGCCGAAGAAATGACTCCAGGGCAAAGTGAGCACCGTAAGCTCCAAACACGTGACCTCTTCAGGCCGCAGCCAGTGTTGGATTAATGTGTCAGGCTGCTGGAGTTTCTAGTTAAGGCCAATCTGGACCCGTGATATAACCACTTGAGCAAGGTGATGGTGCCACTCTTGCTGGGCACTGGCTCAGGCTCAGATTACCTTCCCTAAATCTTCAACTAATCCCACTTTTTCAACTGTTCCAAGAAAAATGTATAGGGGTGGCCGTCATTCAAAGTCACTAACCTCAAGGAAGGGTGGAAAATAGGAAGGGAAGGAAGATATGATGGATGCATGGACAGCAGGGTGACACCAGGATTTATCAGTTAATGAGAGTGACCATTCATAAAGAAGAGGAGGGAAGGTAGGATGGATTTTAGCTGTTGCCTGACCACTTCTGATCCCTCGCTATCGTTTAGCTTAAGGGAGCGATTAGGGCCTATGGGGCACCAGACGGTGAGAGGCAGATAAACATTAGCAAGGGAGACAAACAACCACTGTGAGCATCAACACCAAGTTTGGATAAAATCAAGCAATATCAGAAACTTCTTTGTGCTCTCCGAGTTTAACATTTACTGCTGCGTAACAACAAGTTTCATCCAAAATGAGATACCCATCTGAAAAATACATTAAAATGGTGCTATTAAATAACACTGTCTTATATTGTGAGTATAGTTACTAGTGATCTTGAAATTTCCATCCCGAAACTTTTCTTTCTCTTTATGCGTCTTGGTGGTGCTGCATTTCAGGCATCTCATGTCTAATTCACAGCTTTTCCTGCCGTGGTTCACATGTTTATTTCTGCTTGTACAGCTGCCAATTTCTTTTACCCTGTATCAGTGTTTCATGTGGTTTTCCTCTTCCTTCACGGCTTGGTGAGCAGTAAACGCAGCTCAACTCATATGTCCACATGTACAATGAAGTTTAATACTTCAATACTTAATACTTAAATTCACTTTGGGATCTTGAGTCGGAAAATTGTCCTCGTTAGAAACTCAGAAAGGCATTTAGATCTGCTAAACATGTTATTTATCTGTAAATTGTACCTGCAGACATCCATAAACAAGCCTGTTTCGTGTGAACTGTCTGATTGCAGAGACAGGGACAGACAGGAGGGTTGGAAAGTGTAATGGGAACAGCGTGCAATGGGGAGAACAGACCGGACGCCATCTATTATGGCCATCAAATAAAGGATCTGTGGACGCTGATGAGAAACACATTTTTACCTCCTTTTTTTTTTTTTACATGTTTTTTCCCAGACTTCTATTTTAGCCTCTTCCTTCAATCAATCTTGCTGTCTTTTAACTCTCTTCCTTATGTTTTCTCTGTGATTCCCCATCTGTCACAAACACACGCGCGCACACATGCACCATCATACATGCTTCCCTTCTTCACTCTTCCTCCTGCAAGCAGATTTACTGTGTTAGTCAAACATCTGGTACCACAGAGCCACAAATTGCAGAACCTGGATTTGATTACATTTGAGGGAATGCTAAATCACAGTGGCTCAGAAACGAACACACGTGCGCACTTGTACATACACATACACACACACACGCGTGCAGAGTTGTGTCGCAGCGGGTCAACTCTGAGGCTGCTTCCTCCATTGGACCGGAGGGCCATGGTCCTTTTACGGCACGGCACCAGCAAACTGTGGTTGAGGTCAGAACGCCCTGGCCATTACGCATGGCTCCAAAATACAACATGCAGTCAGTTTACAAGGATCTTCTGTTGCAACGTGGCAATACACTTCATAGCCTGCTTGGTCCATTTTTGGATGTATGAGATCTGAATGTGACAACATGGATACATCACAATGTCTGACTGTGAACACAGATATACGTGTGATATGAGATAAGTGTAACATGTGAGCACTCTGACTCGTAAATGAACTTCCTGTTCACTTGGGCTCACACTTTTCAAAATGTTCTGCAGAGTCAACAAAAAAGCTCACGAGAAGAAACACTCTCTGCACATCAGACCTCGTCAGCTAGTTCAATGACTTCTTTCACTGCGCACAAAGGCTTTAAAGAAAACATTGCAAAACAACAGCAGGCTAAGCAACCAAATCAATCTTAATGGTCAGGTTAAACCCTTGCGTTCATTCACTGGTTTCATAAATTATTTTTTTTTTTTATGTATGGGACTTCTGTCAACACAGCGCAGGGGAAATGAGGCTAAGCAACAGTGAAGTGCAAACACATCTCATTCTTTTTCAATAGGCCTGCCTAACAAAGGGTATAAGGAAATGTTGCCTCTCCAAACTTCCACCTAGCAAACATAAACAGAGGTGCAGTTAGTGAAACATAAAAGTGGCTTTTTAAAGGAACGCTGCTCTCAACAAGTTGTTTGAAAAGTCTGTGTAATTGATGTGCAGCAGGGTAAAGTTGACTCCATGCCCATAACCTCCATGACCTTTAAAGATACAATGAAATTCAATTATTTGCACCAATTGTTTGCTAACCCTCCTCATCACTTTTGATTTTGATGTTTCCCTTTTGTTCTGTTTTTATATCACAAGTGACATGATTTTCACTCGCTGAAAAACATAATCACAATCATATAAAACCTCTCCTTATTTTAAATCGCCCCCATTTTCATGTGAATATATATTTCGTTTGAGATCTTGGTCCCTGTCTGCTACAGACCTGTACCCCTACCTCTCAGACCGACTGAGTGTCTTGATGAAGGACATTTCAGCCGGTCAGATGTTTGGATTTTAAGGTCAGTCTCTCTAACCATGACGCCACCTCCCTGACAGGCCAGCCCACTGATCTGAGATCTGGCACGACTCTAGGAGAGTTGTTCTGTGGTTTCACTAGAGGAGCGCAGTGACTAACTGATTTTAATTGATTCCACCAAACACACAGTTAAAATAGTTCGAATCAAACTGCAGTTCATGGGACTCAGTAGGACAGTAGTATGTACTTAACACAGTATTATCAGAATATGAGCTAAAAATACAGATCACCACTGAATTAATGAGAAGTGATGTTGTAGAAGAGGATGTGCAGAAGGTAAAACATTATAAGCCCTTAAAAAGGGCTTTAACTTTAAACACAAACCCCAAACACTTGATACAAGGGTGGGCAATGTTGTCAGAGTTTTTGAGACTCTTCCTCTTGACATATTTTTGTTGAATGAGGATGCATTTTGATGCACCTGCCGATGTGACGTTGGCGCAGATTATTTGACCTCTTTGCAGCTCTGTCTCCAGCTTGCATACCAGATGTCTTTTAAAGCTGACAAATGACAATTCACACCTAACACACAGTAACTGTGCATTAGTGTTAAAAATCCTTCCATGACGTGGTATTACTTAGTAAAAAAAAAAACAAAAAACACTGAAACGTGAACATGGACTGACCTTTTAATCTGACTGTGATGTAGCAAACACAGTTTGCAGCATCAGCATATATGCAGGCTATTTAGAATAATAAACATCATAGAGACGTGTGAGTCAGAGGCATGTGAGCGTGCAAAGCGAGAAAAGGTTGATTATGTGGTCATTTTGTAAGTGATAGGTGACGCTTTGCCATTTGTCCCTGCGGCTGCGCTCACTGCTCTCTTCTTTTACGCACAGACACGCGCTGTAGTTAATTATCTACAGAGCCAATCAGACTGGGTTAAACTGTGTAGTAACTTGAAAAATCTTCGCATAAGCATTAGCAAATTTCAATACTTGTTACCTATCAAACAAGTTCATTTACAAGCATCGCTTCTCTGGATAGTCTTACCTTAAAATAAACGAAAACCGCAGTCCCATCGCATCGCAGAGAAACAGCCTCACCACCTGTTTACTGTCATCCTCCTCGGTTTGCGGTCCGCTTGGACATGAACTTTGCAGCAGTGCAGAGGCTCTGTGCTGCTGCTGCTGCTGCTGCTGCTGCTGACAAGTGGACTGAAAGGGATGCAGAGGAGGAGGAGTAGTAAGAGGAGGAGGGCTTGGGTGGACTCCAGATGCGTGGATGACTAAATAATAATGGATTTTGAATGAAGCCTAAAAATTCAACATGCTTCTCTAAGATAAGTGGAGTGAAGTTCTGGAGAGAAACTGAGCTGACCAAAATTTTTGTTTCGGAATTAAAAATGAATGGCTGCCTCGAGTGTACTGTACTGTGTGTGTGTGTGTGTGTGTGTGTGTGTGTGTGTGTGTGTGTGTGTGTGTGTCCCATCTTTTACTAGACCTCGAAGGTGACTTTTAGGGGGGTTCCTAACGGGTTTGTGGAACATAGGGGCCATGGCTCTCAGCAATTACGCATCATGGAAACTTTCAATTTGAGAACAAAACTATAAAAACACGTGTAAAAGACATTCATTAAAGGGGCACATGAAAAGGAGAAAGAATGGAACAACAAAAGTACAACAACATATCAGTCTGAGGTCAAAGCAGCTGCTGTGATGAAGGAAGACACTGAGAACATTCTCATGTGTGCAATAATAAACCACTGTGAGTCTTCCCACACTGCTCTGTCTGTGTGTGCTCAGGCATCTGGCTAAATATGGATACACAGTATTTTTATGTTTATGATTTTTGCATTTTCTGGATGTGTGTGTGTGTGTGTGTGTGTGAGGAGCCTCCTGCTGTCTGAATTTGTGGAGTCTTAACCTTGGGTCCTCTCTGGCTGCCGCAGACAAATGTGACATGCGAACCAAATTCAAATTGGGCACAGGCAGCAGTGACTTGGATATATGCGGCAAACACAATGAAACACGTGCACACACACACAGATATCATCTCTGACCTTTACACACTTCTGTAAACATGATCTCTTGAGAGCTCCCATGGGCATCATTAACCGTTCTTCCTTCTGTCACCTTTTGACTTCACTCATGACACAAATGCACTCATCTTTCAACTGGGCGTGCAACAATAGTGTGTGAGTGTGTGTGTGTGTGTGTGTGTGTGTGTATAAGTGCACCGCAGGATTAGATGTTTTCAAAGGGCACTTTTTGACTACTTGATCTCATTTTCAGAGGTATTTTCAGAGTTATATTTTAAATAATCAAACACCACTGATCTTGCACTTACACTGTGGAAAACAGGTTCAACAACCAGTTCATCTTCCACCCTTCACATTTTTATGAATGATATAGGTTGCTTAATTTAATTGAACAGAGTTATTTGAATGCTACAGCAGTTTGACATTTTCTTCTGGTTGCATGGTATCAATGTACTCTTCTGCCTCAATGTGTATATCTGGCGTTTGCTCATCTAAAACAGGAATACACGCTCATAGACACATGCTGGTGAGTGTGTGTGTGTGTGATGTCTGCATCACAGCACAGCTTCTGTTTATATTGAACCCCACTTTCATCACACCCTCTGAAATGATGGAATGAAAAATATGGCACTTCATGTTCCCATGATTATATCTGGCCTTTCAGTGAGTTCCACTGGTTTGAGGTACGTATGCGGTTTCACTTACATGCCTAATGGAGGAAGGGAAGGGCTAGTGCTGGCAGCAGCTGCTGCGCCCTGAGAAACAAAAAAAAAAAAAAATCAAGAGATTCCTCAGGATGAACAGAGGACAGCAACCCTTCAGACTGGAGCCCAGAAGTTCAAATTGAGAAATCAATTTATCTCCTAGGCCAAAAATTAATTTCCCATGACAGATGAGAAGAGATTGGAAACACAGACTGAATTGACTGATGGATGAGATAAAAGAGAAAACAGCGCAGGGCTGTTGACCCTGAGCAAAGATAAAGGGGACATGGGTGAAGAGAAGGAGACATGAAGGGAGGAGGAGTGGGCCTTGAGAACAGACATGAGAAATGGAGGGATCATCTTCGCTGTGAATCTGGGAGGGTGAACACTGCAGCTCCTGTTAACGACAGCTGCAAAATATCAGACGCTGTCTGATGGGCAGTGAATGTGAGGGCAAGCAAAAGAACACCAAGAAGACAGAGGGAGAGAGCGATAATAGGAAACCAGATAGCATAAACTATCATGTTAAAAATGTTGTTGTCTCTGTCAAGAATTGAGTGAAATTATATAAGAGTCTGCGACACAGAAATAACTGCAATGACTAAACCTCCCTTTAATCATACTGTACGTTTGAGTTATGGAAGGAGTTTTTATAAGTGACAGAGAGATACAGACAGAGAAACAGAGATCCGACACGGATAAAAGAGGACAAACAGACCAAAACGTGAAGCTCATGGGCATGAGAGGAGGAAGGAGAGGGAGGTAGAGAGGAAGGCATGCTGGTCAAACAGGATGAAAAGCCTCTGAGACAGAAAAAGGTTTTTCTTCACAGGAAATGTCTTTCTCACAAATCAGTGAGGCTGCCAAGAAGCTTTAACTCCTTTCACACACTGAAACTCATTTAGTGTTCAACAGTTATTATTATCATTACTGTCTCTCACACCAAAGAGGTTCATTCAGTAAAAAACATGTTTAGTGGAGTCATGTATGAAGTTGAGTTTTCTCCACCCACAGCATCACTCTTCATGGTGGGTGTCTGTCAGTCTGGATGTTTTTTTTTTGGGGTTTTGTGAATCCGGGTCCTGCTCTAGAGGACAGATCCAGGTTAGACTCCTGTTCTCATGAAACCCAGATGTGCATTTGGAGAACTTTGAGGTAGATGCAGTACGTGGACGGTTGTGTTGAGGGGTAAATGAAAGAAGTCGACCCTGTGTCTTTGTTTGGACTACGCTCCTGTTTCCGTGGATTCTAACCAGCCAGGAAGCTGAGTGTTGACCCACAGACAATAGAGCATTGTAATGTCAGTCCTCAGTGCTTTCTAGGCTACAATAAAAAATTGCCATAAATATACAGATACAAAGTCAGACACCAATTCCTGACAGTCATTTTCACCTTTGTTTCTAGAAACCTGGTCTAAATTTAGGAGTCCGGTGTTTTTCAGAAAAATGAAATGGTCCAGAATAGAACACAGCTGACCGTTGACTATTTCTCATAAGTCATTAAGGAATACTTCACCATACATCTATCTATTGAGTATCAAATAGTAATTTCCCGTATCATAGCAAAACATCCATAGAAACATGTCAAACCATTCTTGCAACAAAATCCACTTATCTGCTGTTGAACCATATGAAAACTCACAAAATTGTGCATGATAGCGGGTTTTTTTAATCATTTCACATGTGCCTGGTTAGGTTTTATATGATTGTAACGGTAACATATATAACATAATGATAAAAATGAAAAATCTTAAAGATCCATGCTCATAAGTATGTTCCAAAACACTAAAAATATTCCAAAACACTTTGTTTAATTCAGTATATTATTGTTATTGATGTACATTGCTGAACAATCTACTGGAAATATGGAACAATGTATTGTGTTGAAAATGTTCAGTCTGCCACACCTGCTATTCTTCACAGAGAAGCAGGCTGCTCGCCTTTCAACCTCGCTTTGTCTCACCAAGAGATTCACTATGTTGCACTGACAGGAATATGTTTCATTGCATGCAAGTATATTGACAATAAAGTTGAAGTGATTTCAGACAAAACAGTGCACTTATCCAGATGGCTCAAATCACCTGGGATTGAACCTGCCAACCTTTCAGTCCTCAGTCTGACTCTTTAAACTTGCTACAGTCTGATTTCATACATACACGAGAGTAGACAAATATATTTTATCGCGTCACTTCTAGTGCTCATATTTTAGCAGAGACTCTCAACCTCACAAGGTTGCCAGATAGTATTCAGCAGTCATGAGATTATTTACAGGATAGGATGTATAAAACATCTCTATTTCTTCTCTAGTTTTTGAGCTACAATTCTGAATACATCTCTGCTTTAAAAGTAATAGATTGTATCAACCTGAAAAGAAAATATCATAATTGTCAAGATCTGTGCATGTGTGACTGCATCTGTGGGTAGATTTTACTTCACAAGTCAAAAACATTGCACAGTTCATTACAGTGGTGCTCAAGATGTTTTCCACTCCTATTGTTCAGTGACTTATTGTATGCACTGATCATGTGACTAAAGCTGCAGTAATGCAGTCCTGGTCAGTGAAAGAGAGAGCAAATTGAGAAGCTGGGAGAATTCAGTGAGTCACAGATGCTCAGTAAGGATTAATCCCTTGTCCCTGTATGTCTGCCGGGTGGGGAGACAGATGATGACGCCTGGGAGAACATTGAAACCAGCCATTGTACTTCCAGACACACTGTATTCACGGTCAAAGCACGCACACAGATGCTGGACATGGAAATATGGTCCAGCGTTTATAACTAAATGGCTTCCTATAATCTTTATGAATAACTCACATCTTCACTGTCCTGTAATAAACGTAAAATACTCTTGTTAAAATATGTGCCTGTTGGATGAAAATATTCTGTTTGTGGGCCTGCAGACATAAACATTATTGTGTACAGCTCAAAATAGAACTTGAGTGTCTTCACGCACTGACACCCTCTTGCTTTATTGTTGTCATTTCCAAGAGGAGTGGTTTTCCTGCTTGTGTTTGTTTGTCTGTTGCCAATTTTAAAAAAAGGGAACCCCTAAATCCAGGAAAATGTGATCCAGCAGCAAGTGTGTGGCAAACATGACCCTTGACTGAGCACAGTGACCCCTGGATGTCACCTCTTAGTTTGTCATTTTAAGCCTGATTTAAAAAGTGCAAACCAAGGCAGGAACATTACAACCACCTACCATACATGTACTGAAATATGAGCATAAACATAATACACACATTAATACTCAGACACACATGCGGGCCAAAACCTCCATGCTTATTGTGACTGCTCTATTACTATATGTAAACATTTTCCTGTTTTAAGGCAACTTTTAGCATGTGGTTAGCAATAGATGCGTTTTTAAAACTGTTTGTGTATCTGGAAATTGATGTGCAGCGGTTGGTAAAGTTGTCTATGTCTGCAGTTCGAATGTGTGGTGGGGCTCAGATTTAGACAGCTATGTTACACCCTGTAATTCAAACATCAACTCAAACCTCACTGCTCTGGAAGGAGAGTGACAGGAAGAGAAGCAGCCCGGGCATCAGTTTTCATTGGCACCACAAAGTTGTGTGTGTGTGTGTGTGTGTGTGTGTGTGTGTGTGTACATTTGTCTGCATGGCTGTAGGTATACAGAAATGTAAAAACAACACAGACTCTAAGCAGAATAATGAATCAACTAAAATGCCTTTTTATACTCCTACAGTGTACATTTATATTTATATTATTCTTCTTTCACACAGCTCTTCTTGTGTCCAGTATAGGATCAGCTGCATCGTCACCATACTGTATGAAGTGTCTTTTGATTTAAAAGATGTCAGGGAAAATGAATACTCTTCTTCCATGACTACTTGGAGTTCATTAAATGATAGATAAACACTCCCTAAAAGTGTCCTCTGGTTTATTGTTTTAATATTTCTGTCCCAATATTTGTTTTTCCGAGTTTCTTGTTTGTTTCAGTAAGAATTCCTTCACTCTGACCCTCTGGTATTACTGATGTTGATTCCATGTTAAACAGGAAATTGCATGTCATCCACATCACTACTGGGATAAGACGGATAAGAACTCATCAAGCTACACTGGCGCTGCCATATAGGACATTGCAGTTGCAGAATGAGAGGACATATTAACTGCATACCACAAGTGGCTTTCTTAGTCAAGGCAAAGGCATTATCAGTGCAGAACATCAGTACAGAGCAATGCCCTTGGAAATATATTTTCCTTTACAAGTAAGGAGTGGTTCACACATTTATTTTATTGGTGCCTGATGTAATTTATCACTTATCATCTCAATTTTTGTCATAGAGCATCAAGGGTATCTTGAGTACCAGCAGCCTTATCAATACTGAAAGCTACTGTCACAGTGTCCTGCCTACAAAGGAAGCATAAACCACATGTCAAGATCTAAATCTGTCTCAATGACTCATGTCCCCATCCATCTCTTTCTCTGCCTCTGTTTTTCGAAAAAAAAAGTCAAAAAAGACACATTCTTCAGGGAGACAAAGGGGCGATTATGTGCAGCCGCCAGGCTTGAGTCATAGATGGAACCATTGGGGGGTCAGCTGCTGGGTGAAGAGCCAGGCCTGTTGTGTGCTGGGCAGGAGCAGAACGCCACAAACATAGAAATGAAACCCACAGACTCTGGTGCTGTCTGAGCTGTACATTGTTGAACACGTGAAGGCGTATTTGAATTAATTCAGATATCTGAATTCATCCTGTGCTGTGCATGTGGAGGAAGCCTCCAAAACTTTTCTCCAGCACTTGTAATAATCACACACGTATGATAAATCAAACTTAAGAAACCTACTTATTCCACAGCTTGCAGCAGTGATGGTTATATCAGGCTCACCTTTCCAGTTCCTGTTGCCTTGAAGCTGCATGTCAAATAAAACAGCACAGAGGAAGTGACAAATCAGAACTGTAAAACTCTGCAAAGTGTTTTTTGAAACAAATCCTTCATCTCTTTGCACTAATGTGGTTTACTGGTTTGTATCCACAGACAACATGTTCAGCCATGGCCTAAAGAAGCTAAAAACCAAAGTGCGCATTTTAGGAATTCTGCAAGATCTATTTCTGTGTGACTGAGATGTCACAATATCACGCATTCCAGCATGAGCAAACTGTGGGGTCCAGTGCTGCTGTCAATAGCTCCTCTGTGTCCCTGTCACCTCAGAGACAACAGGAATGCTCATCCACTCCAGCTCTCCCTCCTTCCCCGCACCACGGCCTGGACACACTGCTTGGAGGATGGTCTGTCTGAGGAAAAGGCAAAAAGTAGAAGGTCGCAGACAGTGACACAAAGAGAAATAGAAAAAAAAAAAGAGGGGCCAGGGAGAAAAAGGAAGGCAGAGACATGATGTGAGTTTATGAATCATTACTAAAGACAGAGCCAAAAAACAAGAAGCAAAGATGATGAAATGATGAAAGCACAAGATAAGATAAAAACAATGAGGAAAAACGAGCTACTCTTTCCTGTAATTTCTCACCAGATACGCAGATAAAAGTTAATGAAATCATCTGAAATCCCCATACAGGATTACATAATATAATATAGTCAACACTGCTCAGTAAGTTTTGCAAGCCTTCATGACACATATACAACCACAGATACAACAGTGAGTGTGTCAAATAGACTGATGTCACCGATGCTGTTTTTGTATAGCTATATTAGCAATATAGGGCGAGCATCCTCGCTTAACTGTACTTCCTGCAGCGTATGGGTAGATGTGAGTGCATAATATGGCAATCTCTCAGTAGCAACACTGAGACCCTCAAACAAGAGACCTGGTTATTCAGGGGAGGCCCAGAGATGGAGGGCAGCCTGACATTTCCTGTACAGATGCCAAGAAAAAGACACATTCTTCTGCCGGGCACCCCATATTTCCTGTCTCGTACATATTTATAACTCATAAGTTATAGAAGCTGGTTATATATGTGTGTGTTCTTTTATAAACCAAGGGGGGGGTGGGGGGGGGGGGGGGGGGGGGGGTTGTTGCAACACACAGTACCAGTCAAAAGTTTGGACACACCAATCCAAAATGTACAGAATTTGTACAAAATGTACAAACTTTCAAAAATATTCTCCTCATGAAATGCTCAGAAAGCCACAGTCTTTCATCCACAGTATTTATTGTCTTGTCATCATGACACTAATCTGGATCATGTTTTTTTTGAACAGATGCACTTGCCTCTACTTGTTTCTACCTTTGCATCACTCCCTCGTTACATTTCCAGGGTAAATCCATTAAGTACTGACGCGTAAACTGGTACTATTTCAGTGTAACCATTTTTATGAGTCAGCTGCACTACATTAATTATAGTCATTCTGTGGAAAATTCTGATTTTTTTTAACAGTGAGGATGAAACTGTGTGTCATTGTGGTTAGATGCAACAGGTAGGTCAGGTTTCCCTTGGCAGCCCCGGTGCCTAACCTGCGCTCCTCCGGGCAACAAAGACCTACTACACAAAGCTGTGTCTTCTGTACTTTTACAAGGTGAGAGGCTATTTTCTGCTCCTGAAGCACTTGGAAAGTGAGTCACAGTGTCAGTGAGTCATATTCACTTCAAGTCCTCTACAAATTTCTGTGGCAAGCTTTCTTACAAAAGTTACGTCCTAGACCTCAAGACCTGAATAAGGACACTTTTTGCTCACTTCAATTAATATTCAGAAATATTACCAGTATTACTGCTATAACCTAATGTTGAGTTTGTAGGCGGCAGCTTTATGATCAGACAATCGTTGGTTGAAAGCGCCATCTAGTGAAGAAGGACTCTACTATACAGGCTTTAGTCATTGATCGCTTTCCACTGACCATCCCTGACCAGTGAAAGTGTTGACAGAGGGAACCTGCTGTGATGTGGTGATTAATGAGACTTGTTTTCGTTCTTCTTGGCTGCCGATTGGCCGGTTGTGTTTGACCGTGGGTGGGGGGAGCTGAGTGCGCCAAGGTGTGCGTAAAGAATCTGTGCGCCCCGCTGCTCACCTCACTGCTCAGTTTCTCTCCTGACTCGTCTCTGGACCAGAATGGAATGTTGAAAACGAGATTTATTACACTGCGCTTTACTTAGTCTCATCTTAAAGACAGATTCAAGCAGGTCGAAGACATGAGTGGTAAGTCAGCATTTAAGATTTCAAGGCTTAATGGGCTGTTGTTGTTTTTTTACGCGTTCATGTTCATTTGAATTGTGTCACTGGGAAACGATTGACAGACTGTTCAGTCACCCTTTAACATTACGGGTTATATGGCAGCAGGACTGTGCTGTTAGTGGCACAAGATTCAGGTCAAGGAAATTAAATAGACTATACTCTTTCTGAAGACGTGTAAAAACGACATATTCAGCTTTAACTTCATGCAATAATCTAAATTCTCACACGTTACCTTCAATTTTTTGCATAATTTTTCACTTGACTTGACACATTTTCTCTCATTTTCAAACTGTATATTTACATTATACTATACTATTAAAACTCATAACTAAAATTTTAGATGGCATCCCTACATGTGAACCTGTAAAGTTATACATGCTGTAATATTTCTGAAGGCAGAAGAAAATATATTTTTGCTCACAGTAAGCAAAGTTTTAAACAACACATCTTATTTCCTAAAAGTCAGTTATGAAGATGCACCATGGAACCCAAACATTGTGTCAGTATTTGGGTTTTAAATGGATTTTTCAGGAAAGGAAAGCTGCATTGCATCGCACACAGCTGGGGCTGTTTTTATACTTTTACCCGCCTCCTAGTTTCTGCCTCCTGTGTCCTATCATTCATTCCCTTAGAAAAGATCAGTTTGCCAGATAACAGGTAACAGTATAGTAGTCTAAATTAGGTGAGTGTTTTCTACTATTTTAAGTGTCCGGAGGAGTTTAGCAGTAAACACATGAAGATAGTGTCTCAATAGACTGTTTATGTGTACTGACAGAGATTCCACAGCATCTAGACGAGCCTCAGCCTGCCTGTCAGCTCTCTGATCAGCTGCACAGGGCCACACGTACTTCACTCTCATTATTGGGAAAAAACTTGGAGGGGTAACAACAGGGAGACATGACTGCCTATAGACTGCCTATATTTTCTACAGGCTGTTTCTAGAATAGACTGTTTAGTAATTTATTATATAAGAATGTGATAAATAAGGAGAAATGCCCATCACAAGATTCATCATCAGATTATAGACTGATGTCTTAACTTGTCTTTCTTAGGCTTATCAGCAGCCAAAAGAATCTAAAGCATTATAAAATGAAATGCATACTGTGCTACATCTCAGACTGCAGTGAGATGAGAGAGAAACTGGTGACCTGGGCCTCTATGTGATTACAACAGACTCACTACATTTGTTAAGCCAACCAAAACGAGACATGGGATTCTGCCTGTAGATCAACACAGCTTTGGAAGGCTTGTGTTGTTGTAGTGTGCCTTGTTCAGCAGTTTCTCACTGGATTTGGAGGTTTGGTAAAAGGTCTGTCTCCCTTACGTCAGTGATAAGGAAATCAACACTTCTGTTATTACATTAGTTTTGACTCACAGCTAGTGTAAGTTCAAAAAACTCTCTATTCTAATCTATTCACTTTCCTCGTCTCGCTCTCTCACACTTCGAAGGGAATGGGAAAAAGCCCCCGGTGTGTTTTTAGGTGTGCAATATGAGTCACAGCAGTATTTTCATTCCTGCGCTCTGAGACACTGACCCACAAAGTGTCCTCCCCACTATGGTTTATGACCCTCTAACAGAAGACCCTTTGCTCTACCATAATTAAAGAGTGTCTAAAACCACTGCTGCAGTTATATTAACTCACAGTCTGCAAGTTCTTCGTCATTCGTGCAAACATTATAGGCTTTCACCCATTCAAAGTGAGATTTAAGTGTTCATCTGTCAGACAGAGTACTTTGTAGGGAGTGAGTCCTCCTCTGCATTCCTGGCAAGATTTCCAGTAAAGAACTCCATCTCATTCCCTCACTATGCAGCATATTAATAATTCTTTATTCTTTATTAAGAATGATTTCTTCTTTATCCGTGTTGGACAAAGAGGATCACCACATTAATGTTATTTAAGGCTGAAAATGGAGGAATTTAAAAGCACTTCAGAAGGTTCCTAAAATGCTTTTGATGTTTGCTTCTGATGTCTTATCTTTATGTTGAAAAGTAGACAGGCTGTAATTGTTTAGAAATCATAATAGTAGCACACTGTAATGACCCACTTTGGATGACACAGATAAGCATAGTCAGACAAAAACAAATGCCCATGGAATTCTCCATTGGAGAAAATATTTTGTCTAGGACGTGATATAAGATATGTCTGCAAACTTGCCCCTCAGGCAAGAGACACGGCCCGCTGACAAATCATTTCTGGTGCCAATCAATGAATGCAAAACAATAAAAGCGTGCACGGCATTTCTGTCTTCTTGTCTCAGTCAGTGCACAATCCTTCTTGCAATGGATCACAATCATTTTCCTGACTATGTTGTTCTGACTCAAACTCCTTGAACTTGCTTGTTAAAAGTTTTTGGTCTCGTGCAGGTGTCACAGATTGGGAGGAGGAGGGTGACATGGCTCAGGAGGAGGTTCGATCGTATCCAGCTTGGTCAGAGGAGCGCTGTGAGGAGCTGTGGGATCGCGTGGAAGGAGTGCGACACAAGCTCACGCGCATCCTCAACCCGGCCAAACTCACCCCGTATCTGCGGCAGTGCAAGGTCATCGATGAACAGGATGAAGACGAGGTGCTCAACTCCACGCAGTACCCCCTGCGCATCAGCAAGGCCGGTGAGAAAAACCAGAATTTTTAAAAAAAACATCCATAAATCAACACAGTAACACGAGCCATGCAGCAAAATTAACCCTGCAAGCAAAACCATCAGGTTTAATCATTTTTATTCAACATGACATAACAAGTCATGCAGTTACGTATGCACACGTTAGCCCGTCAGCTACATTTCCTACTATAATACACTTTTTAAACATAGTTTTAGATCATAAAACCATCAACTTTCAGACATTTTAAACTGTAGAATTTGGTTCTACACTTTTTGATTTGAATTCCTTTAAATGTCACATTGTAATACAGTTACAAGCAGACAGTTTGAACACTCTGTACTTGCTAGTACAGAAAAGGAAGCTCTTTTTGACAGTAAACTTCACACACATTGAAAGTCAAACCGAGAAGAAAAAAAAAACTTTGTCTTAAAACAAATAAACTTGCCTCACAGATTACATTTGTCACATTTTTGCCTTTATTAATGACAAGAAACGTGGGAAGAAACAGAGATTCAGGTCTTTTCTAAGATAAACTGAAGTAAATGTGTGACTGGAGGACAGGAAACAGTTCTCCAACCTTACATCATACTTTGAAACTAGCTCATACAGTAGGCTATGTAGGTAAAACAGTACACGCAGTTAGTGTTTTAAGGGATATTACAGTGAGTTAGTATTGCACTTCCATGAAGTTGGGGGACAACCAAGAAACAGAGATATACTGACTTTTAGGACCTAGTGCTGGTCAAGCTCCTATAAGACTGTATCCTACATTTCCCATAGTGTAACCTGAGAGCATCTTTCACCCTCCCTGACTCATACATGTCTTTCAAAACCCCACTTATTCATGATGAGTAGTACTCCACATGAGTAGTAAACTGGTTTCAATGTGGAAAAATACCTGGAGCACCCCTTTAATATTTTAAAACATACAAAAACCTACCAGAGTGTCTCTTTTTTAAACCTCCCAAATAAGAAACATTATGTGTGAATGATCGAACAGCAGAATTGTAAGAGATGAACAGGTGGTGTAGATAAACGTTGTGGTGAGAGAACCTGGCCGCAACTAAATAGAGAGCAAGATGAAAGACTTCACTAAGTAAAGGGGAGTGTAAGGCAGGCAGACAGGGAAGAATGAGGAGTAAAAGAAGATAAAGATGAAGGAAAGATGTTGCAAGTAAAGATGGGATGAAGATAAGCACCTGGTCCAAAACCAAATTCATATCATTGTTGTGTCATTGCCAGTAAATTAGCTCATGATTGTGCTAGTCATTCATCATGGTCATGTTTGAAATACATAACTACAGGTGTAAGTGACACTCACACAGATAACATTTTTGTGGTCTGACTGTTTCAGCTTCACAGTACCAAAATGCTAACATTAGCTTGCATGCGTTTATTGCTTTTTTTCATCACTGTTGAAGACAGTGTGCCTGGAATAGTGAATTATTCCACGTTATTTGACTTTATTTGTCCATTTTGTTGAACAGGCCGGTTGCTGGACATTCTGCATGGTCAGGGCCAGCGAGGTCTTCAGGCCTTCATGGAATCACTGGAGTTTTACCACCCAGAGCAGTACACACAGCTGACTGGAGAACAGCCGACACAGCGCTGCTCCCTCATACTGGGTAAGAAGGGATTTCTCTGCATGTGGATCAATAGATGGGAGGATGGCAGAGGTGCGGACTCATGTCACAAGACGTAGACTTTAGTGAGACTCAAAACTCAAATTGACTTCAGGATTGAAAACCATGTCCACTGTGTTTAAATAAATGAATTTAAATTAAATCCTATAGGAAGGAATTATTTTAGGTGTTGCTGTTTTATCTATAAAGAGAGGGGGGTGGCACTTCACTTCATTAGAAATAGAGAAATACCCAACTCATGCATGCAACAGTGTCTTTGCCAAGACTATCTATGTATTACAACTTTTTTTGTAAATCATTGGTAATCTGATTGATTTGAACATGCTTCGAAAGTTGCTTTCTCTCTGTAAATTTCAACCTCTGCAGCACCTCTGCTTCCACAAAGTATGCATACAACACTTCAGTTTATCCAGATATGCGCATACTGTATATGACAAGTAGTTATGCATGCCAGTCATTCCAGGAGCTTGGCACATAATCATACACTTGTCTTGTCTTGCACCTTTCCTCGTGTCTTTAATCCCTAGATGAGGAAGGTCCAGAGGGTTTGACCCAGTTCCTGCTGCTGGAGGTGCGTAAACTGAGGGAGCAGCTTCGTAACAGCCGTATGTGTGAACGACGCCTGTCTCAGCGCTGCCGGATGGCGGAGGAAGAACGCAGTCGCGCTGAACGTAAAGCTCAGGAGTTACGTCACGACAGAATGCAGCTAGAGAGGTTTGTCTGAGATTTCTAGGTAGCTTAGTTTGTTCCTCTAAGTTTGCCTCCTGCTATTCAGTTTGAGGATTTGCATTAGGTAGTGGCTGTGTGTACAGAAAATCTTGTCTCAGAGCAGGATTAATGACAATTTAATGCCACACAAAGCACATAGTGTATTCTCCCACTATCTACCTTGTGTTGTGCACAAACATGAATCAAAGAGAAACAGTAAGAGAATGTTTGCATTGGATGATTTGTGACCTCAAGGCTGCGTCAAGACTGCGAGTCGGCCAGTCGAGAGCTGGGCAAGCTGAAAGACAGACACCTGGAGCAGGCTGTGAAGTACTCCAGAGCCCTGGAGGAGCAAGGCAAGGCCTCCAACCGTGAGAGAGAACTACTGACGCAGGTGAGTCGATGAGGAGCAGCATTTCATAAGGATAGAAACTGTACAGAAAAGGTTTATGTGCTTTATTTTCCACAACCTGATTTTAAACTCATTGACCATGTATTATTAGATATTGAAATCTGGGAGTCGTCTAGCAAATTCACAGTCTATTACTGAGAAACTCCACTCAATCAGTCAGAGGCACATCAGTGTTGAGAGTGAAGTGAGTCATTTCCATTACACACCATCACATTTTCTCAGCTGATCCACAAAGTCTAAATATATATACATGCTGCAGAAAGATATTCTGGTGAATCTGCTAATAATTGCAAGCCCCAAGTCCCCCAACTTGTCTGCCCATTTTCCTCTAAACTAGCTGGTGAAGATCTGGCTGCCAGTGATACAGTTTATTACAAAACCATTTCCTTTCAAGTTTTGGCAGACTTAGGGTAAGAAAAAAAAGAAGTGTTTTGCCTGATGGCATGATAAGGCAGCAAATAATAGCGCCCAAAGCCGTCACAGTGAAACTGAGAACTAAAGTTCCGTTTAGACCAGCCTAGCAGATGTCATCAGTCTCCCCTTTTATTTAGTTTGTGCGCTGTCACAACATGTCGACAAAACCACTGAGGTATGAACTGCAAATACCTGGAAATATTTGTGGTTCCTTTTTCTCCTAAACCACGGCATAATGTAGATACAAAGCCTGTTAGCCGTGCCATCACATTTTAAAACATGTTTTACAACAGAACAACAAATGCCTGGTGTAGAGAAGGAAATGCCTACATTTTAAAACATCTGGGTACGTCTTTATGGCTGCTGTGCTCTGTCTCCATACAGGTAGAGGAGCTTAAGTCCAGGTTGACAGAGGCAGAGAAACAAACAATCGATTCTCCAGGGAATACTACGCCAGCCAAAAGAAACAATTTGCTCTCCAATGGAGGACATGGCTCTCCCCCTGCTTTACCAGAAAACCTGCTGCACCATACTGAGGTTCAGAAAGCTGAGACTACAGGGACTCAGACAAGGGACTCAGTTCCTACCACTGGAGTCGTAGTATGTTTTTAAATAGATTGTTTATGATCTGATAGCACCTAAAAACGGTCCCTTTTTGTGTATGAATCAGCTGCAGTGCTTTTTTTTAAAAAATATTTTCCCAGCAATGTCTCAAATGGTTGGAATGATTAATGTTTAAAAATGTTGTTTTTGTTGTTTACCTCAGGCTCTGATGGATATCTTGCAGCAAGACCGCAGGGAGGCTGCGGAGCAGAGGCAGGAGCTCTGCAATATCATCACCAGAACACAGGGGGAGCTACAGAGCTCAGAGGAGCACAGGGACAAGGTGAACAGTTTTTATCACCTAAAACACTGTATTTTTTAACTTTTTAAACAGCAGTTTTCAAAATGTTTAATTCGCTGCAAAAACCGATGATTCTTCTATTCTTCCACTGTAAACGTGACCTTTCTGCCTTTAAATAGAGGTTGTAACGGTGAACTCTGTTTGTAGCTGGAGTCGCAGTGCGAGCAGCTACAGCTGAAGGTGAGGACTCTCCAGCTGGACTGGGAGACTGAGCAGAAGAGGAGCATGTCCTATTTTAACCAGACCATGGAGCTGGAAAAGGAGAGGGATCAGGTCAGTGTGCGTTCAGGGTCTGACTCGAGCCTGGACTCATGGCTCGCGTGTCCCAAACAGTTTAACCATCTTCCACAAAAACTTATTTTCTCTGCCTTTTTTTTTTCCTCTTCAGGCTCTGCGTAGTCGGGACAGCCTGCAGCTGGAGTACACTGACTGTCTCCTGGACAAGAATCGTCTGCGTAAATGCATCGCAGAGCTGCAGGCCAACCTGGAGCAGCAGGAGAGGGAGCTGGAGAGAGAGAGGGAGAGGAGCCGGGAGAAAATGGAGCAGAGCAGCTCCTGTCTGCACTGCGTGAGTTAGCACAGGAGTGCAGCACTGTCTTTTCGCTGCAACCACAGAACATTTGACACATTATGTAACTCCCTGTATCTGCTCCCCAGTCCCACCTGTCTCTGTGCAGTGAGGAACAGTGCTACGGCCCCTGCTGTTCCCTCGGCCTGGACCTGAGCCCCCAGGCCAAAAGCAGCCACAAGCTGCTTAGAAAGGTCAGGTCCACGGTTACCATAACTATTATTTTACTCGCATTCACAATAACAGTAGAATCACCATTGCCCTGTGATTTAAATCAGTATCAGTGGTCTTCATTATGGGAATGTGGTACTGCTGTCAGTCATAGCTGTAGCTGCTGTTTCTTTAGTGGAAATATGTCTGCTTTGGGGGGCTGCAACAACATGATTTCTCATGTTTTTATAATGGAATGTGGAATGTAGCTTTTGGATGGAAAAAGTAAATTTCTTCAGCTAGACAAGGATCTTATCATTGTCTGAGGGTATGAGACCCTTCCTGAGGCTGAGGCATTACAACACAACCACCTCAGCCTCAGGACACATGCACTCAGAAAATTAGGCCAAACCAAATTATGATGAAAGAATAAGAAAAATACAGAGATTACTGGACTGAACTGACAAAATCCCAGAACAAAATGGAAACAGACATAACCCTTTCTGATACAAAACTGATTATTATTACCACATAATAATTCATTTATTGTATGTTTATATCTTACTCTTACCTACCTTCTATAGCCCCTGTTGTTCTCAATGCACCTTTTCTAGCGTTACTGTTTATTGTTTATTTTGTTTATTTATGTGTATTATGACTGTATAGTTTGTGTTAATACGCTTTGGCAACGTTGTATTGTATGGAGTCATGCCAGTGAAGCCACCTGAATGGAATTTAATTGTATGAGACATTGCAGTAGATATAGCGTGTTAGTACTTGCAGGATGCCTCTCACTAGCTGTGAGGTCAGACTATATTTACTTGTTTTTTCTGTGTCACAGGCGCCCTCTAGAGGCCAAGCCAATGACAACTCAGAAGGTAGGTTTTTTTTTATCACTGACAGCTTATTTTATTTACTTTGTATGGTTATACTTTATTTACTTGAACATTCTTTCTATCCCTTTCACAGATTCTCGTTCAAACTCAGAGGAGAATCTGCTGTCGTCAGTGAGTATCACAGCTCAGATCATTAAGAGAGAGAAAGAATGAAAGATAAAGTATAAAGAATTGGTGTCTGTTTATTTTATCCCTCTACCCTTCAGGCAGAAGACAATGAAAAGGAAATAAATCGCCTCTCCACATTCCCCTTTCCTCCTTGTATGAACTCCATCAACCGACGATTCAACACAGAGTGAGTTTATCAGCCCGAAATCAACCTGTCATTACATGTTTCAGCCTAACTGATTTCTTCACTCCTAACATCCCTTTTTTATGCACTGCAAAGGTTTGACTTGGACTCCTGGGGCAGTGATGAGAATGATAACATACCAGGTATATTTGATTCTGCCATGTTTTGCATGAACAACCATCACAGTCAAACAAAATGAGGATCAGCCCAAATTAGGATGATTGACATTTATTTAAATTATCAATACACTGAAACAAACCGTATGAAAGCATTCACTCCGGCTCTGCTTTTGCTATCTTAGCATGTATGTAGCACGTTGCAGGTGTAAGGTATGAGGCTCTCTGGTGTTTTCAGGTGAGCAGAGTGAACCTTCTTTGTGGGATTCGTGGAACTCCCTACACTCTCATCCCTTCCCCCCTGACCTGGTCAACCTTCCCGAAGTCTCTACACACCTCCCCAATCCCAGCGCTCCAAGGTACAACCCTACTGTTTTGATGCCTGCCAATGCAAACCACTAAAACATTGTTAAGGCATCAACTTATGTAATTGCGTTCTGCTTAATCACCATTAATGTCACTTTCTAACAGCAACATCTAACACCTTCATAGATAAGAATGAGTATGATGCAGCTAAAAGGACGAACTAAAAAAGTTTTAGGGGACTTATTTTACAAAGGTTGTGATAGTCATAATAGGGTATGGACCTTTTACGACTATTACACAATTGCATGATCTTAATTAGTTTCTTGAAGCCTCATTACGCAACCAAAGATTTGCATTTGTAGCAGATACAGATTAATAGAACTTAATGATGGGGATAACTACTGTAAGTACAAAATATTCACATTATGTACAACATGAATAGAACTTGTCTCATAAAAGAAATTCTTAGAGCACAGACAAAGAAAGGTTAAGCTTTATAAGTGAATAGACTCTTGGAGTTGTACCGCTCTTTGTAGGGTTAGGGTTAGCTTAATGTACATATCACACCATCCTTATCTATTGCTGCCCATCCATGCCATCTTTCAGGATACCCCCCATCTCCCCGTCTTCAAGTCCCCCTACCTCACCAAAGCACGGAAGAGCCAGCCTAGCTGATGACATTACAATAGTCGGGGGAAACCGAACGGGGATCTTTGTCAGCCATGTGAGAGCTGGTTCCACAGCGGAACAATGTGGACTGAAGGAGGGCAGCGAGCTGCTGGAGGTGTGTGTCTGTGTGTGTTAGTTCTTCAAAAAGAGCATGTGTGCTTCAGCTCATGTGCACAATTTGGGACAAATGCACAAGGTTCTTGATTGCAAAAAGTGCAAATGTAATCAAACATAAGACAGATAAAAAGATGAACATAAGACCATAAGGCTATAACATAACATTTAGCTTTTTCTTTATGTTGTCCAGCTGGAGCGGGTTCTGTTTGGTGGGGGAAGTGTACTACTGGGCCAGTGCACTGCTGAGGTAGCCCACTTTTCTCTGCAGTGGTGGACTGAGCCTTCATCACTCAAACACCAGAGCAACCCAGAGGGTGAGTCAGTTATCTGAGAGAGGATCTGCAATCTGAAATGTTCATTTAAAACAGTAACATCATATTCTTGAAACCTCTCCCTGTGAAACACAGAGCTATGTTTAATCATTCACTGAGGTAAGCTGTCCCTCTGCATCCTGTCCTCAGCGTACTCCGAGCTGCGCTCCCAGATCTCGTCGCCTACTTTCACCGGGGCTGACTCCTTCTACGTGCGTGTCAATCTCAACATTGAGCCTCTCGGTGACCCACCGTCTATGGGTGTGTCCTGTGATGACATCATACATGTCACAGACACAAGGTACAAAGGGAAATACCACTGGCGCTGTTCGCTGGTGGATCCACGCACAGCCAAGCACCTGCAGGCAGGAACCATGCCCAACTATAACAGGTACGCTGGTTTTGAGCCATAAAGTAGGAAAAATAAGCTCTAAGCACCTCATTTTAATGATGTAACATTTGGAGTATAAATAACTTAAATAACACTATTTTCCATTTAAGGGCACAGCAGTTGTTACTTGTAAGGCTACGGAAAATGGCCCTGGAGCAAAAGGACTTCAAGAAGAAGGTGGTAAATCTGCTCATATTCAAATGACAGACAGTACAGTATAAAATAAGCTGAGTTTCAATCACTAACCAAACTATTACAGAACTTATATAACTTTTTTCTTCATTTTCATTCATATAGTTCTTGAAGAAAACATCTGGGAATGTTCGATTGGTCAAGGCAGTGGACCCCAGTTGCCGTGGGTTTGGTTCCACACAGCAGGTCCTTTACACACTCAGCAAACGTAAGAACCCCCCACTATTCTCAGAGAGTACAACACCAAATCCTTGTTCTTTTTGAATAAAGGCATCCATTTGTCCTTGATTATGTATCTGTGTATGTGTGCACTTTGCATTAATGCGTGCATACCCGCGTGTGTGCCTGTCCTCTCAGGTCACGACGAGCACCTGATCCCGTACAGTTTAGTGCAGCCGGTGCAGGTTCAGACTAAACGGCCGGTCATTTTCTCCCCCTCCCTTCTCTCCCGCGGTCTCATAGAAAGACTGCTGCAACCTGCAGAGTCTGGTTTGAACTTCAACACCTGCCCACCAGGTATGCAGACAGCATACACACTCATTCACACATGTGATTTACAAACATCGTCCAACTCAATGAAGCAAAACATCGATAATTCCTCATTTAACCACCGCAATACCTTCTTTCCTCTGTTTTTCTGTGGTTTGCAGAGCCTATTCAGGCTTCAGAGAGACAAGACAAAAGAGTATTCTTGTTGGATTCCTGCACTCCAGAGCAGGCTCTGGGCATACGGCTGCAGTCAATACAGGATGTCATCAGCCAGGTAATGAATAAACACATCATATAGTCTTTATTTTCCTTCTGCTTCACAAAAACACAGTAACACCTTCTAAACACTCAATTGGGCCTCATTTGGCCCTGTACTTCTCAGTAACAAACACCCCTTTAAGAGAGTGCTCAATAAGCAATCACAGCTATTACCTGTAATGGCCAATTCATTTTATAGAAAGAGAAAGATGGCCATGTTAATAATGATGAATGTTCTTTATCATACGTTATCCAATTATCTCTCTTCGTCTCTGTTTCAGGACAAGCACTGTCTGCTAGAGCTGGGGCTGCCCAGTGTTGAGGGCTTGTTGAGACAGGGGATTTACCCTATCGTCATACACATCCGCCCTAAGAACAAAAAACACAAGAAGCTGAGGTAAGTGCACTTTCATTTGCTGTGCAAGGAAGTTTAGTGCTACAGTAAGTTCACATCAGAAACTAAACATGATTCACATTTTAGTTGAAAAATGCATTTTATGAGGCATTCTGGTGGCCCAGGAGTCTAAGGCTCTGCTCATGTATTTGCAACATCCCCGTTCATTTTTGGTCACCTCTGTGTTGTCTATATTCTATTCCATCTACAGACACATAGACCACTCACATGCAAAAAGAGAATCCAAGTTTTTTTTTTCTGCTGCTTACCGCCTTCCCACTCTTGAAACAGGAAGTTTTTTCCACGGTGTGGGGACGATAGTGTGATGGAGGAGGTGTGCCAGGCCGAGGAGTTACAGCTTGAGACGCTGCCTTTGTTCCACTACACCTTGGAGCCCAGCACCTGGAGCTGCACTGAAGAGCTGCTTGCAGCCATACGCAATGCCATCGTTAGCCAGCAGAGTGCAGTAGCATGGGTTGAACTGGATAGGCTGCAGTAGAAGACAGAACGTACAGAAATACAGAATGTGGATGTCGTTATCCGCAGCACAAACTAGATTCTCCTGCCTGTGAGTAAATGATCTGGCAGCTGCCAGCAGGCACCAAACCGCAGCCAGGTTTCTATGTTTTCATGTATATAGCCAAGCAGGACTGGCTACAAATGGTGAAATGTAAAAAAAACAAAAACAAAACAAAACAGGACAAGACATGACCTAGGCAAATAAGGCCAAGTACATGTTGATACAGACATACCTGTAGTTAGCTTCTTTTATCAACAGGAATTATGTCATGATGGTCGACTTACATTTTTATTATATAATTGTACTTTGCTCGAGGGATCACACAAGGTTCTCATTTTTAAAGGCATTTGGATCACTGGTCATTCAGTGTTGTTTGAAGTGGAAAGTAAAGCTGTGAGGGAGATACAAAGAGACTCAAAGGTATGGGTGAGGAGGATAGCTGTATGTATAATGTACATACAGTAGTAATGTAAATTGTTGGATATTTTAGATGGGCTATGTATGACTGAAGGTCACCAAGCGCTGCCTTTACTTACACTACATTGCACAGCAGAAGCTGTAGTTCACTGTGGCCAAATGGTTTAGTTTTTCCACTGACAAATCTTCTTTTTCCTTTGTAACCAGTTTAAATAATAAATTAATACAAAAGTAATGGATTTTTGCCTCACTTGTATGCTCAAATACGCAACACACTTGATCTGATTGATTTTTATATTGAAATATAACAGCAGCAGCAAACATTTAGACATGAGTACGGTATCCATCTTATAATACCAATAATATGAAAGATGAAAAAATATACATTTGTAATGGAAAACAAAAATTTAGTAGACTGACTCAACTAAACTAGACTATTTTTCTATGGAATAAAGTCCTGCATAACTCCCCTGCCTCTTTGCAAGTTTTTATGCTTGTTCACTACCTATACTATATTTCTATTAACTCACACTATAAAAATACTATATATTCTCATTAAAAGTGACAAAAATGCTGTGGTCCTCTGAGGCAAAACTACCTGGAAGTGTTAACATTATTTTGTCCGCATGGGCATCCTGTTTATAATAAAATCTTGCAAAACTCTTGAAAAGCTGTTTATGTTAAGTTTTTGTAATTACAGTTTCCTCACAAATCAAATTTAATACAGTGCTACACCAGGGCTCAGCAATTAGGTTCAAACATGGGCCAGTTTTTTGAGGATTTTACATTGGAGGGCCAATAAGCGGCACAGTGGAAACACATGCCTATATGTTTTGTTTATTTATAACTCTGTTTAGGGTTAAATCTGCAGGCAGATGTAATTTCCCCATGCAGCTTATTTTAATACTCATTTGGCTAAATATGACTCATACACAAAAATGTGTACTGTGCTGCACTTGACTAGAGACGTTCTTTGTTATCCACACACAGTGGCCTGCTTCATTCATGGTTGACTGGAAGTACTGTAGTCTACTACACCACAAACCTCCACCTGCACCCCTCAGATCTGCCAGCAGCTTGCTCCTCTGGGCCCCCAGTACCAGGCTCCGCAGTACTCTTATTATCATTATTTTCTTTATGTTGTGTGTTCTATGTTATCAATACTGTAGCACAAATTAAATGTATTATTATTATTACTATCAACACCATTTCTGTTCAGTTGCCACCTATTTGTGTGTGTGAAAATCTGTTATTGTCGAATACACTAAAGTTGTGGAATTTAAACAGTATTGGAATTCAGACTTAAATTTTAATTTCTGGTAGGCTTATTAGATGTAATTTCAGCACCATGCACTGTTCAAACAGCATGGTGCATCCTCTCCTCTTGTGGGGACAGTATAGAAGTAACATATTCATTGGGTTTTACATGAGCCATGTGTTTATTTTGTTACCTGCAGTAGATTTGTTAAAATGTATGCAAAAGTTTTGATGCAAATTATTAAAGTGAAAACTTCAGCTTTTGTCAGGGGGACAAGTATATTTTCTGGAGGGCCAGATTTGGCCCACAGGCCGCTATTTTCCTACCACTGCTTTTTCTTCTTTGGCATAAAAACAGTTACAATTTCCTCTTCCACAAAGTGTTCATATACAGAATATCAAAATATGCATCTTATAGTGTGCAGAACAAAAGTAAAAAAAAAAAGACAAAAACAAACTCTGAGCTAAGGGGAGTTACAGTTCATATAAGACACTTTTGTGGTTCTTCACATGGCTTAAAGACTGCAGGAGACTCAGACTGTTCGCCTACCACTGCTTAACAGTATATACATGACGTCATGTTTCCTGTGCTCGCACGCCCTCTGGTGGTCGGTGTCGGTGCTCCCTGCTCCTCCTCCCCTCTCTGATCAACAACCAGTCCGGTGATATCATATGCTGGCTAAACCTCCACACAGAAGCAAAATGGCCGATAGTAAACTAACCGATCATACAGCGTCTGACAGTCATCAAGGGGTTATGCATGTTTTGTTTACAGCTTGAGAACTACAGTCGTGCAAAAAGGATACTCGCCTTTCCGCGTTTTTTTCTACAATTAACATTTCGCCTTTCGGTGATGTCATTTCTTATTCAACTTAGCCTTGAAAGCCTCGAAGAACTAGCTCGCTAAGCTAGCTACCTTGCTAGCCTGCTAGCGGTAGGTCTGCAAGAATTTTTGCACAGAAGCACTTTATGTCCTTTGTGATTCCCGAGGTGAGTATTTAACGTTAACCTTATTCGATTCGATTGCTTTCGTAATGTGTGTGCTGATTATTAACGTTAATTATTTCCGCGTTTACACAGATACAAACATTTGGGGTTCTCAGTTTAGAAGAGCTTCGCTTGTAGTGCGTTGCAATGCCGAGGAAACGTCACTGAAGTTCGTCGTTTAATTAGGCCCCGTCGAGCGTTACTGATGAACCAGCCTGCTAGCAGTATGTTCACTGTTCGTAGTGTTTTTGTGCCCACCTTTAACTTCCGTAATTTATGTTAATGAAATGTACTGTTTGAAATTAAGTGGCTTATCTTTAGCTAATATGACGTGCCTGCAGTCTGCAGACAACTGCGTACAGGTTAGATTCGTCGAGCCGCGCGACGGAGGCACCTTGCTCCGGGACAGCCTGCCGCCGTGAGCCCCAGCTCTTCAGGTCACGGTACACTGCTCAGCGGCTGCTTCAAAGTCGGCTATCCTTAGTTCGTTGCTCACCCAGGTCAAGCTTTTGATGGTCTCTAGTGGCTGCACAGCTATTCTTTGCCGATTATTTACATGAAAATCAGGTCGTTTGCTCGGTATATGGCTCCAATCATCTGGTTTGTAGGGACTCTGGTGCATTATACCAACTGTGTATTCAAGGTAATGTCAGCTGGCCTATTTATGCAGGACACAGTGAGAGGTTATTGCCATACGTTGTCAAATTAGCGTACATTAGCGGTCTGTGACATGTTGCTAATTATGTGCAGCTTAGCCGACAGAAACACTGGGCCCAGTCGTATTTACAGCTCTCTGGTAAGATCCGTTTACGATCCCGCAGACAACCGGTCCCTCTCAGCCCCCAAGTAGTATGTTTCGCTTTCAATTAAAACTGGCTCACGTGACTTGAGTATAAGTTGTGTTTTTGCGTATCGCATTCAGTGTGTTAACTTTTGGCAGGTGTCAGGTCAGTGAGACTATGCCCTTCTTAGCACTGGACGGGTCCCGTCATGCACTGGCATTAAAGCCAGTATCCCCTGGATAATGCTGTCATTACAGTTACTGTAATGCAAACGGATGATTGTTGTAGAGTTTGAAGTCACTTGTTTGTTTGGCTACTGTCTGTGTTGTCGGTTGGAATTGCAATCGTTTGCTGGTTAATGAATTATGCAGTGAGAAGCTAGGCTACCACGCGCTGTTGTCATGTTGTCTGCCCCTGGTTAACATTACATTCTTTACAACATTCACTGTGTAGGAGTATGCTTGGCAGGGATCTCCTCAAATGCATATTATTCATGTTGAGTTAAGGTTTGAACTGTGTGTGTGTGTGTGAGTGTGTGAGAGACAGAGAGAGAGAGAGAGAGAGAAAGGTATGCTTTTGTGAGCATTAAATTACTTTCAGTGTGGCTTGATGTGTAGCCTAAATAATTGAATGTGTACATTTCTGTTCACAGACAGGAGAATCAGGAAAGGGAACAGCAGTTCATGGAAGACAAGAAAAAGAAGAAAGAAGATAAAAAGAAAAGGGAAACCTCTCAGAAGGTAGACAGATTCACTAAATTGCACGGCTCACTTTGCTGATATGTTTTGCAGATAATCTGTGTGATATTCCTGCTTTTTATATCATAATCACTCATTTGGCCAGGATTGTTTTTGTGGACTGGACATCTGAAAATTACCTTGCCATTTTCACTGTTTTATTAGGTAACTGAAGTTTTAGAGCTTTGGGAAGGATTTTGTCATGTTTGGAAATTGTAAAAAAGCGAATGTCATTTTATAATTTTCTTAATGTTGGTGTAAACATTTCCTTGCTAGTAATTGTCTTCTGCCTTATATCTGACTCGCTCTTTGTATTTTAGGTGCCAGAACAGAAAATCAAAGGTATGTTTTTTTTTTCTTTTGCTTTTGTCATTATCACATTCTTCTTCCTTTTATCAGTCACTATTTCACATGATAATGTCTGTGGTATAGCTTGTATGTGTTATTGTTAAATGTGCTGTAATCAGCAGTACACAGTTCTTTATAAGAACTTAAATGTATTGTGAATACCAAGGGAATTATTGCACAGGGTTATGCACGTACAGTACCAGTCAAAAGTTTGGACTCACTTTCTCATTCAAGGGAATGGAAACGTGTGTCCAAACTTTTGACTGGTAATATATGTGCTCACACTTCAGACACTTAACAAAGTGCATTTTCTTTGACTGTTAGCTACTTGGTAACTTACCCTATCTGTAACCCTCATTGATTTAGTCTTTTTATTGTACTAAAGTCTGCTGGTGACTCACAACCTTTATTATTTGTTTATTCCAGTGCCAGAATCAGCCAAGCCCTCCTGTACCCAGCCGCTCGCCACCCCAGGCTCAGTGTCCCCCAGCCCTGGCCCTATTGCCCCCTCATCCCCCAGTCCTGGTGCAGCCGGGGTTTCTGCACAAGTTCCTCCTGGTGGTGGGAACAATGCAAAGCAGCGGACTGCTGTGGCCAACGGACAGCCCTCCTCCCCCTCTGGAAGCCAGACCTCCCAGCAGCAGCGATACATGTCCAGAGAGGTACCACCGAGATTTCGCTGCCAGCAGGACCACAAAGTGCTACTGAAGAGGGGCCAGCCACCGCTGTCCTCCATGCTGCTGGGGGGAGGAGGAGGGGAAGGGGGGTGCAGGAGGGGTTGGAGTGGGCAGTGGCTGGGGAGCCACCTCACCTCTTTCCTCACAGGGAGCAGATAACCCCAATGCAAACACAGCTGGAGCCACAGGTGGGTTGATGTCCCAGAGCAGAAAAGATAAACAAGTTGAATATGTAGTCTACTGAGTACCACCAACAAGAGTGATCTTGTTGAACTTGCTTTTGTTAAGAAACACCGCTGCACTTTGTACAGTTTTTCCAACAGCCATTAAAATTATTTTAAAACAGCACACAATCCATCAACATTACAGTATATAAAATCTACTTAAATTGTAGTTGTAAAGTCGTAGATGACCACAGTGATATGTATTACTGACTAGTAATCTCTAGTAATGGCACCACTAGTTGGTACATTCTGCAAGTCATTAGTTAGTATAGTTAGTGTTTAAATTGTCGATTAAATGAATGGTCTCAATTTTTTTCCATCTAGATTCCAACCTGGGTTCATCCTCTCCTTCACCCCCCACTTCCTCCTCATCCTCATTATGTGTTGCTGGTCTGTCGTCGTCTTCTACTACTACTACTACTACTTCAACTTATGCAAATTCCACATGGGGGGCAGGCTCTGTCAGCCAGTCCTCCTCTCAGGGCTGTGGGAAGGTGATTGTGGATGGGACTGACCTGGAGGATTGGCCTAGCATCCTAGGCGGGGCCAAATTGAATTCTGATGGGGCTGGAGGAGGGGTGCAGGAGCAAGACTGCCCCAGTAACAACAACAACAGTAGTGCCTCATGGAGTGAGAGAAACATCCAGCAGAAGGGAGGAGCAGTAGGAGGAGGAGCAGGGAACATGGACAATCCCTCCCCACCTCGTTCTTCTCCTCTATCCTCCTCGTCGTCGCTTAATGAATGTGTTCAGTCAAGTGGTGGTGTGTGGGGATCATCCACCTCCTCTCAGGTGGAGGCAGGGCTGGGATCAGCAGCATTTTACAATTCCAAAGTCTCCCATCTTCTTCCTGGGCCTCAGGAGAGCCCTGTAGGTGGCAACAGCAGTGTCCCTGGTGCCAATTTCAACCCCAACGTGAACCCCTCCGCCTGGCCTGCCCTAGTGCAGGGTGGGACATCAACTTCGGCTAGCGACGGCCTTCCTTTACACTCGTCCATTACATCAGCTTCCTCGTTCTCTGCCAGCACCACCCTCATCACCACTCACTCTCTTTCATCTGTGAATCAAACTAGCCTCCATAGGCAGAACACTGAGACAGCTGTGGTAGCCAGGAGTGGAGAACAGCAGCAGCACTTGGGAAACCCAGGACTGGAGCTGGGTTCAGACGGAGATGTGCGAGGAGTAGGGGCAGGACCAGGACCAAATCAAGAGGGTGGCAATGAGAGGGAGAGTGTTGCTGGTGTCGAAGAAGGGAGTGGGAATCTCTCTGGCTCTTCATCTTCCTCCTCTGCTGCCTCTTCCTCTTGGAGATCCATGCCTCCAGTGTCCTCTGACCTCAGTGCAGGTGTCTCACAGGCAGATGGGTGGAGGGGAGGGGGGGCTGGAGCTCAAGGGCAGGAAGGGAATGTATGGGGCTTTGGTAGCCAGGGTGACAAGGCAGGGTGGGGCATGGGAAATGATGGTGGCTCAAATACCCCAGTGGTATCTCAGGGAGCGTGGGAAGATGGGAGTTCAGAAGGAGAGTGGGGTGGCACAGCCGGAGGTGTAAGTTCAAGTAACTTAGCAATAGGAAGTGGAAGAGGAGGAGATGGGAGTAGTAACAGCAGCAGTAGTGGAGGCAGTGTAGGTGTTGGTGGCAGCGTTTTGCAGGACGCTGCCTCACCAAAGTTTGCAACTATGACAAAAGCTTGGGACAATCAGAAAGGGATGGAAAGTGGGGATGGGGCAGTTGGGGAATGGGAAGGAGGAGGAGGGCAGGGTGGGGGCACTGGAGGTGGAGGACCTTCATCCTCTAGCGGAGGAGGGTCCACAGCTGGAAGTGGTGGAGGAGGGAGCGGTAGCGGACATAAGCAGGAGCAAGCCTCGTCTGTGCGCAACCACTCCAACCAGACCTCCAATGCTGAAGTGGCCTTACTTAGCATGCTCAATCGATCTGACTTGGATCCCAGGGTTCTGTCTAACACGGGCTGGGGGCAGACCCAGATTCGACAGAATGTGGCCTGGGACCTGGACACCACAACAGGAGCAGCAAACAGAAATGAAAGAAGCACTTCATCTTCCTCTGCATTCTCATCAGGAACCATGAACACTACCACTAGTCGCGGACCTGGGTACCCATCTAACACCAGTTCAATAACTAACGATCCATCTGCTGGTAGTCACACAAGCAGCATGAACTCTGGCCCTGCTTCAGTGAGGGATGGTTGGGATGGTGGTGCTCCGCAGTCCACCTGTGGTTCTCACATGCCTGGTAGCACTATAAAGAAGCCAGGAACACCAGAAGGCGATATGGAGGGCAACCAGGCAAAGGCAGCTCGAGGCTGGGGTGAACTCCCACCTGAAAACCAGGGCAAAGGATGGGGGACTGAAGAACAACAATGGGGGGATCGCAGAAGAGGAGGAGGGAACTGGAGAGACTTTGGAGAACAGGGTAGTGGGTGGACTGATGGTCCAGAGGAAAAAGGGACAGGGGGATGGAAGGGGACAGGAAGAGGGGAGGTAGGTGGTTGGGGAGGAAAGTGTGGAGGGGGAGGAGACTGGGGACAGAGAGACTCCATACCTGGAGGTGGGTGGGGAGATGGCCGAAGCAGAGGTGGAAGCAACTCTGATGAAGGATCTTCCTGGGGTAATTTGGAGGAAGGGGGATCTCAGCGTGGAGGATGGGGAGGGGGAGGGGGAGATGTGGGTGGAGGCAAATCCCACCAGGACTGGGGGAGTGCTAAGCCCCACACAGCAGCAGCACAGATACCAAACAGCCAAGTGGCAACAATGAAAGCCCCAAATCAACAGCAGCACCAATCACAGGGTCAGCAGCCACCAGGAGGACCCATGCAAGGAGGGTGGAACAGCCGGCCTAATGTTGGAGGTGGAGGTACACCATCCAAGAATCAGAACCAAAGTTCGGGCTGGACTTCTGGCCCAATCCCCCAAATCTCCGGTGGTGGGGGTGACACCCTGGAGCCTAGTGGCTGGGAAGAGCCCTCCCCTCAGTCCATCAGTCGCAAAATGGAAATCGACGATGGCACTTCAGCCTGGGGAGACCCAACCCACTACAACAGCAAGAATGTGAACTTGTGGGACAAAAACAGTGCTACACCGGGCCAAAGCCACAGTCAGCAGGCCCCACCACCCACCATGCAGCAACAGCCACCTAGAAGGCAGCAAGGGATGCAGCACAGCAGGGACACAAACCCTGGCAACGCAGCAGTCGGTGTGTAGACATTTTGCTATTATAAATATCTGTTCATTTGACAACCAAATTTGATTTGGCATCAGAAGTGTTCTAAAAAGTATTGTTAATTTTCTTAAATTACTCTTCAGTTTATATGAGCTGTATATATTTTTTTGTCTTGTCCTTCATTCCAAATGTCAGAAACTGCTCACAAATATCTTTGCTAAAGTCAGCCTAATTGACCTCACTCACTCTTGCCATCATAATCACACATTTAACTTGCTATTTTCCTTTGGCGCATTGTAAAGCAAATTGTTCATTGTCATCAATCTCCAGGCCCTGGTATGTGGGGAGGTGGTGCACAATCTGTTGATAATGGTACCACTGCTTGGGGCCAGTCATCAGATACAGCAATAGGGTGGAGTGAACCAGATGAACCCGGAAAGACTTCTGGCTGGGGGAACCCTTCACCTAACCCTGGTAAACCTGGTAAGAATAGACATTTTGTGTAATTCAACTATTACAATATCTGAGTTGTTGATGCTCAGTCTCAAACATTATGACTACCAATGTTATCATAACCATTTGTTTTGTTTTTGCTGAAGGCAACAAGTCGATGGAAGGCTGGGGTGGGAAGGGAGAGGGATCTGTGGCAGCCTCCCGGCACCCCAGCTGGGATGAGGAAGATGATGGTAGCGGAGGGGTTTGGAACAGCACTGGCTCCCAGGGAAGCAGCTCGTCCTTTAACTCTGGAGGCTGGGGTCAGACTCATGGCGGAAAGAGAGGCAACATAAAGGTGGGGAAAATGAAATCCCAGGACATTCAGGTTTATGTGGGCTCTCTTGACTCATTGTTTTAAATATTAAAAACCGAAAGCTACCTTTGAGAGGACAGTCATTTTATATTTTGTGACAAAGCAGGTCTTATTTTGTTTTGTAACGTCCCTCAATATTGTCATTTGCATTTTTATTCATTCATTTTTTTAATTATTATTTGTTAACTGAGAGTAATGTTTGAATTTCCTAAAGGGTGGAGGAGGGGACAGCTGGATGAACCCAGTGTCACGCCAGTTTTCAAACATGGGTCTTCTGGTAAGATTCATTCATAATTAAATAGATTTAATAGTTCTAGCTATTTGAAAGAGCAACTGTAATGTGTCATTGATGTTGTTCTTGATTGTCGCACTGCTCTCTTGATTGTCACAATTTTACTGATATTGTTGTAATGAAGAATGGATTGTCAGTGAGCTCTGTGTTACAGTTCTCTTTTACTAGATAACTTTGTTATTCCTTAGGGTGATGACCCAAGTGTTGATAAGAAGATGGAAGGAGACAAGAGAGGAATAACTGACTATAATGGAGAGATGAGGAGGGGAGGAAGAGGTGGAGGGGGTTACCGGATGCCTAGTTCCAAAGACATGGGTCCTGTTGACATGGGGCCCTATGGTGAAAAAGTATGTTTCCTTTACAGCAAGTGTTCTTTAAAGTGCCCATAAAACTGCTTAACCGTGATTCCATGTTCAGTGTTGATGAACTCTGCGTGGAAAAACAACAATCGGATGAGAAATCTTCAACTACAAATTCATTGCGATTTATTGCATGGTTTCCATTTTACTCTGCTCCAGATGGGTGGCCATGGAGTGTTTGTTGGCAGTGGCGGAGGGATGCCACAGCCTCGAGGGATGCACCAGCCTGGCATGCATCCCATGAACCCCTCCCAGGGGTTACGTGCTCAAGTGCCTCATCAGTTCCTGTCTGCTCAGGTCCGTTGTCTTCTTTGTCTGATGTTATTAGTTAGAGTGAGTTAGTTATGTATGATTTCTGTACTAAATTAATATTGCCCATGCGGCTGATGCTGCGTGTAAATAGTTGGAGAGGTGGAGGGAGAGAGATGCAGTAAACCCATAGTGATACTCTGGGCAGTTGGTTAGTTGGCTGCTGGCTAGCAGAATAATTTATTGCCTAACCACCTTAATTGTCTGGCTATAGATAACACAAAAGTGGCTTTTTGGCCATTAACACAATGTTTAGACATAAAACAATTACTTTATCTTCTTTATTTCACAAGTTCTGTTTATTTAATTGTTTTTCCAGCACACATAAGCAACATCTTTAGTTCTCTCTGACACATCTTTCATCAGACACCTTGTAAAATTACCAAGCAGGAGATGACGCCTTAGTTGTCTAATTCATCTCACCTTATAAATGAATGCAGGCCCGCACTTGTTGCATCTTGAAGTCTCTTTGTTTCTGAAAAAATGCAACCACGTCGTAAGGAGCGGCTGCTCAAAATCACTAGCAGAAGATACTATCTGCCCTCTTGCACACAAATTCAGTCCCACAGCAATAAATAAACTGTCTTACACAATTGTGTGGTAGATGGGACAGCTGAGATAGCTTTGAGTGACAGCTATTTATATGCATAGATTTGTAATGAATGGAGTTTAATCACTTAGAGTCTTATGGTTGGTATTATCACTCAAGGTTTCTGTATCTATTAGCTATATATAAATGAATTCCTGTGACATACAGGTGCCGGGTCCTATGCTGAAGCAGATGCCCTCTCCTGGTGGCAGTGTGGGTGGAGTGGTCGGAGGAGTAGGAGGTGTCGGAGGTGTCAGTGGTGTTGGAAGTGTCGGAGGGGTCGGTGGTGTTGGTGGAGGAATGTTCCCTCCTCAGATTTCCCCACAGCAGCTAGCAATGCTCAGCAACATTTACCCCCACATGCAGCAGTTCCATCTGGTGTGTGCCTAATGTTAGATTGTTGATTGATGTTTTGATTCGTCACATTGAAATATTTATTTCAATGTTGACGGTTTTGCACAACAGCCTGCGTAACTCTGTATTGGAATATCTTAAGATGCATGGTGAATTGTAGTAAACTCACCCCTTATAATGTACTCACAGTGTCTGTGTGTGAACACTAGCTGTAATATTCTTTGTTTACCTCCATCTCTGACCCTTTCTGCCCTCCAACCCACAGGCTTGTCAACTCCTGCTACAACAGCAGCAGCAGCAGCAGCAGCTCCTGCAGAACCAGAGGAAGTTTCCTCAGCCTCAGCCTCTCAGGCAGCAGCCAGACCCACAGCAGGTGAGCATTACTCTTTCATCATGTAGGCTAGAATCTGTTAATGTTTATATGTTGGCAAATAAAAGTTTTAACTCACCAAGTCTATTTGTGACCGTTCACTGTACTTTGCAGTTATTCTGATTTATGTTCTTGAATCTCATCCTTCTCAGCTGGCAAGGATTATGGCTATTCTGCAGCAGCAAAGACAGCATCAGCATGGCGGAGTTGGAGGAGCAGCAGCAGGAGGGAGCTCCAAACTCTCCCCGTCTCACCTGGGCCTATCCAAACAGCCCATGGTAGACCCCCTTCCGCATCCTGGGATGGGTGGCCCCTTATCAGACCTTCATGCCAAAACCCAAGGGATGTACTCGGGTGAGTCCTACGAGCAAATTGTTTGTGGGTTAGACTGCTTTGGTTAGAAGTGATGCAGTCAGCTCTATATGTTACTATAAATAAAACTGGTACGGTACATTAAGTCATCAGATCCAGAGATTTAGGATCAAGTGTGCACTAGGCTAATAGCATGAACCTGAAGTGGTCTTGTCCACCTACAGCATTCAGAGCATCTGTTTGTCTAGGTGGGCCAATTAGAACCATCCAGTCATATCCATCTAATTTGTGTCAACACAAGCACATGTTGCCTTTGTCATCACTGTTGCTGTAACAACAGTCTTCCATTTTAAACAGCTTCTGGCCTTCATTACTTTGTGTTCAGTGTCACTGCGATTGCACAAATTTGGCCGGGGAGGGGGGGGGGTACATTTACCAGCTTAGCCAAAGTCTTAATTGAACTGAACATGAGTAGAATGCAGTATAGCCATGAATATTTGTGTTTTTCCTCTCGTTAGGGCTTGCCCCTGGCGGTAACCTGTCAGGATTGGAGCTCGGTCCCATGATGGGAGGGATGAAGGACACAGGAGGACAGCAGTCCCGCTTCAAATGGATGATGGAGGGACATTCCCCAGCTCCATCTCCCCCTGACACAAACCTTCACAAGAATGGTAGGTTAACAGATGGTTTGTAACATGATTTTTTTCATAGGCAAGATTCACACTTTAGGAAAACACACCTCCCACACTGCTGTCAATCTGGTCTTAAATTGCATTCATTCACAGTGTATCAGAATGAACCACTGTAAATCGGTGATTTGAAACATAATTTTGACATAATAATGTCAATCTGTTTGACCTTATTTCTTTCTTGCACGCCATTCCCAAGGCCCTTTACCCAGCGCTCTAAAGGTGAGAGGAGGATCCCCTTACTCCCAGTATGAAATGCTGGGCGGTGAAGGTTTAGGTATTCCCCCTCAAGGCTCTGCAGACAACTGGCACCGAACCCCTGGGAGTAAAATGGGGAACAAACCTGCCACATCCAGCTGGCCTCCAGGTGAATCTGTTTGTCTCTGCTTCTTTTTACTATATGATGAATTGTGATTAGAGAAGGTGGAGACAACAGATAATTTAATTTCAGCTGAGGCTCAAATATGCAGGGTGCCATATGTTTATTAGGCAGGCGGCAATCTGTCATGTGTTTGTGTGTGTCTTTAGTACATGGATGCAAAAAACAAACTAATTACATCCCTTTGCTCCTATTTTATAGCTCTCCAATACATACAAATGTTAGGTTAAACATAGGGGTGTCACGATTTCAATTCTAAATCGAAAATCGATCGAAATTAGCGTTCGATTTTGATGGGTTTACTACAATGATCAGTGATTCTCCCCTTTTTTTTTCTTTTTTTTTTTCCTCCCCTCTCCATCCCCGCCTACTTGCGAATGTCCGGTGCGTGTCCGAAAAATAGTAACAACATTTCAAAGACGACACAGCGTAGCTTACCGGTAGCCTGCCGGTGATGAAACTCAAGCTGTTGCTGTAAACTACCCTTCTGCCATCTGGTGGCTCTTCTTTTTGTTTTTGTTTTTAACAGTTTGTTCCCAATTGACTGATAAAATAGTTATTGTTGTTAGAATTGAATAAATTATTTAAATGTGACCACAGTGTTTTAGTGTGGTACATTCCAAAAAAAATATGGTTATATTTAAAAAAAAAAAAAGTGGGATCAGCACACCCCTCAACCACCAGATTTGGTTATCTTCTTTGTGTTTGACTTAAAAAATTGCAGTAGCATTATAGCATTTCATTTCAATCACTCAATATGTTTTCTGTTCTGATGATAGAGTTCCAGCCCGGTGTGCCCTGGAAGGGAATCCAGAGTAGTGGAGACCCAGAGTCTGACCCCTACATGACGCCCGGTAGTGTTCTTGGCTCCCCAGGACCCCCAACCCTTAACGACTCTGACCACCAGTTACTGCGAGACAACATAGGTATTTGACTAAATGTACCAAATATTTTGATGAGTACAGCTGTTTGTTTCAGCAGAGTCTTTTCTTTCCTGACATTTAAAAGTATCACATACAGATCTCGAAAATCATGACATTTGTTGAAGTAATACATGAGTTCAAAGTTCTTTGGTTCACAAGTAAAACCAAAGCATAGATTACATGGGCTTACTATTGTAATGGAATTCAATTTGATTGATCAGTTTTGATTAGCAAGAGCTTTAAGCGAAAGTCTTAAGTTATATTGGCCCTTTGAAGCCACAACTATTTCCTATGAGGATTAGGGCTGAGCAATAAATACATTCATCACTGTTATCATTGTAAAATGATGGACATTTTAAATGGTGAATAATGATACAGAATTCTATTGAATTATTACTGCAAAACAATAGCTCAGATTTCAGTCACAGAAAACATGGAATACCAACTGAAAATTAAATTTCCACTTTTGTTTCTTATTACCATATAGTCCAGTGTAACTCAATTAAATTTCTCAACTGTAGATCTTCTGTTATTGTGACTTACCTTTTTGTCCCCCATGTTGCCCAGCCCTAATGAGGATGCAAGGTTGAACTTGTTCAATAACCGATTCCAAAGCAATTTTCAGCATATTGCTGCATTTTCGTTGGATCAAGAATGAATGTTTGTCATTCACTGACTCACTCCTCATCGTTAAAACTCACAAGTGAGGCATGCAGCGGATGCAAATGCAGCCAAGTTTTACTTTTTTCTTTAAATCAGTAGTTTTTTTTAAATACTTGAAGATGAATCAAATCATCCAGACTTGTTTTAGGGGAAAGTGCATTGCCCAGCATCCTAAATACAGTATGTTTTCTTACTTCTCTTAGTGACATTCACAAAGGAGGATATACATATATTTTGGAAAATCCCTGAAAACATGCTCCAGTGCTATTTATTGGTATAAAGTCTTTGGTCAAAGGTTTGACAAACAGTGTTCCTCACAGGCTCTGTCTGCAGTCCAGCTGAACTATATTTGCCTTGTCGTGTTTATTACAGGATGTGTTTTCAGATAACCTTGTAATGTTTTGTAGGGCCAAACCCCTCCCTCAACACCTCGCTGCCTTCACCTGGTGCCTGGCCCTACAGTGCCTCAGACAGCCCCCTCAGCAATGCACACAGCACAGGTATGTTTTGATTAGTTAAATCTTTTTATTGCATTTTGACTTTAGAATCTAATTCATGACTTTAGACTCAGTTGTTACTGAGTTATTTGCTTTTCAGTTTCTTGATTTCTGTTATAATTGTTTTCACTGTATTTTACTGGTGTACAATTTATGCCTTTTCTACAAAGACGCCAAAGCAGTTAGCGATACTGTGTCCTCTCCACTCCCATTTCTGTGGTTTGTTTGTGAAAACTCATTTTCCCCCTCTTTTCCCCACCGCCCCATTTCCTCTACAGGAAAGTACTCGGAGTACAAGCCCAGCTGGCCCCCAGAGCCCATCGGACAAAACAAGTTGTGGAAGACCAATCGCAACAGCTCACAGCTGCCACGCCCCCCTCCTGGCTTAACCAATCAGAAGCAGGCCTCACCTTCCCCATGGGGCAGTGGAGGCCCGCGGTTAGCTCGGAGCTGGGGAGGGGGTGGGATGAACCAAGAGTCAAGATTTGGGCCAGGTACTGTTTTCAGGGGAAAGATTTAATTATTACATAACTGCTTGTCTACTTCACTTCACTATATACAGTATATATGAAGTCTCAGGTCTGACTACAGTAACATGGAAGCTATAATAAAAGTTGTACTTATGTAAGTCATCTTCAGTGTTGTCTTTGTGTTTGTCTTCAACTATGATATCCTCACTAATTCGTCCCGGTTCGTCCTTGTCCTCCTTTCTGTTTGTCTCTTCTTGTCTTTATAGGCTCAGCTTGGAGCGATGGTGTGGCCTCTAGAGGCAGTTGCTGGTTGCTGCTGAGCAACCTGACCCCTCAGGTAAGAGTGCGAAAAAGAGGGAAGGACAGATTAGGAGAGATGGAAACCCTGTGAGGGAGAATTCAGGGTTCAGGGATGTTGCAGCATAAGCGACACAAGGAAAATATTTACAATAGTAACACTGTAGAGAATACACAGGAAACGAGAAGAGGGACGTGGGGATTCGGGGAGGACACGCAACAAAAGTCTGCTGCTGGAATTGAACCGCAGACATTGACATTATGTAGCGTTCCTCTTAACCAGTAAGCTGTGCAAGTAACTTAGAATTTGAATTTTCTTATTACCGTTCATCACAGCAGAATTTATCATGGCTATAAAGTAAAATGGCTACCCAGACAGATTTGCCAGGGTTTGAATTTGAAAGCAATAAACCACTGTGGTCATTCATCTGTATTCTCCTTCAGTCTGTCTTATGCAAATGAGACAGAATGATGCGTGACCCAGCCATAATTGGATTGTGAAGTTGGATGAGCCATTTAATCAATTAGGGTTTGCACAAATGACACTAGCATGACACTACTCTGGGAAAAGCATAGGAATTAAAGTGTTTAATGATAAGTCTAGACAAAGTTTTTAAGTTATATAGATTTTTTTTTTCTTAAACAATAATCCATTTGGCCGTACTCAGTGCTCATGTACACACGCTTGTAGGTTTTGCTCCCATAGTTAACCGTGACAGAATTACAGACACAGATTAAAGCCATAGTATACAGTCTCACAACATAATTTAGTAATGTTATTAACGTTCATTTTCGTACACATAACCATTGTTACATAACCTCCTAGATGCCCTGACCTTTTTCTGTCCCTATAATTGATTACTCAAGATTGTGGACAATTACATGAACACATCTCACTCACACACACAATCCTTGAGACTTAACCTTTCTTCTTCTTTCCCTGTAGATCGATGGCTCCACACTGAGGACTATCTGCATGCAGCATGGCCCCCTGCTGACCTTCCACCTCGGCCTGACCCAGGGCAGCGCTCTGATTCGCTACAGCAGCCGGCAGGAAGCAGCCAAGGCTCAGGGTGCACTGCACATGTAGGTTAACATGTAACATCCCTAATACGCATATACTTGACATTGAACATGCTCTTGTTAATCTAGAGAGCATAATCTTTCAACTCTCTTTTAGGTGTGTACTGGGCAACACCACAATCCTGGCGGAGTTTGTGAGTGAGGAAGAAGTTGCTCGCTATTTTGCACATTCCCAGGCCGGAGGGGCAGAGGGGGCCAGCTCAGGAGGGGCGGCGGCCGGTGGGACGCAGGGTTCATCTGGAACAGGCACAGCTGTGGCCAGCAGTGGCGGTAGCTCCCCGGGAAGCGAGCGGGCAGCAGCGGGCACAACTTCAGGTGGAAACGGAAATGGTGGCGGAGGAGGGGAAAGCGGAGCTGCAGTTCTCAGTAGTGTGAGGTCCCCCAGCTCTGGCTGGCAGAGTCTCGATGGTACAGGCAGTTCTTCAGAAACGTCTTCAGCCCAAGGACCAGGGCTGGGGATATTTTCCCAGTGGAGCACTAACGGGGCAGGGGAGGGAGGAGGTGTTGGGGGAGTAGAGTCCGGGAGGTCTGGACTGTGGGGGGGCATGACTGCGGGATACCCCAGCAGCAGCAGCCTGTGGGGGGCACCGCAAATTGAGGAAAGGCACCAAATGGACAGCCCTGCCGCTTTGTTGCCCGGCGATCTGCTGGGGGGAGGAGCTGATTCAATCTGAAGAGCCCCCTCCCATTTGTACGTGTAGGTTTGGACACTGATACAACATACACTGGGATACATATGTACTTACTATAGCACACACACACACACATTTACATGGTATGCATATTAATGTACTACACATTGACACACATGTGCATACATATACATGGTATGCATATTAATGTGCACACACATAAAGCAGAAATGTGAGACATGCTTACACACATTCTCGTGGCCAGACTTAAGCTATTATATAAACAAATGCAGGGACTGTTAGATGTGTATACAGCCTTTTTCCACAGATGAAGATTTCAACTGCTTAGACTTGAAACCTGAAAAAAAAAAGAATGAAAAGTCAGTTGGTCTGAAAGACTTGACTGGATTGCAATGTGCTTAGTAAATAGGGGACTTTTCAACAGATTTACATACACATGCACACACCAAAAACAGACAAGCCTTCAGACAGATGGGCACTGTAAACAGCATTACCTTCATCGTATAAGAGAACTTAAAACTACTACATGATGTGAGGTTCAAGTGCAGTTTGTATTCACATCTCCTTAAAAACAGGAGACCGAATCCAAACACATGCAAACAGCTCTGATTGACAACAAAACTGTATCTTACTGTGTATGTTCAGTTTGGGGTTTTTTTTTTCAGTTTGTTTGTATGTATGGTTTTAATTTTTGAACAGTGAAAATATTGAAAAATGTCATTGTTTTGTTTTCAAAATGCTGACCTCCTACTGTTGTATCTTGCGCACTCTTTCTCTGTTATTCTCTCTTGAACATGTTTGTTACTGTTGCAGTGATAAATGTTAAATTGCTGGCAGTTTGAGGCTATGTTGCATTTCTCCATGTGTCGATACTGTGCGCAGTATCATACACACTTATATGGACATGAGTATGAGTGAGACTGAGACCAAGTAAGTGGATTAAACCACCACAGTTTTGTGCGTGTGTGTGAATGTGAGGACAGTGTGTGTGTGCATGTTACTGCCTGTCATTAATGTGGGCAAGGCTGCTTACTATACAGAAGGTCTATACAAAATGTTTTGAGTGCATTCAGTATACTGCTGACTGTGTGTTAAGAATTATTGGCACTAATGCTTTTTCTCTCATTTGAAGTTGTTTGTTTTTTTAGCAGACTTGTCTTTTTTATTGTCCGACCTGCAATAATAAAAAAGAACATTTTAATGACACAAAGAGCTGAAGGCATACGCGTTGAGAAAATGGACATGCCAAATCTTATCAAACTGTGTGGAATGGGAGGGAGGGGTGGGACGGGTTGTTTACAGATGCAGAGTAAGAGTTACCGTTCGTTTTTAATGTTTTGTTGTTGTGTATTTGTTTTAAATTAAGACAGGCTTTAACACTCCTGTTCAGTGTTTTCGTTTTGAGATTTTACAAAGGAAAAATTTATTTAAACAAATGAGAACAAGATTAATAAAGATGAAAGTATTGGCTTCTAAATGTGTCTTGTGGTCATTTCTGTAATGTTTTTTTTTTTGTTTTGTTTTTGTGTGACTTCATGTTTCTGGATTTTAGACTTTTTTTTTTTTTTTTTTTTTTACATTGAAATTCTTCTATGTTAAAGCTGTCCTAGCTTTAAACTGTCCCTTATCTGTTCATTAAAAACACTGTTGTGCATGTTACATTGATGAATATGACAAAGAAATGACATTAAAGACAAGACAGGGAAAACAAGCGAGCGCGTCCATCTGTCACCCTCATTACTATCTACAAACCAATCCTATTTAATACCCACGTCATCCTACAGTAAGCCACTGCTTACTGTATGAAATGACGGTAAGCAGTGCCCCCTCTGATGCAATTATGAGTGTGCTTGGATGGATGTACTGTTGCTCACAGAAACCTTATTATAGACCAACAATTTTGTTGAGTTCAAGGAATTCCCTGAAATTTTGTGGCAGGATAATTCTCAAATGTACACTGATAAGCAGGTTGAGCCTATTGAACCTAATAGATGTAGATGTGTACAACCAGCCACCAGAATGATGGAAAAGTGATGGATTGACTTAATTGATAAGGTGGGAAAATACAATTACTTATTGTTATTTACTGGCATTATAGAATGGTGTGTTTGTTACTATTGGCATAATAAGCACAACCAATACGACCAGATATATATAGCAGTGTGAAAATCAACAGCCGTGAGAAATTGAATAATTAATGAATGGTCAAATTTGTGGAGGAAGGAGCAGTAATGTGTGACGTGTGCCCTGACATCCAGAGAATGACATCATCGACGTTGTGAACAGGCGCGTTGTTAAGTAACGAGAGGGGGAGACAGACTCGAGTGGAGAACGGCCGCTCGCTCGTGCCGCTGGAGCTTCTCAGGGACTATCAACAGGGAGTGCAACCGACGACAGAGCTACGAGCTGGGGGAATGAGAGTCGCCAGAATCCGCTCCCATCCTCCTCTGCCCAGGCCCCTGTCCGACTGACAACCATCAGAACAGAATCTCCACCGAACCAGCTCTCATACGAACCCAATATCGGGTGAGTGGCGGGTCGGGGAACCGGAGAAACCAAGGGGGAAAAGGGGCCTGATTCGGCCGAATCAGAGTCTCGTAGTCACGGCTTAACAGGAGAGGGGGAGGGGGCGAGTAGTAAGGATTGCTATCTACACGGGCTAGTCCAGTACATACATGGGTGCGGTTATAAGTAAGGTACAAAATGTGGCGAAGTGCGATAACATTTACAGCTCCCTTCAATTTCGAAAATATAACTGGTGCAGTAACGCTACGTATCACGGTTTGGTTAACGTAATTCTACTAGCTTACTCTTAGTAGCTAACGGTTAAGTAACGTCAATGCCTGCGGTTGGTATTTTTACTAACGTTACTTAAAGCGTCTGCAAACTAAATACACGGGCATTTTTTAAATGTCACTGCTAACTGTTTGCAGATTGTATTCAATTTAATATTCTAGCAAATATTTTGCCCTTGTAACGTTAATCACAACTGACTTGCTTCTCATCAAATTGCTACCAGAAAAACAGAAATTGTAGCCTGACATCAGCCATTATCGTTAAAAAAAACAAATTATCAGTCTACAATTGAGCAAGTTGGGGTTATTTTAATGTTTGCAGTTTGTGTCGAGTCTGTAACACACGAGTTAACTGTGGAGTGACAGCTGCAGGAGTGTGAGAGGCGTAGCACTGTTCTGTTTTTCATGTGATTGTGAAATCCTCTGGCTTTGGGTCTTGACAATTTTTTTTTTTTTTTTTTATTGTTGTTGTACAGAGGACTTATTTTGCCACTTCCATGTCGGGATACTTTCTACAAAGGTGTTACTGATTACATATCAGGGAATTCAAAACTATTTCACACAGGGGATTTAGGGGATTACAATGATGTACAAATAGTTTAATCAAAGTATACCACCTTCTCAGGACACCCCCCCCACCTCCACAACTATCACTACCACTCCCCTAACCAGCAGATATGTACTGCAGCATCTTAACCAATCCACTGTCCTGCAGAAGATTACTACCATAATAGCACATGATACTTATCCAAGTGCAATGTGATGGGCTAATTCCACTTGCTTCACACACAGGCCATCTGTGGAAACATTAAATAATGCTTTCCCATTGCTGCTCAATGTACATATTATCTGTCTTTGCAATAACTTGCAAAGACACTTACTGTGTAAAAGTTTTACAATGAACACATGAAGGTATATTCAAAGGGGAACCATATGGACACGGTCTTCAACGTGCAGTGAAACAGTGCGCGGTTTAAAACTGTGTGTCACTGATCCTGTACCAAGTAATTAATCAATGGCACTTACTGTGTAGCCTTGTGATTAATGTGGGTCCCTGGCTGCAGCACGAGACACCCTTTTGATGTAATGAAACCTAACCCTTTATTAACCCAAATCCATCTGCCTCCACCACCTTTACTATGGCAGGTTGTCCTCTCATCACCTATGGTTGACAAGGAGGTTTGGGGCCTGCATCCTATATAGTATGTAGTGTGTTGGGTCAGTTGATGTTCTCACTTGAAATGGGGACAGTGCACTGCAAATGGTTTTGAGTTTGAATCATTTAACAAGGCTCAGATGATCCAAAATGATTGTATGTCAGCCATCATCACTGTTTAAGTAGTTTTAGGAACAGGATTGGTGTCTACACCTCTTTTTGTCCCACTTACAAAGTAACCTCTGGGATCATTTATCTGGATGGAGCACTGAATGCAGAGTACTAGTCCTGCAGAATTGATGACTGTTCAGCTTGCTTGAGTTGGCAAGCCCATGAAACTGAGGTTGTCTGAGAATGCTTTGTCGTGCAATTTCTCCGAGTTGTCATGAGACAATTTCATGTTTTCTATAGGGCACGTGGATTAAGGCCACTCTTCATAGTGCACCACAGGAATCAGTAAAGATGATACGGTCTATTTCATATATTGCCTTGTTGAATTGTGGATAGGGCAGATGACATGAACTCATTTGAAAGCTCAGAGCCTGACTGGAAGTGTTTTTTGAAGTTGCAGCAGTGCTACATTTGGAACGAGGGTCCACGGTTGCTATAAAGGGCACAGTTTGTTTACATAGTGTTCCCAAATTGGTGGTGAGGAAGCAAATCCCTTTGATAAATTATGCTCTGCACAGATACATTCTCTGCAGCACTTCGCTTTCTGAAGTTTATTGCACAGAATTGTCTGAGGGCCTTGACACAGATAAAGCCAGCCAGCGCTCCTCGGCTGCTCATGCCGTCCCTCCCTTGGCAGTGTCGGTACAGAACAGTGGAGAGCTTAGTCTTGCTTTCGCAGTGGCTGCACAATGTGGCGTGGTAGAGGGAGTACTAAATAAATGATGATCTTGGTCCAGCATCACGTGCAGTTCAGCTCAGAAGATGCACTTCATTTCCTCATGTGTGCCAAATCTTAATACTCATGCAGTAGTTGATACTGTTCCACTTCTTTTCCAAGTAGCAACTGGCATTTCTGTCTAGCCTTCATTTTGCTGTATTTCTTTCTCCTCCCTCCCCTGCTTTTGCTGATCTCACTGAATTCCCCCCCACCGCCCCCCCCCCCCCCCCTTTCCCCAACCACCCTACAAATCTAATCGTGTGATGCTGGAGGCCAGACAGCTGTTTGCTGATCAACTAGCCCTGCTCAGGCTACATTCTCACACAAACCCTCACATGCTCAGGTCAGTGTGTATGGGATTGATGATCATCATGTGAGCAGCTGACTCCTGTGGATATCTTCCCTCGTTCTACCACTTGGGGAAAGTGGAGGAAATACACCAACGTGATATTCAGTTCAGATGTACAGTAGCTCATCCTATAATTTAACAGAGTTGGTGGTGAGAGAGAAGAGAGGCGCAGCACAGACGAGCTGGCCTGGTGTCATGTGTCCTTTTTACAGTCTTCTAATCGTCTCTGTTTTGTCTATTGATGACAGTGACGACTCGCAACCATGGAGCTGAGAGTGGGGAACAAGTACCGGCTCGGGCGAAAGATAGGGAGTGGTTCCTTCGGAGACATTTACCTTGGTAAGTGGAAACGGACACTGTTTTGTTTTTCAGTTGCATGCCTTACCCAACTTTCCATGTGTCTCCTCTGTGAAGGTTCTTTCCACATGTAGTTTCAGCACAGTCTCTCTTTTCATTCTGTACCATTCGCCCCCCCCCCCTGCACCCCCCATCTGGGCACTGAACCTGATTTTCCTTCACATTCATCCATCATTGGCCTGGTAGTGGTGCGATTGCCATCGCTCTTACAGTTGTGGTTGTTTTTTTGTGTCTCTCTTCAGGTGCCAACATTGCCACTGGTGAGGAAGTAGCCATCAAGCTGGAATGTGTGAAGACCAAACACCCACAGCTGCACATTGAAAGCAAGTTCTACAAGATGATGCAAGGAGGAGGTAAGGAGTGAATACAGCTTTGACACGCTTGGCAAGATTTTTCAACACATTCCTTATCAAATTTTTTGTCTCTGGCAATATTATAGATGCAAATGCCTAACTAAGCCTGCTGGCAAGATGTACAAGGAATAATTTTAACAAACAAAATATGAATGACTTGCAGTGTTTTTCAAATTATGATAGAAAACTACAGCGATAAACAAACAGATGAGTAACATTCACTGTGTTAAAGTGTAAAAACATGACAATCATCATAGTAGGTGTGCCAGTGAAAACAGGCACACTTTTATGCTGACTGTGTTGATGTGTGTATTCTAGTGGGTATTCCATCGATAAAATGGTGCGGCGCAGAGGGAGACTACAACGTGATGGTAATGGAGCTGCTTGGTCCCAGTCTGGAGGATCTTTTCAACTTTTGCTCCCGGAAGTTCAGCCTAAAGACCGTCCTGCTATTGGCAGACCAAATGGTATAAATCAAACCTTCATATTCAAATTAAGACAGTTTCACAGTCCCCTCAGATAAGAGGTTACTGTGTGAAACAGATCTGTTTACAAATAGATCTCAGAGAAAGAGTATTTATGACCCCACTAGGTCATATGCATGACCTACTTGACTTTAATTTGTTTGTGCACGCTCTATATATAAACATTGCACATGATTCCCCCAAGACTTTTTTTTTTTTTTTTTTTTTTTTTTTTAAAGATTATAGATGTTTTGCTCTTCACTACTCTTGTGCATCCAGTGTACTTTGTAATTCTGGTCTCTGCTTAGACTGTGCTGGCCTAGATATTTCATTTCATAGATGGCTCTCTCAAGCACAACTCATCTCACCTTTTGTTCTAACTGTAGCCAAGTTGCTGTGTCAGTCCTCTATATAAGCGTTTGACTCTCCACTTACAGCCAGGAGTTATCACCTTCCTGTGTCCTGTCTTCATATATCTTGTTGTCCTCCCTTGTTCTCCTTTATGCCTTAGTTTTGTCTAGACATTGATGTTTTGAGTGCACCTACTACTGCTCAGTGACTAAAGCTTTACTTTGTATAAGTATTTTATGTTGTGTGCTGCAGAGCCTGACAATGTCGCCACTCTTTGTCTCCCATGTCCTCTTTTTAGATAAGTCGCATTGAGTACATCCACTCCAAGAATTTCATCCATCGGGATGTGAAGCCTGACAACTTCCTAATGGGGCTTGGCAAGAAGGGTAACCTGGTGTACATCATTGACTTTGGCCTGGCCAAAAAGTACCGTGATGCCCGCACACACCAGCACATCCCTTACAGGGAGAACAAGAACCTGACTGGCACAGCGCGTTACGCCTCCATCAACACACATCTTGGAATTGGTAAGGAACACCTGGAGTATACACACAAACCTGATTTGCTTACTTTTTTGATTAAGGCTATTGTTTATACATCTCAAGAACTAGTTGTGTGTAAAGCATAATTCAGAGACTCTTAGTTAACACTGTGCTTGGTTTGAGGTCAAAAAGAAAATCATACATAAATTCACAAATGTACCAAGGATAGCAGTAAAAATTGAGTTTATCAAACATTATGCAGCATCACTACCTTAGTATCACTTGGCATTGACAAGAGTTAAATTTCTTTCTATTTATAAGAGTTTTCATAGTGTGGTCCTAAACAATAGGCAGCCTTAGTGGGGATTTAGACTGAAAACAACTGAGTTTAAACAATGCAGGGGGCTTGGTTGGTGGGGGCATGTTGCTTAATGTATCAACGTGATCCAGGACGTCCAGTTTGGTAACAGATCTGTGAATTAGAAGGCTTATCAGATGCCAACACGCTGCATAGCAGTTTATAGGGACAAGGTTTTAAAACTCCGGAAAGTTGTCACTGCATCATGCCAGTTGAGAGGTAAGCAGTGGAAACGTGCATTACAAAGTAATCCGCCAGGAATATGCACTAGCATATATTTGATTGGCCAACCCAGTGCCTTGCTAGATGACATGTTGCGTTGCAGAAAAAGTTGAGCCTGGTTTAACTTCTGCTGGATGATCCTGCGTTTTGTCTTATCATTCAAATGAATGATAGGGCTGAACGTGGCCTTAGTCATCTGGTTTACGTAATCCTGCCTCTAAACACCATGTTAAGTGTGATTCATCAGAGCTGGCTTATGATATCATCTCCTCTACATGACACCCAATTGTTTGCTTGGAGGTGTAATGCACTTCATTGTATGCCAAATTTTCCCCGTCACAAGTTGTCTTTGGGTTCTTACTGGCGCCTAACTTTTTTTTTTTTTTTCTAGCCAGGAAGCTACCACTTCTAGCTCTACATTCCACAAACTGATCTTCATCATTGACACTTCCCCTCCCCTTCTCCCTATGTTTCATTTTGGATGTTCCTCCTATCTGTATCAGTCTCTTTGTTTATACCCACCCTATCAGATCACACAGAGGCTGTGAGGGAAGAGGGCTCATGAGAGAAAAAGAAGGAAATGCCGCTTGGGATGGAAAATGTTATCATTTTAGAGTGATGAGCTCAGATACATACTGCAAAGCACTTTTTATGACTAACCACTAGCTCAACAGTTGCAGCCCCAATAGGTTATTTATCTCTTATGTATTTTGATTAGATATAACTGACTTTGTTTTTTGTGGCCAATATGATACAGTAAACATAGATATTAATCAGACCATAAAGGCTAAAGTGTGAAGAGGATAATAAGGGCTATATTTTGAATGTGAAACTTAACCAACCAGTATTGGCAGTTAGTGCGTGTTGTGATTTCCTTACCTTGCTTCTGCTTTATAAAGCATATATAAACACAGTGTTCAGGAAGTGATTTTGTTTACAGAAGAACCACACTTTCAACTTTCAACTTGTCTGATTAACAGGCTTCACAGGTTTCTCAGTAAGAAGTGCCCCATGATCACCTTATTTTATTGGGTTATCATGTCAGGGAAATCAGCATTTTAGGTGCAACAGGAATTTGCTGAATTGTGATGTGTAGTGAAAATTGCACACCATGCTAAAAAAATGACCTCACATTGTGTTACCATTTATCTTCCACACATACTGTATGTATCTGTAACAGACCCACAGATGCTCAGTGAAATAGATAAGCGGCCCTGCACACTATTACCCAAGCAGTTACCTCCATCTTTCTCTTGGGTTTCCAACTATAGTTGTGGTGAAAATGAATTGTTTGGTTGAGTTGTGATGTATTCCCAACTTGAAGAGCACTACAACGCAACGTCACTTGAAAGCGCAGGACATTTTGTCATCTTTTGACTGCATGCGCTAACTTTTATTGGCCTATTAGTTGCCCGTAATCAACACAAATAATAAAGTCACAGAAGTTTCTTATTTCAAAACTGTAAACAGGGCTGTGGTTAAAAAGTCCTTAACACGAAGCAGACATCCCTCAGCTTTCTCACTCACTCTAAAATGCACTTTAACACTCTGTCCACAGAACAGTCCAGACGTGATGACCTGGAGTCTCTCGGCTATGTCCTCATGTACTTCAACCTGGGATCCTTACCCTGGCAGGGCCTCAAGGCTGCTACCAAAAGACAGAAGTATGAGCGAATCAGTGAGAAGAAAATGTCCACACCCATCGAGGTTCTTTGCAAAGGATACCCCTGTAAGTGATGTTGCTATGGATGCCTCTGTGTTTTGGGTTATACCTGTATTTCTGAAATTACCTGCAGTGATGGTTTTATCAGTATGGAAATGAACACTAACAATGCAAATGTTATCTAATCATAAAAATCAAAGGTCATCACTCATTCAATGATTTTGTGTTATGCTTACTTGTGTGCATTTTGAGTTGCTCCTCGCATGACTGTTTCTCTTGTTGTTTATTCCCCTACAGCTGAGTTCTCCACATACCTGAATTTTTGCCGTTCGCTCCGTTTTGATGACAAGCCAGACTACTCCTACCTACGACAGCTCTTCAGGAATCTCTTCCACCGACAGGGTTTCTCCTATGATTATGTCTTTGACTGGAACATGCTCAAATTTGTAAGTTGACATGAAGTGTTTCTAATTGAAGTAGCCTATTGATGTTCTGATGCCTAACTGCCACTTAACTCTTTCATCACAATGATCAAAAATCTTGCTTCCAGGCAGTTTTCAATACAATATAGCTAATTTAAAGATCTTGTCTATCAGGGTGCCAGTCGGACAGCCGAAGATGGGGATCGGGAGAGGAGGGCGGGAGATGAGAGGGATGAGCGGATTGGTGGAGCCCCCAGGGGATCTGCAACACGGGGCATCCCCCCAGGTCCCAACCCTGGGCCTGCCAACAGAGTCAGGAACGGGCCAGAGCAGGCCATCTCTAACCCTGCCTCACGGGTCCAGCAGTCTGGTAAGTGCTAAAGTGTCAAATAGAGTTAGTAAAATAAAACTATATTGATACTAGAATATTTTTTTCCCTGAATATCCGAATGAATTGTGGTCAGTTCTCAATTTTATACATTATTTCAGGGAACACGTCGCCTCGTGCAATTTCTCGCGCAGAAAGGGAGAGGAAGGTGAGCATGCGGCTCCACCGTGGGGCCCCTGCCAACGTATCGTCCTCTGACCTCACAGCCCGTCACGACCAATCCAGAATTTCCACATCACAGGTGAGAAAACGCACACCTCCTTTGGTCAGCCAGGTGACACACACTGTATTAGTGGAGGGAAAAAATGGAAATTTGTGAGAATAAATTTGAAGTAGACAATGCAAATGTTATGATGTTACAACAGAATGATCGAGTTTAACATTTTGAATACAGCAGGACATCCAAAAAACTTAAATGCGGGGGGGGAACACCAAGTTTACACATCAAAGTCTGCTTACTACTGCATGTGTGGAAAAAGGTTGTATAAAGCCTTTTGTGGCTCCAGAGGGAGCTTCATGAAATCTATTAAATTGCCTCGTTATGTCAATTGAGTTAGTGTCAGTTGAGGCTGAAGACCGCAAGTCTGGAAAAAAACTCAAACCCATCAGGACAATTTTATAGGAGTGCAGGGCTAAATCGGTGGAGTTATCATCTAAGTAACTAAAAAAAAATGTTAAAAGTAAAAGTCCTTCAATCAAAATTTTGACTTGGGTAAAAGCACAGAAGTATTATGAAACAAATCTATATTCAACTTTTGCTCCCGGTAAACCTAGATTTACTTCAAGCCTCTTCAAGGTGTAATTTCTGGATAGTTTAATCTATAATAAAGACATGTTATTATTGATCATATATTTTGTGCGTAAAATCTGAATCTGCAGAGTAACAAACTGCCAGATAAATGTAGTAGAGTAACAAGTAAAGGTGTTTCCCCCCTGAAATAGAGGGGACTGAATCCCTCTTAGTAGAAGTGTACATTTATAAAATATTTGGTAAATGTAATTTTAATAAAATAAAATGGAAATATTCAAGTACATATACCTCATAATTGTAATTAAACAAAATACTTAAATAAATGCACTTCGGTACTTTCCACCACTGTTATTAAGCATATTGCAAAAATCTCACCATCTAACAAATGAGTTGATATGGCAGGAAAACATTAGTTGGCCCTGCTAGTTGTTTCAGGTGAAACAACAAAAAAGGAGATTATTATCTTTGGGAGTTTTACAATTAATGTATTACTTTCCCTCACTGCCATAACTCGGTTTGAGTGTTTGATGTGTTTAGTTGTACGTTACTTCAAGACTTAAACACCACAGATTCAGCATCCTTAATGACAAGTTTGTGTGTGTGTGTTTGACAACTAGACTGCTAATTCTTCCTCTGATTGTTAATTCTGGTTCTTTTGCAGGTCAGTGTGCCATTTGAGCACATGGGGAAGTAGAACTCTTTGGCTCTGCATGTACATGAAACTGACAGGTGAGGTCTTGTTTCACTCGCATGCCGACTGCAGAAATACACAACTCGCAACACATTGTCTTCTCTAATGACTAACAGTCCACTTGTTGTTACAGGGCTGCAAGGTATATTCATCGCTCCGGTTTATTTTCCTTCATTTTTACCTTGTCTTATGAAAAGATCATTGCCAATGGACACATGGATCTTTGGAAAAGTACAGTAAAGGATCCAAGGACGTACATGACTGTATCCGACATCCACTGTTTCATGAACCCTCTTTGCTAAACCCTGGATCACTACCACTTCACTACAAAAAGCAAATGAATGACAGTGCTACACCATTATTACCCTATGGGTTGCTTATAATTGCTCCCCCTCCTCCTAAAAACATTCCCACGATAACCCTCTGTCTGACAAATGTGAAGAACTGTTTGCATTAAAGAAGCAAAAAGGTATCTGAGGCACACGCATGTTTCTCCTCAAAGCTCAACTTCCTTTTTCATTTAGGCTTAGTAAAGATTTATCTTTGTTTTAACACTGCAGAACAACTTCTGAGTGAATGTCGTCTTTTCAGTCTTATATGGGGAAACCTTTTTAATTGGCGCTTGTTATGAGTTTCATTTCTTTGCTTTTTTTTTTTTTGAGAGAAATAACAGCTAAAAGATGAAGAAATGGGGAGAGGTAGGTGAGAGGGTAGTGTACAAAAAGAAAGGTGAGGTTGAAAGGTTGAGTAAGTTATGTTTTAGCTGTTTTTAGAGTAATGTTTCTGTTGAAGTAACAGTCGGTGCTTGCTTGCCCTTCATCCATGTTGTGATGATTTACTGTCCCTCAAAACTTAGCCACCAAAACATCCATCACCCCTTTCTTTACCTGTTTTTGACTTGCGCGTTTTCTCTGGTTTTAATGTAAGTGGGTAAGGTGAAGAATGACCATAGATATTGCAAAGACACACTCCGAGTCTTGAGGGAAGCTCCTCAGGAAATTATCAGTGTATTTGACCAGAGACCATAGCTGCCCATTTTGACTAACAAATAGTGGCTGCAATTTTTATGATAGTTCTTAATGTTACCTTTTTTATTCTTTTTGTTATTGGAGGTCATAGGGGAGTGGGCAGGCTCTATTAGGGATGGGTTTAAGGGGGATGGGGCATCCAATGATTTGATTTTTTTTTTCTTTTTTTTTTTTTTTTAAATGTTTACTTCACTGTAAATATTTTTTTATTTCGTTGTAAAGCCAAAATGTGGTTATTTGTTTTAAGGTGTAAAGTAGAAAAATGCATACTAATGACATAAACTGGGGCTGGGTTCAGAATTTTAGGTATTTAAAGTACTAAATAGTGGGATGGGCTGCTGCTGTTGCTTTGCCAGCTGGGTCATCCAACATTTTGTGAGTGAGAGAGAGAGAGAGTGTGTGTGTATGTGTGTGTGTGATACAGTGAGTCCCTGCTAAGAATAAACGATTAATTTTTAGTTTGTATGCAGATTGTTTTTTTTCCTCTGTTCTATTTATGTTAAACTAATTTTTATTTGTCTGAAATAACTTTTTGTCCTTAATTCTCTTATTTTGGATCCCTCTTCCTGTAACTTATTAGAAGTAGCTTGTTTGTAAAGTTTTTTTTTTTTTTTTGCCTGTCCCTTTGTTCTTCCCTTCTTATACTTCAAAGGCTGTCTGACCACCTCATATAATACATAGGGCTTTCAAAATTCCCTCTGCAAAAATGATATGCTAATAGTTTGATGTCACCTTTGGTTTTTAACCTCCAGCAACCTTGATGATGTCATTCAGAAGAAAACATAACTGATTTAATTGCAGGGATGTGTAAATAGTGGTGTACTGTGTGTAATTACCTTTGTACAGGCCACCATGACCCAGTGGCATAGTAACTGTTGTGTTGGGGATGGTATAGAAGAGGTTGAGGTGATGGGAATTTCACTTTATGTATTGTGTACTGATATCTTGTACAGTTCTTTAACACACTTTATTTACAACAGTATTTGTGTATATTTTATGAAGTAATAAAAACGAATAACGTTGCTCACCTTTTTGCTGACCTTGTTATTGCGCATCTTATGCTTCCTGCTGTCGAAGATTTTAAGCTGGTGTTTGTTTTTAAGTGGAGGTTTTGGATATAACAGCACACGCAGTGCAGTCTAACCTGTACAAAGTTACATCATATTCAATGGCAAAGACCCAGAGATGTGAAAAAGCGTGACTACGCATGCGCCAAAAGCGGAGTTTTTGCTGGCAGCTGCTGCTGTTGGTACAGTGAACTGCTGCTGGTGATGTGGATGAAATAACGGTGCCTAGTTCATCAGCTTTGGATGGGGAAATGGCAAGATAATACAAGTTATTTTATATGGACATTTTAATATTGTAACTGAGTGTTTCGCTTGTTAAAAGCGTATTATATTTATTTGCTTTGTTTTGACTTTACGGGGAGAAGCAACAACAAGCTAGCGCCAGGCTAGGAAGAAGAGCTAACGTTAGCTAGCAGCGCTCGGCGTAGTTAACGCTCAGCTGCCGACACTTGCCAGCTTTACAAAAAGGGACAAGTTTCCGGGTTTTAAAGAATGATGCAGTGATTAGATAAGGGGCTGGCTTTCTCCTGAATGTAAGCTTTTACCCAATTAACTTTTTGTACTCCAAAAGGTTTGTAGTCGACTTGAGATGATGAGCTAAATTGATGCTTGGATTGAAACCAGCGCCGCAGATCTAACAACTGCAGAGGAGGTAAGTAAAACAGCAGAATAGGGTAGGGTCATGAACACTGAATGATAGCTACTGGGTTTTTTTCAGTTTAGTGTGTTTTTCTGAACTCGCAGGCGATTTCAACACATACTCAAAATTGGCAGTACTTAAGTAAATATTGCAACTGCTGAATTTCAATTAAATAGGATGTCACCCTTTCTCTAAAATGCAGTACAGCCATGTGTATAATGATGTGAGGGTTGATAGCTGGGAAACCTGCTCCCTCGTTCTTTGTGGGATTTGTTATAGCTGCACTTAGCACAATAACAATGACTTGTGGTCACTGTTAAGTAGCCCTGTTGTCTCCAGTGCCCGTGGACACGGCCTCAATGGCCTGATGCTTTACAGTATGTTACAGGCAGCCTGAGGACTTATGATGGCCTGTCACAAAGACTGCTGATTCGATTGAGGTCAAAGTACAATGCATGTTTTGAAACCTACCCAGGGGTGCAGTCAGCAGGATTGACGAGTTGCCTCTCTCTCTCTCTTGTCTGTGGCCCACTGGGAAGCACCGAGCAATGTTGTAGCTGCAAGCTGGTGTTTGTGGTCATTGCCAGTGTGCGCGTACATATTGAACACATACCTCACCATGTATTCATTTTTCTACATTTGATATATAGATTATATTTTTAATGATATAATTTTTGATGTGATATGTTTAGATTGATTTACATCCATCCAATAATGGTTGGTTAACAAATAAGTAGTATCCATTTTCAGACTACAAGTCTTAATTATCAAGATAGTCAATATGGCAAACAAGAAGATACCATGATAAATGGTATTTGGTATCAGTACCTAACATCTGTTTGGACACAGAAATTCAGCTGTTAAATAGTCTATTTGGTGGTGGTCACACTGAAATTCATGGTTATTCATTGTGCAAAGTCAAACTGGAACTGTCTGCTGTCTGCTGAAATTATTGTGCAAGAAGTTTGACTTAGTAATTGCTTTGCAATGAATAAAATAATAAATTATACAACTGATATATTGTCTAGCCTTTAATTACACCACTTAAAAATGTCAGTGTGATGAAAAATATAACTCACATTCTGACTGGTACTTCTTTTTTTTTAACAGTCCAGGCATCACACTGCAAAAAGTTGGATTTTCTGTGCAACCCTAAATTGAAATCCTCACAGTTTTTATGCTTAAATACTTATATTTAAGCATAAAATAAATACATATTCTGGTGTGTGTGTGCGATGCACAGATGTGTTACTGCATTGCCACAAGCTGATTGAGGCTTTGGCAGCATGAGTCATCCATGGCCACATCAAAAGCCAGCCTATATTAGCTGGTGCACAGGGTCATTCTGAAATTAGTTTTCACTGTGAATGATTAGATTATCACCTTCCTGGAATCCACACCAACACACTGACGTAGTTGGAGAGATGACAGTACTCCGAGATCCTGGCTGTTTTGATTTGGTGGCACATGGAGCATCTCTGTGGGTGCTTTTGGTGTTGTTACCTCCAGTTTGGCTTTTCTTGTTTTCATTAGTCCACATTAATGCTGTGTAATTATGTGAGACACACCACCAGTCTTATTCTCACTTCTTATAAATCGTTATTGTAATTTCAAGGTCTGGAGATTTTCCAGTGGATCTACCCATTATGTTGACATGGTGTGAATACATTGTAAGCATTAGGGTTGATAGTGTAAAAAACCTAAAAATCTAATAAACGAACGCAACTCAGCAGGTTGTGAACTGTCCAGAGCTGCACTGTTTGCTTAGTTTTCTGTCATACAAGTTAATTTACAGTTAATTTTTACATCCAATTTTCCATATCCACCTCAGTGTCTCTCATCTTTACCAGCTGTAGCTCTGGTCATTTAACAGCCACCTTTTCATAAAACAGAATTGAGGAGTTGAACAGAAACCGTAATGAACAGCTTTATCCATTTTAGGGAGTATGTATTTGGATGAGGTTTCATTATAGTTTTATAGTTTTACTCTATTTCAGCTTCGCCTTGTCAAGAGTCTACCTTGTTGCAAAATCTACAGTAGGGCACAGGCCATGTGTCTGTGTCTGAGCAGCCTGAACTTTGGTGCAGATTTGTGGAAGGGTTTTTCAGTACTCTGAAGAAATATGTTTGTGTTTAGCGCTATTTCCAGCACCCATATACTCCTTCCTGCCCTCAGCAAAGCGCAGAGAAAAAGAAGGGAAGAAATTGGGTCAGCAGCCCTCAGCTCATTGCTGTCACACTGATTCGTTGTGTTCAAATGATTCAGGCTCTGCGTAACCCCCCCCTCCCTCACATGTGTTGGTGTGTGTGGTTTTCACACTCTTTATCAGCCTTTCCTCACCCACCTACCTTATGCCTCCTCTTTTTACTCCCTCTGGTTTGATCTTTCTTCATCTGTCTATCCACACAATCTCTTTTGCACTGCAGATCTGTGCATTGCCCTACTTTGCTCTGCTCTGTATCTTTTTCTGTTTTCTCATTCTAACATCAGCAGATGTTTGCTCGAGATTTAGGTCTTAGACTGTGCCTGCCTGTTACACTGTGTTTCCTCATTAGAATGTTTCATCCAGGCGTTACCCTGCATAGTGTATTCTACCATAAGCACATATACATGCATACACACATACATAATACTAATGTCTGTCCATGTACATTATAAGTTATTAACTGGCCGAAAAGGGCTCTTCTTTGCTCCTCCAGTCCTCAAAATCTCCCCTCTCTTCTTCTTGTTTTTTTTCTCCTTCATCACCTAGAAGTTGAGACTATATATTACTACGTATTTAAAATATCATGGCTAAATGTGTTTGTACTACATAGAGAACAGCTAAACTGATAAGGTCCCTAAATTTGTCTTTGTTCCCTATACCTGCTTTTTTTATACAGATGAGTCAACTTTGGCGGCGAGACATACCCCTGTCAGAGAGGTTGGGGAATGACTCTCCTGTCGGCCTCGCCCCAGGGGCCCCAGCCACTGTGGCCCCACAGGGGTCCAACTCTTCCTGGGTACCAGAAGCCCCAGTGGTCACACCAGAAGAGCCAATATTCCTCATGACCTCCACTGCCCAAACGATATCAGGTTTTTTTGTCTGGACAGCTCTTCTGATCACGTGTCACCAGGTAAGGAGAACCTGACATTTTGAGGTTGCAGATAATGTGGTTGTCAGTAGAGGTGTGAGTCTTCACTGGCCTCACGATTCGATTCGATTCTCCTGTCAATGATTCAATTGCATTAGTCTATAATATAAAAAGCTGCGTGTGTGACCCACCTCAGTATGTAAACATTACAAAAACACATGTAATGGCTACTCGGCTAGCTTTACTCATTGACTCCATTACCTGGGCTTTGGTTTCGCTGTAGAGTGCACACCGAGTTATTTTCCTCATCTCAGTGTTGGTTTAAGTTGTTTAATGCTGCAGTGTGTGTTGGTCAGCCAGTCTCGTTTATTACTGCTGGAGTTCACTGCTTTGCTCCGCTAACGTTAGTCTCTGAGTGACGGCTTGGAAAGTTTTAACATTTGTGAATCGATTCAGAATCGTCCTCTAGTTGTCAGAGAGATCAAACTAAACTTATAACTTCAAGATTGCGGGTCCAGTTTCTACAACTATCATCATCTTGTTGAACAGCAATGTTTACTGGCTAAGTACCAGTGAGAAGGTAAAATACATCCAGAAAGTAGATTTGGAATAATAGATCCGTGAGTTTAAAAGCTTAGCATATGTAAAAACACTACATGCACTACATACAACACTGGAAGGATTTTGCAACTATGCAAAGCTATCACGGCAGCAATTATTTTCTCCTACTTCTCAATGATTCCTAGGTAAGCAGTAAAATTATGCCCCCCATGTTACAAGTAACCTAACTGAAATGTGCACCTGCTCATATTTGATCGGCAAACAAACAAGTTCAGCCGGGTTCAAAGTTTTTAGCTTTGAACCCGGCTGTGGGATACTCTGTTGCCAATGCTGTGGTCTCATTGGAATAAATGAGGCTATTTTTTTACACTGCAATATTTATCAGTCTGAATGCGGCATATGTTTTGTTAAGTAAGACACAAAAGCCTTATCTGGTGACTTATTGTATATCGCTCATGCTAAGCACTGTCAGCTTAATACAAATGTTAAATGAGTGGTTGCATCTGTTTTCCTCCTGTTGCCCACAGCCTTTGGTTAAGAGTTCTGGGACAAAACCTAAATCTTGTTCATGATCTTTCAAGTCTACCCACTTTTCTCCCTCCTTTCCTTTAACCCTCATGTACTGAAGGTGGGTTCATGCTGCACAAATGGCTCCTTTTCAGCTAAAGCCAAAAAGAACAGTCACATGAATTCACACAGGAGCATTTTTTATGAGCCCCTGTTAATCTAAGGCCCTTTATGGGCACATACACACACACCAAATGCACCTCGAAGATTTCACATTCTGTGGGGAAAAGGCGTTTTCCAAATGTTGAGCAATTTCTGACGTAGCTTGTCGACTTTTGTTGTTGCACACTGTCTTGTAGCTGGACTCTGCCTGTATTTGATAGCTGACAGAAGGAATACAGAAACGAGGGGAGAGAGAGAGAGATGAGAGAACGAAATGCAACAAATGTCCCTGGCCGTTTGCAAACTGTAGATGTTGCAATCCCAAGACTAGGGTGTGCCATGTTTGATTGAGTGATTGGGTGTGGTTAATAATGCAGCCTGAAACACACCCAGCATGGGACAAACATCATAGGGGAAGTATGGCACTGCTCTGCCTGAACAGCTGCTTGTCAGTAGCTCATAGTAAGATGTAGATTAGATTTAGAGAATATTGACTAAGGGTGGATGATGTGATGAAAAGCTATGAAAAAAATAATACTTATAATGTGTTTTATAGTCTTGTGTACAGTGCTGTGTTGCAGTACAGTGCTTAAGTGCTGTTTGCCTTGTTTATGTCAGTTTATTAGCCCTCGTGTTACAGTGAACATTTTAGCAAGCATCCCTTTTATGTAAGTGGGATCTATTGTGCCTCGAGGCTTAGGTTAATGATTAGTCTCCCATTGTTTGCTGCTGCGCTTCACATACAGGGTTAAAGAAGAGCCCTCTGTCACTCTGGCAACAGGTTCTCCTGGCTTGACTACAACATCATCAAAGAGCAGGGGATGTGTGTGTGCGTGCGTATGTGTGTGTGTGTGTGTGTGTGTGTGTGCGTGCACACAGGAGGGAGGAGGGTCACCTAGCAATAAACGCTGTGAGCGTGGGGTGCAGTGTCTCGCTTGGCTTGTTACCACCCACTGTTTGTTATTTTACTACCAAAGGTGTGCGCCTGTTTACTGGCCAGGAAAGATGATAGGTGGAACATTGTGTAAGTGGAAATGAGCCGGATGGAGCAGACAGAGTTGTTGGTGACAAAGGCCCACCCTGTTTTTCCTGCCGTCTGCTGCTCTGAATAGGAGTGATAAAAGCTTGGTATCAGTTACCCAAAACAACCCCCACATGTCAGCTCACGGACACAACACACACCTCGCAGACACACAGTACTCTAATATCCGACTTAGGCAGATGTATACTGGCTGTATTCTGACCTGTACAGACAGACTAGAGCCTGAAGAGAAAACACATACAGGTTTCATGAGGTAGCAATTAGTTTCAGCTAACCCATTTTTCCACCACGTTCTGAACTGCTTTAGCAGAGAGGAAGCTGATGCATATTGCCCTCACATTACCTTTTCCTATCTCATTTTTTTGGGTTGCAAATATTTGTTGCTTTGTAAATATGTTTGTTCTGCATCCTGCCAGCCTGCTGTCCAGGTTAATACATCATAGCTAGTTTAAATAGATTAGTTTAGGTTAGACATTTGATGTGTACTTAATAAAATGCAGTTCCTTCTTTACTTGTTTACACCATATACAGCATATCAACGACAGCAGTCTGTGTTTGTTTAAGTACAGATGTTCTAATGAGGATGTGTACATGCACCTTTATGCCACTGTTCCAGTGTATTTTTAAACTTTCTCCTCCTGCTTTCATTCATTATTTAATTTCACCTGTGTTTTTATACAGTATTCCTAGCATGAACAGCTCTATTTCAAAGCCAAATGATAAAATATGCCATCAAAATGGTTCTTATTCCTAAAGAGTATCCTGCGTTTAGCCAACATCCACACACATAGGCATACAATTATTACCAACTGGGACATTGTGTGGTGACTGATGACATCAGACGAAAGATTTGCCTCGTTTCAGGCTCTGAAGGGTGACTCATTTTTGCAGTTTGAACAGTCATTCAAAGATAACAAGAATAACATAAATTCTACTGTTGTATATTTGCTACTTACTAGCTAAAGTGTGTACGTGCAGGAACTGGTGTCATGTACTCATTGCAAATTCTTGCTTAGATAATGGTGGTTTCATGGGAGCACGCAGTGTCTTAGATGTCTGACTTTATCACTTTAATGGAACTTTCACATTTTTTCCTCACTCTTTTTTTCAGATCTACATGCACCTACGTTACTACAGCTCTCCAAATGAACAGAGGCACATAGTGAGGATCCTCTTCATAGTCCCCATCTATGCCTTCGACTCCTGGCTCAGCCTTCTTTTCTTCACCAATGAGGAGTATTATGTGTACTTTGACACAGTCAGAGACTGCTATGAAGGTGAGTGGATAAAGAAACATGGTGCACTGAGCTGGTACACTAGCATCTTCCGCTGCAGGCTAGATGAAATGCTGCCATATTTGGCATGCACGCTGCAGGCCAATATTCACCACAGTGATGAGTGAGTGTTTTGTGTTCCAGTGTGTGTCTTTTGACTCCCAGTAGAAATAAGGGTGTGAAAACAAATGTGTTGTGATACCCCAGTGGCAGATGGCCTTTGCAGTGTCTTCATTTGCAAAGGTTGCCATCTTTGTTCTCATGTCTCCATGGCCTGTTGGGGATTCAGGGGAGGGGAAAGCTGTTTCCTAGCAACTGTATGAAAACCAGCAAATCCTTGAGAAGACTTTGAAAAGGCATCTCACTTGTGAACAGATAAATCATAAGCTTGTTCTTTATCCTACCAGCCCATAGTGTATCTTTTTTTTCACAGGAATTTAACATTCATGCAGAATTTGAGAATAAAACAAACATGACATTTTGTCAGTGGCAATTTGCTTTTGTTCATCATCATCACATGTGCATACATGTACATACATGTAGTGCTGAAAGAAATAATTGATCAACAGGAAGGCAAAAATGCCAAAATTGACTGATTCCAGCTTCTGTGAGGATTTGCTGCTTAACTTGAACTGCTGGTTGGATAATTAATTTAAATCACCTTTGATTCAGAACATGTAATGGGCATTTATCACTATTTTCTGACATTCTGTAGATTAAAAAATGAAAAAAATGAATTGATTAATCAAAAACATAATTCACAGATTAGTTGATCATGGAAGTGATGGTTAGTTTCACTCCTGCACCCTCACATATCATGTTACGTGCAAGGCCTTTGATGGCATTGCAGCACATGTGGCCTCAGGGCAGTGCATTACATATAGACACAGTGAGTGCCATCTACTGCAGGCAAAATGTGCACATTATGAGAAACAGGCACTTTCAATCTCTTTTTTCATGTCTTCTCATTCGCACTTACACACACACAAGCTATGCAAGCTCACTCAGTAGAAGAGTATGTGTTCCTCTGCCAAACTGTACCTTCAGTTCAGGTTGAATTACTACACATTAACATAAAAACTTTGTACGTTTATAGTTGATCAGAAGGCGCGCATCTGGGGCCCACCATGCACCTGTTACGGTACTTCGGTGAAATGCTACTTTTAAGTACAAAACCTCTTTTTGCCTCTGTTTATCACACCTCAGTACATATTACATAATGATTGAATGGTATCATAATGTATGAAAGTAGATGTTACCCCTTATGATATTAGTTAAAATAAAGGTGACAGATAAATAACTTTATTAAGGCACAGTAAAGACATGGAGGTCTTTACTAAGGCTGACTAAGACATTGATGTGTTGTGCTGTTATTATTAACACTCTTCTTTGATACTCTTCTTGGTCCTCTCAACATGCATGTTCAAATTATTTTCATCTTTCATCCTGCCAGTGCTTTTCCAGCTAAAAGCATAGATAGTACGTTTTATAGTGAAGAAATACTGTCTGTGTAATTATGTGACATTAACAAACTTACTTTTAAACTCGGCCACAAAACAGACAGTAGAGAGAGCTAAGCAGTGGGGAGCTGGTATCTGTGGGTTACCCTCAAATTAGCCTGAGAACACCTGAGGCGGCAGATGAAAACACATTCTGCTCACTCAGGGACACCAGTTACTGGGATCAGTATGCAGTCCAGTAAGGTTTGTCTAAATCATATATTACCTCTGAACAGGCTATAAATGATTGGTGTTGGCAGGATACCCAATACTAGTACACAAGATATGATGTCAGTTTCTACCTGCCTATACATAAAAGAGAGCGTGGATGTTAGAGGTAGAAGCAGTTATGTCAGTGTTATTGTATATTTATGGCGCCATCCATGACAGATGTGTCAGTGAATTAAACTCAGTATAGCAGTATACTCATGAACATCTGTTGTTTTCTGTTGTCTAACCAGAACTATACCTCAGCCACATAGTTTTAATCGTGACTATGATGATAGTTTTTGAAACGAAGTAAATTCAATGCATTGTCTGTCTGAATACTAAATAAAATGAAAAATCTGTTCAGGCTCTGTCCCCATCTGAGATCTGTCAAGTTACATCTAACCAGTGTAACTTGTTGCATTGATTAGGGTGATTACATATCAGATCTGACCAATGGGATTAGAGACACACTTGGTTTAGCTTTGTATTGGAAGAATAATACAAAAACCTCTCATGGTTGAATATGATTTTGATCTTCGTTAACAGAAGTTATGCAACACATTATATCACTCAATATCATAGCCTTAAATGTGCGTAGTCCACTTGTGTTAGATCAGTGTTTACTGTGTGAACACATTTCTCTGAAGCTTTTCTATTATGTGGCACTTGTTTCCACAAGACTAGCTGTCCCATTATCCACTGCTCCACATCTGCTCTCTGCACTAGAGAACTATACCTATAATTATGCGTAGGCTTGAACCGAACTCTCAACATCTCACCCAATCATATCTAAACCTGCTGATGGGGATTACTCACCTTTCTGCCTGGAAATGGCGAGCTCAGCAGTTCAGAAACAGAATCAGCAAAACTTAACTGTAATTATGACACCAGGTGGATTACAGCAAGGGTTGACAACACTGTATAACTAACCTACTGCTGCTATAGCTATCATGCACCAACAGTGTTTTTACAAACACATGTTTGTAAGAACTTTAGTATAAATGGTGTCTAACTTCCTGTATGTATGTATGCCATATACTATTTTTTCCAAACAAATTCCAGCTTCTTTCTATCTAATGCATGAAGCACATACTCAAGTTACAAAATAGAAATAGGTTGCGTATGTTTAATAGGATGTGGGGATGTTCTTACAGACACCAATGGTCACCCTTAAAAAGCAGTAACCAGTTTTTGTGTCACTCTCTGCAGCCTTTGTCATCTACAACTTCCTGAGTCTGTGTTATGAGTATCTGGGAGGAGAGAGCGCCATCATGGCTGAGATCAGAGGGAAACCTATTGAGTAAGTCTTGTTTGCTCTCAGCTTCTCTTTTTTTGATTTAATTCTCATTCATTCTATTGTTAACAATACCTTTAATGTATAAATAGCCTGCATATGTATTTCCATCAATGCTAACCTGTATGAACCTGTGCTTCACTTAAGGTCGAGCTGCATGTATGGGACCTGTTGTCTGTGGGGCAAGACCTACTCCATTGGATTCCTCAGGTTTTGCAAACAGGTACTAATCACCCTCTTTGCTTTTATACTGTACATTGTTTAATTTTACAAAGTGTGTTTTAATGTTACGGATAGAGGAACTCTGTCCACTCTAACGACCATAGCAGTGATAAGACATGTTTTCTCCTGTGTACTTCAAATCAAATATAGACTTTGCTGTAGGCCATAGGCAGCCATTGTGCTTTTATGCATTTCCACACAGTATGACAAACTTGTTGCAAAGAACTGAAGCTTGTTTGAAGTACTGTACATAACCCACCACAGTAACTGTCATGTCTTTTCTAGATATTCAGATAAACTCTACATACCACAACAATGCATAGTGTTTGTACTCTAGTGGCACTACTTTAGTCACTGATTAATGTTAATATAAATATTCCCTTCATGCTCTTGTCATTGAAAATTACATGTTGTCAGAAACTTTATAGTTAATTTGTAGATTTTAATAAAGACTACAGGTCTTAAGAGTGAAACAAAGAAGTTTAGCATGGCTGCTTTGTACTGACCCAGTATTTTGCCTGACTTATTCTCTTTTTTTCCTACCATTTTTACTTCCCCCTACACTCACTCTTTCTCACTCTTACTTCCTCAGGCAACTCTCCAGTTCTGTGTGGTGAAACCCCTGATGGCAGTGATCACTGTCATTCTCCAGGCCTTTGGGAAATACAGAGATGGAGACTTCAAGTATGTTTCCACAACAACTTACCCACTGTCATTCACAGCATAGACACCTTCCTGAGCAGGGATTTCCTCTGCTATGATTTGCTGTGTTATGTCACAACACTGCAGACACTGACTGACTTCAGCCAAATGTCTTTTCAGACCATTATGGCTGAGTTGAATTGGTTGAACTTTCTGAATGCAGTTAATTCATATCTTTAATAAGTAATAATTTTCAAAAGATATACATTTAAGTCTCTTAAGTGTTGTGTGTCATAACTAAAGCACATTTTTTTCCTCTGTGCCTCTCTCCTCCAGTGTGGCCAGCGGCTACCTGTATGTGACCATTATCTACAACATCTCCGTCAGTCTGTCGCTCTACGCTCTCTTCCTCTTCTACTTTGCCACACGTGAGCTGCTTGTCCCATACAGCCCTGTGCTCAAGTTCTTCATGGTCAAGTCAGTCATCTTTCTCTCCTTCTGGCAGGGTAAGAAAACCACATTCTGAACTTGTTAACACACAGCAGCACACTTACCCCGTTTATTCTGACATATTATTTTGTTCAGCAGCTTGTAGGTGTGTTTTTATCCAAATATCACATACAGTTTAAATGAAATTCCAAAATGCTCTGCAAAATTAAGTGGAAACCTGTAATGCAAAGATTCACACATGAAGCATATGTATGAAAACCGACTTTATGACTTCCTTTTGTTTATGTTCTCCCACTCTTTCTCTCCTTGTACAATTCAGGGATGCTGCTGGCCATCCTGGAGAAGTGTGGAGCCATCCCTCAGATTAGCTCCGCTGACTTCTCTGTGGGCGAGGGAACAGTTGCCGCCGGTTACCAAAACTTTATTATCTGCATTGAGATGTTCTTTGCTGCTGTTGCTTTGCGGCACGCCTTTACTTACAAGGTCTACATGGACAAAAGACTCGACTCGTATGGTAAGGGCAGTGTGTGTGAGTGTGTGCACGCGCTCATGTTTGGGGGTATAAAGGTGTAATTAACCTGGGTTTGAGATTGGAAAAGTAAAGCAAATTGTGTACATATAAAGCTTGTATGTTAATAGTGTGTATTATAGTCTGAAAGTTCTGAAATAGTTCTTGATACAACTTGATTTCTGCAGTCTTTCAGGACTGATCTGACCTCACTCTTTGTGTCCCACCCTTCTTTCTTTAATTCCTATCTTTAACTTCTCTTTTTACCCTCTAAATATTTTTAAGTCTTTCTCTTTTCTCCTGCTTTGTTTTTCTGTTCCTTCATTTTAATCTGGACTTTCTTGTGTTCAATGTCTCTCTTTGTGCCTCTTTTCTCTTTTTTTCCCCTCTCTTCTTCACTCTGCTGCGCTGAAAGGCTCATTTCCTATCTATGGACAGTACGGTAGGTCTGATGTTAGCTGTGTTTTCTGTATCTACCACAGTTCAGTATGTTTGTCCCTGTCACAGCACTTTTTGTTTGCTTCTTTGTCTTTGATTGTGGCTAAACGTCCATTACTTTAACATCACCGGTGTTAGAGTTTTCTGTTCAGCATAAATTCAGTTTATATTTTTAAAATCATCGGTATATTGCTGTTTTGTTTTGTTTCCCAGCGTTCATTTTGCACTAAGTGAATTCAGCCCTTGAACATTTTGTCTTTTCATTTCTCCTGGCACATTTGAAATTTGTTTAGTCTGTCCTACCTAAGCTCAGTGGTCCCCTCCTACTCTCACTCTCACTGCTTATCAAACATGCCCCTGCTTGCTAGAAGCAGAAAAACATTTGTGCTGACAAAAAATGTAGACAATGCGACCTCTAGCAATGTAAATTAGTAATGGAAACTGATGTTAAATCAGCAGTATTGTTTGGCTGTTATGTCATCCGCATGTCTGTATCTGTGGCATTCAGGGAACAGATTAATATTTTCCATCCTGCTGATTAAATTCACCAATATCATTTATATATATAGTAGAGTACAGAAAGAGAGGAAAATGGGTGGAGAGACATGCAACAATGCGTAATTGAATTGCGGGAGTTGCGGTTATGTGGTATGCATCTTAACCAGTAGACTACCAGGGCACCCCTGAGATTAAAGATTTAATTGGAAAATTCACTTGACAATTGGAAACATAGTTTCAGTCTTTTTTTTCACTCATCTACCACTTTCATTTCTCCCTCACCCGTCCGTCCTGCTCAGTGTCTCTTTATTGATATTCCACTTCTCCACCCCACCTCCAGGCCGCTGTGCCCCAATGAAGAGCATCTCCAGCAGCCTGAAGGAGACCATGAATCCAGGGGACATGGTCCAGGATGCCATCCATAACTTCTCCCCAGCTTATCAGCAGTACACCCAGCAGTCCACACTGGAGCGAAGCGGGGGGCCACCTCTCTCCCGCAGCCACAGTAACCTCAGCACCCGCGGGGACAATGAAAAGACCCTGCTTCTCAGCTCCGACGACGAGTTCTGAGACTCAAACATATACTCAGAGGTTCACTTTACTCCTGTAGCCCATATTTCATTTTTATCAGCCATGTCAGACAAATCAGATCTTTTGTTGCTATCTTAACAGGGAAGATCAGAGACAGTTTTTTTTCCACATTTAGACAATATAAAGATCAGATTTATGTCAGACTTGTGAAACGGCGGTTAACAGACTGTAAGAAGGGATGGAATGCACAAAGAAAAAGAGGAAATAAAGGGGTAAATTGAAACAGTAGGAAAGGAGGGAGCTTTAATAGGATGGAGAGGTTGTTGCAGATATAGTTAGGGAGAAGAATAGTGTTTACACATTAGGTTCATTAACTGGTCAAGTTGTCATTTGTGTTGATGTTATAGAGGCCATTACTGACAGAAATACAATATCTATATTCATCCACTGAGTATGATATATATGCTGCACTTTAACCACCACGGCAAAAAAGATATGACACATATAAAATGTATTCTACTGCAGACAAGTGCCATCTTCACCTAACTTTCATGGCCTCCTTGATGTTTTAATTCATACTCCTCCTCACCCCTCTGCCAACTCTGCCTCTTACTGAAACATTGCCAAATAGAGGGAGCAGTACCCTGTGCTCCAGTTAATGAGACGCACTGTCTTAATATTTGATTTATATTCAAGCAAAACTAAGGAGCCTTTGAATTGCTGGGCTTTATTTTAATATATAAGAATTTAAACACGAATAATTCTTTTATTTAAATGTTGTATGACCTTGAAGGTAAAACTCATTTAAAGACAAGTTTGTTGGAAAATTGTTATTCCAGAAATGTTCTAAATATTTTGTGTTTGTTTCCATTTTGTTGAGGGTTCATATGAACAAGCGCATCAAAAGTGTGATGGTATATCTCCAGCTGGTGGCCTGACGGGGGCTTTTCCCACAGTGTTTTTGTTTATGGAGCAGCTGTAGGAGAGATTTTAGCGTGGGCAGGGAGACTGATGGAAGGACAACACCCACACAGATTACAGATTACTGAAGAAGCAACACTTCCCCGCAGAGCCGGACCAGCTGTGGTGTGCTGTGGATTGTAATCCCATAATTAAGGGCATCGCATGTAGCACAGATCAGGCCTGCCTCTGCCGGCACTGTTTATAATGGCGGCACTGCTGTAGTAACAGTGAGCGAAGCTGGTTTTTACAGATAAGGCCGTGCAAAGATATGTCAGTGCAAACAAGGTTTTAAATCTAACTGGACTCACATATAGAAAGTATAGTATATGTACAGGGACACACTATAGCAGAACAGTGATGCATCATAAATGAAATGGGGGGGGGAGGCTCAAGTGAGCCAAAACCCTGCAGGCAAGGCGAGCCAACCACTGGTATTCCTTTGATCTATTTTCAAAAGATAATAGGGACTGTGTTTGAGTTTATTTGTTCATACTGTTACCAGGTGATGTTTAATATGCTTTTTAGCAGCGGCCAGTATAGACGTTGCTTGTGGTTGTGATCTTAAATATTTGATGGCGGAGCACAGCAGTATACATGCTGAGTAGATGTTGCACAGGTGACATTTGGGCCCAATGCTGCCTCTAAATGTGCGTTCATCGTTTTTCCTCTTATGTTGTGCGCAGAATGCAAACAGACTTTTTACAGACTGGCTCAAGTTTATTGACTGCAGGTAAACATGCAGTTAGTCACAGTCCAATAAGTAAGTAAGTGATGAGCATCAACAGTGCACACAGCCTACTTTCTAATGAGAAAATTGTATTCAGTTAGCAGTATGATGAAAAGTGTTTGTTTAATTGTGGAATTCACCACCAGTGGATGCCAAAGTTGGTTTGCGGCTGTGACTGCTAACCCGTATCTCTTTCAGCCACCTCCTACACACAACAATTAACGCATCACTTTTGTATCCATCTTTGCACTGAATCTGTAGTGCTTCAGTTTAAGGCGAGGTTGAGTGAATTTGTTCTATTAATGTAACATTAACTTAGTGGTGTTGAAAAAGTGAAATTCACTGCCTAATACTTTGCCCCTAGGTAACAGCATATCAAGCTCAAGAATGTTGATTTAAAACACTATGAAACGATAGTTTTAATGCTGTGTGATTTAAAAGCTGGATGTTAATTACGAAGCTGAATATATTAAACCAGGAAATATTATACCAGAAAGGAAAGAATGTTTTAGCACTGCGAAACATTCGCGGTGAAGACTGTAATGGCATTGCTTTGTATAGTGCTTTGTTTTAATATTTTTGTGTCTTAATATTTTAATTTTCATATATTCTCCTGTTTTATTTCTGTTGTATACATTTCAATTTGTATATTGGTAATATGATCTCATGTTTTTATGCTATATTGATTTCTGTTGGTGTTGAAAAAGGAAATAAAAGACAATAGACAAATGGAGAAAGAAATTTCTCCCATGTTTTTGATAAAGTCAGCTTCCACTAGTTAGCACTTAACAATCACAACAAAGTGTAATATTTTGTGACGTGGTACAATGATTCTTCTTTTATCAAGTACACTCTAGAAATAGCTAAGAGTGTGCAGAAAAACAGTAAGTCAAGTGGTAGAAATTAACGACATGCCTTTACTCAAGTACTGCACTTACACTTCTGAGGTATCTGTACTTTACTGAAGTATTTGAATTTCACACTACTTTATATACTACATACATAGGGAAATATACTGTACTTTTACTCGAATATATTTGACAGTTACAGCTAAAAGTTGCTAACTTTCTTGCTTACTTTTTGTACTTTTGCTGATAATAGACTTTTACTGGTAATGGAGTATTTGTACTTGTATGAAAGAGTCTGGATACTTTTTACACCACTTGCAAAACACATTACCTTCGTTAGAATAAAGTTTTATTGTGATTGTGTAGAGGTGAAGAGGTGTTGACGGAATATTAGAAACTCCCCTCAATATTGTTAGTAATTAGTAATGCAATATACTCAATATAACCCATTTACAAGTAGTTTTCAGTCATTTTTTATCTGCTGAAAGTAGCGAGCAGCAAATGCAATTTGGAATATCTATGTTAGAAAGTTTGTAAAATGTATTTTTTCTAAATAGTGCAGCTCAGGTTAAAAAATGACAAATCACCAAGTTGTCTATCATACTGGGGGCGTGGCTTTGCCAGCAGCCGGCCAATCACAGTTTTCGCTCGCCAGCTGAGCGTGTGCAGAGTTGCCATGTCCGCAGTTTTCCCGCGGAATTGGGATACTTTTGAAGTGTTGCCGCGGGTTGAATTTTATGTTCGCTGGTTGGGTAGACTTATTTTGCATGCAAATTACATGAATAATATCTATAAATAAAAACATATTTTAAATGAAATAATTGATTTATACCCAAATCCTAGAGCAGCACACACACACTAAACACACACACTAGCACACAATGCTGTTACTTTGTAGATATTATAATACATTTGGCAATGATAGCAAGGCTGTTGGACTTTAAAATCAGCGTGTATAGTTTGGCAGAGGCATATTCTGAGTTCTGGTGTAGGGCTGGTTTTGATTGGCCATTGTGCTGGTTGGGTCACACAGACCTGGCAACCCCGAGCTTGAGCACTAAGCTAACAACAACATAGCAGTACTGTCAGGCCTTGTTGTTATGTCCATTGAACTCACGTTTAAATTTGTCGCACTAAAAACACGGTTCGGTGTGATATTTGACTTTTCAATAAGCCTATAAGAAAGCAGCAGTTTCCAGTCAGCCCTCCAAGCTAACGTCGGATATAACTAACAGCTTCAGGCAAGGCCTGAAACGGTAACTTAGCAATAAGCGAAAGCCAGGTAACCTCCGCGAAAAAAGGTCCACTGACCTAACGACAATATTAAATAACTGCTTCACCCAACATTAGAGAGCGTGTGTCCTCAAAATGAGAGGCTCGTACGGAGACAGAGATAGAGACCGAGGCCGTGACAGAGGGTAAGCCAACACAACAGTCGATTAGCATGTGAGCTAACGTTGGTTGTTATTATCAAAGGCTGGCATGTGTTAGCTGCGATAAACAGAGGTAACTTTAATATTGTAGCCCAGGAAAGTGTCTTAAATCTAGCTATACAAAGTGTGTCTCGTCATGTTGCAGCAGCCCTCGTTTCGGGTCCAGCAGAGGCGGCCCACCCCCGGGTAAGAAGTTTGGGAACCCCGGGGACCGTTTACGAAAGAAAAGATGGGACCTGGAAGAGCTTCCCAAATTTGAGAAGAACTTTTATAGTGAACACCTGGAAGTGCAGCGCATGAGCCAGGTATTTCTGTAATATGACAGGCATCTGCATCAGATGATTAGCATCTGATGCAGGTGCCTAATGTAAAAATATGTCTCCCTCATGAAAGGAGACACTCCAATGAGCCTTTGTACACTGGTGTTGACTGTGTTGGCTTCACACACTTGACTGTTTGTACTTTCAGTATGAAGTTGAGGAGTATCGCAGGAAGAAAGAAATAACTGTTCGAGGTTCAGGCTGCCCAAAGCCTGTCATCAACTTCCATCAGGCACAGTTTCCTCGTAAGCACATGCATACACGGACATCCACACATACAGAACTGTTGAACTACACTGCCGCTACAACAACCCCACTAAATCTGCTGGATACTAACGAACATAACCAGAGGATGTTATTTCTGCCTCTTCGTTTAGAATATGTAATGGATGTCCTGATGCAGCAAAACTTCAAAGAGCCCACAGCCATTCAGGCACAAGGTTTCCCTCTGGCCCTTAGCGGGAGAGACATGGTGGGAATCGCTCAGACTGGCTCTGGGAAGACTCTATCGGTGAGACACACATCATCTTCTACCCCTGTAATCACAAACATGGAAACATCACATGCCGGTAGATTACTTGTCATCACTTGTGGTCAACTTTTAACTTTGAATTCAAGATAATGGCTCAAAATTGATTGGGGTGATATACAGATAAATAAAAATAATTTGTCTGCAAGACACATGAATTAGCCTCCTTTTATCTCATCCCTTGACCCATCTACGCAGCCCCTCCCGGGCTGTGTGTAATACAAATGCTCTGTGGTGCTTATTGTTTCTGTTGTTTGATTTTCCTGATGCTGCACAACAAACACAATCGACTGAGCTCTCTCTTTTGTCTGTCCTCAGTATCTCCTGCCGGCCATTGTACACATTAACCATCAGCCCTACTTGGAGCGTGGAGATGGACCCATTGTACGTGAAGAAAAATAGAATACACTAATCACTGAGAGTAGTCTGCTGGGGAAAAGCAGAGTTTACAGAAATTAGATTTAAAGCCATTTTAACACAATTTTTATAGTGTCTATTACACCAAGCAGTGGATTGTTATGGCATTATATGTGTGCTCTGCAGTGCCTGGTTCTGGCCCCCACAAGAGAACTGGCGCAGCAGGTGCAGCAGGTGGCATATGACTATGGAAAGTCATCCCGCATCAAAAGCACGTGTGTGTATGGGGGTGCTCCCAAGGGACCCCAAATCCGAGATCTGGAGAGAGGTGAGGAGTATATTATACATTAGTAACACATGATTCACTCTTTTTAATTGTTCGAGTCAACTTGAGCAATTGTGTCACATTGAAATCCACATTGGATTAGTCTGTAATTTGTTATTTAATATTGTGTGTGTTAGTTCAGTTTATGTAACACAGAGACAAACTAAATCTGTTCTTCATAGGTGTCGAGGTCTGCATTGCCACTCCCGGTCGCCTGATTGACTTCCTTGAGGCAGGAAAGACCAACCTGCGGCGCTGCACATACTTAGTTCTAGATGAAGCTGACCGCATGCTGGATATGGGATTTGAACCACAGATTCGCAAAATTGTGGACCAGATCAGGGTAAAGCTAATGAGAGATCAGCTGGATCAAAAGCTTTTGTTATTCTTTGTTTCTTTTCTTTTTTGTATTTGTGGTTTGTTGTATTTGTGTTTGACTTACAGCAGAGGAGAAATTCCTACTTTAATAACGTATGCATTATGTTTTAGTAGGTTTGTTACACTGTAAGTTTGCTTATTAAGATTGTGTTTTTTCTGTCCCTTTTTTCAGTATCTGTCATTGCTTGTTTATTTGATGTGCTCTTTGCCTAGCCGGACAGACAGACCCTGATGTGGAGTGCTACTTGGCCTAAAGAGGTTCGCCAGCTGGCGGAGGACTTTCTGAAAGACTACGTCCAGATCAATGTTGGAGCTCTGGAACTCAGCGCCAACCACAACATCCTTCAGATAGTTGATGTCTGTATGGAGAGTGAGAAGGACCACAAGTAAGAGGCTGGTCACAAAGCAGATTTTTCTCTGCCTGCTTTGGTTTGTTACAGTTTTTTTGGTTTGCATTGTAATGGGTACATAATGTACAGCCAAGCCACATGCTTACTTTTTTTCTAATTGCCTTTTCCTCAGGTTGATCCAGCTGATGGAGGAAATTATGGCAGAGAAAGAAAACAAGACCATCATCTTTGTGGAGACCAAGAAACGGTGCGATGACCTCACACGCAGGATGAGACGTGATGGGTGAGTACATCTGGCAAGAACACACTACTAACCTTTTATTCAAGTAATCCCCATGATTGAAGAAGGTTTTATACAGTATAGTCTGCACTATTTCTATGATCCAAGTTCTCAAGTATGGTTTAACACGTTCTGTAGCAGACCTTGATCTCTGTGGGAGGAGGCAGACAAGTGTCTTAAATCTTAAAGCCACAGTGACATCACCTGGCTTAAACTTGATGATCTAACAGGTTGCTGGTTTCTCTTCTAGGTGGCCAGCGATGTGTATTCATGGCGACAAGAGCCAACCGGAGAGAGACTGGGTGTTGTCGGGTACAACAAACACACTGGCATTTGAACTCCTGTGATTTAGAAGTATTTTTCCATTTTCTTTGATGTTGTCTCTTTGAAGAAAGTGTTCATCTCCTAATCATCCATTCTTTGTCTTGTGTTACAGAGTTCCGCAGCGGCAAAGCTCCCATCCTCATCGCTACTGACGTGGCCTCGCGTGGTTTGGGTATGTCCTGTGTGCTGAAGTGCAAAGCATATTATTTCCTCAGTATAACTACACACTGATAGGGTACACACACAAGATGTTTGACCAATTAATCTGTAGAATAAAATAAACAATGGTGAGTATATAATGATCAGACTCTTTACTGCATGTGATTTTTTTTGAAAGAATTTAGGGTCAAAAGTAAATCACAAACACATACAGATTTGCTTTTCTTTTACAGAACATATGATGCTTCTCTTCTGAAGTATATAATATTTGAAGTAGGACGCCCTGTGAGGATTTAAGCCACTTTGCTCTATTGAATAACACTGAAAAACACTGAACATAGGAATGATGTTGAATGAAGTGTGAAGATGTAAGGGGTGAGGCTAGTGAAGCAGCCCCTTACAGGATGGCAGTCAAACCTTTAACCTAATTCTATGTTCATTTGTTTTTCTTTTCATTTTATTTTTGTTTGGTTTTTTTTTTGTTTCCAAGTCTCTCTTCCGGCAACTAGAAGCACACAGGCCCACGGGAGCCTGCAGCCGGACCTAGGCATGACAAATCGAAAGCTGACTCGGGGAGAGAGACGGCCTGATTAATCAGTCCCAGACACAGCCATCTCCAGTGAAAACCTAGAACAGAGCCCACAAACAAAACTCTCCCCCCTTCCAGGACACTGACTGCCTGGGCGACAGTAGGGGGGCGAGCACGGGGTGCTGCTGGGCTTCCAAATTTGATCCTAGGGTCGGGGGTGGCTGTCAGGTGAGAGGGCGAAGAGGGGGGTATGGAGGAGGGTGGGCTCCCCTGAGCCATGCCATCATCACAGTGACGCACCACACCAGTTGCTGATTAGATAAACTCAGATTCACCCAGAGACTTTTTGACAAGTTTTTAATATCTGTGTATTTATTCTGATGGGAAATGGATCAAGAAACTTTTTTTATATCATCGTTTAGATAGAGATACATTCCTATTAACAAACTATAATGACAAACTTTGGACAGCAACATTTTTTTTACCAAAATTAGTCCCACAGATAATACACTTAAATAGATGATACCTCAGTTCTGTGAAGCTGAGACACAGTGGTGCATTACAAGAAGACAGAGAGAGACAACTGCCAGGAAGTGAGGGTGGAAAAGCAGCCAAAGCCGGGCATGGACGGCTATGCTGGAGGCTCCCCTCTGAACTGCCCCCTGATGCCAGCCCCTGACACCCCCCACCACTGGCTGTGCCGGCCGGCCTCTCCCTCTGCGGACGTCATGTCTGGTCCTGGCTGGCAGGAGTCCTGGCCTGGAGGAGCCACCTCTCTATAATCGATTTCCCTCCCGTTCACTCCTCTTCCTTGGTCCTTTCTTTCACTCTCTGTTTCTCTACCTCTCTCACACATCAACTCTTTTTCTTACTGTTATTATCTGTCTTGGTCATCACCTCTCCGTCTCTTGCTCATTTCTTAAATGTTTCCTTCTTTCTTTTATTTATCTCTTTACTCTATGTCCTACCACCACCCTTTCCCTCCAACCTCTTATCTAGGTGTCCTGTTATCTCCTTGTTGTTTTCTTTAAGCCATTCCTGACCCCTGTTCTTTGCCCCTTACCCCCCACCTCCACTGTGTCCTGCTCTCAACCCCCCTTCTCGTCTTTAACACTTTGGCCATTTTTCTTTGTATATGTCATACCAGACCACCAGTCAAGTCTGTAAATATGTAATCAACACTTGATAACTTGCTAAATCCCCCATCAGTGTTCCAGTAGCACAAATGTCAGGGCACAGATTTCCTGGCAGAGCCCACTCTGAGAGCCCTCTTAAAGAAAACGTCCACACATCTTCTCCTTAGTGTCTGTTTCTTGTTACTAAACTTGAAAAGCTGGGCTCTATGATATGATATGATATCACTGCCATTGGAAGTGACCTGGGAGGCATTTGGCACCAATCAAAGATCACCAAAGCCCTTAAGAAAATCTACCACTCCCACTGCCCCACATCTTGCCATGTTACTGCCACCCACTAATGTATGAAATGGCCGTGCAAGTCTCCCTAACAAGGAATTTAGATCTTTGAAGTTAACATGAAAGTATCCAGTAGATACTGCTCCATCCATTACCCAGTAATGTCTCCAGGTCAAAAAAGGCTGGGGGACATGGAGAGGCCTAGATAAGACCGCAGAGTAGAACCGCATCCCAGTACAGTCCAGCTGGAGCTCTGGCCCAGAGAGTTTCCAGTGTTGGGAGTGTTGTGGAGGAGTGGCGAGGTGGGAGAAGGGACTGCTTTTGTCCTGTGCACTCTCCTCCTACCCCTGCAGACCTCCCTGGACTGGTGAGGGGTAGGGGGGCAGAGGGGTAACTTTGTAAAGTCATCACTAAATCTCTGATACAGGGTAAGTACCTTAACCGCCCTTCCCCATTTTCTCCTCCTCCAGCCTTCATCATTATGCTTCCAAAACAAGACTTGTTTTTTCCTCTAATCAGCAGTGTTTTCTGAGCCCTCTGTCAACTGTAATGAGAAACAGACCTCTAATTGGTTTTAAACAGATTTTTTTCCCTAAAAAGAAATTAACTTTTTTCCGTTGAATCTTACATTTTAACAATTAATCAGCAATTACAATTTCTATTTGTAAGGTCACTTGTCTCTCAAAATTAGTTTCTTTCCTTTAAAATTTTACATCATGTCCCAATTCTTAAGCAGACCACTAATTTTTTTCATCACCTAATTCAGTTAATCTATAGCTTTGGCTGCACCTATTTTCACAAGTATTATACTAGATTATTGAGCCCTGTTTTGTAATTGGCATGGTAAGTATCTTCATTTTCTAATTGTGTATTGTAAAAATAGTTGATCTTTTGACAGGTAAGTGATGCTTTCAGAGGATGATGGGTGTCTTGCAGGTATTGTCTGTCTGAATGTTCCCAGTTCCAAAAGCACAAAACTTTAAATTTCAATGGAGTAAATTGATTGATTCAGTTCTCAACCAGGATTACTTTTGTTCTGACTTCTGTTTTTTTCTTTTCCCTCCCTGCAACTGGTCCCAACACATCACCCATTTTCAACCCTTTACTGCCTCAAATGTCAAGATGTGGAGGATGTCAAGTTTGTCATCAATTATGACTATCCCAACTCATCGGAGGATTACATCCATCGTATTGGCCGTACGGCTCGCAGCACCAACAAAGGCACTGCGTACACTTTCTTCACTCCGGGAAACCTCCGCCAGGCCCGCGAGCTGATCCGGGTGCTGGAGGAGGCCCGACAGGCCATCAATCCCAAACTGCTGCAGCTGGTTGACACGGGACGTGGCGGAGGTAAGGGACGCTTCCTGTTGAATTAGAGTAGGCGATTTGATTGGGGATTCCATCCCCCTTGTCAGCAAAATGACCAAAATGCATCCCCCTTGTTAACCTGCCATCCCCCCTCTCCGTCCCGTAGTAGCAGAGAGAGTGCAGGGGCAGAGGATTTGTTTAGTTGAATATGTTTGTCTAGTCTGCCTGACTCATTGATCCTTTATCTGAATGTGGCCCTGACCATTGCTCTGAAATATCAGTAGCCTAACACTGCTGTGTATTGATAAATCAGTGGCGCTGTCCATGGTGCTGAAGTAGCAGATGGATTTGTCATTGCACCTTTTTCTCTCAGTCCCGCCCTTCTGTCAGTTTCGTCTTGGATCTATAATATTCTCTAAACTGTATACAATAAATACCCAATTCTATACTATATTGTAGCCTATATACTCTATAGAGTAGTGTCACCTTCATGATCAAAGTGACAAGTAGCAACGTGTCGCGGAAGAGCGAGAGGATCATAAACACACCCTCAGACCAAGCCACCTCTGTAACAAAATATTTTAGGGGAGACATGACTACAGATATAGTTTTTACTATAGATGTTTCGTGTAAACTGGGAGTGGAGCAGGTAATGTGACTGAGGAAATTAACATGCACTGACCGCACCATGTCCCAGCTTCTACAGTTACGTAATTCTAGGTAAAGTTTATACCATCAAAACTATGGTGTGTTTTGATGGTATCCATCCATTTCTAATTTCCAGGTGGCCGTCCCCGTTTCCGTGGCGCCTCTAATTCTAACAATCCCAACCTAATGTACCAGGACGAGTGTGACCGGCGAATGCGTTCTGTGGGTGGGGGCAGCAGCACCAAGGACAGCCGCGGCAGCAGCAGCTACAGCCGTGACAGCCGAGATAGCCGCGGAGGAAGCACCCGGGACGGGGACCGCCCCTCCTCCTCCTCCTCCTCTTCCTCCTCTTACAGAGATCGCAGCAGCAGGGATGGAGGGCGCAGCTACAGCTCCAGCTCCAACTCATACAACCAGTACCAGAATAACAGCAGCAGCAGCCAATACAGCAGCTCCAGGGGCGGCTCTGGGTCAGGGGGTGGTGGAGTGGGCCAGGCCCAACCTTCTTCGTCAGGCCCACAGCCTCTAATGGCCCAACAGTTCAACCCTCCCCAGCCCATGATGGGCCTGATGGGGCACTCGCCATTTCAGTTTGCTCCTCCGCCGCCACCTACTCCCTCTGGCAGAAAGTAATGGGATCTGTGCACCACAGTCACACACAGCACAACGTACACTGCACCCATTCTCACAGACTTGTTTTAGTCTCTAAAGCAGTCAGAAATGTTGTTATTGCAACAATTTCATCCTTGGAAGTTGACCACTGTAACATCAACATTCCAGTTATGAACTTGGGTTTCAAGACACCAGTGCACCAATTCTACATTTCTTCAACATAAGCACAGTTTTGAAACATTTAGACTGGTTCCCAGTTTGTTTCTAAAGTGGTCAACCGTTTTTGACTTTCCTTTAAAGTCAACTTATCCAGGCAGTAATTATTTAGTTTGATAAAAGCTTCTCTGTTCCATTTTGACATAGTTGGACAAGATTGTATTGAAAACAGTCTTTGAACAAATGTGCTGTTTTTGTGTTTTGAGCCTCTGTGATTTTTCTCTTAAGGTGTATCGAAGGTAGGTGCTGAAGTTACTTCTTGTCAATAAGCTAAGTTTCTTTTATAGGTTCAATATCTTTATTTTTGTGTTGTGAAACTTTGTAAGCCACAAGATCACTTTGAATTGATTAAAGAAAAACATGCGAGATCCATATGAATTTTGAGAAAAATTAAGCTAAAAAATGTAGGTTTTTTTGATATCTGGATTTTCTTCCCATCATCTTTATAACCATTTCAGAACAATCTTTATTTCATTACATTGATATTAATTTAGGCCTCATAGAGGCAGCTCTGCATGTAAACAAGCTTTTCTTTCACATTTACAAATTTGTGTTTACTACCAAATCTCCTGAGAGCCACCATAGGTTACCTTATTCAATTAATCACCAGTGTGGTCGAGTCTTTGCAGCAGTGATAATTGAGCATTTCCTAGTTAATGAAAAGTCCCTTTTTAGTTTGTTTTTCATGTTTAATAAAGCTCTTCAATGTATCACTGTGTCCTCTTGAAATCCTTGACACTAAAATCATGGAGGAGTAAAGAATTTCAACTTCTACACTGCAACTAAGTTTCTAGAAGGTTTAGTAAAGTATAGAAAACCAACAGGCATGACCTGCATGCTGCTGATTCTGTGAAACTGAATCATTAACTGAAAGGGGTGTGTTCAAAAAAATAGCAGTGCTGAGTTCACTTAGTGAGGTCATTGATTCTGTGAAAAGAAATGGGTGTTAAACAGGTGGCCCTTATTTAAGGATCAAGGCAACTGACGCTGCATATGCTGGCTGTGCCAAAGAACACATTGACTGGCCTAAAAAGAAATGGTGTTCTATTTTGTGGACTGATGAGAGTGAGAATGTGTCTAAGGGCCACAGACAGTTTGTCAAACATCCTGCAAACACTGAATTTAAGCCACAGTACACAGTGAAGACAGTGAAGCATGGTGGTGCAAGCATCATGATATGGGGATGTTTCTCGTACTATGGTGTCGGTCCTATTTATCACATACCAGGGATCATGGATCAGCTTGAGTACATCAGAATACTGGAAGAAGTCATGTTGCTGTATGCTGAAGAGGAAAACGCCTTTTGAAATGGATGTTTTTAACAAGACAATGACCCCAAACGCCCCAGCGAGCGAGCAAAATCATGGTTCCAGACAAACAGCATTCAAGTAATGGAGTGGCCAGCACTATGCCCGGACCTTAATCCCATAGAAAACTTGTGGGCTGACATAAAAAATGCTGTTCATGAGGCAAAACCAAGAAAAGCAGAGGAATTGTGGAACGTAGTACAATTGTCCTGGGCTGTAAAACCTGCTGACCGGTGCCAGAAGTTGGTCGACTCCATGCACCACAGATATGAAGCAGTTATCAGAAACCGTGGTTATGCAACTAAATATTAGTTTATGAATCTCAGGAAAGTTGACTCTTCAAGCTCTTCTTAGTTTATACACATTTTTGAGTTTGTAAAGACAGATGTCAACACTGCTGTTTTTTTGAACATATTTCTTGACTTTCAATTACTTTTTCCAATTTTCTTGCTTTGAAATAGAATGTGCAGTGTCCCCAAAGCATTTGTGTTCATTAATTTTGACGTTTACTCACCTTTTTAAACACACTATTATTTTTGAACACAACTGCAGCTTTAGATACTTAAGTGTGGAGTTTTCATGTGGCGATAGAGGAAAAAAAAAAAAATTATCTACGAAACAATGAACATGCCTTCAGATCACCAAGAAAAAAAAACTTTATTACCCATTCGGAATATTTTACCAGTGTTATGCTCTTGCACAAGTCAAATGTACATAACAGAACTGCCATCATTGGTATTTACAAAGCAGTCGTATTTGGAGATTAGTGCGGTGGAATGTGATTGAGAGCCTGTGGGGAGGAGGAAGTGTTGGGCGTGGCTGACATGCATCGCAGACTGTAGAAACAAGTTGAACATGTTTGAGACAGACACTCGGCTCAGAGCACCTGGGTGCAGCTCAGTTTGCATATGCTCAAGTTTTTGATATTAACTTTGACCCAATAAATGCTGAAATATTAACTTATATTACAAGCTAAAGAAAAGATTTTTATCAAAATGTAACTTATACCTCTACTGAAAATGCTATTAATATATTAAGAATTTAATGTCAGTGAATTGTATATCAGACAAACTGGAGACTTAATATGACTGATGAGTAACAGATGAGGAAAAACATCCATTATATGAAATAATAAACTGCAAAATAGGCACAAATGGCAGATAATACACAACAGTTACAGTGAATTTTGTTCTTTACACAAGATGGGAAAACAGTACTATCAAGAAATCATTCTCTGTGCAAATCAAACAGTGGCCTCAGTCGTCGCCAAAGAAATTGTAAGTGATATTCACTTGTCACAAAAAACACCACAAAAAGTTGAATTCAGTACAGCTTTTGTTTTACAAACTAAGATGAGTATGTAATGCTTATGTCCTTTCTCTTTTGGTGTGCTGGATTTTTTTAAGCTTTATGCACCATGTTGGCAGAGCATGCAGAGGTGAAGGTAAATGCAACTCATAATGGGTCTGAACTCTAAAAAACAAAAAAAAAACAAAACAAAAAAACTGACTTTTTGCTCTAGGTGCATAAATCAAGCACACCAAATGAGCAAATATGCACGTACTTGATGTAGTTTCTTCCTTCATAGCACTGTCTGTTATAAACAAGATGATATGACTGCAACAGTGTTGGGGAAGCAGTTGCAGGGTTTGTTTCAGAGCAGCCACATACAGCGGACTGGACCAAGACGCACGTGACTCATTAAGAGCAAAGCATACACACATTACACTGACTGAGCATGAGCGTAGTCCAAGGAAAACAATCAATACCAATCAAAGAAAGTACAGAGCGATTAAAAAGGACACGGTTAATGAAGTGTTGAGTTGGAGAGTTGGTTTCGGGGGGGGGGGGGGGGGGGGGGTGCCGAGTCTGAAAGCAGAGAGTCTGTCGGGTTGTGGATGTGTTTAAATGCTATAGGTTCCCCCACGTCTCCGGAGGAGGAAACTGTTCTAGACTGCCGCCCTCACTGTGCTCCTGCTCTCCCATAGTGAAGGTTAATCTGTACTGCAGCTGCACTTTCTCCTGAAGCACACACACACACACAGGACAAGAGAGGCTGATAGAAAGATAGTTAAACATCAATAGATCTTTGGCTAGACAAACATCCTCTGTACCAATCTCACTGTTAAAAGCAAGAGGAACTTCTCAGGGATAACTACACCCTTATCACAGCCTTTACAGTCTACTTGAACAGGGACAGTAAAGGAATTTAAGTGACATTTTAGTCTCGCCAATCATTTTTTTTAAATTCAAGTTTGTAATTTAAATTTTTACTTTGACAATTTTAAGTCTGTGTGTTAACAGTCAATGGACTATCTTGCTTAAAGCAATTCAAGTCTATGGAAAGTGGTTTTCATATGGTTAAAACACAAAAGACAGGTTAATGGTAAAAACCCCTCCCCCAATGTCTCAAGTTAAACTTTTCCATGTTTTAAATTGACTTGATAGTTGGCTTACCTTGTTTGGGTTTGCGAGTAGCAGGATCTGTGTGATGGCAGCAGGAGGAAGGATGGGGTTGAAAGCTGGGAGCTCTGTTCCTGATGGAGGCTGCAGCTTCACTGCCATAGACTACAGTTGATAAATGAAAAGAAACCACAGTTTACCAACTGATGATACAAGTTATCTTATCTTTCCACTGGGGGGGGCAAGAGCCTTAAACTTTCTTACTGCTGACCTTTGGAGCAGTGGTTTGGAAGTTTATGTTGGTGACGGGGACAGGGGCGGAGGACAGCATGGAGATGATCACCACCAGCACATCAGGACGAGACGGAGGCGAGTCACGAGCAAAGTGGAAGAGAACCCGCAGACTGTGTCCGTCAAATACAGTCACAGGTAACAAACTACCTGGAGAAGGAAAGGACAGAAAGACGGAGAGAAAGCAGGAGAGGAGCGCATGTAATGAATCTGTACAACTGCACTTCCAGGTGGGCAGAAGCATGCAGCCATCAAGCGATCTCAGTTTACTTACTGGGCTTAATGGATTCTAGTGGTACAAAAACATCAGTCAGGGTTACTTCAGCAGCAGGGGTCTCTGTGTGAGTCGGGGACATGTCCAGCAACGTAGGTGCAAGGCTGGGCTGAGAGTTGAGGAGAGGCGCAGGATGTTCAGAGGCGAAGGTTGGGATGGGGTTTGGGGTTATGTTGGACCCAGCCTTGCTTTGGAGATCTCTCAGAGTTGGTTTGGACTGCTGCTTGTCCCTGAAAGCAGAAAAATGAATGACTTGTCTCTGTGCATGTGCCCTTTTCACAGGATGCTCCATTTTATCTTAACATTCCAAATTTTAAAAAGCTTGAGACGTTTACTGTATGTGCAATTAACGATGTAGAGAGGAGATACTGTCAACATATTTTTTTTTTTGAGTGGTTAAATCTAAAAATAAGGTATGGCAATTTTAAAACCACCATCAGGATCAGCATGTGACAATGTTAGAATAATGTTGGTTAAATACCATTTGACCTGCAGGCCCTCTGGAGGCAGTGACTGCTGGAGCAGCGTCTTTCCCAACAGGTCCAGCTCATCTAGGGCCGAGTTCCCAGGGGTGGAGCCAGACGACAGGGGCTGCGAGTGGGAGGGTGGGTCAGGACTCAGGAGGAGACTGGGTGCTGCTGGGATGTCTGCATCTATGCTGTCTGAGGACTGGAAGTAAAAAGTGAGATAAAAAATGTGTGAAAAAAAAATTTTCACCGGTACAGATGTTTCATTGATTATACTGGTGCAGTATAAAGAGCAATAAAAACCCATTAACATTAATTTCAAATCAAGTTGTGTGTGTTTGACAAATGATGTCAATATACATGATACAAACGGTCACTGGATCCTCACAGTGACTCCCTCTGCTCACCTGGAACGAGTCCCAGGCTGTGGAGTCCTCAGGTTGTGAGGGGGGATTGGAGGTGTGTGTTCCTTCACTTAAACCTGTGTGACGACAAGATGTGCAATAGTATTTAGAAATAATTTTTTTTTTTTTTTTTAAAAAAACACCCTTTCAGAGTGTTATTTTACGTTTTCACGTTTTCTTTCTCTCCATTTCACACCTGGACTGTGTGGTTTAACTCCTGGATAACTCCACACCATCAATGTCCTGCATACAACCTAACATTCCTCTTTAGGGCATTCTTGAAAAATTACATCACTTCAAATGCATTTCAATAACTAACTGATAACAAAAAAGAGTAAACACTTGTGCTGTCTGATGCGCTGTTACCGAGTGACATGAGCTCGTCGTCGAGGAGACTGATCCCCGTCTCCTGCGAGGGGGCGTTGAGGCTGTCTGTCGGGGTGGGAAACTCTGGGAAGGAGGGAGGCGACTGGGGTGATGTATCCAATCCTGTCAGATCTAGCAGCGCCGTCCCTCCTGTGAGAAACGGATTCCACGCACTTAATTTCAAACTGCAATGCTTAAAGCACAAACCAAGAACGACTCAATCTACATTTATGTCTGCATTGAACCTTTTTGTAGACCGTTATCCGATCTGCACTCTCCAAAAAATTTTTGTGCTCACACACCTGTTTGTTTCTGTGTGTTCAATGTGTTGTTGCCGTTTACTATCTCCCCCTTCACCTGCTGCTTGTACAGGTTGATGACGTGAGTCAGGCTGTCGTTGGCCTGCAGGATTTCGGCTGTGGAAAAGACATGAGAAAAATTCTCCTTATTGTTTTCACAGTGTTGATATAGGCATGTCTCTCCTGCTGGGCGGATGGGTGGACGAGAGGTAAAAAAAATGTCCTCACACAGATGAAAATACACTGAGATTCAAAGTAGAAAATGGCAGTATTGGATATAAAAGATTTCTGCAGGACAAAGACAGTAAAGACACTGTATGTGTATGTATTAATCAGTATACTGAAAGAACGAGGAGGCCCAATTTTTATCTTCCCATTTACAATACACAATGGCGGATGAATGAAAATAACGCTCACCCAGAGCCTCGTCGTTGTCCTCTGTATCACTTGCCAGTCTGAACAGTGTGGGTCTCATTTTCTCACAGCGCTGGTACAGATCCTGTCCACGCACACCACGTTAAAAAACTTACAATCACGCTTCTGATTTATAACTCTGGCTTTAGTCGTGTATACACTGGACTGTCCACATTTGTCTACGTATTTAATTCACCTGTATGAGTTCAGCGTTGCTCTGATTGCTGGCGGTGCCGTCATAATCCTGCAGAAGCTGAGTCAGCAGAGTGACGCTCTCCTTCACCTCCTGTATGGCGTTCACCCGCTTTGACACCTTCTCTGCTCGCTTCTGATCCTACAACAAAAACAAAGAGACAAATTCACAAACATGCTCGTGTATGAAAAGATTGTAAATGAAACAAGCGACAGAAACATACGATAGAAACATAAAAACATAGCCATGGAGAAGCCATTCGAAAGTCTAGCAAAGCTCCTATTACCCCTGATATCAGGACAAATTTACTCTGAACTCCTGCTGAATCATTCTGCCAGCGACACACAAAACCCCCTGAGGCAACCAACCCATTTTCTCATTCAGTCATGAAAGAGAATGCGTGTGCCATGAGTGCAGCACACACACACACACAGACGACTATATCTGCAGCACTAAAAAGTGGTAGTGGAGTTAATGTATAACAGAAAAGTGCAGTTTTTAGAAGGAATAACAAGGAGAAGGGAAAAGATTTACCTCTTGGACCATTTCCTTGATGAGTTTGTTGGCAGCTTTTAAGTCCTCGGGGTGCGAGCTATTCAACAGGCGAGACAGCATCTGTCAAAGCCGAAAAGCCAGAGTTCACATGGTGTAGAATGAGTGAGCATTCAAAAGACAGCGTGCACAGTGTGTATGAAACCGGCTCAGGGCACAATTATTCTCACGTTGGAAAGCGTATTTTCAAATTGCTGTTATTTTTTTTATTACACAAGCTCTTACTTTTGACTTCTCCTCATCCTCAAAAATTGCATTCTTGGGTCTTGGTGGAGGAAGGTTCAGTAGTTTGTCAGGTGGCAGCTCCGGGTCTTGTTTAATAATACCTGATTTACAAACACATAATATGAACAAGACAAGTCACTGTAGCTGCTTTAGAATTTTATCCAAGTTAATCTAAAACTTGGGACTTGTGCTGCAACTTTAGTGCCTTCTGACAACTTTGGAAGTTATCATTTCTGACAGCTTCTTACCTTGTTTCTTCAGCATCTGATAGGCATCTGAGATCTTGGCCTCATCAGGCAACCCCAAAGTCCAGCTATAGATCAACTCCAAAACCTTCTTTTTTACTGGCTCTGGTGACCGTGCACCCAGATACTGAGTGGAGAATTCAAAAATTATTATTAGAAAAAAATTACTGAGTAAGTTACACACCTAGACATGTAAGTAAAACCTAGTCTGAAAAACAGAGACACTGAAGTTTTACCTTTGGAGAAACTACTTTGATGAGTTCATTGAGAAAGCGGAACTTGCCCACTTCACTGTGAAACCTCTTCCCACAGTTTTTCATACATGTCTCCAGAACCTAGTAAAGAAACAAACAGAAAAAAGAAAAAAAAAATCGGAAAACCAAAACACCACACCAACGAAATGCCACATATTTTGACAACAGTTGAGGTAAAATTAGGTTACAGTAAAAAAACAAACAAACAAAAAAAGCTGTGGCAGCTCATTCTGACTGACAGACCCTGGTTCAGATCTGAACTCACCAGTAGAGCCTGCATGGCCTCCCACTCCTGTGGAGACTGGATCTTGTGGGCCAGGAGCCTGGTGGCCAGCTGAGGTCTGTAACAATGCTCAAAGTCACCACACTGCACTTATCATTTATTTGGAATCAGTGTAATCACATAAAACCCTTTAATGATAAACTAACAAAACAATTGAGAATAATTGCTGAAAAATATCAGGTCTGATGGACATCAAACAGACTGTGGCTATTCTCAGGCCCAGCTATGGGCCAGAAAGACATATGTTGTGTTCTGAGTTAAGTAGGATTTGTATTTAGCACTAGAGGTCTACAGCTGGACCACGCAGCTGAATACATGTGCATTTAAATTCACAGTTTAGTTTAGTCAACAGAGGTGAATGATTTCATTATTAATTCAATTCAACAGGGACAGCGGCCCGATTGGGAGGCAATGACCTTTACCTACAGCTGGGATCACCAGGATTAATTAACTTGAATCAGCACCAACCAGACCATAATTAAGGAAAGAAGCAAAAATGATGTCGCGGGCCAGTGGCCTCCTCTTACCCCTCCAAATCATTGTTGAGCTGGTCACAAAAGGCATGGATGCTGCTCCAGTCTGTATCTTTGTTAAGTGGATTTGTGGCTCTGTCTGAAATGTTAGTCAGAGGTGAAAGATGTTACTTTGGTGTTACTGCATTATATCGATATTGCTATTCTGATATTAGAATGCATTATCTGTAATTTTGGCTACAGCGAGGTTGTGATATTGAACGTCACATTGTCCTGGTGTTAACACTTCATTACAGTACAATTATTGACCTTTGTCAATTGATTTACTGAACATTTATACCTGTCAGCTATTGTTATAACAGTTTATTATCTATCTAAACCTAATGGAGTCGATTTTATGCGAAATTTAGTCTACACACATTGATATAAATCGACTCCATACAATTCAATAGCAACCCCAAACTACAGCCTCCAATGACCTTAACATTTTATTAAACTTCTCGGTAAAACAGTTCAACAAAGACTGAACATTACAACCTTATGAATGTGGGATTTTTTTTTTTTTTTTACAAAATCTACCTGCTGCTGAAAGAGCATTACATTATTCTCTTGCACTACAGTCTCTGTCTTACAGTTTACACTGTCTGTTTTACAGTTTACAGTCTTTACACTGCTGTCCTGTCTTATAGTCCATATTGTTTTTGCACCACAGTCTTCGTCTCTTGCACTATTATGTTATGCACAGATTTGTTCAGTTTATGTCCTGTAGGCATGTTTTATGTTGTGTATTTTGTTTCTTGCACTGTCTACCTGTTTAACTGTTGCACCATAGGCTCCTGGGAAACGAGTGTTGGTTTTCAATAGTTGTATCTAATTAACTGGCAACTGAGTGTTGACTGTTCATTAATTTCCTCTTCAGACTTAAAAATGCAATGAGAGCGTCAACATGCACATCCCAAAATACCTTAAGTGATAACTGCTATTGCCAGCTCTGGTTTTTAAACATACAAAATGTTAAAGTCTCCCTCCACTCGAAAATGCGTTTTTCTTCTTGTTCCTACAGTTGGATGTTTGAACTTCGCTGTGCAGAATGATGTATGTGCAGAGTTTGTTTTCACATTCATCTGCTGAAAGTGGAAAGTTTCAGCAGATGAATGTGAAAGATTTTAAGGGGCGGGCCTACCAGCATGATTTGTGACATCACAAATAGTTTGGAGCCAATCCTGGTCCAATTTACACAAGTGTAATGAGGAAACTTGAAGCCTCCAGTGCACAAACACCGAGAATGAACTTTACAGTGAAGCAGGTGACATCTTGTATCCAGCAGTTAAACTTTTGAAATGAACAATATTTGTATATTTATAGCCTCCGGAATTTTTAATGAGGAAAAAGGAATAGATGTCATTTTAAGGATTATAACAAGATAATGCCTGGAGGGGATTTTTAACTAATCAAGCAAGCAATCCCAAGCAAGGCCTACGGCTTCCTGTGTGAGTGCATGACATAGAAGTCTTGTGCCACATAACTCCAGCATGTCACCGTGCGGAGAGGAACAGGGCAGCTCGGCAGTCGCACTGTGTCACTGTCTAAAAGTCTCTTATGAAGCCATAGCGTTGACATAATCATAAACTAACCTGTGTGACTGAAAATAGGCCCCCTGTGTGCTTATCGCCCACTACTTGGTTGAGCTATCTATCCGTTAATGCTAAAGCTACACCGGGCTGTGTTGTGTTGTCAGCTGCGGAGCTAGGTTAGCATCCTGGATGTGTCGGCAGGCTGTCATCTCACCCGCAACAAATCACGGATAATAGTTCGTATGTGTCGCGGTATCCAGGCCACGACGGCTCGGTTAAACAAGTTAGAAATACTCACTGATACGAGACTCCAAGCTCTCCGCATCGGGCGGCGCAGCCATCACTGCGAGATTTATGTCGCGCGTCGGTCTCGCGAGGCACGCAAGGGCACGTAGAGGCAGGAGAGACGTAGAACTAGAGTGGATAGATTGAACACCTACACATTAAAAATCTTGAAGACATTTTTATAACATTTAAATGAGTAAACGATCTGCCTTTTTTTTTGTAAATCTCAATTTTTTTTAAATGCATATGATAATAAAAATTAAGAACGCAGTCTGGCGTACAAATAAATTATTAAATATCGCTATTCGTGATTGAACGATTTTACCAAAGCTTCAATTATAATGTTCAATTGTTTTGAATCAACCACATCATCAATCAAACCATATAATCAAATATTGCATTTTTGACACCAATGAGATTAAATGTGTAAATAGGAATCGGAATAACTATTCAAGCATCAATTTCTATGATCAGGGATCTGCGTCAATTCCCAGAATTATACAAAACAATACCGGAAGTACTCTACCCTCAGAATTAAAAAACATCTTTTGTGTAGCCACCGACTTGAAACCTCTATGGCAAGATAATTACATTTTGATATAAAATTCACTTGCTTTAGTTTTATCCTTAAATGTGCTGCTTTTGGTCTATTAGCATTAACTTTTCGAGTATACATTAGTGCAGTTGTAGTTTCCCCAATTAAGGTTTTATTTTAATCTGTTTGACCGGAACTACTGTTTGTAGCACTGCTTGTGCTTTACGGATAATTAATAAAACCATCCTCATGACTCATGTGATATCCAAAGATTATAGAGTATCTAGATAAATATACAGTGTGTAGTTTATCTATGAGAGAATGGCATTGTAGTATTTAATTCATTTAGTATTCAAGTTTTTTGTTTGTTTGTTTGGTTTTTTTTTTTTACATCAGGACGTGTTCATTTATTATGTCAAAAACACACGAACTGGGAGGCAGTATTGAAATCAATACATGGTCTGTTTTAATGAAGCTGCAATACACGTTTTGATTTAAAAAAAAAAAGTCTCTACGTCTGAGAAATAAACTTGTAACCAGAAACCGACTCTACCTAATTATAGAGACAGCTCTGCGTCTCCATCCAGCGGAAGCTATTGTGCATTTCACTAAACGTGGAGCACAACAAGAAAGGACTACGGCAAGTGACGGGATTTTTAACAGACTCACACCTTCTAACAAATCGACCTGTGATCGTTGGAGGGCTGCAGATGTTTGGACGACAGTTTTCCATATTTAGAAGCTGGTTGGTGGTTTGTGGTGACTGTTGCCGTGAGTGAGAGGAGCCATTACAGACTTAAGTTATTGAAACACTGAAGCAATCGCTTTACATGCGCGGACAAATTTGTTTATGTTTGACAAATCAATACAACAACTTGCTTCCTTCCTGCAGCATCACCAACTCCTTGCAGACGTTTTACCGCAGGTCGTCTGCAAAACAAAAGTAGTTGAAGAGGTAGTAGATATGCTCGTTTCCTGTTTCCTCCACAAAACCCAACCTGCCCTGCTTTATTTGATCTCATCTAACCTACAAAGTGCCATGTTCACTCAGCCCTCGTGTCTAATCTCACACAAGAAATGGCATCGCCGAAGGCTTTAAGAGAGTGGTGCCGCGTCACATGCGCCAGTTACCCCAATGTGGAAATAAAGAACATGTCAACCTCATTCAGAGATGGACTTGCATTTTGTGCCATCATCCACAAACACCGACCTGACTTGATGTAAGTACACCCGTTTTCTGTAGCTGGGTTGACTGTGCAAACTCATCCTCAGCCAGATGGACGAGGACAGTGAGGTGCGTTATCTCCTGAGTGGCCGTGGCCTGATTAGGACATTTTAATGTGTAAGAAATATAAACACTCTGTCTGGTCTTGACTGTTGTTGGAATCCTTTCCTGAGATTTAATTGTCTTCTTGACTGGGACTGCTTCAGATTTGACTAACATGCTGTTTAATCTGGAGCAGGGCAGAACCTGCACACTGTGCCTGGGACTAATCTGCTGTCTGCTTAATCTCTCTCTCTAACCTTTTCTTGTCCCATTTAATGGGATTAGTGATTTGTTTTTAACTTCTCAAACGTTTGTCCCAGGGTCCCCCACCTGATAAGATTTTTGCTTTTAGATGTTTGATTACAAAAAGTGTATGAAACCCATGACCAAAATAGTCATAAATTCTATCGTTCTGTTACTAACAGATGGAATTATAGTAAAAACAAATTATTCCACTTTTTGCTGGGGACCCCCTGGAGCCCCATCAAGGACCCCAGACCCCACTTTAGGAACCACTTAACTAGAATCATCTCATCTAATCTTGAACCGCATTTTACTTGTACAAGTGTACGCACAAGCTCACTTTGTGTCCTTGGTTATTTTGTGATTTTTATCATCAGTTGATCGATCTTTCCATTTTCCTCACTTTGCTCCAGAGATTTCAGCTCCCTCTCCAAAGATAATGTTTATCAAAATAACAAACTGGTGAGTCTTTTCCATCTACGTTTGCACACAAGCCACAATGCAAGCATGCAACTCTGTGTTCGGTGTTTATTTACATTACTAATTCAAAAGACAAAGAAACCTTCTGGGTAATACTGTATGTATTTATGCAGCTCCACTTTTACAGTCATCTACCTTCATTCTCTATGTATCTTTCCTGGTCTGTAGGCATTTGAGGTTGCAGAGACAAAGCTGGGCATCCCTGCTTTGCTCGACCCACAGGACATGGTTTCCACCAAGGTTCCTGATTGTTTGAGCATCATCACCTATCTTTTCCAGTACTACTACTTCTTCAGCAGAAAGTCTTATGGTGCGTTAAGTATGACCTCTCTTTGCTGTTTTATAGCCACTCAATGCAGCAGCAAATCAGCAAGCAAAGGCACCTTATCAAGGTACATGATTGTAAAAGGAGACTAACTGGTTCCTTGGATCATATCTGATGCTTTAGGCTCTTTACAAGATCTACAAATTCCTGCCTCTCAGGGATTTAGCTTTACATGATGCCTCACTCTTTGGCCAGATTTATGAACAGTATTTTGAATCTATCCCTTACTCTTTACATCATGTGAATGAAACCCTCAGACAGCCCGTGTCTCTCCACTACTCAAAGCAGGACAGCACTTTTTTACCTAAAAATTCTCATTTGTCAAATTTGCATGTCTTCTCTTGACTTTGCAGCAGGTCTTGCCAGTTTGAGGTCATCACACGTCACTGTCCCAGACAATCTCACAAAGAGTAAAGCTCCTGATGGTCTGAAACCCCTGAAGGTAATTGCTTACCATCTTTTTTAACACACGCCTGTTTTTCTGTTACTTAGTCGCCTTTGCTACTGGGTGAGCAGTCTTATTTGCTAGTTTCTCTTCTCTTTTCAGAGCTCGACTGATCTGTCCAGTAGAGAAGATAATTTTTCCAGCACAAGACCACACACAGTGTGTCATTTGTGTTTCAAACCTGTCCACCTTATTGAGAGACATCTGATCGACGGAAAGGTCTACCATCGCAGTTGTTTCAGGTAACAGCCCAGTTCACAAGGTAACAGCAGCTTATTTTTCTTTGGATACAGGTACAACCGGTCGCACAGCTAGAGTTAAATGATTGAATTTCCTTCAGTGTATTTGGATTATAATTTGTGAGTTATTTAGACGTGGATGCAGGTTGTTTATAGAATTACCTTCTTACTGTTAATAGTGAATGTGTTAAATATGTTTTTACTGTGTCATACTACATTTTTGTCTTTCAGATGCAAAGTGTGCCACAGCACTCTTTTACCAGGGTCTTACAAACAGGGGAGGGATGCTGGCTCCTTGATCTGCACTCACCATATATCTGACAGTAAAAGTACTCCTGTTGATCTCCGTCAGCAAATTGGATCTACGGATAATACGCCCAAATGTAAGTTTCAGGGAGAATATGTATCTCTGAGTGGACTGACTATCACCAGTGTTCCTCATTACACTGAGAAAACAGAATCACAGGACAGGCTGGTTTATAGAAGACAGGAGATAGAGCGAAGAGAAAGGCAGGAGAGGAGCAGAGAGATGAAAAACAGAGACTCACCTGTTGTACTGAAGAGCATGGTAAAGCCAGCACCTCCTAATCCTCCCCCACCCAGAGTTAAAAACAAGACTGCCAAAGGAGCTGGAATAGCTGGACCCATTCTGACAGACAGCAAGGTACAGCAGGAAGCAACAAAGACAGAAGAGCCCTCTGAGCTCTCTTCACCATGTGTGCAAGTGACAGAGGGAAGTAGTCGGCCAGTTCCTGCACCCAGGCGCATGTTGGACTCTTCTGTTGTCCCTGTTCCTGCACCCAGGACCAAAACTCTCCAGACAACCAGCAACTCCCCTGCTGCAGGTAAAAAAGCACTATATTATTTTACGATACGACAGTATTGCCTCTCAGGACTTCGGGGTCTCTGTAGTATATACTTATGTTGATGATAACTTTATGTCCATCTCTTCTATTTCATGACTTTTTGACTGATTTTTTGGTTTAATCTCTCTCTATGTAGGCAATTCATCCAGTCAAAGTAAATCTTCACCTATTTCATCTCACATGTAAGTATAAAGAAAGTGTTGGTTCTGTGGCTACTAATTTATTAAATCTTGACAATAATCAGAACAATTGAAACATGTAATGTAAAAGAACATGTAATATATCCTATATGCGGAATTCCCATGGTGTCTTACAAAGGGGAATACAAATTATGAAAATAGTTTAAAAACCAACTTTTCCGGGGCAGCTTTGGGTTGCGCCCGACACAGGTAAGACCAACAGTGAGGTTAAACCCGTGGGAAGACGTTCTGGGGTGACCTGAAAGAGGCTTATTTCAGTTAATCAAGACCGTTGGTGAGTCTTTGTCCGTTGGGAAAAGGGAGGTCCTGTTATGCTTATGGCTTCAGAGACCTAGGTGCCGATTTACAGATTGTGTACATGAGTTTTCACTTAAGTCTCAAATTACCACCACTGAAGTACGCATTCTATATATTGTATTTTCACTTTATTTTATCTTATTTTTATTAATGTTATCAAGTGGGTTTTATTTTCCATCTTATGTTATATTAATGTTTTTTCAATGCTTTAATGTTCTTTTTATGTCCTTTTTATATGAAGCACTTGGTGCATGTAATCAATTTTGTTGTAAAAGTTATTATTATATATCGCCAAAGGCCTATACAAATAATACTGAATTTAAATGTAGACCAAATCTAAAACATCATGTAAAAGAGTCTTTATAAAATAGTGTGATTTACTGTAATGATACTAAATTAGCTGGCCTACCTGTTCCTACCAGGAATGTCCACAGTTTAGGGACCCTGATGGCAAAAAAGGACAATTTAGAGTTATAGTAGTATAATTAAAATGAGATAAAATAATAGACTTCCTTGGAACTACTTTTTCACTTCTGGAGTCAACTCATTGTCAACCATATTGTCTTTCTTCTTTCTCCTTGTAGCACCAGCCCAACCAGTGGTAGCCCTAAAGTGAAAACCAACCATCCATGGATGGCCATCGTCCATCCTGGACCCTGGACACAACTGCCTCCTGCTCCACCCCCAGTACCCTCTCCTCGATCCAAATCTGTCTCTAACCCGCGGGGGTTGTGGTACAGACCCAAACCTCCTCCTCCCAATCCATTTGCAGAGGAGGTGGATGAGGACACTCAGGAAGAGACTGAAGACCAAACTAAGCCCTCAGTGGCAGCTAGAGAGAGTGACAGTAATCCCACAAATAAATCAGATGCTTCAGTTAGCTCAAGTGATGCTGAAAATACTGCCAATGAATCTACAGCTGATGATAATGTAGTGGATACACTCATGCCACCAAAGAAACCAGATCGTAAAGAGGCTGGTGGAGGTGGAGTAACTGATGCTGCAGAGGGGGCAGACTCAGGAGGCTCCTTACGAGGGCCGCATGCCACTTCAGACGTAGCACAGAGTCGCATTTTACCCAGGAGCCTTTCTGTGCCAGCTATCACATCTGCCCACTCTCAAAGTCCTTTTGTGCCTTCTGACCTGACAGAGGCTAACGGATCTGTCACATCATCTCAAATTAAGGTTTGTATATAGATAAAAGCTAAACTAGTAATAATGAAATCTTATATGAGTGCTTTCTTTGCATAGTCACAGACTCATGACCATGGTACATGACTCCATTCGAAAAGGATGTTTTTATGAAATGCTAATGCTATGTAAACATATCAGGTTAAGCAGGTTTCAAATGCTACAAGGGTTTATTCTCACTGCCAGTTATGATTTTAACTCAACAACACGATCATAAACAGTATAAACTCTCCTACAATTCTCAATTTTCTTTCCATTCTTAGCAGGCCTGCAAAGAGAATCCTTTTGATCGAAAACTTGCAATGCCTAAATCAAAGAGTTTTCAGGCCCTCCCATCTACACGGGCCCCTGCCCCTGGACATGGCTTCCCACTCATCAAAAGGAAGGTACAATGGCTGGATTTAGACCTCAAAAGGCAACAAACAATATGTATACTAATTGATATGCTTATTACTCTAACTGTTGACACAGTGCTGCCCAAAAAGCAAAAATCTGAACAAGAGGGATTAGATTCATTGTTTAGTTTTGACCACACTGATAATTTTATCCCTCATTACAAGTTCAGTCATTAGGGATTTCATGTAAATTGTTCTGGTGTGAACTCATCCTTGGTTTTGCTGAAATGATGAGTAGTATTGATATTAATGAGGTATTCCTTAGTTGTAGTCTTATTTGTCTTTTGACAGGTGCAGACAGACCAATATGTTTATACAGAAGACCTGCAGGTGGAGATGGGACAACTGGATAAACAGCTGGAGGCACTGGAACAAAAAGGAGTCGAACTGGAGAGGAATCTGAGAGACTGCAAAGATGGTTCATCAAGTTGTTTTTTACTGGTTCTAGACAAAATTATAAAATCTAAGTGATTTTGAATGGGGTGTGCATAAATGCTAACAATGTAATACAGATCATTATATTTCTATTTCAACGGCCCTTTTTATTTCAGACAAAGAGGAAGAACAAATGCTGATGGACTGGTTTGCTCTTATCCATGAGAGACATATTCTGGTGCGCAGAGATACAGAGGTGGTTTATCTGTAAGTAGACTTGACCGGGACTAGGATTTATTCTGGTAATGTCCCTTTTATTATTAATTTCCTGACCATTGCAATGGGAAGATTGTTGAATTTTACAGACATTTTTTGTTTTTGTTTTTTCTCAGGACAAAGCAGCAGAAGTTAGAGGAGAGACAGGCAGATGTGGAGTACGAGCTTAGATGTATCCTTAATAAACCAGGTCAGTGTGTTACTGTGTGCGTCACTTTGTTACTTTTTCAGCTTGCATATCTGACCGTAATAATAATTTAACTTGATAGCCAGGGGCATCACAGGGGGGGAATCCTGAATGATTCAGGGATCCATAACCCTTGAACGGGGGGCCTACTTTTGCCCCAGACCATAACACTTTCCTGATGTGGGTACAAAGAGCTATACAATTAAACATGTTTACACACACAGTATATGACATTTATAAGAAAAATTACAGGGTGCAGTAAGAAAAATGTATGGACAGACAAAACAAGCAAATAATAAAACATGATATTACCATACCTGAATATAAGACAGTTTTCAATTGGCTTTCAAATGAAGACATGACGACAAATGAAGATGTTTCTAAAAGCAAATTGTTCCAAAAAGTTTCAGTTGTTCAGTTTGGTGAATTGCATGCTGACTTGAGACTGGCTTTCTACACAAGGAGATAACAAATACAGTAAATTAGAAACCTCAGTTTCCTGAATGTGGTGACTGTGATGCAGTGCAAATAAGTGCTTTGTTCTGTTAAATTTTACACGCTGTCGTCCTCACATTCAGAGAGCGACTGGAGTCAGGAGGACCGAGGTCGAGAGCAGCAGCTGATGGAAGAGCTGGTCGCCATCATTGAACAGAGGAACCAGATCGTCAGCAGCTTGGATCAGGACAGGCAGAGGTGCACAGGAAAAAAACAACACATGGTGCTTCACATTCATAGATTTCTGTGTTAAAATGTAGAAATGCAACTTTGTTTTTCTAATTAGGGAAAGAGAAGAAGATAAACTTTGGGAAGATATGACGAAGAACAAAGGTGAGAAAATTATTTTTTATTTCACAATGTGTTTTGTGTGTTGTGTCTGTTTTACTCTCCTCTGTGCTCATGAAGAAGGCAGAGCAAATTTAGCCTTATTGTCTTACCAGGATTATTTAGACCACATTAATGCTCTACAAAACACTCGTACTTGCTTGCATTGCCTTTTGAAAATGATGACTCATGTTTTACTCCACTTTTTTGCCATATTTCTCTTTTCAGAGTTCCGGAAAGAGGGATTGAAAGAGCTAAAGAAGTCAAAAGGAAAGTTCAAACCCACAAAAGTTTTTAAGATTCTAAAACCATAAAGCAGCGAGCACCAAAGACTCCATGGACAAAAAGAGCTGAAGTATTATCATGACTGCTGAAGAACAGAAGATACACATATAGATACAGATACAAAGAATGTCACAGACAACAAACTCAGTTATACAGTTATACGTCTCTTTGATAAAAGTGTAAAAAAGTACTGTTTTACAACAGAAGAGGTAATAATATGAGTTTATGTTCATATTGAAGAGCAGCTCAGTAACATAGACAAGATGAAATATTGTTTTGTCTTGGAAACAATATTTGCAAAGTGCAAAGGATTTAGTGTATCAATGTAATTTTTTCTCCACATTACTTGCACTATCTTTTACATGCAATTAATATGTATGTTTTTATTACATACTTGTGGTATTTGTTGAAGTATGCAATAAATATTTATTTAGGAAAATGTGATGTCTCGTATGGAGAACACTTGTATATTCTATGATTAAACAACTTTTATTTTAAGCTCTTTTTTTAGATACTAGTTGTGGAGTTTACTGAAAAAAAGTTAATTTAAATACACTGAAAACAGTTGATCAGGTCAAACCGACTTGTCTTGAGTTGTTTTATTATTATTTTATTGTAAATGAGTACACAAACATTCACTTCACTTTGCACATATAAAGTGTAGTGTATTTCCATTACCTGTATCATCATCTTTACTCTCTGTTATGGTTTTAAGTCCAGATAAACTGATATACTTGGTCATTTGAAGGCAGTGTTCTTAACTAACGAAGCTGACAATTAAAGCTCGATTCATTCCAAAATAGCGTTATACGAAGGAACAGTAGTTTCCGTTTTTCTAAACCCTTTCTGATGAAACTGCTGAACAAGCGGAACGAAAGATTTTTTCTCTTGAGGACCCGGAATATTTCCCAGCGCGCGCCAAATCACCGGAAGCTGGAAGCTCAACGTTCATGCGGTTTGGTGTTGACAACAAAAAGTAACTCTGGGAGAAAAGTAATTTGTAGACTTCACAGGACATTTACAACTTAACAACAAAATATGTCAGACAACGAAGACAAGTAAGTGACAACACAGCTAAGTTAAGATATTATGTTACGATACGTAACAGTTATTTAACGACAATACAACACAACGTGCGTTAGCTAACTAACGGTTAGCCACCAGGGCTAATCCTTATTCTGCTTTTGTAGACTTTGTGATAACTGCTTTATTGGCAATTTGTAGCTTCGATGACGGAGATTTTGATGATGCCGAGGAGGATGAGGGATTAGATGACCTGGAAAACGTGGAAGATGTAAGTGTCTGTCTTTTAAATATTAACTACAATACGACGCTGAAGTTAGCTTCCGATTCGCGGTTAAGGGAAACATAAATATTGATATTTAGCGGCTCAACCCACTTTCAATTTATTTTGCTTATGAAAACACCAAAAAGGCGATTTTGCTGATATTTCCCCATTCAAACCACATTAGACCAAATCAAAAACCACTATACTTACACTCGTCAAGTCTTAATAATAATAATCTAGTCTCTTTGTTAATCTAGTCCAGAATTGACAGGTCTAACAGTGTTCTTTTGAGTTGGGTTTGGTTGATGTGTTCCGGATGGAGAAATAGCAGTGAAATTGCCCTTTTTTGTGTTTTCACAAATAGAATAAACGTTTCACAAATCTGAAACTGAACCTGTCCAGATTTGACAAGTCTAAGTATAGTGGTTTTTGATTTAGACCTGGTCTAATGTGGCCTGGATGGAAAACAAGCAGTGAAATAGCCCTTTTTCTGTTTTCATAAGCAAAATAAAGTGAAAGTGGGTTTTAACAGCGATAGGGCTATCTGACACTTTTTCATAAGTGCTGAAAAAACATCAGCCGCAAATATCATTATTTATGTTTCCCTTAACTTTCCCCTTAACCCTGAATCGGCAGCTAACTTCAGCATCATAATTACAAGATCATTGGCTTATCTAACGTAAACGGAATAAAACAGACTTTTGCTGTGTGTCTAACTTATCAAGCCATGTGCTATTTAAGTTTATTTATTGAGCTATTTGGGGTCTCTACCGCTACTCTGTGATAATGTAACTTGGTTCATATGATTGTTTTGCTGTTGTGAGCAGGAGGATCAGGAGAACGTGCAGATCCTACCTGCAGGAGAAGGCCAGCAGGCCAACCAGAAGAGGATCACAACACCATACATGACCAAATATGAGAGAGCCAGAGTGTTGGGAACACGAGCTCTCCAGATAGCGTGAGTGTTTTCATGTGTTGATGTTGATTTGACACAAATCAAATTTTCACAAGAGTTAAAGAACACAACAAAATCAACCTTCAAGCTCAATCCAAATATTGTTTTGGATACAATATATTCAAAATGACATTATTTACAGGCTCTGACTGTTATCAGGCATAATATGGTATAAAACATGGCATTTACTAATTCCAATATTATGTCCATTTTTGTCATTTGAACACTAAAATGTATTAAATATACTTGCATCATTAGTAGGCCACAGACTGTATATACTTAGGTGGAAACAATAAATATACAAACTATAAGTAAATTATTTTATTACTATTGAACACACTTTCTTCTCACAGTAGCCAGGATCTAACCAATTGTGCACACATGACTTGCAGTGTAATTGCATTCAGTCATAGTCATTGTGTAAATCAATCAGCCTCGAAAGCTTTTCACAAGTATGCATGTGCACGACAAAAGACTTCATCGCGGAGCGGCTGAATAAAAGGAGAGATCATTATATGGAGCTGTGCATCCTCATATTTAAAAGAATTCCATCCAACTGAAACTCACACTAAGTACCCTCTAGAAGTCAAAATAAATTGTTTTCCACTCTTAAACATTTGATTATCAAAGTCACTCACTTTCGTGCTGGAAGGAAGGAGGCAACTTAATTAGTGAGACTCTGCCACTTGAAAATTGACTGTAATTCAGCGTCTCCTGAACCTGTTCCTGCTGACTTGTTTCCAACAGGATGTGTGCTCCAGTCATGGTGGAGCTGGAGGGAGAAACAGACCCCTTGCAAATAGCTATGAAAGAACTCAAGTAAGTGATAAATATATGGTTTGAATTATCGATATTTCCTTTTAAATTTACATCATGACTGCATCTTTAGTTTAATTCAGTCAATATTTAAAGAGGAGGTCAATACTTTGTGATGGAGAGCTTCACTGTACGTCCCAGTGTCTTACTGTCACTTTTGCTTGTCCCCTCCAACAGAGGCAGAAAGATCCCCATCATCATTCGCAGGTACCTTCCTGATGGGAGTTATGAGGACTGGGGCTGCGACGAGCTCATCATAACAGATTAAGGAACTTATCCAGTCTGCACTGACAAAGCAGTGTACGCTGGTTCACACCCACTTATTGTACCAGGTCAGTCAGGTACACAAACACAGAAGAGTCCTAAAAGTGGTGGAATTATCTCCCATCTGTTCATACCTCGATTTAATCCACAAAATGATCAGGTGACTCTGTGAGGCGGTGAAATATGAATACATGAAATGTACAGAACAGACACTTTGAAGACGGTCCTGTGATCTGGCTTGTGCTGTTGTTGGAGCACTCCATGCCACTAAAGTGAAATTCAAAGTTGGTATCTACTGTACGTCATGTTTTAACAGCTGCATTATAAATAACAGCCACAAGGGGGAAATATATTTTAGGTTAAAAATTTGCATCGTTTTACAAAATAATCTTGTGTTGTAATTATTCCATTTGTTGTTTTGGAGAAGAAAGGTGATTAGAACTGTTTTATTGGTTTGAATAAACTGTTTTGTATAAATGACCATGTCTCATTCACATTACTTACACGAAGAACTGTCAGAGGATTGTAATGAGTTTGAAGTCACTGTACACTCTTTGGGTTAATATCCACAATAATTATGCTATAATGTGCCGTTGTGTCAGTTAGTTGCCTTGAACCTCCAGTATACGATGCTGCTTAATCATTATTAAGACTGAGATGAAGAGCAAAAAAAATTAACCAGTTCTTCCACTGCAAAAAATAAAAAACTCTCTACAACACCAAACATTAGCCTGCAATAAATACCAGTTTAGTGAAGCTCACAGTGTTTAGTTTTTGTATTGACTGTCATTGGTCATTTTTACACCTTTTAGTTTTAGAGTGTTAATAATAACTTTATTTATTTGTATAGCACTTTTATGTAATAATTTCCAGTTTTTCAATTTCAGCTTCCAACTGAAGCTGGAGCATCAACAGCTGTAAATCACAGCTACACAAGTAAGTCGTACCATGTTGAATACCAGCAGCATGTGTTTCCTTGAAAAGTCACAATTTTTATCGGTGGGATTTTGCACAAAAATGGCACACTGCTGGCACATTAGTCACATCAAACTACAAAATAATGTAATATTCACGAGGGAAATTTCCAAAATCAAGTCACACGGCTTAAAAAAATGCTAAGTTGATTGCTCACTTCTGACCGTTATTTTTAAGTGCTTCTGTCATTTCCCCACTCTGTCACTGATATCTAGTATGGAAGTGTGACAGATTCTTGTCCTCAACACGTCCCCCTTTATTATAGCTGTCTAAAGAGATGGAGCAGGTTTACTCTTGCAGCTTTTGAAGAAGTGTTGTACCTGTCATGATGCTCTGTGCCTCAGCCCTTTCCTCCCCCATGCAAACACGTGCACACGCACAAAGCAACCAGACAGTCGCTGTATTGTTTAGGGAAAATGGGTTGTTGCACCGGCAGCAAGAGGACCAGTGTATGCTGGAAGATAGAGGGCGCTGAAAGTTTGTGAGGATGACAGTATTTGTGGCTTTGTTCTTGGAAAAAAACTGTATGATGATACTCAAGCCTCTGGTAGATGGATGGGTGGTACTGATAGAAGTAGAAACCAGCCAACATACAAACTGCTAAAGTGGATGTGTGCAGTGTGGAAGTTGATAGAACTGTATTCTCCGATTCTCACGATTGTGTGTGTTATTACTTCCTGAAAAACTGCTGTCATCTGTGAGTCTTTTGATTGGAGGAGACGGCGCCTCAGGGTGACTCTGCACTCCTTTCATGGGGCAGAGAGGGATGCCCATGTGACACTCACCAGCCACAGCGGGGGCCATCAGTTGGCCTTCAGCTCAGGGGACCGTTAACGCGGTCTTTACTCTCTACCCATTTGTTTTCTCGTGTCATCTGTCTTTGTTTATTTCCCTGTTCTGTTGTTCTGTAACCCACATTATCTCTTTCTCCACATTACTGACTTCAGTTAATCTGCATGCTTGTGAGAGACAGACAAACAAACACTTCCACGTGAAAAGCAATGATTCGGATCCATTCCTGTCAATGACTGTCTGCGAAGGTCACATATCAGCCTCACATCCCATCTCGACCTGTTCCTGGGTCTACTGCGCCTGGCTCACACCTGCATTGACAGCGCTAGTACTCAAACGTTATTTAAAGAGAGAAATAATAGTACCTGTGTCTTCTCCCTGGTTAACCCTATTCACTTTTGGAATGTTTTAATCCCATTACAGCTCCAACCTGAAAAGAGAGGGGTGGGGATTTTTTTTTTTTTTTTTCAGTTGATGGAGTGAGCGCGGGGGGATGAGATGAGGAGGGGGTTGCCAGGGTCTATGTGCACAGAGAGTATGAGAGTCCCTTTGTATCCCGGTGAAGCTACAGGCCAGGCAGTTATGGGCAAGGCTCCCCTCATTGCCCTGTTTCCCTCCTCCCCCAGCTCCCCTTCAATGGCCCTCTTTGTCTTTCTAAAGTATCACACAGCCGATTAAAGAGAGGGAATTAGGAGTCAGGCTTAACAGAAACACACGCACATACACGCACTATAACAAACTTGAAATATGCATATAGGAACGCATAACCAGTCGTATCCCCATCTGGGGCTGGATTAGCTAAAGTTCAGTTAGAGGAAACTTTCAGTTGCCGTAAGCACCTACAAACAGTACACACATGTGGATTTGACGACACTCCTGCTGCTGTTGTGTTGTAATACAAACTCACTCATTCAATGTTTGCACATACTCATGTCCTACATGCTTTGCTGGTTAATTGTGGATTGCTGTAGCTGTGTGCTGAGTCCCAGCCAGCTGAAGTGAATTATCCATTAGCTGAACAGATTATGCCGAGAATGTTGAGCAGCGGTTAAGTCACTAGGTGCCATGAAGACGTGTGCTTTTGTTATTTTGTGTAATTTACAATGAGAAAATGAGTATTTTGTTGACTTAACAATAGGAACATTTATATAATCTGTGGGAAAATTAGTTAGGACGTCCACAAAAATGGTCTGTTATTATAGTTATTATTCAGATTGAGATGTGTTATGTTTTATTATTTTCATCATGTGTTTCGTTTGTGAAGATGTTTCGAGAGGCGGGCTTGTATGAAAGCAGAAGATAATAGAGCTTTATTTCAAGTGAGAGTAAAAGATCATTAGTCATCATCACATGTTTAGGCTTTCACTCCTGCTGTTGCTTAGGAATTGTGTTGCTGCTGACAACAGTTATACAAGACCGGAAAAATATGAAATACTAAAACGGCAGTAACAGTCAAAAGTGTTCTTCATAATTGAGAGGGACAAATAACAGCGCACACAAACATTCAAACCCATATAAATAAGAAATGTAAAATTCATTACAGATACTTCACACATAGCAATAGATGTACAATGAACTTGAGCTGGAGGTAAAGGGGTTAAAATGATGGACCACAAAGTAAAACAAGCAGTGCTGCATGCAAACAGATCAGATTTGTGTCTACAAGTGATAAAGAATATTTGAGTGATATACATAAGAACAAAGCAAATAAAATGAGTGTGTTTCGCCACAGATGGAGAATAAGCAATTAGAAATGCAGGTATGTTTAGGAGATGAGGGACAGACATTACATGGTGAAGCATAGAATATAGAGACCGAAAAGAGATGAAATGAGACAAACATGAAAAAAAGATTAGTTAATAGTTTAAAAAATGGGAAAAGACACAAAGAGGATTTAACATAAAATACAGATTGTTACTTCTCTGTTTAATGTGTGAGTAGCTGGTATTAAGGATAAGGCACATTTAGTGTTAGGCTCTGTTAAAATGTATTATCTCCTACATGGAAGCTTTACTTGCTCAATATATGGCAACTGTTTCTTAATATTGGCATCTCCCACATTTAAACTGTCCCAGGATGCTTTCAACAAGTGACACGTATACAATTAAAAAGATCTGACATTTCACATTGAATACTGTTCTATATACACATGTTGAATGACACACAAATGAAAAGGAAAGGCAGTGGTGCAGACTTTCAGTGGAGATGATAATAATAATAAGGCAAAATTCATTTGACAGTATTGATACAGTAAATTGCTAAAACAATGATAAAGCTTCTATTATGTGTTCTATGAAACATTGGTCAATGAAAAGGGGATTATCCAAGTATAAATAGAAGTGTCTTTTATCACGAAGGTTCTTCATGAATACGTCAAATACTAACTGAAATCATCACACTCATCAGTGCCATTGTGAAAACAGGCAAAAGTAACGTTTGCCACCAATGCTTTTTTAAGTAATTTTCAACAAGCTATGATACTAAAACTAATTAGCTACATAATGTAAGGTAGTTTTGAGTGTCACGTTGGGAGAAACATCTATAAAATCAGTCTCTTCTTTTTCTATAAAGTTTTGGTCTCAAAACTTTGGTCATTTTACAAATATCTCATATGTGTAATTTCAAGTACATTGTATAAGCTATCCTGATAATAGTCAGTCAGCATGAAAATTCATTTTTTTGACTAAATATACACTTAACAACAACTAAACATGGTTTTTTATGGCATTTTTCTTCCATGCACGTTCATTGTGTGTACAAAAGGCATTTTAAATGAACACAGCACGATAATTTGAATGAAATAGGGACAAATGTGCCTCTGAAACCAACAGAATGTTATCAATTATTGTACTGATTTGCAAGAAGCAATACAAAACTAACATCTGTTTGATAAAAGGTTCATCTTGCCTGAGAAGTGAATGGGCCACAGCCAAATACTTTGGCACTCCATTCTTCTGGTACAAAAAAAAAAAACCCAAAACATTTCATATAGAATGAATTTGGCTCCCTCTCAGTCACACCTTCCATAATACCGATCAAGGTTTTGATCTTGAAGTAATACATTCCCAATTTAGATGTTCCTAGTTCACAGTGTGTGCCATGGTCCCTGTTGCTGCTGATCCCTCTTTTGGCCTGCTGAAGAGGGGTGTAGACTATAGTGTGCCTCCTCTGATACGCGTGGAGTCACCAAACTGACGGGGACATGATCCCCTACCACCCATGAACCGCCAATTGTGTTGTTTGGAGCGTCAGAGGCTTTGCTGCTGTGAATCTAAGCTGGAACTCTGCGGTGGCGGGTGGGTGTTTTTTTGCCTTTACGCCACCAAAGTAATACTTTCTCTGACTACTACACTGTGTGCCCCAAATAATCAACCATGCTTCAAAAGCACCACGCTCCAAACTCATCCTTGGGCTGTGACAGCATTTCTGCATTTGGGAAAGAACAGAACAGGGTTTCTCCCCTCCTGCCTCCCCAGCCGTCTCCCCCAGTGCCTGCCCACTCCCCCCGGCCCAGACCACTTTCACCACTGATACCACCAACACTGTTGTTGCTGCTGCTGCTGCTGCTCCTTGGGTCTGAACCTGCACCAGTGCCCTCTGGTCTAGTTGGCTGTCATGGCCGCGACAGTGTTGTGTAGACGGGCTGTTCCCAGTGTGTGGGGCTGTGCGACTGCGGTACGCTGGCTGGGTCAGTGATGGCAGTGTACAGGGGCCTCTGCGAGGGCCCCATATAAGAGAAGGCGGAGTACAACCCCGAGGCCTGGCTGGAGTGAGCGTAGTATGACCCTGAGGCCTGGTGGTCTGCATATTCAGCAAACTGAGCCCTGGTAGCCAATGAGGGAAAGGCAGAACTGTAGTGAGGAAGGCTGAGGGGGGTGTAGGTGACATGGGAACCTGCTGAGGCTGCCTCTACAAAGTGACTACCTGCACCTCCGGCCTCGCTCTTGATTGGGGCCTTGGAAGGGTCCGAGCCCAGAGGGGAGCTGTGATGTTGCTGCGGCTGCTGCTGCTTGGAGAGCCAGGCTGCTGAGTGTCCACTGGCCGCTGCCAGAGCTGAGGAGATGCCGTAGGTGTATGGAGAGGCTGGAGAAGCTGCTGCAGCTACTCCTGCCCCAACACTCTGCCCGACCCCCGGGTGTCCGTTGGGAGGAAGGTACTGGTCAAACTCGTTGACGTCAAAAGGCTCCATGTTGGCCATCACCTCGTGGCTCATCTCACCAATGTCCACATTACCAAAGTCAATGTGAGGCTTCCCAGATCCTGGAGCACTTCCCTCTGCTCCCATTGTGCCACGGGAACCCCCGTTCCCAGCCCCCTCCCTCTTTCCATCCCCTGCCTTCCCAGACTGAGGCTCGGTCTTGGGAGTGGTCGGAGGTGTGGGAGGACTGTGGCTCTGACCTGTAGAAATACAAGAGAACATGTAGTTACAACTCTTTTTCTTTGTATTCTAACAAACATTTATCTATCTGTGTGTCACTCTGTTCACTTCTATCCCACTTCTACTGTTAGACTAATCTAACAGTATCAGTGGGGTGGTGGGATGGAGGCTGCAGCCCACCTGCAGCATGAGGGTGGTGCCCATCTGCCAGAGGGGACCTGCCCCCCCCACTGTGGGCCACATCCAGGTGGAGGCCTTTGTAGAGGGATTGGCTTTGGCTGACCTCACCCTCCGAATGGCCGTCGGCCTCACTTCCTGACCCGGAACCATGCTTTCCGTTCTTGCGGCGTCGTGGCTGGTATTTGTAGTCAGGATAGTCCTTCTTATGCTGCTTCCTCAGCCTCTCTGCCTCCTCGATGAAGGGTCGCTTGTCGCTCTCATTAAGAAGCCTTGGATGATAGGAAAATAAGTTGGTAGATAGGTTTGTTTGAAGTATGAAGAAGGGGGGGAAAAATCTCAACACTCAGTCAGAATAAGGCCACACTATTAGTTTTATGCTGCAGTATATATTCTACATGATAATGCAAAAAATGTGTATGTGTTAATAGTAACATTAATACTAAAAAACACATTAGTCTTTAAGGCTCAATATTCTGGAAGAGTACAATGACCACACTGCATATTAATAATTAGGTCAACAGTTCTTTAGACTTTCCAGGTAGCTTAATTCCCGACATCTGCACAGCTGCATATAATGTTATGCCTGCCAGGGGCCTTTGACTGCTGGACAGTAATGAAATAACACAAGCCAAAGATGCATCCTGTCTGCAAACATGAAACTGAGCTCCTTATTACTACTGCTGGCAGGAATGACATGAGAAACCCCTGACCTTCCTCAGCCTCCCAGTTCATCTTGTTTCGGGGCCAATTAACCAATCAAGCCAGAGCCCAAGGTCAAGTCTTCATCGAATTAATGTTCCATCTTTATAAGGTTAATGAATTTAACCTTTCTGACCTTGTCAGAAAATAGTGAGTGTTCTGTATGAGAAAGCAGCAGGGAAGGAGGGACTTGGTAAAATACACAATGTATTTTAAACTTTAAGTACAGCAGAGGAGTGATCACATGATATATATTATGTGTGTGTATATATATATATATATATATATATATATATATGTGTGTGTGTGTGTATTATGTGATCACAGAAGCGGGGATATTAACTTGCCCAATGCTCAACTATTCAATCAGACAGTAAAAGTAAATATAGGAAGCTATTATAAAAACTCACTTTACTCTGGTTGACCCAAGAAGCCATTTCAAAACATAACATATATAACATAACAAAACATTAAGTAAAAGCAGTGGTAGTAGGGTAATTTAAAATATTAAATTCTTTGAAATAAAGGAACATTTTTGCAGTACTTTTAAATTTAAGGGCTGAAAATCTGAATAGTAAAACACCTTCTTATTCCCTCAGGATCTATTTACTCCAGCTATGGCCAGTAATTATACAGTGTATATAATTTTCCTGGATTCAGGAACATGTGACCACAGATACAAGTGCTTCTCTGCTGGTGAGCTTTGACCAAATGCCAGCAGCTAACATGTCTTCTGACAACTAATTAACAGCATATACGTTTTGTAGAAAACATAATGCTGCAGATCGGCTCATAAGGAAATGCGTTACATTTTCTAATGAACCCAAAACAGATAAAACAGAGGTGAGGTCTGCATGTCATACTGTAGTTAGAAGTTTCATTTTTAAAATCCATCTAAGTACTCAACATCTGCATCTATGTGAGCCTGGGTAGATGATGGTATATCAGCTGATGAAGTCGATTCAAACCTTAGGAAGCTTTTTTTTGTTAATTACATACAGAACAGCAACAGGATTGTTTTACCTAGTTGTATTTATTCTTGAAACTCTCAGGCCTGACCATGACCTGGGCCTTTCCTGTCCTAATTTGAAGCTATTTCCCCAAACCCACACCCTAAAAATAAACTGACTCTGAATTCTTTAAGCTGAATGTTATATTTATCCTGAATATTGTATGTAAGGTGCTAATTTGATAAAGTTTACCTTACTTTTTCTTAAATTTGAAACATTGTGAGTATCTCAAGGCCCAAGGGCTGTCCCCTAAAAATCCATCAACACCCCCTATCACAACATTACAGTCAGTCATTTGACAGTAGGTGGACTAACATCACTGAACATGAAGTGGCCTCCTCACCTCCAGAGCTTCCCCAGGGTCTTGCTGAGCTCCGCGTTGTGCAGGTGCGGGTGTTGGTCGGCCAGCTTCCTCCGCGCCGCCTGCGCCCACACCATGAAGGCGTTCATGGGCCTCTTCACGTGCGGCTTGTTCTTGTTACCGCTGTTCACGCGCACGGGCATGGGCACGAGGGTCCAGTCGTAGCAGTTGAGCACCTGGCTCACCGCCTCACGGATACCTGCGGGGAAGCGTTCGTCCTCGTCGTCCGATTTGAGGGAGGAGCCGGCCGCCCCATCGTCCAGACCCGCCAGCTGTTGCTGCCCGTGGAGAGGCGAGTCCCCCCCGCCAGGCGCACCGGAGGAGTGACCCGGTGATAGGGAGCGGCTGTCGTCCGACACCCCGGGACTGAGCTCAACCTCCGATAAGCTCTGCTCCTCTCTGGACATCTTCCTACACACAGAAGCACCCCAGGTGCGCAGAAGATGCAAGATCTATTCCTATAAACTGTAGCCTACCTGCCGGGTCTCTGTTCCTGTTTATCCCTACAGTGATGGACGGAGTGTCGGCTGACTGCTGTCTGATCTGTCCCTCTGGCCTCGTGTAAGTTATAATATAAACTGCCAGTCTGTCTCTACTCTCAGCCTCCGTTGCAAAACTCTGTGAGGGTTCCACATTAAAGTTCTTTCCATCCGTGTTGTTGGTATCATAGGCGGCTCAGTGCGCACCTTGGACCCCAGTTTACCTGCTAATGCACAACTCTCTGCGCCAAACTCACCCGGTCTCACTTCCCTCCTGACTTCCCCTTCTCTCTCTCCTCCGTTTGTCCCGCGGTTGAAATCCCACAGCACGGACCTGAAACAGCAGAGGGATGAAGAGCGTCAGTTCACGAAGCCAGAGTGACAGTCACACCAACAACTGTACGCTTATTGGCTGTATTTCCAGGGAGGAAATGCTATAATTGGGGGATATAGTGTTATTAATTGTTAGATATGTGATGAGCACATTCCTACTGATTTTGTTGCATTTAAGACTTTCAGTTGTGTACAGAAATCTGATCTTGAATGTTCCCAACCCCATTTTTTTTTTCAATGAAACAGTCCTATTGGAACTTCTGCGGGCGTTTTGTGAGCCTGATTCCTTTTAATGACAAGAGTTTTGGAGACATTTACATAAAATGACCGAATATTTGTTCAAATCTGTATGAGAAGCAAAAATAGTCTCACTGATTTTGCTTCTGATGTCAAAATTCAAAGTAAAAATCACTGTAGTTTTTTTAATCCTTTAAGTGGGCATTGGTCTCCAAGTTCAGTCACTTTTAAGTAATAAGTCTAAAGTTCATGTGCTTGGTTCAGCTCCTGTATAAAGCAGTGTCTCTCTGCAGGTCCGGGGCTCGCCCCACAAACAAGCTACCGTTAAACGTTTTGCAGTTATTCCAAGCTCCCCGGAGAGAAAGTGTTGGGTTGATATGAGGCCGCAGTAGCACAGACCTTGGATTTATACTCTGCAGTTCTTGGATAAACACGGCCTGGCGCTGGAAATATAAACCTCGTGTGCGTGCGTGCGTGTGTGTCAGTACGCGTGTGTGAATTGACACAGTCTGGTTGTTAAGCAGGGGCAGGGTCTTTCGGTGGGAGCAAAATGTGTCCTTGTTTTGTCCATTAAATCAACACCATGCCCCGAACTTGACGTGCTAAATCTGCGAACTTCCTGTGAACCAGCAACGCACAGTCCGCTGGTTTGTTTTCGACAACTCGCCCGCGTCTAGTGACATTACGACACAGGTTGTCACTTTAACAGTCTGAGTTTTCATAAAGTGGAGCATTTCTACTCACACTCAGGTTATTTGAGCATTAAAATCCCCCAACTTTCTATCGTTAACCCAACATTTAAAATAAGGGTGCCAAATAAGCACGTAGGCTATGAATGAATATGCTTTCCTGATAATGTAATAACCTATATATTCATTTCTAATATAGGCTAACCACCCATTGATCTCAGTAACCAGTATACTTTTTTTAAAAATGCCATTTGGCTTTGTTGGCTGATCGCAGAGTTAAATTACAGGCGGTGTGTCGCGTGGCTCTAAACAAAAAAAATGACCTGTTTCGAAAACCAGCTTTTAATTAACATCAGATCCATTCCCAGCAAATAGGCATGTAGAGCTTCACCATCTGTCCGAGGCGCATTAATAATGATATTCGCCCACCACCTGGACTGCAAGGCCACTTTACATGGTGTCATTTGCCGGAGAGACACGACGCGTAAACATCACGCGTAACGCACCAAATGCCTCATTGCGCACGTGTCGCCTGTTTTTTACACTACGTGCTGCTTGCTTATAATGTCACTCATATGAAAGAATGTTTGAGAAGCACTTGACTGAGTGGTAATAATTCCCTTTCGTCCCTGACCACATTGATTATAGCCTAAAGTATGTTGTTTCCTCAGCAGATTGCGCCTCAAATTAGGAACAAACAAGCGAATAATGAACTCAGCACAGAGCATGCCCGTCTGCAGCAAATGTCATTTGATGCATTTTCTGATAATATATAATCTGTTTTGGACACACCCGTCAAATCATGCTCGCTATTGATTCACATTTTTAAGCATATTTACTGTGCTTAATGAATTTCGGTCGTGTGAACTCATTATCGACGCTTGACTTGCCAATGAGTTGGCCTTAATTTGCTTGTTTGTTAGTGTTTTCTTTTTTTTGTGGGCTTTTTTTTCCCAATTAGCTCGTAGTTATGAGGATATTTAGTCCACACGGCTCCAAAATAACTGTAAATACTAAGACATTGTAACCCTACAGTAGCCTATCAAGATACTTTGTCAATAATATCCGTTTATGAATAGTTGCGTCACAGTCTCTCTTTCCCAAAACTTCTCCCAATAAGCTTTTTGATCAATTTTCTTTTCTTATTATGGAAAAGCTTAAACTTTAAAGTTAATGTTAAGATGAATTAAAAGATCAAACCAATGACGACCAACATAAAAATGAAATAATCTCGGAAATCAAACATCAGCATTAAAACTGGAACACTTGTTGCACAGGATTATCATTAAAAGATTCACTATGACATGGATTATTATGTTTATAATCACCTTTATCCAAAACTATCAAAAATTATATTAAGACTAGCATTTTAAGATGTTTTTAGCGCTGAAATGACTTTTTGTAACAGCGCTATTCTCAGATGGCTCTACAGAGAGACCTGCATAGCTGAAATGTCCCAAAGATTACATTATTGAAGTTTCAGGATTAACAAATATCAATAGCTATAGAACCACCGTCCTATAGCTCACGAATCCCCAAAAAGCTGTTAATAATTATCAGGGACAATGTTAACAAATATCAGAGGCAGGATTACATCTCTAATTCTGAGTTCTTCTCCTCTATGATTCCGACGAGAAGAAATAATCAAATCGCAGAGTCAGAGCGGCCACCAGCAGCAGAGAGGAAAGAGTTGGAAATGCTAAGCGCCTTACTTCAGTAATGAGAAAAGGAGGTCGCCGGTTCAGCACGAGAATCCGTGAGTTCCCCGAGTTTCCAAAGTGACGCTCGCTCCCCAGCCCCCTCGCTCGCGCTGCCCGAGTATGAATGCCTGCTCTGTGTGTCGGTACCGGGGCTTAAAGAGCTCCTTGTATGAGGCTGAGAGAAAAAAAAAATACTGGGGAGGACAAGTCTTAAAGGAGCAGCGATGGATGCAAGCTCGGAGATCTCTGATTGGCTGGTTAGTCTCTCTCTCTCTCTCTCTCTCTCTCTCTCTCTCTCTCTCTCTCTATCATTATCTTATTCTTAAACTTAGATAACGCAAGTCATGATGTTTAAAAAAAAATTATTTTTCCTAAAATGAGTCTGAGGTTGAGTGCTAATAAGAGCGTGCGTAAATTGTGAGCGCAAAACTTTACGCAAAGAGCTATAGCTTACTCAATATTTTCATTTTGCACACGCACACCCTGCTCTGATGATTTTACATATGGATATATTGCCACACATAAGAAATGATGCAGGCCTTGTCGGGGTGCTATTTTTTTCAGAAACCAAAACGACCATCTCATTTACATTACAGGCTACCTGCAGCATCCCATAGTAGGTCCTACTAAACATAAAACTGCACGAATCCAAAACATCACTATAAATTGTTGCATATTATAATTGTGATCAACGAAACTTTCCATTTGACTGACGTTATATCAGCTGAGAAAGATGTTCTCATGTGTATAAAATGCTCGGAGGCGACACAGTTTTCAGATGACGGATTCGCAAATGAAAGAAAAAAAGACTTTTTTTCAGATGTCTGGTTATTTTCTTGAGACAAACTGGCAGACAGACAGAGGCTCAAGTTCACTAAACATGCTCCATGATGTTCGACGGGGGCTCGAATTAGCAGCAGCCAATGGAGGAAAATGTGACTTTTTTCACAGCTTTGCTTTATACGAACTTTAATGCCCCTAAAACACAATAAAATAAATAAATGATCACAGGTTTGTTAACTGAACACTTATAAAGGCAAGTTTATCCGCTTTTTTTAAAGGCTGAAATAAACATTTAGGGTGTAAAATTAACAAATACCCCAAACCATAATATAATGAAGCGGTTATAATATTTCAATAGTAAAAGCGTACAGTACATTCATGCACCACTGAAGACTGAGTCATATTTATGGTGATGTATCCATTTTTATATTCACGACCACATCGCAGGTGTGAACTAAATTCAAAGGCCCTTAAGAGATTGTGTGGCATCCGACAGAGCGCCTCTTCATGACCCTGTGTGAGTTTAATGAGAGCCACAGAGCGCGTTTAAAACCAAACAGTCTTGCTAGAAAATGCAGAAAGGAGAGACGAGGGACGCCACGGATACAAACACAAGCGCTGTTCTTCACAACAATGACCCCCTGTATCCCCGCCATGCGACACACTGGCCCCCAATCCAAAAATCACCACTTTTTTTTTTCACTATCCGTGAACTGTGATAAGGGAATCCTAACCATGAGTGCATCTCTCTGTCTGATTCTTTCCCCCTCTCCCTCTTTCATTCCTCCTCTCCCCTCCTGTCTTTGCGCCCTTTGTTTTATCTCAGGTGAATTGTAATCATGTGATCAAAACGATCACCCCCTTCCCCCTTAAATGAAAAAAAAGGGAACAAAAAGCAGTTCTGTGCATATGAAAAAAGAAAAGAAAAGAAGGAAAAGGCTTGTGTCTTCCTTTCTATCGCCACTCTTTGTCCGCGTCTCATAAAGTAAAAAATGCTCCAGGACCGCGGCGACTCAGGCCCGGGGAGCTGTGGTGGGAGTGTCCGGCTCCTGGAGCTTTTAAGCCGGGGACTCTCAGGGAGCCACTGCGGGGATTTCATCTTGCTCTGCCGCGCAGTTGAGGATTTGTGGCCCGGCCTCGGTTTGACGTGAGTGTTAGTTTTGGCAAATGTTCTTGCACAAGTGATGAAGGTGGGGAGAAAGTGAGGGGAAGTGAACAGGCCTAACCAAGTTACATTGCTACATGAGCTGACGATGTTTACGTGAGACCAAAAAATGTCAATTAATGTAACATGTTTCTATGGTCACGCCATGCTAGAAATTAGGCAAATTAGGCGTATTTCCTGTTTCGGCAACAATGTAAATTTCTGGCACTGCATGTGACAAAATGCTTATAAATATACTTTGGTGTTAAAACTGTCAGTGAAAGTAATCTCGCTTAATAATTTTCTCATTCTCTTTAAAAAAAAGTTGCCTTCAGAGTGATGATGGATGGCCTGACTGCTCAGACTTTATTCAGAATGAGAGAAATTAAATTAAATAGAGGTAGATGAAGCGTTTAGAAAAACAAAACATTTATTATAATATTCCAGAGCCACAAATACTGATAGAAAAGAGTTTTATATAATCCCAATAAAAAAAAAACTGCTTGTGAATTTATAATGTGCCAAAACATCATGAATGCCTGTGTTTGTTTATTATACACAGTCTGCCATTTTTCTATGAGGCCTATTCATTACATTTTAAACATATCAGTGTTCAAATCAATTCAAATTCCAATGATTGAATTTTGACTGAGGCTCTTCAATAAATGGAAACAAAATTTCACTCTTGTGTTGCAGCTGGTTAAAAGTTGACTATTATAATTTGTACAGCTGTGCTCAAATTAATACAATCAAATTCAATTGAAGAAGCTACACGTTTATTTACAAAGCATGAACACTTACAGTAAAAGCAACTTTAAAGAAATCCTGTATCTTAAATGACTAAACTTGGCAAACCCTTAAAATCAGTCTCAGTGAAATGAGACTAGGCTTCAGGCCTTTTGGAAATAAGGTTGCTTTTAGTAATAGTATTTTGGGATTTTATGTGAAACTATAATCACAGTATATTTATGTTTAAAAGCAATAAAAAAAAACAATAAATATGAAAAACTCATAAAAATAACAGATCTCATTTGATTCTCATTAAATAGTTTCCCTGCACACTACTGTACAACCCCTGTAACTGTTGAGGCTCACAATTAAAACAGTTTCTGTCTCAAAGTAAATACTTTGCTGCACTGAAGCAATTTGACTGAACTACTTTGCAACAACATAAACAAAGAAAGAAAAAAGAAGACAGAGGCGACGCTGTGACAAGAGAACAAAATGATACGAGCTTGTTCTGTCATGTGACACAGATGATGTAGTTTGTTGTGAAGCACACATGGACGTACACGCACAGAGCACACAGGGTGACCGTTAAAGGGTAGCAGGTGAATCGGAGGCGCCCAAAGCAGGAGCCTAACACAGGCCACGCGGTGCTGTGACAGTGAAGCCAGGGGGGCCCTGTCCGCATCAGCCGGGGGCCAGAATCACCTCAGAGCTCTACACAAACACCGTCATCCACTCCAGCTAAATATCATGTAGCCTCATGTTAATATAGAATTTGATCTCTGTGCCAACTACTAGACGCTCATTTAAGAACACGATGCTTTAGAGGGCAAACAGACTCCAAGAAACACTCAAACTTATAAACTGTAACAAAACCTCAAACCCAAACCTGCGTGAACCCAGTTAAGGGTGTGTTTTTATTTGTGCTGCTGCCAGATAAGAACATATAGTTGCCATGTATTTTTGAATTCATGTGCTGAGATCTATTAACATAAAAATGTAATGCAACTAATTTTACAGCCAAATCAATATGATAACTCTTGCGTGTTTAAATAGCCCTTATAGTCATTACTTGGTGCTCGTTTCTTGTGGACTACTTACACATCATATCTAATCATGTGGTTGGAGTGATATTTTAAGTTTAAGAGAAATAAAATGTGTGTTTCTTTTCACCCAAGATGTTAGTATCACCCATTTTGCCTGTTTTCAGGTTTAGACAGACTGCTGATTCACAAGAAGCAGGAATTTAGTCAACTGATGTGCGAGTAGCATAAGTTTGAGCAGAGACGTAAATAAAAATCTCAACATACGTGACACGTCGTCCCAAGTCACTGTCATTGGAAAGTTACCTCTCTACTTCTTTTTTTTTTCTTTCACACTCACAGATGCACTCTACCTCCCTTCTGTCATTCACTCCTCCTCTCCCTCTCTCCCTGAATGCACCTGTGCAGGACAGAGCAGGTGTGTCAGTGTTTTCTTGTTGAAGTGGATCAGTCAACCTTGCAGAAGGATCCGCTGGGCTGCTGTTATTGCAGTTATTACAAATGTAATCAACTATGTCTGTTATTTTGCGATAAAAGCAGCATTCAAGCTTGAGTTTCTCTGTAATAATGCCAGTAATGACGTGATATTGATTGATTCCCATTTACTTTCCTACCCCACAGGGAGGTCAAAGGTCAGGGTCAGTCACAGAACGGCCCAGCTGGATCTGGTAGGGATTCAGAGTCTTGCTCAGGATCACTGCAGGGGTTTTAACCCTCTTTAAGTATCAGACCACCCCTCCATTTTAAAAATAGTCTTCTGTAATCCAAAATGAAAGGATTACTGTGAGTAACTGAGCTTCCATAATTTATAGATTCTTCTCTATCATGATAAATATCAGTTACATCCCCAATTAAAATGTCAAGGAAGCTTCAAATGGGTAATAAAAAAAATTCAGCCTTCCATAAAACGTCCTTTTCTTTTCTCTATGTCCATCTTTCTAAATAAATTCATGCAGCTGTGTTACATTTAAATAGGTCCCCCTCTTGAACGTCTGTGAATCCTGCCTTTGTGCTCATATCACTAAAGTTCCTATGCTTTTTTTGTTCGTCTTGTCTTTCTCTGAGTTACTGGTTGGGGAGGAGGGGTGTGTGTGTGTGTGTGTGTGTGTGTGTGTGTGTGTGTGTGTGAGAGTGAGGGATTGGTAAGAACTTGGACGGGCTTTCACTGCAGCTGGGGAGTGAGGTGGGATGTTGTGTGAGCATGCGTGTGCTATATGTGGGTATGCAAATGTGTTTGCATGTGCTTCTGAGTGCCTTTGTGTGATTGTGTGTGTGTTGTGTACATACCCACATATACACGCATTTATGTTACAGAAGGATACGGTCAGTAAATATGTATGTGTGGGCTTTAAGAGTTGGACGATGCTGCTGCTGTGCTGGTCTGCTGGTCGGGTGAGGATGAGTGGGGGTGAGACGTGTGTGCGTGCGTGTGTGCGTGTGTGTGTGTGTGTGTGTGTGTGTGTGTGTCCTGCTACCTTAATGAATAGCCCATTGTGTGTTCTGCTTCATATCTCTGCTGACCAGCCAAAGGAAAGAATCTAGTTACTTCAATTGTGTGAGGGGGAACATCTAAAGGAAATTGATATATGGGGGTTGAGGTGGGGGTGTGTGGGGAAGGGTGGTGGTGGTGGTTGGAGGATGTGGGGGTATTGGGGGTATTGGGGTAAAGCTCCCAGGTGAGACACAGCGAGACGGAGACTTTAGTTACCTGTAGCTGATCTCTGCTGCTATTCTGTAATCATCCTCCTACTTCTTTTTGAGCTCATATTTCCTGTTTTTCCCTCTCAGAAGAAATCTGTATCGCTCATATGCGCTCATTTGTTCATCATACTGTGCTTGTGTTTTGACGGAGATGCATGTTTGTATATGTAGAAATCTAAATGTCGAAGAGCTGATTTCTAGACTGTTGCTTCCTTGGGAGAAACGATAATAAGGGGAATCCATCAGCTAGTCGTTTTTAAAACTTCTGCTGACAACTTGAAACACTTTAATGTGTCGTATGTAACTGAGTTTCATCAGATTCATCAGTCACCCCTTGCCATTAAGTGAAAGGTTGCATACATCTTAGTTGCATTAAGTTCAACAACAACGACAGCCAAAATTGTGCTGTCATGTCATATGACTTTCACATGGGTGCAACCACAACCAAGTGACACTACTACTGTAGCTGATATAGTGTAAACAACAACAATTAGATTTGTGTTTGCTAAAAATAAGTTTATGTAAAAAAAATCTTTACTACGATCTACTGTATCATGCAATAAAATGACAATAACTGAATACTCTGAAAACGCATGACCTTTGACCTTTCACACCATTAATTCAGGTTTGCATGGATTACTTTTTTATGCACGTAGACTCTTAACTAGCCACAGATGCACTGAGCAGCCAGTAGCTGAACTGAATAGCACCACAGCTTTTTGTATCAGATGTGGGGGTGCTCAGCCCTGCTGCAGCTGCAAAAAGAGGCAAAATGCAGGAGGAATAAGAGCAAGAGGATCCTCAATGGTGCCTTGTATTGCTCGCAACTGTCCCCAGTTTCCCGCTTGGGGCAAAATCACACGTTCACATTATTCTTTTGTACCCATTGATCTCTATGTGTGTGCTTGTGTTTTTTTTTTTTAAAACCCCTCACACGTCTCTACACATATATGCAAATTTCATGGTAAGATTTGGAAAATCCCAAACAACCCATCTCTGTGGGACGAAGGGACATGCTTGAAAAATGATAATTGAGTGGAATAAGAAGGCGAGGGACGTGGAGATTGAGTCATTTGCAGGAAAATGCAGAAAATGATGTTCAAGAATTTAGCTGGGAACAAGGGTGTCCTTTGTTAGGATGTTTCTGCAGCATGTCTGGCTGGTTGCTGTTTGGGACACCATCAGCACACAGCGATGATCTGCCTTTCTAAAAATGTCCGATTTTAATGATTCTCTCACAGACTGCCACTCCCCCCCCAGACACAAAATAAAATTCTCGTTAAATTTCAAATTTAGCCTTATCACCTAGTGGCTGAGCGCAAACAATGTGCGTCTCAGATACTTGGATACAGTGGTGGAAAGTAACTGATTATGACTGAACTGAAGTATTTGAGTTTTGTACTTGAGTATTTCCATTTTATGCTTCTTTATATTTCCACTCATTTACCATATTTCAGTACATGTATTTAACAACTGCAGTTACAAGTTACTTCGCTTAGAGATCTTTCATAGAAAATATACAGTGCGATTATAAAATATGATGCATTGTTATAAATCAATGCATGAGTAATAATAATATCCAATATCCAATATAAATCCAATATAATATACCACTCAGAGGGGCATTTTGGCCTCATGCAAATATCTATAAATATATAGATAAATATGTTACATCCAAGATCATCTTATAAAATATGATGCACACCTATAAACTACCTGACAGATTGAATTAAAATGCTGCTAACACAATATTACACATCAGTATTAATAAACCAATAATATAATAGTATACAATAATGTAACATTATGATGGGGGTCATATTGCAGGAGTAGTTTTCCTTTTGATACTTTAACTTTATTTTGCTGATAATACTTATGTACTTTTACTTAAGTAAAATCTTGAGTGCTTGTAGTTGTAATGGATACTGTATGTATAGTGGTGTATTGATACTTTTACAAGTGAAGGAGCTGAATACTTTTTCCACCCCTTCTTGCAACTGCATGGGCCTGAGTATGTGACTATCCTAGAAATGCACATCTATCTGTCGAGATAATTGTTGTTGTTTTTTACATTTAAAGTAGAAATTAATTCACTTTCAGGTTAATTTTGCACTGAAGGAAGTGATTTTTCTGCAAATGAAGAGCTGATCTTTCTAATTCATGTCTGCGTCACTCACAGGGGGAATGCGGTTTTTCCTCTGTTACATACTGCATGTGTTGATGTAAGCATAGTCTTAGATTAGCCGGCCATCTCATAGACTATCTTATCATTCCTTGTATCAATATGAATGAATGTTCTGCTTCATGGTCCTTCAAAAGAGACAAAAGTTGCATTCAAAGTGCAATATATTAAGCTTTGTAACATAAGTTCAATACCAATAATATAAAAGTCCAGCATCTTAATGGTATAAGTCATTGAATGCTTATGTAAAGTAAGTGTGTGTAATGGATTGACCTGGACTTTACTGTCTTTGTGTTTACAGGACAGAAGTTGTTTTGATGTGAAATGGAAAAACAGAGTAAGGGAGAACAGGAAGGAGGGTGATGCTCCTTAGGAAGAGATATGGAAAAGGGGGAGGATAAAAAAGTCACTTTCCAATCATGAGTTTTTCTCGGAACATTGAATTAAGCAGCGTGAACGGGTGGGGGCCTCGAGGGTCTGGGGGCGGCTGGCCGCAAAGATGCCTGAATGAAAGAGTTTGTTGTTTGATGCTTGGAGAAGGAGATGAAAGGGGAGAGGGAGATGGCGAATTTGTCGGGCATCAGTCCCCTCTCCCATCGCCTTCTCACCCTGAGGCCCTCCCTCGCTCTGCCCATGTGAGTTAGAGTTCAAATACAGGGCCCACAGCTGCTCACATACACACACACACGCACACACACACACACACACACATACACACATACGTACCTCGATAAGCACATAGGTATCCACATGCATGTGTACTTTTAGTAGCGTGGTAGTGTGATTGCATGTACAATATGCAATTTTATATTGTATCTCATATCTCAAGTGAGTGTAAACATATACACACATATATATACACAGTGCCAGTCAATGTCCATACAAACTCAGATTTGTTTGCATTTTGAAACAAAGCATTAGTAATGGTAATAGTAATAGTAATAGGAAAAGGGGTGAACAAAGCCTGCACAAGCTAATATGATTCCAATGCACAGACCCTGCAGTAAGTCTCACCTCTGTCGTCAAGGTGTTGTTGAAGGCTATACTTTCAGTTATTATTGAATTTCTTGTGGGTTTTCTCTTGTTGTGTCCACCTCCTGAATCCTCCTCCTCCAACAGTCAGTCAAAACAAAGGTCAGTGGGTGACTTCAAATGTAGCCACTGATTTATACCCCGTTGTTGTTTGGAAGCAGAGCTCTGCAGCAGAGCTTGTGTATGTCCTGATGCACAGACAGTGCAGAGTATTCTGCTATATTAGCTGTGAGTTATGTCAGCTTGACTCAGAGGCACTTTTTATTTTCTGCATCTGTGACCCCATTACAAAGATCCCCTTGTCGTAGTCAGCAAGAGATGTTTGTCCTTTACATTACATTACATGCGGGTATGCATCAACATTAACACTCACTGTAGAAGAGCGTGAGATATAAGATGAAAACGGCTTCTTACGCTTTTAACTGACTTGTCTGCCAGTACAGAACAGAATAAATGTGTTTGTTGTTCATCTTAGTAAGATGCAAGACACTATTAAGCACAGCTCACAAATGAAAAGCTTTCATTTGATGTCCTGAAGCACAATTCAGTGATAAGGTTCTGTTAAATTGAGATGGCAGGGTCTGTATTTTAGGAAATGGAATGATTTTTTAAGGCCTATAAAACACAATATAAAAAACTTTGAAGATCATTAGAGTGCGACTTGTTAAAGGCTCTGTAATGCAAATTCAAGATTTAGTCTGGCATGAATTTATCGAAGCATTTTCGCTTTTATTTGCATTTCTGTCTTAATAAAGAAACATAATAGATGCACAATGTGAGTTTCACATAATGACCTGTCTACTATTCAAGCTTGCAGGTATTCAACAACAGCAGGTTGCCAGCCTCATTCTTCTCCCTTCTTGAATGGCTGTCTTTGGCCAAAAATATTTTGGGAATCTGTAATCGTACACCCCTAATGCAGCAACAGGGAGACAGGTGAAGAAGGAGCACAGCCTCCAGATGGCTGAAGAGTCTGTAGGAGGAGTTGTCACTGATGAAAGAGGGGCATGTCTGAATTATGTTTTCCAGAGTTAAATGTGTGGATAATGTCCTAGACTGAGTGTGAGAGAGGCTTAATGTTTAAACGTTTGAGTGAAAGCGAAACTGATCCAAGCATAGCAGAATCAGAAGCAGCTGATTAATAAAAAAAAAAAAAAAAAAGAGAGAGACCAGATAAGACACTGAGAGCACACAGATTTAGGAATAAAGACAAAATGGGAACGACAGGAAGGAGCTTGAGAAGGGGTCACAGAGACCAGTGGTGCATTAGAAAAGAAGCGACAGAGGAGGAGGAATCGGAGGAGTGTAAATCCCAGGAGAGAGATGGTGGGATGGAAAAGGACGGGAAGATGATGGACGCACACTGGCACACACAGACACACACACATCCCATAATTAGCATGCTAACAGGCAGTTAAATGTCCCACACAAAGGCTCACTGTTGAGCCTCTGTTGCTCACTTCGGAGACAATGCACAATAGGAGTCAGTGGGAGCCCCCAAATCACCCTAATAGCTGATGTGGCCCAGCACGGCTTCTCCTATTTTACCATTCCACCGATCACACTCATTCACTCACTCACTGACTAGCTAATGAAAAGCTGATAGCCTCAAGGCTTGTGGTTACTGAGCAGCTTGCCCCTCTCTCCTCATTTCCCTCCTTTCATCTTTTTCACTCACCGACAGAAATGCCTTTCCAGTTCTCCTGAGGTTCAGAGGTCCAACTTGGTGGGCTGTCAGGGGTGCTCGTGCTTTGGAACAGCATCAGAATGACAGACAGGGAGATGGAGGATATATAATTAAAGGAAGATCAAGACAGGACAACCATGGGGGCTGAAAGGGGAAGTTTCTTGTTAGCCCGACACAGGGTGATTTTAATTTGATTAAAATCTGGGCAGCAAAAGAGAAGGAAGGAAAATGATTTAATTATAGGACAGGAACATGACTGAAAATGGAGATACTTTACATATTGATGTAAAGGAAGTACCCCCTTGCAAAAAAAAACTGCTGTGAGTGCTTTCTGTCAGAATGCAGTCCTGCAACTGATATCCTCACCATGTCTGAGATCAAGACGTGGAGTGAGCTGTATTCAATCCTCAAGTACCTCTGTATGTTGCCGCATGCTTTTCATTGCGCATTTCAAAGAAGCTGATGGTGTATCAGCATGGATGATGAGTCTGGGTCTGTCTGTGCTGAGGTTTAGCCTCACTGAACCCCCGGTTATATTCCTCAGTAGTAAAACCAGTTTACTTTAAGGACTCTTTATTTCCAGGATTTGCAATGTTATTACTGCACAGAGTGGCCAAATTCCTGTGAGCCACGAGCAACTAGAGCCACCTATCAGGGAACATTTACCCCGATCAGACAGGTGGTAGCACAGCAAGAAGAAACTTATATTTCATATCTGATTGCAACTTGAAATCAAAAATCTCTTTTTCTTTTTTCAGTATATTTTTTTTTGGGTCAAGCCAAATCACATCCACATACTATACTACTACTACTACTACTACTACTACTACTATTACTACTACTACTACTACTATAACTATATACCATGTTAGGTTTTCTGCTATTTTAATTATCTGCAAAACCTATCTTTGGATACTCCAATAAGACAATCTTGCTCAGAATGTGTCACCATCTGGGCACACCTGGCTGTAAACTGTTAACAGTAGGTTGGCTGTCAAAATCCAGTCAGTTTTCAAACTCCGTCCTCTTCATCAACAGATCAACAGGTGACTATAGAACAAAACTCTGCATAACTTGGCATCTACTGTATGTGTTAGAACTATTCAGGACAATTTTCTTATGATTGGCCAGCAGGGGGAACTGGCTTCCACTGCATTACTCATTTACTTAGCAAACTTGCAGTGCGAAACTTTTGTCTCCCGCTTCTGGCAGTGAGAGTAAACAGTAGTTACCTGGTTGTAACTCCAGTTCTATGAGTACATGTGTGAGCCGGTCCCTGTTGCTACTGCTGCAGCTGTAAAACGGTGGATAAATAGTTTTGAGCGTCACAACCTCTGCAAAATGACTCGTTTCACTATCAGAATTTCATTCATTGGATCCGATAACATTTGTAAAGTCTAGAAGAGCTGCCGATTAAATCATTTTTATCCCTCAAGTTAGCGGAGGGCTAAACCGGAAGTTAGCCGGCTCGGCTGGCGGAAATCTCTGGTGCACATGCTCTATGGGCGCCCTTCAGTTCTGGCAAACCAGTCATTGCTGGTTGATGTAAAACGCATCACTACCGGTGCACCACCGCGGGAATGTCGCCACAGACACCAAATGAAAAACTCCAGTTTACTGTGTGCTTCACTCCAGCTTTAATGTCCAATTTATATCTGGAGAGTTTGGACGTATTGTGCAAGTCATAAATCCAATTACAAATTAATTTTGTAATCTACAAAAGTAATCTGTTTCATGTTTATGTAACCATGAGAAGGAAAAATCTGATTTAACTGGTGCTGCAGTGTGAAGGTAGTCACAGTTCACTGGTTTTCAGCGAGGCCCCCAAATTCTTACCAGCTTCTGTCCAGGTGAGCTTGAGTTTTACCTGCTCTGCACCAACGCTACAGAGCTAGCACTTATTAAAGAAGTACGCTGAAACAAGTATCGCTGTCTGTCTGAGCTTGGCCAACTGTGTGATTCCTGCATGTATTAAACTGTGGCTGTGCAGCAGGATATCAGCAAAAAGTGCTCTGTCAGTTAAGTTTGAAGTTTTCTTGAATATAAACATAATGTGACACCCAGTGACTTCTTCCAGGATTGAGGTGCTTACAAAAATGTCTTGAATATCGTAAATAGCGTGGAAAGGGAAAAGCAGAAACTTGCCAGAATCAAATGCAACAATTTATATATGAACATACTATTTTACAAAAACCAAGCTTAATGTGATATGTCTTTGTCAGAAGCTTGTGTAATGTGTAGACCTGTTCTCCTGCATAAAGTATAAATTGACTAATTGGCACCACCTTAATTTGAGATCAGAACCTCTACAGTAGGGGAAAAGACTAAAAGATGTTTTTATGAACTGAATCTAAATTGCATCCATCACAGTATCTGCCAGTGTTCCTCTGACTCTCTTTCTTCTGTCTTGCACAGATGATCCATCACAGTGACAAACCAGAACACTGTGAATCATTGCACACATTAGAGTCCTTTGAACGATCATCAGTCACACTGACATTATGATATGAGGCACTTGTGGCGCTTTCTTAATGGTCATTAAATGTAAACATGTGATATACAGTCGTCGAGCACTTTATTAGGAACACCTGTGCAATCTAATGCAATGCAAAACAACAGCTCTGCCATAAATTCCACTTCTACTGTTCCTAATATTTTGTCCACTCCATTAACATACATGAGGGGGGCAAAATATTAGAAACACTTTTTAATATAATGCACATCACCACCCACTACAACCTCAATAATAAACAATAGAAAATGTTTAAGCTTCGTAAAAGTAGAATTTATGGCCGAGCTGTTGTATTGAATTGCATTAGATTACACAGGTGTTGCTAATAAAGTGCTCAGCGAGTGTCTATACAATATCCATTAGTTCTGTTTTGTCCCCTGCTTGTGATTAGTGTTACTTCAAAAATTCTTGCTGCTGTGTACATGTGGATTGCAAAGCAAGTTTACCTGTATTTCTTCAGCACGTAACAGTTCAGATTGCAAACATGCCAAACATAACATGGTTCCCCTCCTCAGTACAAATTCAGAGCACATTCTTCTTCAGTATCCTCTGTGCCCCATCAGCAACTAGTTTGATATCAAGAGATGCACTTTTTCATGACTTGACCTGAAATAAATTTTGAGCCCCTTTTAAGGATATACGGTATATCAGATCAGAGCAACATCAGCTATCTGCAGTATTTGCTGAGAATTTATAAGGGCCGCTCATCTACAAGATGGTTTACAGGACTTGTGAAGTGACACGTCATGTGATGATGTCTTGAGCTCTCTGGCACCATCATGTTGTCTCATGTGAGATGCCACACCCACTGCAATGCCCTCCAGTGTAAAAAGTCTGCTCTTCCTCCTAACTCTGCCAACATTTCCAGTTTTTTTTCATGTCCTTCAAACACACATAACTAATGGAGGCCAAAACTCATTATTGTCTTTATCTCCTAACATTCATGAATTTAGATTTAGCATTGTAACTCAAAGTTCATGATCCAGGTTTGAATCTCTGGAGCTCCTACAGCACAACACTAGAGGGAACACATGGCTCAGTGTTTTCAGCTGAGGCCCTCTGTGATAGAAATGTCTGCAGAGGCATCTAGTGGCTCTAGACGGGCACAGCAAACTGCAGGAGCTTCAACATTCACAGCTACGTTAGGGAAGAGACAGTTTTCCTGAAGTTTTGAAAATGACAAACAACCAAAATTATATAAATATTTATTTGCAACATCAAAAGGTATACAAGGAAGAATAAAGTGCATTGTACTTAAGATTTCTTTTCAGCTTATTTGAATTAGAACAGTAGGTTAATAGTGCATGTTTATCTCCTAGCAGGGGTTGGAAAATCATCAGGTTTATACAAAGCAGGAAGACTCAGCAGCGAAGGAAACAAAATACTTTGTCTTAATCACAAAATGGCATTTACATTGGTTTGTTTTCTGTATTCAAGTTGGCTCCTCTTCTGTGCACATTAACTAATGATACAATTCAAAATATAATTTTCATACACCGCCAGTCAAAACTTTGAAAACATTGTATATTTTCAGACTTATTGATTAATCTTAAGCAATTTATAGTAAATTTAAATGAACTTATGGTATAAAATCTCCTATTCTTCTTATTAGACTGTTTTTCTTTTTTCTTTTATTGGAACCAATCACATTAGTCTCCTGAAGCAAAAAAATACTAAACTGTATATTTGTTGCTTTTGGTTTGAAGGTAACAGGGTTCAGTTGTAAAAAGGTGACATCACCTCTGTCTGTGCACCAATCAGAATATAGCATTTTAATCATAATCTGATGACAGTTCAGGGGTCGTCTGCTTATGTTGCCAGCACTGTCAAACACATCTGATTAAACTAAACCCAAAGAAAACACCAAATCAGTCCTGATGAAGCAGATAGATTGCATTTTTTAGTTTAGCTATTAATAAATATGACATATGGAAGGATGGAACTTTGAATGTTGTTTTTGAGTCAGGAATATTTAATTCAGTATAGTTTAATCTAATATTTTAATATAATTTTAGAGTCATTTAAGTCTTTGAAGCAGTCCAGACACTGAGGAGTGAACAGTAAATGCAGAGAAACCTAAAGTGCAGTATCTCTAAACAGTTTAGCACCTATAAACTGAGCAGAACGGAGCCTAATCAGAGTGATCAAAATCTGGGTTATTTATAAGTCACAGTTATCTATAACACATACATGCTTGAAAATAAAACCATAAATGCTAAGATTGTAGTTTCCATTTGGCTTGCAGTGTATATTTGTCAATAAAACTGTTTACCTGTGCTTAATATGTTTCTGGATATTTAGCAGGTTTTGCAATGAATATTTATACAATTTAAATTTTAAAATTCTGCTTGTTGCTCAGATGCACACATAGTCTCTACAGTCAGTCCTTCTTCACAGAGCCACATTGACACACACAAAAAAAACACAGCGCTCAAGCAATTATAATCAGCAAAAACAAATTCACAAAGAAGAACAATAAAATAAACATTCAAGAATGAGAGTTGCAGCATCGTCAGAAACAGCAGGAACACTGTTCTGACCACCTGTACTGTATGACCAAAGGGTTTATAGGGAAAAAATACATTTAACCTTTGTTGATTTCAGTCCTTTGACAATCCCATCATTAAAATGTATGGTAATTACATGTATTTCAAAATCAATTAGATGTATTTTCTCTGTGAATGACACTTATTATTACTTTGTACCATCAGCTTCTTCCAGCATGCTAAACCAGCTGTTTTGCTGCCCCCACATAAAAACGGGCAACTATTTTGTTTAATTTAATCTATTATATAACCATCATAAACAACTCACATGACATATAGTTACACTAGACGTTATCCTCTCAGTCCCAAGAGACTGTACTCCTCCACCTTCATCCCTTTGTTTCCTGTTGTGCTTTACAGTGGCTTCACATCTTTCTACTATCAAAACAGTGAGTACACTTAGGCTGCATGCACCTCAGTTTCCAAATAAAAAGTCAGAGGCGCTCTGTGTTTGACTTTCCAACTCCAGACCTTTGGCGAAAAATAACAGCACAAACATTAATTAAAGCCACCTCTCAGTATTGTTTCTGTTATCACTGGCTGCAACCTCCACAAGAAACAAACCAAGAAAAAAGTGACCCATAAAGTTAAAAAAGAAAGTCTAAACACATTTTGCTTTATATTGATAACACTAAAAGACTAATATTAGTTAGACTGTTTTCAATGAAAGTCAGGGTTAGTGCTATTCTGTTTTGTTTTCAATATATTCATGTAAAAATAAGAAGAGATTTAAAATGCTGTGACGTCTCCCTAAACCTTAAGTTGCAGTAAAATCAAGACATTTGTCAAAAGTAATTTTCTAAAGGAATCTTAATATCACATTCAGAAAAATACTCATGCTACACTCAGTGATTGCACTTGGAATGGTCTTGTTGGTATACTGCACAGCAAAATCAGTAATCTCTCACTGATGCATACTAAAACACCTGGATAAAGGGAGGTTTTTTATGTTTTTCAGGAAAAGATTCAACAACACAGCAAAAGTGCAAATAGCAGACTTTGCCTGGAACTACTGCAGACATGATGAGCAATTAAATCCATGAACAACATGGAGATTATCAAGCATAAATCGTCCACACTTTGATAAAACAGTGCATCTTGAAAATCGATCGAGCTCAGTGCTCTTCAAAAAGGAAGAGAATCACATCAAAACTACTATTGCTTTAATAACAATGTCTTTTTTACAGTCACAGAAAAAAATCTTAATTTTCAGCTAAAATGTACATACAGTCTAAAACATGACTCAAGTTTCTAGGCTTTTTCTGCTGTTGTGCTTTCCTTTGTTTATGAAATCCCAAAATAAAGGGGGAGCGAAAAGCCTGTCAGTGCTTTTTTTAGAGATCCTTTGTCCTCCTGCAGAATCTGTCTGGTTGGTTGTTATGGCTCTTCAAGGAATGCAGTTGAATCTGACGAAAGTTATTTAGGAAAACAATTTCTTCTTTTTCTTTAAATTTTAAATCTCCATGAGAAGAAATAACAAATATAAATGTAAAACACATAACACTGGCAAGGCAAAAGGGGTTTGAATTTCTGTACATTTAATCCACAACTGAACACATCACCAAGAAATCTGTGAAACGTGAAACCACACCCCCCCTTAGCTCTTTAGATCTCTTGCTCGCTCTTGTAGGTCACTGGATCAAGAGGAATGGCAGTCTGTAGGATGTCAAACTCCATCTGGTTATTGTCCATGTCCAGAACACACATGACATTGTGACTTCCAGATGTCATGGTCGCAGTGTCCTGGAACATATTTTGAAAGTCTACAGAAACTGAGGTCCTCCTCTCCTCTGCCCTCTCATTCCCTACAATCTGATTAGAGTCGAAGATGTCATCCTCTTCCTCCCCACAGCTCAACGCTACCTCGTTCTCATAGCAGAAGGCGCTCAGCGACCTGGGGATCAAGTCTTTTGTGGATCTACACGCAGAGGCGGGGGAAGCAGGAGAAGGGGCCCGGCTTGCAGCCTCATCGAGCTCTTTGGCGCTGAGGTGGGGTGTCGACGGCACCTCATAAGTCTTGTGGAAGCGAGCATAGTCTACCTTGTAGCAGTTCCGGTCCTCGTAAATCACAGGCTCAAACCTGTGACCCCAGAAGATCTCTCTGGCAAGATAAGAGCTACGGAACTGGGTGGTCATGGCCGTGGCCTCCACCATTCCCTCCAAGATCACTGCAATCTCAAAGTCATCAGTCTCCAGATCAGCTCGGCTTAAAGTATACAAGGGGCTATCTTTATCTATCTCATGGATTATAACTAGCGGTGACACTAGAAACAGCCTGTCTGTGCCCTCATCATAGCCCACATTGAGGTCCATCTGCTCCAAAGGGATAAACTCACCTTCAGCTGTGACGTATGACCGTATGAGCTGGGCACGGACGTGAGCCTCCACAATGTGGCTCCTCCGCAGGTTACCCACCCTCCACATGAGGCACAGCTTGCCATCGCGCATGGCGATGACAGCATTTTTGGAGAACATGAGGGTCTGGTTCCTCTTCTTTGGCCTCGCCATTTTGGCCATGATGGTGCCAATCATGAAAGAGTCAATGATGCAGCCCACAATTGACTGGATAACCACTGTTATCACAGCGGCAGGGCACTCCTCTGTAACGCAGCGCCAACCGTAACCAATGGTGGTCTGGGTCTCCATGGAGAACAGGAGCGCCCCAAGAAAGCCATGGACATGAAGTATGCAGGGCATCCTTTGTGTCTGCCCTCCAGCTGCGTGTCCAGAGGTGGGTCCATGCAGCCCTGCCACCGCCAGCCCATCATTCTTCACCATAGCTTGGTCCTCAAAGTCCCCATGTGCCAGGGAGACACTGTAAAAGATGATGCCAAAGAAAAGCCAGGAGATCATGAAGCTGGTGCAGAATAGAAGCAGCAGGTATCTCCAGCGGATGTCCACGCAGGTGGTGAAGATGTCAGCTAGGTACCGCTGCCTCTTTTCTTCCATGTTGGTGAATACAACATTACATTGTCCATTTTTCTTTACAAACCGGCTCCGTACTTGGTTGGAGCCCCTAGTCAGAATCTTCCCGTTGTAGTTGTTCATCCCTCTTTGTCCCTTTGTGCTGGGCACGGCAGCGGAGGCTCCCGACCTCCTCCTACTATCCTCTGTTTCTGTCTTGCAGGCCGAGTGCAATCGGATTTTTGGGGCACTGTGGCCGTTATGGAGTCCTAAGCTAGAGATCTTCTAGCGTTCCTCCTCTGGTAAAATGTCTGACACAGTGCTGTACCTGTCAGGCCAACAGAGAAGGGAAGATTAGGATTCAAATGTTTGGTGAACAATTCAGTGGCATTAAATTGATACAAATACATTTAGTTAACACTTTAGATGTGGATGTGGTAATGCCAAGTGTGTACTGGGTTAAGGCTCATAATCCAGCCAATATCTGCTTTTTATTAGACATCTGTCAGCCACTGCAGATATGATGGAGGTTCGGTTCTGATCACAACAGAACACATACATACTGGCCATTAAATCAACAAGAATGTTTATCTGCATATTTGACTTTGATATCATCAATATGGTTCTGTAAATCATTTTCCAGGAAGAACATCTACCACAGACTTGTGGACCATTATTGGCTGCAAACTAGTTGTGATGTCACAAATCATGCCTGTAGTACACGCCTTAAACTCAGATTTAAGGTGACTGCAGAGAAACTTCCCCTCTTCAGCAGATGAATGTGAGAACAAACTCTGCACATACTTCATTCTGCACAGTGAAACTCAAGCATCCAACTAAAGGAACAAGAAGAAAAACCCAATTTTTGAGTAGAGGGGGGCTGTAAGTTTCTATATCCCTCAAACTGCAGTGTGTACAACATGGGAAAGAAGAAAGAGCAGGAAGACAGTTTATAGTGCCAGTAATCCTCTTGCTCCCTGTGCACCTTCCGGTGTACCATTTGAGACGCTCAAAGACTCTCATCTCAAAGGCAGAGAGTTAAGAAGATCCACCCAGCCAGCCACACAGTGAGGGAACGCTTGTTGGTGAATGTCACTAGAAGTATACTAAAATTAACCAAACTCATGGTCACCTGCGTGAAGCTGTCTCTCTCCTTTACACGGATTACCAGCTGGGAAGGTGAGTTCAGTTTAGCTACATGAGAAGGATAATTGCTATCATCACAGATTATAGGATTATATCTGAGTCAGTGTCAGTCAGACAACCCATTTTGAGTTGGACATACATATATGTTACATATTGTATGTAAATTAATGTTAACACTCTTTTAATTGTTCATTAACCCAGAGATCAAATGTGTGAAGATAAGAATTTCTCCTTAATCCAATGACCAATAATTATTTTATTCTTCTTGCTGTCACAGAACATTTTACCCATCAAGTTAATCTTTATTGTACCAAGAAGGGACATTTTATGTGCCACCAGACTAACTAACACCACACTAACATATAAGACTTTACAGCAGTTGGCACAAATGCATAAAACCGTAAGACAAAAACTGTAAGACAAGATAAACAATTATTAGACATTTAAACCATAACAAGATTATGCCAGAAGTGAGGCGTTATAGAGTGCAAATACTATGTCAATGGGCCAGGCTATTAACAGAACAATGGTGGCCATTAAAACAAGGAAACCTTCAGTCCTCTTGTTCTGATAGGTGACCTGTTGCCCCTGCCTGAAGAAAAGACCTGTGCGTGCGATTGGTCAGGACAGTGTAGGACGGCCTTGGCCTTTCTAAGGATCTGCTTGCTGTAAATATCCCTGAGCTGGGCCTGACTCACCCTGACTAGGTGCTAAATTAGCAAGCCCATTCTCCCTGGCCATGTCAAGATTTCTGGACCAGACCACAAGACAAAATGATGCATTTGTTCAACAGGCCTGTTGGGATGTCCGTGGACACTGTTACACATTTGTACCTCTTATACAGATTAATTGGATTAATAGTTCATATAAAATAAAAATGTGAAGTCCAATGATTTCAAAGTACAACCAGAACCAGTGTTAAAACCATTGTGTTTTCCAGATAATTTCATAAATGTTACGGTAAACTCAGTGATGCAAAATGATCTGTGTTGCAAAGGAATAATAACACATGAATGCTGAAATTTAGGGGCAGATTCTGGCCTTTACAAATCTCACCAGGACCACGCAATAAAATGAAGAATCAATTGCACAATTACAATTTAAGGGCAGTCCTGCACAGAAAGCTACTTCCAGATTAAATCCCTCACCTGTTGGACCTACTTGTTCCCATGGCACCAAGAATCACTCATATGGGGTCGGGGTGGGAGGCCAGACTCTGCCCTGCTCCCAAAGATCATGTCCACCATGAAGGTGGTGTTTGGGCCACTGAGAAGACCACTGCAGGAGAGAGGGACATGAACAGAATCAACCCATATCAGCTACTAAAATGATGATTTAACAATGTTGACTGTGAGTCAGATTGGGGTAACACACTTTCTGATCTCTCTTAAGCTTTTCTGAAAACTAATCTGACTTTGTTTCATCACATTTCATCTCTTAAACACTACTGGGGGCCCGTGTTTCTAGTCTGGCTGTCATGTGTTGTTTGTTTGTTGGAATTAGACGTAATCCGGATTTGATTCTGTGATATATCTCGAGGAGTTGTGACGCTGTGGGCTCTTACCCTTAAGAATACATACAGCAATGAAAGGATTATCCACTGCGGACCTTAAGTCTTACTGTGTAATTCCACCGATTTATACATTTTCTAAAGTTGAAATGATGTATGTAGGTATATGGCAACTTTACATTTCATCTCCATGATGGACACATCTTGTACACATAATTTTAGATAAAGCAAAGTGTTTAAATACTTTGCTTACACAGTTATGTAAGCCAGTCTATCAAGCTTAAACCAAAACGACATGGTAGCGTGCACCCACCTCCCCACCCCTCCAACACTCACACATACACTGTACACAATACACTGCACTATTACAGGATTCATTGAAGTGCCATTCTTGACGACTTTCTTTCTATCGCTTGTAAATTTCTATACATCTCCCAAAATGTAGTAATTCAAATCTGGCGAATCTAAATCTACAAAGTTTGCCAGATACAAACCTCCAGGTAACTGTTTATTACATTGTTTTGGTGCACAAACCTTTCAGGCATTTATCTTACAAAGATTCTAACTGTATTTCTTTCTTGCTATGTCTTTGAGAGATGTGTTGGTGTTGAATCAATTAAGTAAATCACTTGAAATGACTTAAAATTCAGGTGGTTGGATTTTTGGTGTGACAGGAAGTTGGAGAATTGTTAAAGCACTGACAGGAGTTTGAGTTCTCAAAGTGCCTGCCATTAATCAATATGACCCCAGTCGAGTTGTCAGTGGGCTATATTTGGCACCATACTGTATGTATTATACCAGTCCTATACCTCATTTTCTTTTTTAGAAGCCCATGCGGCCACCTATCAATACATGGGATCAATACATGGGATCAATTTTAATCATGTGAGAGTCTTTACGTAAATGCCTTTGATTTTCAAAGAGCATTTTGAGATTAAATCTATGCCGAGTTAACTTGTAATGGTCCTTGACTAATATCGACGTTGTTGTAACAGCAACTCTGCCATCAAAACCACATACAAAAATATATATTCTAAGATCTGAGCTCAGCACTGTAGTTGACTGTCAGAAAGCTTCACTGGAGCTTACAGTCACAGGTATCAGAGGTCATCAGGCTGATGGTGGAAGATCTACCACATAATCTTACTTTTATTTGAATGGAAAACATCAAAACCAGACATAGGTCATGTGCTTTGGTTTAAAATGAATATGGGACATTAGACTTCAGATGCCTATAGGCTTTTGACGACAATTACCACACTGTATAACAGCACAATACTGCTTTTTTGTGGCAAAGTGTAAGCTTGAAAACCTTGCTCGAGGACGATCTTGAGTCTTAAACGACATGAACAAAGCTTTTTTTCTTATTACATAAAATTGTCCAGAAATCAAAAAGGAAAAAAAAACCTTGTCATGTATGCTTTCCATCATAATACCTGTAATATAAAGCAGATAATCAAACAAAGCTGAATGTTGCAGTAGGTTGTAGTAGCTGTTTATTTTTTACATTATTGTATATAAATATGCAGAAGATTTCTGTATTACAGTTGTGACATTTGCTCGATTTTCTAATGAATCCACTAACAGACGTCTGCATAGGTCAAAACATGGTTTATTAGATGTACTTATCTTGTTCTCCAAAACATAAATGTCTATTTTTCCTCATGTAGATTGCCTTTAAACCACTGTTCTAAAATATTTCCTTTAACACATCTAACTGAACGTGTCAAGAATGAAATTGTATGATTTATGCTGAAAAAGCAAATTGTGACTTTTAGTTACTCAAATTATTTTTAGATTGCTCTTTCTCATGCCGTGGTGTCACCGACATTGGGTTTCATATCAATTCAAGGAAGTGAATACACTCTGTTTAAGATCATTTCATATAATCAAGAGGAGAAAATCTATATATACTTGGAAAACAATGTTGCATATCTGTATGTGCTTTATGTGAGAATTATATTTTTATGTTTTGTATGTGATCTGTCTCCACACAGGTGTCCTTCCAACCAACAACACAGCTGTAAAATAACTTCTTCCACCTCCGAGCCGCATCTATAAAAGGGAAAAAGCAACCAGCCAACAATCCACCATCTGTGACATTTCCCTTTAGGAGCAAAAGGTTTATAACCTCTAATGAACAGGAGGACTGAAGAAGCAGAGCGTCCGTACCGATGTGTTACAGCGGAGATGAGACTCGCACAGTACAAACCAGTTAATGGTCACCAGGTAAAACTGGGGACTTTTACTGAAGCCAGTTTCCATAGGAACACGTCTCCTGTGGCATTTGGGGGACGCGGTAAAGTGGAGAGAGACCACCAGAGACACAGTGGTGTAGAGGAGCTAGTATGTTGTACTAAGTGCTCTTATAACATGAGTCAGAGTGGGAGGGAGAGATGGGATGACAGAAGGTATGTAAGGGCAGCGATGCAACATCTACATGTGAGTTTAAGTAGATTTTTAATGAGCTGGAAGAGGTGACACCAGAGACTTTTCTGATCCATGTTACTGAGTCGGAACATAAATGAGTATAAGAAATATGTTTTAACTTTAAAGACTTTGGTCTAAAAGCATTTTAGATCCTAATGATTTGCCATTAGGACTCTACAATGAGTGCAAGATGATTTCATAGAAACATATTTAAGAAATCACAGAATTTGACACAGTTTACATTTCCATAACTCGTATTTTTGGTTGTTAATCTAGTCTGGAGTTTTGATTTTATTTAGTTTTTCTATTTATGGATTTGCTTCTTGGGGAAATTACATATCTTTTGATTTTGAACTGTTGGTCGGACAAAATTAGATATTTGAAGACGTCACCTTGTGTCCTTTGATATTTTTCATTTCATAGACTAAACAATGAATCTATTGACTGAAGAAAAAATCGTCGGATTAATTGGTAATGAAAATAATCATTGATTGCCCTAGTGTATCTGCGTATATGAACTGTACAAACATATGCATGTATTTGCACGTCCTCTATCTATGCAGCCTTATTGTGTGCACTTGTGAAAGACTTTGCAGTGCTGTTGCAGTCTTTCACTGGATATCTACATCACTAACTTCTCCCTAATCTCATAAATCACAGACTGACTCAGTCATAATCTTGCACACTGAAATAAGAAAGGTAGAGTCATCCTGTAACCAGCGACTTCCTGGAGATTTCCTGGCTGTTAATCCCAAAAGAGGGACAGAAAGAAATACAAAGACAAGCAGGTTGGGTGGAGAGAGTGAGATTAAGATGCACAAGTGTCCCCTAAAGCTTTTGGTAATCGCCTCCAATGAGACACACTCTTACATCTGCCACAAAAAGAAATCATACATCCAGTGTGAATACCACAGCTTTATGCCCAGATATGGCCCAGCAGATGCGACATCTAATGGAGCAATTATGCAAAGTGGTCTGAGTCATTTTCCATCATATGCTGGTCATAACTGGTAATTAAAAGAGGAAATTTGCTTTACTGTCTATAAAAGGATTGTATGAAATCACCAGATGCATTCAAAGCCAAATTATGTAGCCTAAACATGTGTTTGGTTTCTGCCTAAAATAATAATAACATTAAATCTAACTGTTAAGATGATTGTTTAAAACTACTGGCACAGAATAATATTGTTACATACATTTAGTCTATTAAGAGAAATACATATTTGCTTAATATTTGTGATGTAAATTACACTCTCCCAAAAGTGATTCATGCTTCAAGCCTTTATGTTTGGATAATGGGCCTGAAGCCAACTGTTTTCCCTGCTATTGTTTAAGTCAACTTCTGTTTTGTGTGCTTTTTCACATTCAATCATTATTAATAGAAACACTGATACTCTCATATGATTCATGTTCGTCTGATTCTAGTTAAAATGATATCTGAGTCAGTCATTCCACTGAGCAGGTTCACTTCACTTCCTTCTTTTTTTTTCCCTTTGTAAAACTTGCTTGTACTATGTGAAAATGAATCAGTAAATAATACCCTTGTTTCACCTCTGCTTGTCACGAGCCAACCCACAGAGAAGCAGTCAGTCGTGCAAAGAATAATTACAGTGCTACCATCACATCAGCCAACCTCCATACTGGCTTCATTTCAGATGTTTTTTTTTCTCCATATTGTCTTATTTTGATCTTTTGCAAAACATATAACTTTTCTCAGTTCATGTGATAGATCAGTAGGTCATACATACTGACCACATGACCATTTTGTAATATGTCCAACTGTAACTGATCCACTGACAGTTTTAAAACTAAACATACATGACACTTAAGCTATAAATTAGTAATTACTTTTTTTCTGCTTTCCCATCTGCAGACCTGAATGATCTGACCCCTGAACGTGACCCTGAATGTTTGTTTGTTACAGGACAGACAGACAGAGAGAGGCCACCACAATCATCAGCAGGTCACTAACTAGTCTATTAGCTGCCTACAGTTGGTCATCCAATATCATACCTATTAACCTGCAGCTTCACAGCATAGCAACTGGTTTGTCAAAGTATTACCAGTCAGTTTTTGAGTATTTCTTTATCTCAACAGTCCTGTTTGATGCTGTTTTCCTGACTGGTCCTGAAAAGTCCATTAGAGCTGTCTGAATAAAAGACAGGACTGGGTCACAGTTATTTAGTTGAGGCAAAATAGATTAATCATGTTACCCTCAACAATGAATTTCATCTTCATTCAGACTAAAAAAAAACACTTCATATCAAGGTTCCTTTATGATAGCATAGATTTGCATATTGGATGTTTTGCATTGCACTCTTTCTATATTCTGTCCACAAAAACATAACCTACAAAACAGTCCAGCAGTTGTAAGAGAAGGATACATTTCTGGGTATGTCAAATCACATTTGTTTTAAGTTGATCAACAGGTGCAGAGCAGCAACATCGCCGTGAGGTTCATTTTATACCTGCTTTGTCTTAATATGTTTCCAGGTGATGCCTTAGTTCAAGCCTCACTAGTGCCATAGAGATTTATATATGACGAAGTACTGTGACTCTTAGCTTGATCATACACGACACAGCATTTTCCATGATGCCCAAGCTATAGTCTGTCTGACGCAGTGCTTATTTTGTAGGAGAGTACTGACTGTAGGGAAAACTAGAGCTGCTTTTAATGTCTATCATCTGCAGTGCAGAGCTGTCAAATGACTTTATTTAACAAATAAAAAACTTAATCTATCAAATCATTATTGTGCACATGGTCTGATGCTGAAATACTATTTGAAAATGGATCATAAATGATACTCACCCTGCAAGTTAGTTGTTTTTTGTACACTTTGTTGTAATTTGAATTCCTGGTGTGCCACCACTTCACTTCTCAAAACCCCACTTTCACTGTCCAGGGCAAAGGTGCCACATCCTGAGAATCCTGTGGTCTGTGATCCTTTCTTTCATTCTTCCACTCTATTAGTTTCTTCTCGTAGTTTCTTCCTCATCGCTTATTCATTGTTTTATCCCTGTTGTTTGTTCCTTTTAATCCTTTATTGTCCTCCGCTGCCTCCTTTGCTGACTATAATCCTGTCTGTGTGCGCTCTCCTGTGTGTACTCACACACCCCGGGCTGAAAATGCTGTGTCAATCTGCCCTCTGCAGAGCATGGGTTTGGAAGGGAGGGAGAGAGGGAGGGATGGATGGAGGGAGGAGAGGAGAGGAGAGGAGAGGAAAGGAAAAAGAAGAGAAACAAGAGGAGATAAGACTAAAGGGGGGCTGCCACTTTATCTGTGCACTCTAAGCATGTGTAGGTGTTGAATAATGCCTGATGTGTCCATGTAAGTGAGCGAGAACTCGTTTGAGTCATGATTTCTAGGCTAACTCTCTTCAGGGAACAACAGAGATGATACAGTAACAGGTGGGAGACGAGGAAAATATGGGGGCTTGAAAATAGAGTGGTTGAGTTTCCATCCTAGTTTAAAACTGTGCATCACAATGACGAATACAATAACAGGGCAATCAATTAGCCTGTAAACACAATCCCTTTACTTTTACTCCCTCGCAGCTGTGCCGTGGATGGTTTCCAGCCTCTTACTGCTGACTGTCAACGCATGTTACTCCTTCATTACAATCAAAACATCAGAGCTCTGTTCGCATATGTTAAGGGCTACATCAACACACACAGGGCAGAAAAAATGCTGGTTTGAAGCAGTGCAGCAGCAGTTTTTCATCCCTGCGAATGACTGAGACTTTAAACTCCAACTTTGGCTGTCAGACTGAATAGTTGTTGAACATGTGTCAGCACTAGAATATTAGAGACAGTAGAGAGATGACAGGAAATAAGGGGAGAGAAAGAGATGAGGAATGACGTGCAGCAAAGACCCCCAGCCCAATGCGAACCAGAGACAGTTACAGTTCATGACTTGTACTGATCAGTGATGTCAAACCACAGATAGTAGCCTAAAAGACAGCAAATAAAAATAAAACATAATCATTAAGATGTATTTAATCAAAAGTTAGTTTTGTGAATACATGCTCCTGTTAGTGTGTCAGATAATTTATGTGTTAATGTGTAATAAGTATTCTAATATTGTAGTGATGTTGTAATGTTCTGCCAGGTGCCTTTAAATCTAAAGATTTTGGGTAGTTTAAACTTCGGCACTGTATTGAGTGACTTTCTTCCTTGTTGCTGAATGAATTCTGTACTTTTCTACCTTTGATGTAACTAGTTAGTTTGTTAGTTAGTGACAAAAAAATCTCAAAACCACCTCAACATTCTCAGAATAATTATAATTATAAGATATTTGCTAGTTTAATTTAGAATTCCTTCATGCAGAATCCAGATGACTCCATGAAATATGAATTGAGCAAAACAGTTTCTAAGGTAACCATCCACTCCCCCCTCCTACCCTCACCCACAGCTCCCCATTAGCCCCCTCATCACTCCCTCCTTCTTGCTCTCCTTCGTTCCCTCTCCCTTCTAGTTGTAAATTATAGAGCAGAGGGGTTCTTCTTTTCAAAACCTCTTCCTCTGAATAGGGATGTGGGTGTTCATCTGCCCATATGCCAAATTCACAGAGGAGGATCGCGGGGGTAGATGGAGACACAGCACTGTAAATAGCAGCAACAGTGAGGTAAACAGAAAAAAACAAAACAAAACAAAACAAAACTTAGCACTTCTGGAGAAAACAGGTACGCCAAGAATGAAATAAACCTGTTACAGTTCTGCTGTCGAGGGTGACATGACAAGAACTGTTCAGTGGTCTATCAAACATGATAAGGACTGTGTGTGTAATACACCGGCGCCTCATTCAGTGCAGCTTCAGCCTTAAAAAAAACACACACACATAAAGAAAGAAAGTAAAGAAACAGTATAAATCAAGGATTGCAGCCACAGGTCAGACTGCCAAAAGCGATTTGTAAAGGTGAATGATGGCTACAGCAGAGAGACGTGGTGATGTTATTGACCGTTTGTTGAAGTTGAGAGTGGAGAAAACTTCTTGGAAATGCTATGTTAGGAGGATACTGTACCCTGTTCTTGAGAACTGGTTTGAAAGACTATATATATATATATAGTGAGAGAGAGAGAGAGGGACAGAGAAATGTTTGCACCTAGCCCTAAATGGAAAATCCACTGTGTATGTCTGCTTTCCATTGAATATGGTTGTTTTTGTCATCTTTCAATTGATAAGTAGGTTTATGATAAAAATTCAACAATATTTTAAATCTTTCAATGTTACTTTGATTGTATTTATAAGACAGATCTCTAATTGTATATTGCTGTGAAGATTTGATCTATTCTTACAGAATACAGGCTTAGAAAAATGTAGCAATGCACAAGCTTTAAAATGAAGCTCCAGGTGGTTAATTTGAATACTATGACTGTGAAAACGATGAGAACTATTAATTATCTTGAGTCTCATTTTAAAGATAATCACAGCCTTCAGTGCCCGTGCTCACAGCTGAGGTGTGTGACGGCCACAGAGCGTTGGGTTTAGAGCTGAGTCAGACACTAACTAACCAGGGTGCCATTAAACTGTCCGTGTATGATGGGAGAGACGGGAGGAGATTGAGGGTCGCAGACAGACCGATCAGACAAAACAGAAAGACAGTCCAGCATCTGAGAAGAGGAGGAGATGACCAGGCAGACAGACTCCTCAGGGCAGACCGGACTGTGTGTATGTATAAATAGCTACTAATCAGGCCTGGGTGTCAGATTAGTTCCTATAACCTTTTGCTTAGCACACACTCATTATAGTAGCCTACAGATCAGCTCTGTCCAGAGGATGTCCTCTACGGTACATTTGCTGCTCTCCGTTTGCTGGTCTACCCTCATCCACATGCTTGTCAGGAATAAATCACAATGTATATTATTGCCCAAGTGTGTTCTCTTCGTGTCCCCCTCTTCCTTACACCAACAAGATCTGTCTGATCTTTCCATTTGTGTTCCAGAGAAGATGAACACTTCAGTTTGAGAATAATATTCAAATTGAGCAACACAGTGACCGATAAAGGAAGCAGGGTCTGTACCGGATGCTTCAGGGGTGCATAAAGGAGCTGTGTGCTCTTTGTTGGTGTGTTGTGCCCCCTCAGTTCTCTGCACCAGCACAGATACACTCTAAGTAGGCTGAAAGCATTTCCTATGTAATCTCAGCTGATTTTACTGCATCAAACATTAGAGTAGGACGCTGGGGAGCAGGATGTGTGTGCGTGATGCCAGGATTCTGCCGCAATTCGTGGATTAGGAGGGAGGATGAAGGAGGAGGTGGAGAAGGAGGGATTCGATAGGAAGGGAGAGATCGAACGAAGTTGTTTTAGGTTTTGACAGTGATTCAAATAGCAGAATTAGGAGGAAAGGGAGGTAGGTGGAGGGAAAGTGTCATAAGACGGTGAGGACAGAGAGGGTGGAGAGTATTTTAAAACACACAAGTCTTCACTGGATGAAAGTCCCTCAAGGTTTTGCTGTGGGATACAGATTCTTCTAGCATCACCATTCAAGGTTTGGTTTGCAAACATGTGACATTGCAAGACTCATCTCAGTTCTCATTTAAACTGGAAGAAGACAAATAGAAACAGTTCATCACACAGCTGGAGAAGACTCATAACATCCCTCCCTGTGTGGAATATTTTCAATCTACAATCTGTCACAGATCTACTGTGAAACACGATTACTAATGCATCCCACTAATTTCATCAGTTTGGATGATTTCAGGATAATCTGATTACTTAACTGCAATTTTGCATTTAATTACATTTAATTAAGCATGTATTCATTTAATGCGATCTCAGCCTGAAGATATGTACGAATTAGTTAATGATTCATGCAGGAACATCTGCTAAAGTTGATAAAGGAGATAAGAAAGGTAAGGCAGATTATTTGTATTTGCATATTTTATACAGAAATACATTTCATAGTGTTTGTAAAACATTTAAACAGGATAATGATGAGTGTTTAGTTAATGTAAAAGTTTTTTTATCTGGATTTATATGTGGTCAGATATATAGTTAGATAGATATAGAGATAGATAAATAGGCTAAAACGATTCAATATTTCTCCCCTTCAGAGTGTTATTTCTGGCAGTGTGGAGAGGACTTTGACGCAGCTTTTAGACATTAATGTTGGGAAATAAAGTGGTAAAGCTTAATTTTACAGAGTTGTGATTTTCTCACAGTTTCCTCAGAAGTACTGCAACAAACTACACTAACCTGATACTAACTACAAGGACAATAAAGATTTTTTAAAAAGTTCTGTTTTCTGTCATTTAGAGATGACTGCCTTATTTTAAAAAAAACAAACACTTGCAGAAAATACAGTTGGACAGGAGTAGAGAGTGGGGTCTTCAACTCATGACCTCACTATTTCTAAAATCCTGCTCTTAACTTCTGTGTGTCCTGAGATCCAGGACAAAGTGTTATGGAGACAGGGCCCACCATCTGATTCCCCCCGACTACTGAGATCTTTAAGAGTCGTCTTAAAACACACTTCTGTAGGTCTGTGTTGCCACTTTGGGGTCTGTGTGACCATGTCCCTTTACTAAAGCACTTTGGATCAACTGTGTTGTGCCTAAAGTGCTATAGTAATAAAGCTGAACTGAGTTGAGTTGAGTTAAGTTGATTAGCACTCTCTGGACTCCATCGAGGTCTCTGGACTCCATCAAGGGCCAAGCGGGATTTCCACTTCCTCACTACCAGCAGCTTGTCGCCATCTGCTGTCTCAGTAAGGGTGTACAGTACTTCTTGAGGATGACCTACACATGAGCCATGCAGCCATTCTTCCAATTTACATCAAGTTAGCTAGAGCCAGTCAACCAATACCAGACCATTACAAGTTTTTGCCTTCCAAATAAAACGGTTGTATCTTTCAAAACAGTGAGTGGCAGCAGTGCTGGGATCAGGAGACAAGAGGAAGATAACTACATGCAATACAAACTAGAGTGGGTCTGAGAGAAATATGAGAGGAAATAGAAAAGAGGAGATAGTAATATTCAGGCTAAGAATAGGACACAGTAACCTGAAGGGGACTCTCCACATTATAGGAGAAGCATCCAACTGGACTTTTTAACATTGTCAGGTACCAGAGACAATACAGAAATATGTACTTGTTAACTGCAGGAAATATCCCTCAGAAAGAAAGGACATGATGGAGAGAATGAGGAGATCAGGGCTGACAGGAGCAGGTTTAAAGGGCATACTGGAGTGTGGTGAGAGTGGACAGGGCAGGAAGTGTCTGGTCAGCTTTCTTAAGAGAACAGGATTGATAGGAAAAATCTGACCGACGGGACACTGTAGGAGTTAACTAACTCCAGAAGATGGCAGAAATGCAACACCAAGGATACAAGCTGCAGTTAAATCCCAAAGAAGAAGAAGAAGAGAAATAAGAAGGAGGAGGAGGAGGAGGAGGAGGAGGAGGAGGAAGTGCACATGTTTTTTTTTAATCTTTATTTTAGGAAACACATGAACATTAACAGAAGGAACACAAAAAACTTTCCATACCAGGATATACAAAGTTACAAGGAAAAAAAAGAAAGAAAAAGTAATACAAATTCAAAATAATGTATCATCGGTCCATAAGAAGTTTATCAAAAACACAATTAGTTTCAATTGCCTTCTTATTCTTAAGGCATCTTATTGTGGTGCCATATTGGTGCCGTTCTTGATAAAAATGTCTGCCCATCTCTTCTTGTGAATTTGGAATTTTCCCAATAATAAAATTAACTGTACAAAAAAGTATATCTTTTTCCTTCTCATTACATTCAAAACATATACAAATGTCTTTATCCTGAAATTAGATTGTTTGCCAGTTTTCTTTCTTATATAATGCTGAACATCCACTCTGTATACACACAGTGATAAAAGAAATGACAGATTGCTTCTTCTTCTAGTCCACAGAAATTGCAAGAATATTCAATATTAATTCTAAATCTCTCTAATGTCTTTTTTGCAGGATATATTTGATGCAATTTGTTTAGGGAAACCTCTTTAACTTTATTACCCTACTAAGACAAAATTTGTCCCCAACTAGGCAAATTTTCTGCCAATTAATCTCTCCATAAAGCAAAGCCCAAAAGAATCTTCCTGGGTGCAGAGTTACAGCTTGTATGTAATTCCTGATGTATTTATTCCAGCATTTATTCTTGGTAATGTCAACTTCTCCAAGGAATAAACCGCTGCTGAATGGATCGTTAACTGAAACCTCGATTACTGAACCTGAATTCAGAGAGGAATTCATTATACGTTACTAACTGCCCATCAGCATCAACAAGCTGTTTAACCAATATAATACCACTGTCAAGCCATTCTCCATAATATAGTGATTTATTTTTATATTGAATATTCTTTTTATTCCAAATGTATTAATTAGTTGGTGAAAATTTATATTTGTAAATCAGTTTCCAGGCCAGCAGAGCTTCTTTATGAACATTTGATAACCTTACAGGTAATTTATCTATTTGTAATCGCATTTAAGCAGGAAATACACATTTAGGGAAGGTATTCAAAATGTCTTTTTCTTTAATAAAAGTATTATTTAACTTTTCAAAACGTAGTACCTCCAGACTACCATTTCTTTTTATGTTGCACAATATTAAATTATGACATTTGTTCCTCCAAATGAAATGAAATGAAATCTTTCCAATGATAAGGACACATAGACAGACCAGGATGTTCCCTCAGCTTTAGACAGCAGAACTCTACCATTCAATGAAAGATCACCTATTGAACTTTTGCGTTATTTGTTCAGTTTCAGGCTGCAGTTTAAAGGAAGTGCGCGCGTCGATTAACGCGAGTTTTACTGTGAATACCGTGAACCGGACATCTGCTCGATGCTGTGTAACTTGATGCTGGTTCCTGCAGTCTGAGCTGACAGCCACGTCACCTCCTCTGAACTAACTTTGCTCTCAGACCCTTGCAGACGCGGCTGAGCCTGTGAGCGGAGCAGACAGACATTTCATCTGTTTACCTTCATGCGTTGAGATAACGAGCCGAGTCTGGAGTTCACCGTGCAGCTGTTTGTCTCGTCATTTTATTTATTATTTTTCGCACACAAAGAGTGTGTGCTTGCTCGTTGAACAGCTGCTTCCTGACGCCTGAAGACGTGTCAGGTCTTGTGTTAAAGCTTTTTCTTTTTGTTTTCATTTTTGTTGAACATAAACAACATGAACGTCTTTCGTCTGGCCGGTGACGTGTCACATCTGGTTGCTATCATCATCCTGTTACTGAAGATATGGAGGTCCAAATCCTGTGCTGGTAGGCAGACTCAGGCTTCTTTCTGTGTTTACTGGAGACTGTTATGGTTGTTATAATAATAGGCATGCAGTTCTATAGAGGGTAGCATTGACGCAGTGCGCAAATACAGTGTGTCACATAACTATAGATATTAGTCAAGTACATTAAGGAGGGCATTTGCATGATGCTGATAGTTCTGCAGAAGTGGAAGCTACGTGGCAATGTTAACAAAGCAATCTGCTGCCTGCCCCACCTACTATACAGCAGCTTGCATCTTTAAGTCAAGCTTAATCTACAGTACAGCTGTCTTCTTGGATACTTTTTCTGCTAATTGTTAAAATTAGGGAAAACACAACATCTTCTGCACTTTTCCGTAATCTGTCCTGCTGGGATCATCTGCTTTCACTACACATACGGTCATTAAAATCATTGTCATTAAACTTTTTTTTTTTTGTCCCTGTAGGCATCTCTGGGAAGTCTCAGGTGCTGTTTGCGCTTGTCTTCACCACCAGATACCTTGACTTGTTCACTGTCTTCATTTCTCCTTACAACACAGTCATGAAGGTAAGTGTCTAGATCCAGACTTACGCACGCACACGTGGTTACACGCATGCTGTGACACACAAACTAATCTCAGTGAAAACACAAAGTGATCTGAGTGGAGCTCATGCTGAGAATAATTACAGTGGCACCAAACTATAACAAAAACAGGCAACATTTTGCCCTCAGATGTTGCCTGTGGCGCACACACCAGGCAGCATTCAGTTAGACCTGCAAAACAACCACTGATGTGTTGCATGTCTTACTAACAGTGTTTCAGTAGACGTTCATAATCAATATTGTAATCTTCTCTCAGGTGGTGTTCCTGGCTCTGTCCTATGCCACCGTCTACCTGATCTACATGCGCTTCAGGAACACGTATGACTCGGAGAATGACTCATTCCGCGTGGAGTTCCTGTTGGTGCCAGTCATCGGGCTGTCCTTCCTTGAGCACTATGCTTTCACCCCAATGGAGGTAAACAAGCAGGATGGGATTAAAAATGGTCCACTGATCTACTTCTGATGCTACAGCCAAGAATACAATGACATGATCCAGTAAAATTTCATGCATTTGGGTGCAAGTGTAGAAAAACTTAAAAATACTTGTAAAATGCAGCTTGAGATATTTACAATCACTTGAAGTTGCTTTTGTTTTTTAATGTTCCATATATAGATCACGCAAACACAACTCCTCTCTTCATGTCCTTTAAACATTTGGCTTACAAGTGTCATTTCAATAAAACTAACTTGTTTCCCTCTCACAGATCCTGTGGACCTTCTCCATCTTCCTGGAGGCGGTGGCCATAATGCCACAACTCTTTATGATCACCAAGACCGGCGAGGCAGAGTCCATCACTACCCACTACCTGTTCTTCCTCGGCCTCTACCGAGCCCTCTACATAGCCAACTGGGTGTGGCGTTACCACACCGAGGGCTTCTTCGACCAGATTGCTGTGGTGTCTGGCGTTGTGCAAACTATCTTCTACTGCGACTTCTTCTACCTTTACGTCACAAGGGGTGAGTTGAGACTATTGGCTGATGGCTGAGGAGATTTTATTTGTCTAATTGTCATTGTTGTTATGTCATAGTCCTAATCCATAGAGCTGTAACTAACAAGTATTTTGACTTTTCTTGAATAACTGATCAATCACTTCATCTATGAAAGATCAAAAAGAATGAAAAATGCTTATTACAAGTCATAAGAGTCTAAACTTTTGTCCTTCACAGCCAAAAAGTCCCAAACTAATATTTTTTAATAATAAGAAACCAAGGAAGTGAAGATAAACTTAGAATATATGAACCAGCAAATGTTTGGTATTTTTAAATGACAAATGACTAAGAATTATTAATAAAACCTACAGTATAACTGATTAATTCACTGTACTTGTCAGACAACTGAGCTGTGTATTGTGATTAAAAGCAAAAATAATTGTATTCTGTAAAGAGCATTGTCCATAGTTAGATTCAGTCCTACTTTTCCAGTTGAGGATGATGTCCATCACTCCTGGTAAACAGCGGAGTGGCAAAAGTTGAGCCAAACTCTCTTCTCATACCTGTGTTTTTTTTTGGTTTTTTTGTCCCTCTTTGTCCTCCGCCTGTCCGCAGTTCTTCGAGGGAACGCAAAGATGAGCTTGCCGATGCCCGTTTAAAACGCGTCTCCACTGTGCCTGCTACAGTTCAGCATCTGAACACAGACCCTGCCCTTCAACTGTACATGTCTTTAGCAATGGGACTTATGGTCTGACATCATTCTATAGACCGAAACTAGCGCACCTCTAGAAGTTGAATTTCTGTCTGACTGGTACTTTGTGTGTGAGTCTGTGTATTTTCAAGCGTGTGTATGCATGTGTGTGCATACATGCGCGGTTGTGGTTGAAAGTCTGTGATGTATGTTTGGGTTTTTTTTTTTTCTCCATAAGATGCAAATGCGACACTGGAAATGTGTCCCTGATGTGCATGTGGAGCTTAAGTTTGTGCGTCTAAGCAACACTGCGGGAACTGTCTTTACTTTTCCTTTTAATGTGCTGAGAGAGACTGTGGAGACAACTGAATGCAGTTTGTGACATTTATTTTCTTTACAAGCTGTTGGAATGTCGCATCCACAGAAATGTAAATGAGGTTGGCTGTAGCATTTCTGTACAGCACTCAGGTAGACTGTAGCTTTAGTTTCCACACAGTACAGTTAGAGATACAGAGTGCCCAGAGTTTCATGTCAAAGGTTCCTACACTTTATCCGGTCACCATTGTGTGTTTTACATTTGTAAAATTGTACTCTCTAAACTTCCACAAAGTTTCTTCCTCTTTGGTTCTGTAGCGTTAGACACTCCTTGGACAGCTTACTGTATTATGTGCAAACATTTTCCCCTTATTGCCAAGTATGTTACTTTTATGTATTTCCTCTTAATTGTAGGCTTTTCTATTTCAGTGTATTTCTATTTCATGGGAGAAAAAAGGGCTAAACATTCTGTCTTGTCATAAATGAAGCCAAAGATGGAATAATTGCTGCAATGTTTCAGTAAAACAGATGTTTTTGTCTTTACGAAGTTGTTACCTTGACCGAACTGTCTTGTTTTGTCAGGGATAAAAATAGGAAGATATCATTCGTAAAATTTGAATTTCTGTAACAGATTAACTTGTTTTTGACACTTACAAATGTGTTGGTCCACAGTTATTTGAATTGCACACAATTGTTATAATATTACCTTTATTATAACGTGAATTATCTCAATTCAAAAGTGTGGTCATGTTTTTTTGTCACCAGCCCACATGCAGTGAAACACACCAGGATGTTTACTTTTCTTTGGAACCCCCATACACACACACACACACACACACACACACACACACACACACACACACACACACACATACACATTTAACAGTATGGTTGAAAGTGTTGGTGCATTGTGCTGATGCTAAACAGAGAGTGATAGCATTAGATGTATGATTCACAATGGAAACACACAGTTAAGTGACTTTTTCTTTCACACATCACCTCTGAATGGTGAATCACATGAATCATAAGTACTACAGGCTTTCTATGTCAAGTATCCCTCAGTGCAGGAAAGTTTTGCGGTGTTTGTATAACACCTTACTTCCCTCTCTCACAGCCCCTCCCACCGCTTTTGCAGCTGAACTGATGGAGAGCGGCGAGGCTGCCAGAGCTGCTGCCTTCTCCACCACCTTCACCTTCTTCACAGCTTTCCCTTTCCCTTTGTCTTTCCCCATGATCCCTGCCCCCTCTGCAGCACCTTTCCCCAACGCAGTCACCATCTCGCACCAGAATAGCTTCTCGGCCCTCTTCCTGGCTTCCTCTTCCTCCCTCCTCTTCTCCTCCTCTTCCCTCCTCTTCCTCCTGTCTAACTCTGGCCCCGGCTCCTCTTTGTCTTCAGCCTCCCTCTGAGGGGACTCCACCTTATGCTCTCTTTGTCCCAGCATCCTCTCTTGTGCCTCCCTGATAGCCCTCTCAGCCTCCTTGAACATGTCATTGCTATAGCAACCGCCTCCGTTGTCCTCCACAATCTTGTCTACCTTTTTCAGAAGTTGCACAACCTGTTCCACACACCCCGTCGTGCTGTCCTGTCCGCTATTGTCAAAGACGTGATACCCTCCATGGCAGCTGCTGACAAACTCTGACAGCTCATCGCTCTCCGCCAGGAAGTCCTCAACGCGTTTGTCATGCAGCTGGTCTCCCCAGGTGAACAGCACCGTGGTAAACCTGGTAGCTCCAGGTCCAAACGTAGCCTTGATCCACTCCAAGGCGTCCCTCTCCTCCTGGGTGAACCTGCCGAGCTGTAGGGTCACCAAGAAGACGTGAGGTCCCGGAGAGGACAGGACAACACACCGTCCCACCTCTGCCAAAACCTCCTGAGGAGGCAAGTGTGTGTGGAAGAACCCCGGGGTGTCGATCACAGAGATACTCCGCCCGTCTACTGTCCCGGTCTGTCTCTTGCACTGTGTGGTGACCGAGCAGGGGGAGACATCCACCCAGAAGGCGGACCTGCCCAGGATGGTGTTGCCTGAGGAGCTTTTGCCTGTTCCTGTCCTTCCCACCAGAACAATCCTCTGTTCAGCCACTGGTGTAGAGGGTGATGCTTCAGAAACTGTGGAGAAATTACAGTCATAGTACATGTATACATGTATCACTTATAATTATCTGACACACTGGCAGTAGTAGTAGTGATATCTAGCATATTTGAAGCAGATCATTCTAAATACTTAATTCAATACTTAATTTTCTTTTTCATAACATTATCTTAATTGGTTTTGTAACTAACAGCCCTTGAGCTGAATAACGCAACAATGTGCAAAAATACAATCACATAGATGCCAGTTCAATTTAGACATGAGCAGACAACACTTCATCATTTTCAAGAGAAATGTAAGATTTAAGATGATATTAGTATATTTTCTGGATTAGGTTGTTTTGGTTTAGGGTAGCATGTTTAATATTTTAAAAGACTATTTCTGTCTACATAGTAGGCTGAGTAATGGCACCATGCTGCCCTGCGCACCGACACGATGTGATAACTTAAACCGACATACCTTCATCTGACGCAGCAATTTCAGATGACGACATACTAGTGAAACTATGCCTTTGGGCTGCCGGTTATTCGGTGACAGGAGGCGGATTCCGTATGTTTGGAGCTTCGGCTTTGATTGAAATGTCCTCTTGCAGCCGCAGTCCATGAAGAACTGCTGCTCCACACTGCCGCCGTGACGTAGACTAAACCCCTGAAAATAGCATTAATAATGGCGAAGAAAATTCATCACATACTGTCTCCACGCCAGAAAACTGTGTGACCACCGCAATAATCTCACTACTGAAAACACGCAGATAATTTGATATTATGATGGAGGCAGCTGAGGGCTACTTTGATATCTTTCTAAAATTTTTGGTGCATATTTTAAAGGCTATACTATTCTATTTTTTCTTCCCTTTATTTATTTGATTTTTGTTTATTGTACATATTATTTAGATTTGACAAAAGAAATGTCTTTCTCTACCCTGTGTTTCGTGGTGATGTCACAAGAATTTCCTTCCGGATTAATTAATTAGTTCTTTTTTATATAACCTTATCTCCTCTTTATCTTCTTACGCAGTGAGCCAACTAACACAAACCCAAATGAACAAACAAAAACCCTAAAAAACAAACAAAGCCTGAAACCAATCCATTAATCTATTAATCAGTTGTGCCATGTCACACTTTGATTATATGAGAGACTAATAAAAAAAAAGTTTACAGCAATAATGCTAAATATTTTTCCATTTTTTGCCGTTCATTGAATTCACTGTTGCAGTTCCTCCCCTGTGACTATGGAGGGCAGTGAACATCCACGAATTTAATCCACTCAGGTCAATTTTGAGCCACAGCTAGGGTCAAGTCAGACACAATACTATACCACCACTTCTGGTACAATCTTTCAAAATGAAACTATTGTTTTCTAGTTAACATCTGAATGTTTTCCTACCTGTCCTCAGTTTCACTTGTTTTATAGTAGCTGTGCACTCACTGGGATACCCACCATGTTGTTTGAGACTGATCCAACACAGTTTCATCTGTTCAGTGATAGTTGGATACCCAAACAGGTTGACCCACAACAACTAAAACCGATAAATGATCAGTGATGTTCAAACGCTACAGTTTACCATAATCTTTAATGACTGTGTGTCTATGGAGGTCAACCAACCATAGTTTAACCTGATCAGTGTGTCTCCACTGAACCACATAGGACAGTACACATAGTAGATGCCTTACAGACTGTCTCATTAAAATACAACTGATCAGATAACCATAAACCATTTTGAATGATAATGATTGACTAAAGTTTTGAGTGTTCATTTGCTTTGATCTCCTAATCAGTATCAATTTGATGTCGAGCAGGACTGGCTCTGTTAATTAGAATTTTAATATCATAGACTTTGTACCCTATAATAGTATAGTAAATTCAATAGATGAATGGATTGCATGCTCCTTAATAAATTGAGACTCAGTAATCAGTTTTTGTGTATATATTTTGCTGTATATGCTACCAAGTAGGTAAATGCAGGCAGATAAACAAAACTCTTGTGTAGTTTTGGGAAATCTGCTTTTCAATAGACCTTTATAGTGAATGATCATTTGTGAAAGAAACTGAGGAAGAACTACTTCATTCTCACAACTCTAAGTTGATATCTTGAGGGTTTCTTAGTGGGGGGGGAGTGGGGGTGTGGGGTGTGAGGTGCCACATTTTGGGTGCCATACAAAAACAAAACAAAAACTACACACTACTTTGTGGATTGTACTAAAGTGATGTTTCAGACAAAATAAATATTTTCTAAAGAGAAAAGATAGTTAGATCTAGATATCTAGGTTTCAGCTGAGGTGGAACTTGGATACCATACTTGTTAAATCAAACAGAACCACAAACAATTACATATATGTACAGTATGCCAGCTTTTCTTAGACTGCAAAGTAAATGCTCCCATTGTACAGGATTATGTGCATTTAATGAGTTTGTTTACTAGCTTCATCAAGCAGCAATGTTGTTTTGTACTGTAGTAACTGTAACTGTAGCTTAGTTTTTTCACACAACAAGCTCTAATGGACTGAACATCAAAAAAGATAAACTATAGGCCCAAAAATGTGCAAAGGACATAAATCAGTCTAGTTATGGTGTCTTGTTAAAAAATTCTTCACATCCATCATGATAAAATTGCATCTAGTTATCTCATTTGAAATTTCCTCCGCCACATTTAACATTAACTGGGCTGGTGGACACTGATCAACAAGAGCAAAGTTGTTTCCAAGCCAGAAACGTCTAACTTGGTTAGAGTGATGTACAACTTTGTCTGTAAATCAACTGTGCTGCAGCCTACTGATCAGTCTTAAATTGACGCAAGTTAGAAGTTCGAAGTAGGTCGATACTTGAGTCAATATCAGGATGAGCTGTTAGAGGGTCTTTCCCACTCCACCTGGTTCCTCACTGGAATGCACGTTCCCTTGCTGGAAACCTGCTGACTTTTTGTAGCGTCTGGAGGAAAATCCCAGCTCACGTCACCACCTGTGTCATTCATCACGGCATGAGAGGCAGACATGGCTTCTCCATGTAACACTGTGTTCTCACAGTGTGTCTCTCTCACAATACTGCTGCTGTTATAGTGCAGGTTGGGCTGCGACAGACATCCGGCTTCATTGATCAAGTCTGAATTCTGTAAGTCAAAGAAGGTGTTGTTTTCACCGATCCCCAGTCCAAAGCTCTCTAGCATATCTATTACTGATGGTGTGGACGGGCCGCTGGGGGTCTCCTCCTCAATGAGACTCAGCGTGGGCAAAATGTCCACCAGCTCTGCCATCTCCATCGGCTGGATTACGTCAGTGATGATGGAAGTGAAGTTCTGTTCCCCGCTGTAGGACTCCTGTGCATTCAAATCTGTATACGACACCTCCAACTGTCCAACAGCAGCAGGCTCCAGTCCAGATTCGATTAAAGTGCTTGCACATCCTAATTCTGATTGGCCAATGCTTGTCAAGTCCATAGTTGATTGGGCGCTGATGTCGACAGGGTACCCTCCCTTGGCGACGCCTTCCATTAACACCAGTGCGGCCTCCTCAGGGACAACCATGATTCCTGCTGGAGCGGAGACCTCGGCGGTGACGACATTTTGTGGAGTCACACTGACAAAACTCTCTGGGAGGGAAACGGTAAAGCGAGGAGAAGTTAAGAGGGAGAAGTTAAAATCTTAATCTTAATCTCATAATAGAAGCATTCGAGCTAAAGCAAGTTAATTTAGTGATGCATATTACAACGGCAATTACTTTGCCTGCAGACGTTAAGAGGGCAGAGCAAGAGAGATGGAGCGGACACCAGTGCTCTCTACATTCGCCTTCACTTTCGCCTCAAGCAGCTTCAAAATTAGACATATTTTCTGTGTTGTTGTTGTTAAATCTATATTTAACATCTGCTCCTTAATGCTTCAGTGGAGTTATATCATATGCAAATTTGAGGAGCTTCCTTTTATTATCTCAAATGGCACATTTTATATATCTTCCTGTGGTCATATTTAATATCTATGGAAAACATCAGATGTTGACAAGAATTTAAATTAGGTTTTTTTTTTTTTTTTCTTGGCTGACTCAATCCTGAAAATGGTCCTAGAATATAATAGGAGACATGCCCATTTACTTTCACATCATCGTTTTACCTGCAATGGCTCTCTGTGATTGTATCTGATGGGGCCATGTCAGTCTGGCAGTCAAACTCTCCTCCTCTTCCTCACCATCAGGACGCGGTGGTGGGTCTCCTCCCATCACCAGGCCTAGAGGCACCGCCCCCACCCACTGTTTAGACCGAACGCACTGTAGACAGTCCATAATCCAGCGGGCACCGCGCCACACCACATCCAGACGCTAAAGAAAGAGGAAAACAGCACAAGCTGACAGGATTTAGAGGGCTTATAATAAAGAAGAACAGAGGAACTGAAACAGTTAAATGAATTAATAATGGTGATTTGTCTTTACGTGAAATATTAAAAATACAAATCAGATACACTGATGGGTGAATCCAAGTAAAAGCCTTTATCTCTTATTCATTTCTCTCATTAAACTCATATTAGTCACAGAGGAAGAGATGTAGAAAAAGAAATGCAGAGAAAAGAATCATTTTTAAGCTTTGAGACAACTGGGATGTGGATTTGGAAACAATAGCTGTGACTGATACATATCATTCAATTGTATAAGTTCAGCTTTACATATTTGATACTGCCTTTATGATCTTACCTGGGAAAGCCCGGTGATGTGGTTCAGGCGCTCTCGGGCTTCCTGCACTTCCTTGGTGTCCAGCGCCTCCCGCAGAGCCTGCTGGGCCAGATGAGTGTCCAGCTCCAGCCTCACCCAGGCCTGGCAGTACTGGGACAGGAAGTCCCGATCATATGTCCAGAAGTGAACTAGTGATGAGACAGAGTTGAGAGGAAAGACAAATCGCTACATCAAAAGGTAAGAAAAGAAGCCTCAGAACTCATTAGCAGACTTTAGTGTAGCTTTAGCGTGGGAATTTTCAAGAAGGGTCAAAAGAAAAGGTGGATTTAAATTAGAATTCGACACAGATCCTAAAGTGGGGATGGAGAGGAGGATCGAAGGACTAATTAGATAAGAAAAAACAATAAAAGTAACTCATCTTCAAAAGACCTTAAGCATATTACACTTTCCAACCAAACTGGCAATGGTTGAAATGCATTTCAAGGGTTGCTATTTTTTTTTTTTTTTGGTTCTTTCCTGTAGTTCCTTTCAAGATGAGACACATTTATTGATCTTAATGAGATGTATGACATATGAAATGACTCCTTTCACTTTGTTCTTATGTAATACTGCCTCAGGACACTATGCTGTTCTTAGTAAGGGAAGATTACCCTGCCAGGTGGTTTAATTAACCTCCAGGTCCACAGTAGACCCAATGTGAAGGACTTCTTACAGTATGAATAATTTTTTTACACTTGCTCCCAGTGGCATAGCCGAGCTCCCCTTTTTGGGGCCCCCTTCTCTCTCTCAGCACTGCTTGAAAAACGCACTCTTGTGAGACAGATCCAGGAATCGTGGACTTGTGCAACAATAGTTCTCCACCTACCCAGCTCAAAGATCTGCAGGGGCATGGTGAGGCCAGGCTCCTTGGTCCCCACCAGAGGCCAGTAGCTGGAGCTAAAGTCCTCACTTGGGGGCAGCAGCAGCAGCATAGACAGCTTGTCTCCAAACTGCACCAGCTCCCGGGTGTACACACCATACTGATACGCCTGTCAGAGACACAGTCGTACAGCAGATACAATTACAGAAATATCTCCTAATGTAATGAAAATCTGTTATGAAATCAAGCGTGATGATAAATTAGCATAAATGAAAACCTAATTGTTTAGAAAGAAGAATTTCGAGGCGTCTGTTTGAAACATTTTTTACCCTGTAGAGGGGGATGTTGAGTTTCGTCAGGAGATGAGTGACTGCGGCTCTCAGAGACCTGACGAACTCCACTAGCCCGCTGCTCTCCATCAAGCTCTCGTCCTCGCCACTCAACAGGTTCTGAGCACTGCCATTGGCTGTGGTGTAAACATGACTCTGGAGCCATTCCCACTCCTCTCTGTCACACAATGACAATGCCGTAAAAAAAACAAAACATGATAAGTAAGGGCAGATGTCACTCCTGAGACAACCTAAAAGGATGAGTGCATCTAATTTCAGCAGCTGACTGTCAAATCTTGCATATAGGTTTTCTGCAACACCTGAAGGCAGCACGTGTGGTGCAGAATGCTCTTAAAAAGTATACATAATTTGATGTTGATGAGTTAAAATAAAAAGATAATTTTTTAAACTAATCAGTTGGCATATTGTATTTTGTGCTGGGCCTGCCACAGTATAATGTTTGAACTGTGTTACCTGGACACGTGGGCATTGTGTCGGACCCGTGTGTGGCAGAGTAGATTGGGTAGCCTCTGTGGCACCAGGACCCTGATCTGTTCCACTGAGCTGCACAGTTTCAGGATGCCCACATATAGACCGGGCTGGGTCCAGTAAATGCTGTGCCTGTGGAAGGACAGCTTCTCCTGGAGAACAGAGAGAAATATGTATGGTGTTGGGAATTTTAAGAGATGTTAATAGGTTATAATGTTTAGAGGCCTTTTATGTGCAGTGTCTCATTTTGTATTTAATTTGGTTAGCTAATTTGGTTTAGACTTGACAAATGAATTCCAATGTTTTTTTGTTATTTGAGTTGCACAGGAGAGAAAAACATGGTTCAATAATAGTCAGGAAAGTCAATACACACAGTCACTATGCACTCAGTGCTCAATACATTCTGTTGCACATAGCTGCTGCTCTGTGTGTTATTGATGTTAGACTCTCTCTGTTTGTCTCTCTTTCACACAAACACAAACCCGCGTTCACCTTGAGCTGCTCATAGAGCATGTCCATGGCTGTGGGCTCCGGCAGTAGAGGAGTTCTGCTACGGTTCTTTTCCAGACGAGCCAGAGGCATCCAGTGGAGCGGAGGGTCGGGAGGGCTTGGAGCAGAGCAGACAAATCAGTGTGAAAGTGAAAAGCAACCATATAGAACTACCTATGAGTTTGATTGATTCATACTGTCTGCCATAGCATGGCTTGATATCCTGAAAGTATGATTCTGCATGTGTGCTAAGCAAGCCCAGCCTGATGCCTTATTAGGTTATTACAGTATCTCCTTTGGGCAAGGTGGATTTGGGTCTAAATCGTATAAATTTTGAAAATGTTTGTTCAGAGCGACATGACTGTAAGAAACTGAGTCACAAATTGGAGACTGTCCTTCAAACAGAAAGCAGAGGTTAAACCTCTATTGCTGTATGCTCTTTGTGAGAAGGAGAAAAATGGTCTGAAAGGGATTAACAGAATGTAACAAAAGAGTTTTTCTCACCTGGGAAGGTTTGGGAACTCCTTCAGAGTCACTAGTAGTACATTGCCCTGCCGGTCTTTCAGAGGTTCATAATACACCTGGCCCAGGTCTTCTGTTCCCAGGGAGGACTAAAGGCAGAAAAATGTGGAGAGGTAAAATAGAAACACGACGATGAATAAATTTAAGGTTATTAGGGATTAATGTATTGAAACACAGGTTCTGGGGTTACATGGAGGTAGCCTGAGATAAACTGAGGCAGAAGCAAGAATAGTGGGGGGAAGAAGAGATGTAAAAAGGTAATTAAAATAGCAATTAACTGCTTTTGATGCTTCTTATCAGGCAGAGTAAGCTGCTTAACTTCTTACCTGCAGCTGGGAAACAGCTTTTAAAATGTTGTGCCTGTTCTGAAGGAGGGAGGAGGGAGATGAATGAGCAGAGGAAAGGGCCTGCTGGAGCCAGGGCACTTGTTGCCACGCACAGGACAACTACAAGAAAACAATGACATTCAATTTTAAATTGCAATTCACATAGAAAATGACATATCCTTCATTTTGAATAATTGAATTAGTAGAAAAAAATGAATGAAATAATGGGAGACTACAGTGACTGCATGTGTAATGTAATGGCTGTGTTCCAGATGGATTTACAAGGTACCAACAGTGTGTTTGTGTACAGGAGTCTACTGACAGTTCACCTTGGCAAACCAGAGGAAGTCCTGGGTGATGGAGGTGGAGCAGCACTGGATCTCCACCAGTGGGAGTTGATCTTCAGCCGTCAACAGGATGTTTTCCTTGTGGTAGAACACCGTTGCCAAGTACACACCCCTAATGAGATCGATATAAGAGACAGAGCAAAGATAAAGTACAGATAAAATCAACAACAACAGTTACTCTAACTCTGTGTTAGAGTCACACTACTTTCACTAATCAATGTCAATATTGACTCTAAAATGATTTTTTTTTAACAACAAAATTGTTGCTGTCAGGTGAAACTCTGTATCAGCAAAATGTTTGTTTCTGGTTTGATCGTCCGGGGGATTTTCAAACTGTCTATAATACTTCAAGTGAAGTAAAAGCATGAAATCAATTTTCACGGATGATAGTCTAGTAGGATAAATACAGGATGAATTCCTATGATATTTTATACAGACATTCATGGTCCCCAGAGGATGAATCCTACTGACTTTGGTGATTGCCTGACTTTTCCTCTAGCGCCACCATGAGGTTGACATTTGTTGTTCAGAGTGAAATATCTCAACAGCTACTTGATGGATCGCCATGAAATTTGCGACAGATATTCAAGTTCCCTGGAGGATAAATTCTAACAACTTCGGGGATCCCCTGACTTTTCCTCTAGCGCCACCAGCAGGTCAAAGTTTTCATTCTTTCAGTGAAATATATCAACATCTAGTCTACTTTTTTGGATCGGAGCCAAATATGATAATGATATTCATGGCTCCCAGACAATTTATTCTAATGACTTTGATGATCCCCTGACTTTTCTTCTGGCACCACCATGAGGTAGACATTGTTTTTTTAATTGTAATATGTCAACAACTATTGGATGGAATTTTAAAAACTTTGATCCCCTGACCTTTCATCTAGCATCATCATCAAGTCAAAATTTCTGTCTAATAGTTTGTTTTTAAAACCAAATACCTGCCAAACTAATGATGATTACATCAGCCTCAGCTGTATTATGTGGTTAGTGCTAATTAGCAAATGTTACCATGGTAACACACTAAACTAAAATGGTAAAAATTAAGTACAACCTCACAGAGTCGCTAGAATGGCTGTGGACTCTCTCTCTTGTTTGAATACATTTATATTCAAATCGTGCTGTTACCACATTACTTGGAAATAATACTTATTTCAATGAATGCAAATGATGTTTGGTTCTACATTCAAAAAGCATTTCCTTCAAACCACCATGTTTTGCATAATCTATGCAGCGGTTTTAAAGCATCATTTCATTTCATTTCATATTCATACAGTTACTATTCAGGAACTGTCCTGTTTATCCACTGTGAGCTACTGTGGTGAGTGTCGTCCACTGAATTCTTGTGGCAGCGAGAGGCATTTATCAGTGCCTTTCCACAATCCAGTCATTTCAACCAGTATCATCTTGTTCAAAAGAACTCTTCGCTAATCTACATCAGCTTTAATGTGACGACTGTTCTTTTTCAATAAATGTAACAGGTAAGAGTTTAGACTTGTACTTTGTAGTCTACACTGCTGTAATCACATCACATTTAATCCGTCACTCCCCATACCCTCAAGGCACAGCGGGACAGGTAAAACAGATGGAGCGCTACCTCTGTAGGAGACGAACAAACTTGGTGGCGGACTGGAACAGTTGTTTGATGCCTCGAGACATAGACATACGCTTGCTGGGGCTCTGGGGCTTAGATCTCTCTGTGGAGTGGAGGAGAAGAGGATCAGAAGGGATGAGAATCACTTTATCTACCAAAGTACATTCACTGTGTACGCACAAGATATTTGACTGGGTAATGGTAGTGTTACCTATGCAGAATCCTCTGTAATGTGGTTCTCTGGCATCTTCCAGCACTTTCCTTACAAGGCCCTCATGGTTTCTGAACTGCGACTTCACACCGGTGCACTCTCTCCAACCTGCGAAGGAAGAAAGAGAGTTATGCAATTAGGTAAAAAAATCATTCAAGACACCAAGAACTCATTTGCAGGCGAGTCCTGAGTGCTGCTTTTTCATATCTTGGTGATGAGGAGGCAAGTGTGATTGCATGAGAGACCATCTGTGTGCTGTGACTCTAAAAGTTTCAATGCTGATTCATTCTGAGCTGATGAAACTAGTTGAATCTGAATTTCAAGGTAGATTGTGTTGTCTAACTAATACTTCAGCATGCTGAACATCACTAATATCACCAATGTGAGGTAAATTTATGATTTTATATGAATATTTTTTGCCTCTATTCTCTATTTTAAAAACATTGTGTGGAAGTTTTTGCTTCGTTGCGCAGTATAAAGTGGAAAGGTACACTAAGTAATGCAGAGCGATAGAGGGGAAGGCATGCAAGAAAGATCATGAGCTGAATTCAAACTCACAGCAGGTACAAGGCCCATTGACTCACAGTGACATCTTTAATTCTTCACATTTTAATAATTCATTAATCTACCAACCATGAGTGGATTCTATTCCTCTCACATTAAGCTTGATGTCAGCCAAGTAATTTCATTACACAGAGACAGAGCGAAAAAGAATGGAGCCATTTCAAAGTAGCAAGTCCATATTCATCAAAGTTTTGCAATTCAGTATACTCACTGGAGGGGGCAGCGCTGACTGGAGTAGAGCACTGAGGCGGGCCCCATCCTTTCACATTGTAGGCACTCACTCTTACAAAGTAATGCACTCCCTGCATTTGAAGAAGCACCAGACCGCCAAATTATCACCATGCATTAACCTTATGAATCTGAATTCTCCATCCCAGGACAAAGAAATCATATCACACTGCTCTCATTATTAATTCATCTGGTTAAAGGTATACTACGCAGGATTTTCCTAAAAAACAATGTGTAGACTCATAAAAAAGTAATCCCCCTAAATCATCACTTATGACCCACTACAAGTGTGTGGCGGTGTATTTAGCTGCAGAGACTCTGCCCTCTGCCTGTATTTTCTTATTTTCTTATTATTTTGCTGTGTTCAGGACGCTTCTGGGCATCAACCTTTGGGCAGTGGGTGTGTAGCCACCAGCCAATAACAGCAAGCAGGTGTGAGGTCGGGACTCGTAGCGTAGCAACCAGGTTACATCGCTGCCTCCGTCCATCTGCTCCACTCTGCTCTCTGTCTCTGTGTCATGAATGTATAAAGAGCTGCAGGTCTGTGTGTCTGCTTGCCCGGGGGCGGGGCTGAGCTACACACACGCAGAGCAGAGAGACCACAGCGGACAGAATGAAGCTCTGCATTCACACAAAATCCAGCAATGTGGCACCTTCCCACAGGGTTGTGTGGAGGTGTGGGCGTGTTTATTTGTGCTTTAGAACGTAACAGCTGTGAAACAATCAGAAAATAATGTTTTATCTATCTGATTCACAGCTTTGTTCTCGCCAGCGCCGCTTGCACTCTTCATTTACCCTCTAGCTTGCTTGACCACTGCTGCTCTCTCTCTCTCTCTCTCGCTCTTATATCAAGCTGGGGAGGAGGGGCCAACTTTGAATGCTGTGTGTTTACAAACACCAACCGACAAATCCTGCATAGTACACCTTTAAGTAAAACAGTTGAGCGGGATAAGTGTTCTCTTAGTGGAAGTGGTTCAGCACAGTAGATGATGACGGGGGAGCAGTCTGTGTTTGGCTCAAGAGCTATAGAGTGTGTATTATATATGTGTAGATGATTACATACCCCCAAACTATTTAAGAACGTGTGTGTGTATATATCTTTGTATGTGTTTGTAATTAGCATGAGTGGATGTCCTGATGTGTGTGTGTGTGTGTGTGTGTGTGGGTGTGTGGGTGCTGGATGTCTTACTGCTGTGAGTCCCTTGATGCTATAGGAGGGGTTCTTGGTTTCTATAACTTGGCCTGAGCCAAGGATGCGTTTGAAGCTGGCTGAGGTACTCCATTCCACTGTGAACACAAAACAATCTCACTGACAGATGATCCTCTGGCTTTACTCAAAACCACCATAGGGGACAACTAAGGAATTGAGTGTTTACAGTTGTGGTAACTCGCTGTACCTGGGCTTAATCTACCCTTAGTATGTATGACATTTGTGCAGTTGTAAAACTAAGTAGCAAGGATAGCAAAGCCGAATGAGATGCATAAATATAGAGCTTTTATACCTGTTAGCCTAAATAATGTGTGAGACTGATTATATTGGACCAATGCTCCATGACTTCCTTTATTTATCCATCATGCCTCTGTCCATGTTTCTCTCATAGCTCTTATTAACCCATCTATTAATTTACCCCTCCACCCATCTGTCCATCCATAACATATTACAGTAAAGTCTTGTCATGCAACACCTACCTCTGTAGCGGGTGATGAGCCCCATGGTGTCACCCTCTGGCTCTTTGATCGCCACAAACAGAGAGGATGTGCTGGTCACCAGTATGGACACGTGACTGGGGGGGGCAGGGAGCTCTGGGTGAAACATATAAAAGACAGACCAATGTTCAAAATGAGCACTACTCAATTCTGATAATTAATATTACAGAGTACAACTACAACAACAATAAAAGTACCGTACTGTATTTGGTCTTATCAAACTCTATCCTATTCAAATATCAGTAATCTTTATTATTTGTTGATTATAAATCCACACTCCTTAACTCAAGTGCTAATATTACACAGCAAAACAGCAGGCTTGCTAAGCCACCTCTCCCTGGACAACCACAGGTTAACAAATTAGTAAGAATCAAGGTCTCCTTCCACCCAACCCACCCTAACCAACCATCCAACCTCACTGGAGCAGCAGGGTTGCTGGTAAAGTTTAGAGGTTCTTATTTTTGAGCTCTAGATATGAATCTCCATCAGCTCTGTAGGAGTAGCTGATCCTGCACTCTGACCTGCCTGCCTGCATGTGGATAAAGCTAGTAAAAAGAGTTTCCCTAAAGGGATCAGTAAACTATCACAATTTTATACATACAATAGTAACCTCACCACTATCCCAATAAAAGATGAATTTCTGCATTGTGTTCTGCTCCTTGATTGTAGCCTAAGGCGTTTTTATAGTTTGATCAAATGAAGTTGTTACCCAAAGTGAATAGATTAAGGCCTCAGACAAAAACACATTTATATTTTACATTTTAAGCATTTAGCCGACCACTAAGAGAGATTTGTAATAAGAGAAAACTTAGATTTACCGCACCCTGAAAATAAGAGCTGGGGCCTTATTACCCTTACAATAACACTGTGATCATAAAACAGTCAGGAAGAGAAGTGCTTGAAAAAGAAATGAAATGAGAGCTAAGGAGAGATGTTTATACAGAGCAATTACAGTAAGTACAGTGGGGACATCATCACATTATTCTGAAATACACAGAGTTTCAACCACTGGAGCCAGGAGGGAGAAGACTTGACACTGCACAAGGAGTTGGTGTAGGGAGAGGAAAGCTAAGAGGCCCGAAATGGACGAACACAGGTTCCAACAAGGCCTTTGAAGATATTCGCAGGTGTGGATCTCTACGTGTGTATCTATTAGCACCAAGGTTTTGAATTTGATAAAAGTGGCAGCTGGTGGAGGAATTGAGGGCGTGGGAGAATTTGGAAAGCTTGATGACAAGGCAATCTGCTGAATTTTGGATGAGTCGAACAGGGCTGGAGGGAGACTTTTAAAAAGGCCAGCTAATGTAGGAGATGCAAGAGCACAGATGGGAATTTGGTAAAACTTAAGCAAGAAGTTAGGCTGAATACCTGATCACTGTGGTCTTGTCGGGCAGTGATGAAGGGGCTGTGTGGAGGATAGTTGTAAAAAAAAACTTTTCTTGTATCTTATCGTATGCTATCGTATCGTATTATTGTATCTTGTTGAGTCACCAGGGAAGAAAAAAAAAGCAAGAATACCAGCACTAGCAACTGAGGACTGAAACAAAACTAGCCTGTGACCTAATTTGTGCCCCAAGCCACGGTTTAAGAAATGCCATAAGCTGACCCAAGACCACTGACCTGTGTTTTGGAAGTTCTGCTTCATCCGGCAGTACAATTGCAGCCTGAGGCTCCAGAGGCGGATCTGTCTGTGAACGTCAGCCTGTGCCTGAGGCCCTGCCCCTGCCTTCCTCAATAACTCCTTCTTCCTCTCCTCCACACGTTTACCCGCCAGTTCCACCAGAGCATCCAGCTTGAGTGCCCACTCCGTTGGTTGGCTCACTGGAGGGAAATACAGTCGAGAAAGACGGAGAGAGCAAGAGAAAGGACAGAACCTGAATATGATTTGCATTTCATTAGCAACAACAGAATTTTAAAACCATCCAGTTCCAAAAGATTGATGTTTTTCCTCAAGCAAATTCAGTTTATATGTAGTTGCACAAATGTGTTATACATATTTTCACAACACATAATGATATTATTTAACACTCACAAACAGGGTTATGTCTGGCTCCCGCCTTTGTCAACACATGGAGCAGAGGGGAGTTGTGGGTAAGGGCAGCTACGTCCAGGGGGACCAGGCCCTGTTCACTCACTCTGTTCACCCCCTTCTCCCTCTCTCTCTCCCAGTCCTTCTCTTTCTTCTCTCCTCTCTCCCACAAGCTTGCTCCTCCTCCTCCTCCACAGTTGGTGTGGTCTCTGGACAGCAGGCTTTGTACCGCCAAAGTGTCCTCATTTTCCACTGCCTCCCACAGGGTCTTGTACTAATGGGGCAGGGAAGAAGGTGCAATGCCGGGGGCGGTGGTAGGGTTGGGGAGAAAGACAGAGGAAGAGGGTTAGTAGTAAAATGAGAAATGTATTTTATGAGGTCGAAGGAAGGGAGATGCTGTATAAGGAAAGAGGCAGTGGACGAGACGGTAATGCAGGGCACATAAATCAAACCATAAATCAGAGCAGCAGTCTAGCCTGGGATAAAGCACTCATAGTAACACAGAGTCAGCATGTAATGCCAAAGAAAGATCTCATAATTTCAGTCACAATGACTAGACCTCCCCTCAAAAATGACACCCAAATATCTTACAGCATCTGCAGATTTGCCGAGGTGTCTGGGTGTGTCTGTTTCCCCGCCGACAGATGACTCTCCACCCCTCAGTCTGACGGACAGGTTTCTGTAGATACGTTTGGGCGAGACAGGACCCAGAGAGCGCCGGCGCTGGGGTGGGTTCCTCATGGATACAGACATGACAAGAGAGGGGAGGACAGGAGAAGAGAGGAGGTATAAGCAGAGGGAGCACAGGAAGACAGAGGATGGCTGAAGAAGGAGAAATTGCAGGAGGTGTGATGGATTGGTTAGCTCATGGACAGAGAGATTAGGGCCCCCAAACTAAGAGCCATACAGAGGGTAGATGGGATGAGAAAAGAGGCATTGGAAACAGAGAAACAAGAAGTTAGGGAGGATGTAAAAGGTGTGAGGAAAGTCATTAGAAACCTGCAGCAGTGTATAGCAGGAAATAAGGTGAGAAATACAAAGAGGGGAAATAAAAAAAAAACAGAATATACAGTCAGGCTCACATAGATTCTTCTACAGCAAAGGCAATTTTCTGCCGACTTGAAGGGTGAGAATTAGGCTCAGCTGAGTAGTGCTGTTGTGTGGGTGGATAAATGGATAAAAGTTAGTTACAAAGCCTGTACGCAGTGGATGAAAAATGCCTTAAAGCATTTATTTTTGTGGCTTGTTCTATTCTCCCTTCTGTTCTTCTTTTAAGTGACGTGGGTTTTATTTGCTCTGAATAGTCTCTCAGTGCACAAAGTGAACGACCCATCAATCTAATTAACTAAAGAAAAGCAATCTCATTTACAAGAGCCAAAATGTTTTCTTTATAATAAATATGAATCTGCTCATATCATCAGCTTGATGATAAAAATCCATCACCACTGGTGCTGTGATAATGGCTCATTATCAATTACATTACCTTTTCATCATTACAATTAGTTACTTTTGTGCCTGAAAATCGGACTTCTTATTTTTTCTTTTCAACACTTGGAGCAAAATGCAGTTTGGCAGAGTTTTTTCTCTCTTCCTCGTCAGTCAGCAAGTCTTTTCTTTCATTTGTCACTGGCTTTCTTCCCTTTCCCTCTTTCTCTCCTCTCCTTTCGCAGCCTTACAGTTTGGAGTGATTTTCACGTCGCTTCGGTTTACATCACGCCCCGAGCATTCTGATCTGAAGAGCATCTTTGGAAAGAAGGAAGTACTCAAACTCTATCGTCTCTGTCATCGCTCCCTCTCTTGTCCTCTCTTCCCCATCTAAAGGAAAGCCTCAAATTTCAGTCTTTTTTTTATTTTTTATTTCCTCTCGCTATCAAGTCAATTCCTGATTAACTGAGTAGTCCACTGTCCTCCTGTGAAAGTGAATACTCCCCTGGTTGGTGCTAGCTGAGGACAGAATATGAGGGCCCTGGCCACAATGACACAACATCTCAGTGACACATTACCATTGTACCTGCTACCTCACAGGCTTAGACAGTACCTGCACCTGCACCTGTCTGCTGTATATGTGGGGATGCGGGGGTATAGGGATAATACCAACCATTGTTATTGGTACAGTTTCCCCCTGTTTGTTTATTATGTCTTACATCAGCTGTGAAAAGTGCTGATGAGACAGCTGAGGGAGGAGATTAGCTTGTTTGCTTTTTTGGAGGCATCACAAAGATAAGACAAGGCAAAACACCTGGGAGGAGAAGGGGAGAAAAAAGCATTTTCAAAGTGTGATAGCGTTGCAGCTGAGAGAATATGAGTTATATGAGCAGGGTAGTGTTAGGCATATAAAAGGACACATACACTATGAATTCATTGTGTTTCATTGCATGTCAGTTTCTGCTGTATCTCAGGTTGTGGTGATATTGGTTTTTTTATCTCAGTACTGTGGCTCACATGGTGAGACTCATGCTGCATATTTGCACATAGACTGTTTTTGCTAAGTGCTGAGGCTCGGAGGTTCAGCAGTGCAAGGAAACATCTGATGACTAATATTTTTAATCTCCCAGGGAGTAATGCACTACATGCTTTTGTGTAAACAAAGCACAGAGAGCATCTCCTTCATGGGTTACCAAACAGTGTCAAAGATCCTACAGCACTTTATTTCCAAAAGAAAAATTATTATTAAGGGACAAAAATTACAACAGGCAACATAAAAGGCCATGTACAGATGATGGTAGTTAGCCTATATTTTCTACATTAAACCAAAGACAGGCAGTTAATGTTTCAACATGCCAGGTTTATGAGCGACTACAGGCCAACTCATCTCAAAAGTTGTTATTTTTAATTAAAGTTTTTACAGGAAAAAAGCATCATAAGCTATACAGCTACAATTTTACGTACTTTTTAAAATTTTAGAGTTATTATAAACCCGTTAATGGAATAGATAACACGTTTGCTAGACTGTAGCATACAAAAATTAGAAATAGCCATCGTAGAGAAATACCATAAAGTATGATGCGACCAAAAGTACAGAGACACCGAATGGAGTGATGGGCTGCAGTGAACATTTAGTACAACAGGTGAACATCTATGCCCTGAATGAGCGGAGAGTTTTTATGTTCTTACCGTCGGTCGACACTTTCACTTCAATCGGCCTTTTCCCCGACGCTGAACCGGTGCATCAACATGATCTTTTTTCATAAAAGACTCCTTGTTGATCATTTTTAATCCATCGTGCCGACTTCAGAAGTTTTCACCTCTGAGGGTGAGGCGCACCTGAACGTAGCACCCGAGCGAGACTACCGTTTCTCCCGCGCACACTCGCGCGCGCGCACACACACACACACACACGTCTTCCTTGTTCCGCCCTCTTCCTACATTATCTCATCTTCTCAGAATCGAGATTTCTTTTTTTAATTGCAATTAGTGTTGTCTAATAGAAACTTCAAGGCTTCAATAGCCTATATGTGCAGACTAGAGTTACAATATTCCAAATAAATCCAGGATATTACAGCCATAGTATGGTTTACAGTTTTGATATAGCCTTAAAATACACGATAGGATATTTATATAGGTTTATAGTATTTCTAGCAAGAGGCAAGAGATTAGGTAGTGTAAATATTTTGTTTATATTAAATGCAGGACTATCTATTGCTTCTGAGGAGTGAATAAGTAGATTTATGTTACCAATTAGTCCACACAGCACTGCTTTTATTCAGTCTCCATTACAGTGAAATATATAGTAGTTATAGAAGAATGCTAGTAGGCATTCTTATTTGTCATCATTACCTTTAATCACAAAATATAGCTGTTTCCAACACGACCTGTAAACGTTGTTTCTGGATACAGTATGTTACAATAATGTGAGCAGAGTGATATTGTGAGAAAGTGTGGGTTGAGCTGGAAAAAGGTATAGCTATATTTAGGGTAGCTCGACACCTCCAGAGATGCCTGCTGTATGTAGCTGAGTGACGGAATACAATAAGTGGAAAATGTTTCTTATACAATCTATTAATGCATTTCACGCTACGGACTCCGATCTGTGTGTGTACAGATGGTGAATATAAGTGAGTGTGAGAAGTGTTTGTGTGTGGGAGAGTTACCCACAGGAAGTGGTTCAAGATTATCAAGCCAAATGAGAGAGAAGGAAAAGGCCAAGCAATGACGTGAAAAATGTCTGCGTGTTATGTGTCCACTTGTGCTTGAACAGAAGCTGAATCCATCTGTCTCTGTGCTTTTTTGGCCCCTGAAGAATTGTCTCTGTGAAATAGCTGTCATATAAAGTTGAGAGATATGCATCGGCTCCCACCTGAGCAGAGAAAACGGCTCTCTGTCTCTTTCTGTTGGTTTCTCTCTCTCTCTCAGAGGCCAATAAAACTCACAGACTGATGGATTTAACTCCTCCTCAAGTACAAATGGAGACTTTAGAAACAAATATTTTCCACCTTCTCGTAAGAGGTCTGCTACTCTTCTTAGTCAGCCGAACAGGGCTTTAGCTACTTCCTGCACATACAGTCCTAACTCAGTACACTTAGCCTCCAATATGTTTGCTGGAGCACAGCAGACTTGTCAAAAGCTATATTGTAGACTAGGAAACTGTGAGAGGTTAGACCACAACACGCGCTTGTGCACACTCATGCACACTGTCACACAGAAAGACACATTGAGGCAGAGATGAGCTGGCTACACTTTTAGACTCATTTTTCTATCATACACTAGATTTAATGTGCAGTGAACTCTGTTTAAATAGACATAGAGAGAGATTATAAATCGACATCTTGGTAGTGGTTGATACTCACCCCCGCACTCCTATCATCAGATAGTTGCCAAGAGGCTTTTGTTGTCATGGTGATAACAAAATTGTGGCCTTCACTGTTAAACGATACTGCAAAACAAACTCATGCATCCCGCTACACCCTCACAGCATATTATTCAGCAATGACAGTCCTTGGAGGATATATTGATGCTGATACATCATTTTGAGGATGATCGTGTATAACTTTTGGCACAGAAATATGTTATCATCCTATCCTTTGACCATTACAGACTTCTGATACAAATTTTGATAGTGCTAATGCATAAATAACTGAGCTCCGCTGTGGAGCAACAAGCCCTTGAGAAGAAACGTTGGACCTAAAAAGCTATTCAGGTAATACAAGTGAAAAAAAAGTGTAAATGTGATGGTATGGCAAAGACTTGCATTATAGGTTTTAAAAGGCATATGAAATAGCATCATGTAGAGTGTGTACAGCATGTGCCCCAATTACTGGAAATAGTGGTTAACATAATATACACACTCTTTTATTTTACATTTCTCATAATAACATGCCTGCTGTCACTCTATTTTAGTTGCGCCCCAGATGCACCATCTTTATTGCTTATGAATGGCACAAACATATATGATAAGAAATGTAATAATAAACTTATAAAAACATATCGTGATGTGATTTAAACTCTGATGTTTTCAGTGCCAGTATTGTTGCTCACTAATTTACCCTTCAAGGTATTATTGTTGCTATGAATAATGAGTAACAAGTCTCTAAAATATGTATGTATTAATTTTTTTATCTTTTTTCCCCCTCTCACTTCACTTAATTCTCTTGGTATAACAAACAATAAAAAAGAAAGTGCAGTATGTAAAATATTCTTAGAAGTTTATTTGAAGAAACCTAGTGGACTAATGAATTGTACCGCCTTCATGTATGTTTGCAATTTATATTTGATTTTTCCTCTCTAGAGCTAATGTCTGGTTTGTCCCTTCTGGGCTACTGTAGAAACATGGCGGCGCAACATGGTGGGCTCCGTGGAAGAGGACCCCGCCCCCTAAGTGGTTAAAAAGGGCTCGTTCTAAAGTAACGACGGTAACACAACGATTCTTAAAAGGGGGGATAAAAAATGCGCCACACCCTGTAGAGTTAACCTAGCATGGATTTTGATCAGCTAACGTTTTAGTTTCACAGTTTAGTCCCAGTTGACAAAAGGTATATTCAAAAATATTGACACAATATTGACAAAATGTAAGCATTCTCAATACGTATTTTGTAGAGGCATTTTAAAATAAGAAAACAGTGCCACTTAATGTTTGCTATGGAAGAGGATGACAAGTTGGAGGACAAGAAACGTTAGTCAAGCTGTGTATTAACAGTATAGCTAATGTTAGCTAGCTAGCTAACTATTTAATTCACCTGCATTAGTTGCAGTTGTCTAAATTGCATCTTAACAGGTCATGGTCTGCGTTTCTTTTTCAAAAGGTGAAACGACCAAAATGACAAGTGTGGATATCATTTATGACAAGACCCACTTCAGACATGACCCAAAATGGAGTGGCCGCCTGGGGCCTGCAGAGGGGGGCGGACTGCTCCTCTGTGTGGCCTGTGTCATTGAAATGCTGGAGAGTGACGACATTGCAGTGAGTAATATCTGATATACTTGTTACACCCTGTTTTCAAATAAAGCTTTACTCCAACACAAAAAGAATCATTCTACTGCTAAATGTTTACTTGGCTGGGTGGTGTGTTTAAATCTTAAGCATTTTCTGTTTTAGTAATACCCGGAGGATACTTGTGTGAAATGCATTGTCCCGTTAATCTCCCTTGATCTACAGGCTTTATTTACAGTCCCATATCTCTCTCTGCTTCTGTCTCTGTTGTACAGTCAGTGAGGAAGTCTTTTGCCTTGTCTGGTATCAGTGGGCTGCTGAAGTGTTCTCCAGGGGCTTTGAGAGAGCTGCTCGGTCAGGACCACCGAGTTTCTCTGCGTTTCACAGCTTCTCTACTGGGTGAGAAACAGTGTCACTTACAGCATGAGACAGCAGGAAATGACAAGGAAGCATATATACAGTATCTTAAATCAAGGTATAGAGTAGTTGATGTGCAGTTGACAGCTGCATTATTCCATTTTTATTGCATAAATTAATTATTCAACTAATCAACCCAATAACAATCATTTGCATGGTTTAAAGTAAAGCAGGGAGTTTTGTTTCTGTGTCTTCTAATATTGTTTTAGGTGCTCCTTCATGATGAAGTCATAGAACAGCGGTTCAAAATATCAGCTATGGGCACCCTTTATCTAAAAAATACAAGGGTCAGCCTAAAGACTGAATTGCAGGAAAACACATGACTCATGTTCTGTTGCTGACTGACTTATTAAACTAGTTTGTTAGTTGCTAGTTTTGATGAGATTCTATCAGCAGGGAATTAATTGGTATCACGCTCATCCCTCTATCATGGATGTATATAAAGTCATCAAAATTATGACAACCACCTAGTGCAACACTGCGACCCTGTGAAATCATGCTCATGTACAGGGAAAGTAGCTATATTAGCTCTGTATTGTGGTTAATGCTTTTCTGTCATGGCCAATACATTATCTCCACCACAATGAATTACCATGGCTTTTAAAGGAGCTGTTGTGAGGACGGCAGGTAAACAGCACTGGTGAGTTAGTTTATAAAATTCTTACCGCTGCTTTATATTTTGATCACAGTGTGTATTTATGGTGCCACATCATCAGCAGATATTACATAGACTTCCTCCTCACTGGATGAATTTCATTGGGTTATTGCAGCATAAAGTGTGAGGCCTACACCATTAGAGCTCTAATCAAATTAGTGCAATAAGAGGGTATGTGTTAAAATGGTAAGCTGGTAAAAGCTCTGCCATTAAAAGAGCCATTACAGAGCTTGTGGGATGGTCTGCTGAAATGAAATTCACTATGTGCCAATGAGGGTGAAATACAATATAAAATATGCCCTTTCATCCTCCTAATACATATTGGGCCTCATGCAAGAACCACTCGTATGAGCAGATTAGTTTTTATGTTGCACATACAAATGATTTAAGAGTGGCATTCACCAATTTTCTTTAATCTAAACATTTTTCCCCGTTTTTAAGGAGGGAGTTTTTCCTTATTCAAATTGAGGGTCTAAGGACAGAGGATGTCGTATTGCTGTACAGATTGTAAAGCCCCCTGAGGCAAATTTGTGATTTGTGATATTGGGCTATACAAATAAAATTGGCTTGATCTAAAATATAATACCAAAATTTAGTGAATTAAAATATATATTAAAGAAAAATTAATGTAAAATGAATATTCCTTTCACCATATCATCATCATTATGGTTTGCCAATTTAAAGAAGTTTTTTAGATTTTATGATTTTTATTGGCATATTTCAGAAGTTACAGGAACATTTTGTCATTTTGTGTTATGCAGATACTGTCCAGTATGATCCAGTATGATCTTCTGCTGCACCTGTCAGTGTAACATCACCTGTGGGCTATGATATTCCCTCGCCTTGTATCTCTGTGACTGTTACATCCCCCTTGACTGCCTCTCATATTAGTCACGGACCACTTTAGCATTGGACTGTGTATTCCATCTTTATTTCTGTCAGAGTACAGCACTGCAGCTGTCTTAATATTTTGCCTTTTTTTCGGGTCCTCTGATTCGACTACTGGCACATCTAAATTTACCTGCTGATATCTGACAGCCCAACTTGAAGCTCCACATTGTGCAATTCTTCTTTTCACCCTTTGGTAATATTTTAGGGGCTGATTACACCATTGATGGAATCTCACAAATATGCACCTCCTCATGAACAGATGGCATTCATCAGGCGGAAATGAGCAATTTACAACAAGTTTTCCAGTTAAGAGTTTGTTGACTCTGACTTGGAACACTCATTCGAGCAAACCACACAAAAAACGAGATTTAGGATATGAGTATGAAAACATTTTTGCATGAGGCCCATTGTGTTTTTGTACTTGTTTGTACAGAGGTTTTTAGAGATACAGCCATAGAATTGCTATCATTTCTTACAGACTTGTTTCATGACACGCAGGTTCCCTTTAAGTACAACTTGTACAGTGTGATCAATTAGACTTCAACACTTCACAGCATAAATCCCCATTTTATATCTTTGTACCTTTTATCCTCTATTTTGTAAAGCGACCATACTTTGTTACCTAGTTTGTCCCCTTTTCATGTTTGAATATTCATTGTCTAGCTTCCTTTTTCTTTGATCCCTCCATGAGACCGCTGTATATTGCAATGGGTTTGTGAAGTACTTTTTAAATCCGGCCTGTCATTACTGTTCTGTCCCAAGGGATGCTTCAGACTGTGGAGGACCCAGCCACTCTGGAAAAGATTGACCAAGGTGAGAGATGCCTCTTTGTTCTTTGGATTGTGTGTGTGTGTGTGTGTGTGCATATCTACACACTCGCACAACCTGCTCACATTACACTCACACAGACTTTAGACACAGACTTTCTATGTCGTTGTAATTATGCAGACTGTGTGAGAGCACACACACACACAGTTGTGAGTCACTCTCAACTCTCAAAGACACTTACACACAATGCGACTCTGATGATGCTGGTAACTACAGCGATCCTGCATTGACTCCACAGCACGGGTTTTTAAATTTAACATTTTTTTTTAATCTTTGACCCCATTTCACATGATGATTTTCTTTCACTGCTGCACTGAAGTACCAGTTTCTCTTTGTATTTAATGATAATTTTAGGCTGCTATACGCAGATTTTTCTATATCATGTCTTAATGTTGGCTTCTCAGTGAACTAGCAGTTTTTAGTGCTCATACACATTTGTCTCACATCAGCAGAGTCTTTTTAAAATGCAAAATATTTTGGTAAATGCAAATGACAGTGATTTTATGGTAGCTGTCTTAAAATGCCTTAGGGACCACTTTGCTGTAATAGTTGGTAGAGTGCTTTAAATTTGACACTGCTATTGCTCTTTGCACAGAGAATGTGTGGAGAACACATTTTGAAACTCATTTGAGCCCTATAAATAATGCAGTCATAATATCTGTGTGTGTGAGGAGAAAGGAAGCCAAGAATGTCCCAGTCTTTTTCTCACATCAGCTAAGCAGTCATGTGTGGTGTGAGAAAAAGGCTTAATGTAGTTGTGTAGTTGTTGTAGGGCTGCAACTAATGATTGCTATCGCTATCGATTAATCTTATCTTGATTCGTTTGGTCACACAAAATGTCAGATGATGGTGTAAAATGTTCACCACAGATGCCTTGAGCCCAAGCTGATGTCTTCAAATTGCTTAAGACCCAAAGATAGTTTGTTTGTGATCATAGACAACTAAAAAAACCAGCAAATATTCACATTTCAATTCAAACATTTTGATTTTTGCTTAAAAATATGACTTTTACGTCTAACTGGTTAATTGATCAAGATGTCAATTGACTAAAGGATTAATTGACTAATCATTTCAGCCATAATTGGTAGCATGCCTTGACATGCATATTGGTAACATACAATGGTATTAGTCCAAGAATCAATAAGGTACCACACGCTATCACAGCTGCTCACAAGATAATCACTGATTTAATCTTAATTTAAAAAGTTACAAACCCTGAACTGTTATTTTCTTTTTCCTCACAGTTTAGATTTTTCCTAGAAAAGTGGGAAAGCTGTACTTTGCTGTAATGTCTATTTAATAAATGTTTCTCCATGTTTTTTGTTTGGTGTGCCTGTTTGTGTGTGTGTGTGTGTTTGTGTGTGTGTGTCAGTGCTGGTTCAGCTGCTTTTAGAGCTTCAGAGTGAGCTGTCATTTCACTTTGTTTTGGATGAGATACACAAACAGGTGAGACAAATACATTTACAGATGTATACTGTGGAGAGACACATCTGCTCATCTACACATGCAAGCACGGGAACATGCTGAAAATTTTTAAATATTTAACAGCACTTGTATAACCAACAACATATCCTCCCGCAGTTGTTTAGTAAACAGACTGTGTGCTCATCTCCCTCTTTCTGCTGCTGTTTCACCTTTGGGGGGGAGGCAGCAGTGGAAAAGCCTCATTCAGCAGCCGGCGCTGCAGGTGGAAAATAGTGAATCTGTTTATACTGATGATGACAGAAAGGTATAATACCAGCTAGTGGTGCAGACAGGTTTCATTTAAATGACTAGAATGGGGCCTGATTAGAAGTTTTTTAAAGAAAGGGTCTTTTAAAAACAACCTGATTTTTATTGCAGTCTGAGTGAGTGCTGGAAAAAGAAGCAAGGTTGTTATTTGTTCTGAAAAAGAATGAATTATTTAAGAGGCTCGGGAGTATCAGTTAGTGTTGTCTGTTTTATCTATTTTTCTTACTGCTCTCTTTATTTATTACTTTCTCATTACTGCCTACAATATCATAGACTGTCTCGTTGTAGTGTATCTGAAATCTTCTTGATCTTGTGCCATGGAGTAATGAGATGTAAAGCTTTTCATTGTGAATGTTTTTCTGTGCCTTTTTCATCCAGGCAAGTTCCATTACATTGTTTTATGCCTGTTGTTGTTGATTTCAATGTTGTGCATTCCCTGTGTAGCTGAGTGATCAGCTCAGCGTGAAGGGTTTCCTGCCCACATTCAACTTCTTGGGGAGCCTGGTGGAAGCAGCCCCCAACGTGGCCCATAGCCTGGTGACTCAGTTCGGTGAGACCCTGCAACACACACCCAATTACATCTCACGGTAATACAGACGCTGGTCCACAAAGGGAAATAGCAGTGTGTTTTAATGTGTATTTTCATTTTTTTTTTTTTTTGGTCATTACCAGCACTTACAGTTATATCAACATATGATGCACCAGTAACTGCTGTTTCATAATATAAGATTTAACTTTGGTGTCAATATCTCTCCTGTTTGCATTTTTCTGTTTATTCTATCAATTTTTTTTCCTTAACAGAAGTGATAGGGTTGTGGTAAACTGATAGTGCTTTGTGCTGCTGCAGAGATAAGACAGTTGCATGTAATGGTGAATGGGTTTGTACACTTGCTAAGAAAGCTGTCTGTCAACCTATAAGGAGTTAACTCCAAATTAGCCTCTTTTTAGCCATGCTCCCTAGGGATTACGATGTTGGTCTGTTGGCTGGTCGGTGGGTCAGTCCATTACTTTGGTCCACACTGAAATAACTCAAAATCTATTGGACAGATTGCCATGAAATTTTGTACATTCGTGTTACAGAGGATGAATCCTACTGACTTTGGCGATCCCCTGACTTTTTCTCTAGCACCACCATGAGGTTGACATTTGTGTTTCAGAATGAAATATCTTGACAGCTATCGGAAGGATCGGCATGAAATTTGTTATATAGTATATATATTCAGAGTCCCTACATTTTTGGTTGTTGTTAACGTATCTCGACAACTATAGGGTGGATTGCAATAAAATCTGGTACAGGATGAATTGTAGTGTTTTTGATCCCCTCACTTATCTAGCGCCATCATCAGGTAATCACATTTTATTTGTCCAGTAATTTGGTTTATAACTGAATACTTACAAAACTAATGACATTCCCATCACCTTCAGCTATACTTTGTGTTTAGTGCTAATTAGCAAATGTTAGCATTCTAACATGCTAAACTAAGATGACCCTAGCATGGTCATTGTGAGAATGTTAGCATGTTGATGTTAGCAGTTAGCTCAAAGCACTGCTGAGCTTCAGTAGGCCTCACTGAGCTTCTAGCATGGCTGTAGCCCTGTTTAACTGTTAACACTCACATAAGTGCATAAAATGTGCTTGTAAATATTGCCAGGAATTCATATGAACATTTTCTTAATACTGGATAAAAAGGTGATGTATTAAGTGGGGAGACTGCTTTTGAACTGAAGACTTAGGTTCAAACCACTGTTTCCTTGCTGAAGTGTCTTTGAGCAAGAGGCTGAATTCTTATCAGCAGTAAGATTGCTGCTCAGTAGCAGAACCTGACCTCTGACCTTCAAGCAAAGAGATGGATTCTCCTTTGGGAGTGAATCCACAAAAGAGGCTTTGACTCAGGTTGGTGTGGTTCTGTTTTAAAAATGCAAGTGAGACAGGATCAGGTCAGATCTGAGATGGCTCATCACGCTGCCACATTTCTCATGTCTGTCTTCATTTTGCCATCTGACAAAAAAAAAATTGAATAAAAAATTAAAGCGATATAGCCTCAGAGACAGTTCATCTGAGAAGCTGAGATCCAGGAGTATGCTAGCAATTTTAAAGCTCACCTCAAATGCAGAAGAAAGATGAAAATATATTTAATTTTCAGCATTCCCCGTTCTCTCTGGACACGCATATCATAACAGCCAATTTTGACCTTTTCAGTTATGTCCTCAATTCGTAGAAATAGTTGTCTTTGTTTCCACGCTGTACCCTATTACACAATCTCTCCTTCAAAGAAATATGAAAAAGTCACAAAACTTTATTTTCCATATCCTTTCCTTTGAATTTTCTCAATTCAATCTCTGTCACTGTTATGACCTTTTCAATTACGCTCCAGCTGCACTGAGATAAACATGCTGTGTCCATACTTGAAATTCTGTCTGCAGAGCCATTCCAATGCCAAATCCTGCTGAAAATAAAAAAAGCTGCAAATACCTGTTCATCCAGCCTTTTCCCCTTTAATTCCCCACGTACATAGATATACTGTATACTGTATGTATATACTGTATACAGTTCTGCAGATGTTGTGTAGCAGAACGATAATGTACCTCATCACCCCTCCCAGACAAAACTGCACAGATTTAATCTCTGCTACAACCAGCTGTATGATGTCTATACTCACAGAACCATTACTCCACTCTGTTTAATGGGCACTGTTAATCAACTCCAAGCATTTGTGTGTGTGTGTGTCGTACTATTATTGCGTGATGCCTGAGTGCTCTTTACAGGCAAGAGTGAATGTGAGCCTATTGTCAAATAAGATGGCTTTATAGTTATTTTACTATGCTTCGTGTGTCCACCTCCCCATGTATTTTCATGAGTTTTACAAGCTCCCCTGAGCAGCTGCAGGTAGTGGTGGGTAGTTGCGATGCTGATGCAAGATGCGGGCTGCCACTATTGACTGTGTGTCAGTCTGTGGCCTGTCACTCAACATGTCTCTGTGGGGCTGTTTGGACTAACGACAACAGCACCGCAATGACAACATGAGCCAAGAGCACCTGACACATTTCACTCTCTCTCTCTCTCTCTCTCTCTCTCTCTCTGACTCAATGCCTGTCTATCTAACTGACTAACCACTCTGTTTTTGTCACTCTTTCACTTTTCTCAGCTTGAATCTCTCTCTCTCTTAATCTCTCTGTCTCTCTTTTCTCCCTCCCTCTCTCATTTTTGCATTGCGGGTGTCTTACTCCCTCAGGTCCTAACTGAGGAGTGGATACAGAAAAAAAAAAAGAAGAAGCAAGGAGGGATGATGAAGCATTAATGAGATAGGGAAATAGGAAGACAGACAAAGATAACAAGGAAGATAAGGGAAAGGAAGGGCAATGATACAAGCTGCAGTGTTTCTTACAGGTTGAGAATTTGAATCCGGCATTAAAGTGATTAAGGACATTACTACACATTAATTCACCATTTTCAGGTTCACTGTGCACTTTCAAATTTTAATTTATGCAGGTATTTGAAAGGAAGACACACATATGTATACATATATTTTTTGGCTTGGGTGGGATTCATTTGGATGGCCCAAACAAGTAAATTTGTGGAAACGGTGGTATTACAGGTAAATAGAGAAGGGTTTAGTTAAGCAGGGTGAAGCAGTGGCTGCAAAACAACAGAGAAATGCTGAAAAAGATCACAAAACGAACAGAGTCGTAGTTCAGAGTGCACAGCCATCACAGCACGGCTGCAAAACCATAAACAAGGCAAACAGAAATGAAGCTTTGGTTTTCTCTGTCAAAGAATAAATAGTTCACTCTTTTTTGTGTCAGTTCTGTGTGTCTGTGTTGGTATGTGCGCATCATAAAACGTTTTGTTAAACAACAATAAGGCTTTTCATTTTCTACCCATCCTTCCCCGCTCTTATATTGCAAGCTCCCCATCCTCTTCTCTCTTTTTCTCCTTGTGTTCTCTTCATTTCCCTCCTCTGTCTGTGGAGGTCTTATCTCCCTCCTCCCTTCTCCTTTCTTCGCTCTCTCCCTCTCTCCTTATGCCTGGCTCTCATCTTGGCCGCCTCGTATATTTCGGTTTAATCAAACATGTCTGGGAGCCTCCACTGCCTCACATGGGTTTTGATCTACTTCACAGAGCAGCTGAGCTTGGGCTTGGCTCTTCTACTCTGTCATCTTTTTTCTCTCCTATACTCATTGAGTCTCTGTTCTTCTGTCTCCTTCCACCTCCAGCGCTGCCCTGCACTTTAACACTGTTTATCCCTGTGTTCTCAAAGTCGCTCCTTTATAGCCTACTTTGCTTCTCTTTCCTCTTTTTGGCCACTTCTGTCTCTCTCTGTCTATGTCTCGCCTTCCATCATGTGTACCCCATTTTTTTCAGCCAGTATATTCATCCTTGTATAAAACTGTAGTGTACCACTCCAGGCCTATCCAATAACTTGACTCACATGGGCAAAAAGTTGCAAAAAGTTGCACTTAGCGAGTTAGCTTAGCTTTCATTCACTGTATCATTTTTATATTCTTGATAGTTTTCGAGATACAAAATTAGAAATATACATTGTTGCCAATATCACAGTGATTTTAATGCTTTTTATGATTTCATTTGGCTATTTATTTATATTTACACATGGATGAAACAGCTTGTATTTTATAATTTGTTCTGCAAGTAACAGAATTTGTTTAAAGGTCAAATTTGTGTAAATTTCCCTGTGAAAAGTTAGCGGGTGTTCACTAAGTGGCAAATGTAGCTGAATATGTAAAGCCAATGGGAAGAGCTACAGTTCTTCTAGTGGCAAATAGATGAAGAAACGTCCATTATACTGAAGCTGCGCTGTGACACCAAACTTAAAAAAAACACAGCCAATGGATTTTTTTCCCCATATGATTTCCACGTCACCTCTTTTTTTATGTCTTGATAGAGATTCAAGATATTAAGGCCTCAAGGGTGATATGATTGAATGTGTGTTTTCTGGCAGTCTGACCGTAACTATTTACATTTGATTAGAACAGCATTGGGGCATTAGAGACTAATTCTATGTTTTACAGTGTATGGTGGTGTACTGTAAAGGCGCATCAATACTGTATGCAATTTTTATGTTACTCTGCATGTGTAATTCCTCTCATCTTTTTCTGCTTCTGTCTCTCTCTTCCCCTCTGTGACTCTCAATGTGTGCATGGCTCTCCCTGCCTGTATCTGTCTTTTACTCCCTCACCCTCTGGCTTTCCCTCTTTCACTAACTCAGCCTTTCTACCTCTACCTGTCAGTTCTTATTTCTCTCTTTCGCACCATCACGCTGTCCCCTGTCTTTCTCTCTTTTACCCTTCTTGCGAATCTGTATCATATTCTCTTGTCAGACAGTGTATGTGGAGTTTCTAGCTCCTGCCTGATGTGTTCATAGGAGAGACTCATATCCTCTACTCACTCTCTGTCCCACCTGTCATTTCAGTGTACTCTTTTCCCAATAACACATCTCCAATCCTTTCATCTTCGTGGCACCAGCCCTAATGTAGAAGAAGTCAAAGTCAAATTTATTTATAGAGCACATTTCAAAACAACAGGAGTTGACCAAAGTGCTTTACAGGAAAAGAAATACAGTTGAAGAATTAAAACAAAACAAAATAAATATACACAAATTGTAATAGACAAAATTAACAATTTGAATATGCTATTTAAAAAAGCGAATCTATATAGGTGGGTCTTTAGCTGGGATTTAAAAATGGTTATAGATGGGGACGATCTGACAGTGAGGGGCAAACTTCCAGAGTCTGGGAGCAGCAGTGAAAAGAGCTCGGTCACCTTTTGATTTTGACCGGGAACAGAGTGAACAACGTGGAACAGAGAGAAGTTACTGATCAGAGGATCTGACGGGTCTGGATGTAGAATATAGACTGAGGAGATCAGAGATGTAGGCTGGTGCCAAAGCATTCAGAGCTTTGAAAACAAATAAAAGATTCTAAAAATCAATCCTGTATTTCATGGGTAACCAGTGGAGGGAGGCCAGTACAGGGTTTGATGTGGTCTCTCTTTTTGATGCCAGTGAGGAGTCTCGGTGTTCAGTACTGTATGTATCTTCTTTTTTTATTCTGTTTCAATCCTCTGTCTGTACATGTGTTTACTCATCTGTCTCCCATCCCTGTCCACCAGTGCCCTTGCTGGAGCACCTGTGCTCAGCCTTGCTGTACCCAGATGAAGGGCTGAAGGCTTCAGTCCTCTGTGTGTGGCTCAAGCTGTTCAGGACAGCTGGGGGCTCGGCAGTCCAGTCCCTGCCCGCTGCCATCAGGGACAGAGTGTGTGTCCAGTTGCTGCAGACTTTGGCCAATGCCAGCTCCCCCCTGCTCATCAACAACTGCGTTGGTGAGAGAAACATCTGTCAGTTATTCTATTTTATTATGATTCTGATTCAGATTTTTTTTTAAGGTAGGTAACTTTACTGTGAGCTGCATGGGCAAGGGGTTTGCTGGTCTACTTGGGATGAAGGACAGATAAGTATGAAAAAAGTTAGCTTTCATAAAAACAGCCACCCCCTCATCATGACACGCAATCGGCAATGTACAATACATTTTTATAAAAATGAAGAGAGAAAATTGCAATATTATCTTCTTTCGTGGCCGTGTGTGTGTAGAGTGAGTTCTGTGACTTTTCAGTCTGTTTAGTCACTCTGGACAAACTGGCTTTTTACAAAATGAATGTAGATAAGTATTCGTTAGACCACCGTTAGCTGTCTGGATGAAAAATTGCATCTATTATTGGCCTTATTTAGATTTATTCAGCACTAGATAATCTAAGTGAGATTGAGTTGCTGCATCTAAAGGTTTGAAGTTGTTGAGCTCAGTACAGTATGCTTAGCTAAGGCTGGTGACAGTCTGAGGACAATTAAGGGTATGGGCTTAAAAGATGAGTAAAATACTTTTTAGCGTGGGCGACGAATATTCACTTTAAGAAATTGTCAGAACAATATAATTTCGCTACTGTCTCATCACAAGAAGCTTCCACTAGTTGGTAGAGGTTATTAATGATGAAATAGAGCTGTACTAACATTTCCATCATCGTCTTTCTCAATGAAGATCCAGATTCTACTCAAGGGTGAAGCTAGATTTAGAAAGAGGAGGGATTATACTGAGATGAGAGACTGTAGCTATCTTGTAGGAGTTATGCAGATAATATGCTTGCCAGCGTGTGCCTTGGTGAACCAAAACACACGCAATAAGAAAATGGAGTCATTGTCTTCTAGAAATTGGAAGTTATTACATCAGTGTATCAACTTCTCCTTTCGGTGCTTGGTAGAGAAGTGGGATGTACTGTGGGCTTAGAATAGTGGTGCAAGGTTGGTTTACGCCACTTTAGAGTAGTTGTTTTTGAGCTGTTGTTGTTTGTGTAATTCTGAATTGATATAATCTTAAAGGAAGTCTGTCTTAAAACAACAGTCAAGTGCCCATATGAACACTAAAAGAGGTTTTCCTCGCTGTAATCATTCCTGTTCATACTGGCTTTTAAATGATCCCCTTCAAATGCTCTTTCAATGTAAGCGATGGGGGCCAAAATCCACAGTGCAAAAATGCATTTAAGTTTATCTGAAGCTTATATGAGGCTTCAGCAGTCTGAGTTAGTCATATCAAGTGGATATCTGCTACATTTACAGTCTTTTAGCATAACATTCCCTCTTTGTGATTCCTCAGACAGCGTTTCCCTTTTGAGCTGTGATGGAAGTATAGTAACAAAAGGAGGGACTTTGGCACTAAAAAGACTGTAATGCAGGCACAGCGCCAGAATTTCAATTTTGGATGGACCAAAGTACTTTTGGCTGGGCCTTTTAACTACAGAAGTTTATACTGTTTGCCTTCCTTTGATGGTTTCCAATTGGTAGTCTTGCTAAAACAGAAATGACTGATATCATGCTATAAAAGGCAACTAGCACATCTGGTTGATTATGTCTGTATTTATTACAAGCGGCACACGCAGACATATTGCTCAAATCATGCAAAAATGAAACATAGAATCCTATCATCATGTTTGTTTTTGCTGTGGATTATGCAGACCAATACATCCATTCATTTAGAACACTGTCACTTTAATTCTATTTAAGGAAATAGCATCTTGTTTGGATGATCTGGCTGGATTATTATTTGTTTAAGTTGATTGCAGGGAGAGAGAGGGATCGACTGCCGGGTGAGCTAGATTGACTTTTAACAAGAGAGAGAGAGCAGCGCACTGCGCTGTCAATTCTTAAGCTTGTCTCAACAGAAACGGTCTATGCTTTCAAGGCAATAAAGAGACAGTCAAGTCAGGCAGGAATTTTCAGTTCTGCCTCCCATCTTGCCTACATTGGCATTTTTATTCAAAGCCTGAATAAAAATGCATGACAAACCAAATCCTTTAATTACAGGTGACATATTTATTTAAATTCTCATAGACACACGTGAAAACCAGCCTCAGTATAGGCTAACAAGCCATGAACCACACTCACACGCTCTAAACCCCCAACCACGCGCTCCCCTCCCACACACACACACACCACCTCACTACCTGAAACCCCAAATTTAAACTGAGTCATAAAACATCGTGCCCATGCCACAAGACATGGCATCTATCAGTTGTATACATCACAAAAACATTGACTAATTTGAAAATCAGTTCGGTAACAGTTGGAACATTTTCTTTAGAGTTTTGTAAAACCATTGCTGTCACGGCTTTGACATCATTTACATTCATTCCAGACCACAACAACAACAGACAACGAAAATAGGCTGCAAGGAATGAAAGAGAGAAAAAAAATCATATGCCTTACTATGTCATTACTGTTGTCAACAAGTCTCATCTGTGTTTCTCATCTTGCATCTGTCTGTGTTTCTCCCTACAGGAGTAATTGGCGGGGTTTGCTTTTGAATATGTTAATAATTTCATCATAGTCGAGAGTTGCTGTAAGATCTCTCTGAAATGTTAACAGACAGAGTGAGTTCAGGCGAGTGGTGAGCATCAAACATGAGTGATGACTTCCTCGTTGTATATGTCCATCACATGAATAAGACTTCTCTTCCTGCCCTCTTCCTTGCGGCATGCTGGAGAAACACTGAAAGCTCCAACTCTGTCCCGCTGATATGGAAAAGGTTTCCTGCATCATTCAGACTTTTTGTCGTGTCGGTGAAGCTGCTGTCACAAGAGGTTGCCAATAGAGTGGCTGCTGATTTCATCACACCATATGAGTCATTGTGGAACCTGTTACTGAGTTCATTGAGCTGGCAGTCTATTAGTTGGTTTAAAATAGCTTGCAAGTCATTGTCACTCCTGACCAATGTAGATTTTCCCAGTGAGGCAGTAACTTTACTTTCCCCTAATCGACTTTGGAGCTTTCGTGAGCGAGAGAGCAAAGATCCCAACTGTTGATATTATTATCCCCATAATCTTATTTGTCATTGCCTGCATCTTAAGGAATTCACTGTTATTACTGTCACTGGAGCGGATGTCTGTCAGTGATTGTTTAAGATTTTCTATCAAATCCACTGTGTCTGTCACTAATACATTGATGGACTGTAGGCCTTCGGTTGCAAAGTCTGATTTGTTCAACAGTTCTTTAAAGAGTACAAAGAGAAATATGAATTTCTTTGTTCACATCTGCTGTAATAACGACCTCCTCTGCATATTGTGACAGTACATCATAAAGAGTGAACACTTTACTCGCTGCTGTCTATCTGGAACACCCATCCTGTCTCACATCCTCGCTCCAGGTCCAGCGGTCTCTGATCAGGGTACATTTCTCTTTGTGTGTTGAGGAAATGAGCGTGCCATTCACTGGCACACATGAAGGTGTGCAAGGAGTTTACAGTATCGAAGAACGCATCAGCTGATGTCCGTGCCACAGCTACCAGGACTAGATTCAGTTTATGAGAGGGACAATGCACGTAGATTGCGTTTTGAAAGGTGCTCCTGAGGATGGCTTGAACACCCCCCTTATGTCCAGCCATAACAGATGCACCATCAAATCCGAATCCAACACACAAGCTTGGGTCCAACTTAATAGATGCCACAACTGCGATTATTTTTTTGGCAATGGCCTCAGCTTCACAGATCCCATGGAGCATTCTTGCATTACTCGGGATAGCATCTAGTCTTTTTTTATATATCTGGATTATGCTTGCAAATGAGTTGAAACAACTCAGTGAAATTACCGGCGTTTTTTGCCTCTTCATTTTCCCGGTATCTGCGTAAAGGTATCTTTTGCTTTGCACATGTGAGCACAATGTCAGTATAACTTTTATATGCTTCCAATTTCTTTCTGATATCTCACCTTGTCGGCCCTCTGTGTTGACAAGCTGATGGATGATTGTGCCACGGTTGGACTTGTCACATTCTCTGTAGTTATTGTATTTCTCCACAGCTATCTGATGAGCTATAACAAGCTGTTCATGTGTTTCCAATCCCTATATCCAAATTATATCTAAATTTCTCTTTCCTGCCTCCCTCACCAAAATGCCGACATATTTTACAAAATCCTTGCTAGTGCTCAACTCAGTTGAGGATTCTGGATTCTGTTCTCTTTTAAGGTATTTATAAAATGATGCCTGTGGTGCCATTAAAATGTATTAATTTAGCTGCAGCCTACAATATCAGATAGATTTTTCAAGTTTTTTCTGGCCTTCATCTGCTGCTAAACAGCCTTCGTAACGTGGCGCGCGTGTGTGGCCTGTTGTGATTGGTCCAGACTTCACACATGATAGTAGCCTAATAAATGTTGTCTTTTACTTTTTTTAGTCTTTACTGTGTATTTAAATGTTATTTTTAATAATTAAAAATGAAAGTTAAGAAAATATGTTCTCCCAGTCATTTAGGATGGGCCAGTTGTACGCTGTACGTTGTACATTGTGCGCTTGCTGTAATGTTGAAAGATTGCACAGGAAGAAGACTGGATTTTGGCCCCCATCATTTACAACTGTAAGTACATCATGAAGGGATCTTCTAATTGTCCGTATGAACAGGGGGGATGATTATGGAAATAAAAACTTATTTCATTGTTCATTTGGGTACCTTAATATTGTTTTAAGACAAATGTATCAATTAAAACAATAAGGAATTAATAAATGAAATGGTTTTAATCCAGACAAAAACTTCACCACCGAGACTAAACTGAGGTTGAACCGTAGAAGCAGTTTACGGCCTTCCATCGGTTGATTCTGCTGCCAGTCAAATGTGTCTGTGCTCCTATTGGCTAGTTTTGCTGCCTCCTCCTCTGTTTTTTTCTCCTGTGTGTGCTCATTCCTCTCTCTTGGGCAGTTTAACTGAGCTGGGCACATGTCTTTATTCCGCTCAGCAAGTCTGAGCCAAGAAGCCCCACCCCGCTGTGATGTAACGGTGTTTATATCAAACAGCCCCTGCTGCACTCAGACACGGAGCTGAGCAGGTCGCTGTTCGCTTGTTTATTCAAAGTTTATCAAATGTGTTGTGTGTCCAAACAACTTCACACTCGACACTGCACTTCCTCGGGTCCTCAGCAGTACAGCAGCCAAGTGTGAAGTCAAGTCAGAGCCCAGAAGCCCCACCCCGCTGTGATGTAACGGTGTTTATATGAAACAGCCCCGCTGCACTCAGACACGGAGCTGAGTGGTTCGCTGTTTGCATGTTTATTCAAAGTTCATTGATATGAAACGCGTTGTGTGTCCAAATTGCACCAAATTCGACACTGTGCGTCCTTGTCCCCCAGCAATACACCTGCCAGTGTGAAGTTTATTCCATTGTGTGCTTGAGTTCTCATCTGTGTGTCTTTGTTTTAATCTGTTTTTGTAAACTTAAATCAGTTTTGCACTACTAAAAGAGTATATTGGAGGGCCTCAGTGAACTCCATGCTCATCTGTACAGTAGCATGAGTGTTGGACCTTATTATTGATGTTTGTTACATGTTCAATGTATCAGCTTTTTGTCCAAAAGTTTGTTGTTAACGAGTTAGGATTTTAGTGTTTGGTTTGTAGAATGTTGTACACTATCAGTATCTGTCTTCACACCTTGTTTTTCGTCTGTCAGGCCTGCTGTGGCTGCTGGTGCAGCTGGGAGAGGCAGTGTCAGTTCTGATGAACAGCCCAGGTAATCCCATCATGTGCGATGAGAACCAGAACATCCCCATCAACAACAGCCAGATCCTCAGCCAAAACCAAGAGCAACAGTCCCTTGACCCCTGTCCTCTGCCTCTCATTCTGAAAAAGGTTTCTGTCCAAACATCCTGCTCCCACCCCCAAGACCCACATTCTGACACTGAGGATAATCATAACAAGAAGTTCTAATCCTGGATTAATGTGCCTTTGAATAGGGATTCAGAGGGGTTTTACCCTGGACAAATATTTGTGCTTCATGTCTGGGAAATCAATGTGTAGATTATAGCTAGTTAGATTTTCTCAGTGATGACTCACATTACAGCACAGCTCATGACGTTAGCACTTTTTTTTTGTAGATCACCAGTATGTGTTGAGTTGCCATCTAACTAAATAATCACCCAGATCTAACAAATGTTCTACCAAAACATAATTAATGTGCTATTGTTATGATCCATCCTCCCAAATAAGTTTACTAGTAGTTGCAAAGCCAAATAGCAGCAACAGAGCTTCACTAAAACTAAACAAATCAGATAAACTCTAATTACTTTACTCTGATTCACAGTTGATACTAAATTCATAACATCATATACAGCACATTAAGTCTGTCTAAAGGTCATGGTTTTATTATGTTATTGGCTGCATTTAAGTGCTTTTATCCAAACTGCATTACAATGTTTTTCTGCTGCTCACTCATCCATTCACACACACACTCACACACTAATGGCACAACCATCAGGAGCAATTTGGGGTTCTTCTTCTGATTAGTGGACGACCAGCTCTACCTCCTGAGCCACAGCCGCCCCCCAATATGTAACTATGTAACTACTCCATCCATCTCACGGGTCACTTTAGCATAAGTTTAACCTTAACCTTAAACCTACAGTGCGGAACTTTTACGTGTAAATGAAAGGCCGTTACATTCAAGCCCTTGCCAAAGGAGTTCACACAATGCTGATTAAGCTTATCACAGCCAGATAAATCTCCCTGTATTTCACAGTATACCGGAATTTTTAATCCGGTGTCGGGAGGGACATTCCCAAACTGGCTGTTTAAATGCGCACCCAGAGACTTCCGTCGGACAAGCGTCTAACTTCCGTCTAGCTCTCTACTAACTTGAATGGGGATAAAATAATTGAATCGTGTGGCTCTTGACTTTCCAAATGTTTTTGGACCGAATGGATCAAATTCTGACAATGAAATGAGTCATTTCGCAGGGGTTGTGTGACACTCAAAACAATTCGTCCACTGTTTTACAGCTGCAACAGTAGCAACAGAATAGGCTACGGCGGAACCTATGACATAAGCACGTCGACAGTGTTTTTGTAATTACTCTCACTGCCAGAAGGGGGAGACAAAAGTCCCACATTCCAGCTTTAAATAGAAAGATAACCTCACTTATTGAACACAAAACTGATTAGTAATGTTATATATTCACTTATAATTATAATGTTGATATTTCAGTGTCACCCAGTTCTGGACGGGCATATTATTAGAATGGAATGACAATAAATAAGGTGCTAGTGCTTTTTAACTATGTTGACCAAAGCTCCACCTATACAGTTAATCCATTTAACCATCTTTTTTATGACAATGAAATTAATCAAGGGAGAACAAATTTACAAAATAGGTGCTGATATTTGACAGCCTTTGACACATTTATAAACTAACGACTCAGGGGATAGCCAGCGTACTGAAGATGAGAGCCAGACAGTGGCAGAAATATTGCTTCCTCTCTTACTGTCGTCAGCAACTTGGCAGTATTGCAAAAACTATCCTTTATGTACCTTTAACAGTCTATAAACATTGCGGAAGCCCTGCACACTATGCTATGCGTCTCCATTTGATTGGTAGCTTCTAATAAAGCCAATGACGTGTTTTCCAGTTGCTGCTGAGTGGTGATGAGACGTTGCAGGTGACCAGTGCTAAGTGTATTGCAGCCATCCTGGTTCATTCTCCCAGTCAGTACAGCGCTCCTTTCGTCAAGGCTGACGTACCTGGTGATATGCACACACAAAGACACAAACAGAGCGGCTATGCTAGCTATACAAGTTGTTGTCTTCTTTGATTTGTCTTCTACAAATCATTTCCTCGCCCTTTTTCTACGTTCCTTTTTGACTCTGTCTCCTTTGTCTAAATGTGTGTTATTTCTCTTGCTATCTGCCTGTATATTTCTCTTGCTTCTTGTCTGTGTTTGTTGCTTTCTCCTCCTCCTCCTTCGAGTTTTATATCTATCTCTTTGCCGCTGTAGTGATTCCATTTGTGTTATTCTCTCGCCCCAGAATCTCAGAATATTATGGTGTTTTCTAAAAAAAAGTGTATTACCATAATTTGTTGATCTAATGCTAATTTTGCATGGGAATATAAATTTAGCACCCTATTTTACAAGTGGTATGATGGTGATGTAGAGATACTGTTCCCAGTTTTCTCTGGTGTTTCTCACAATACTGCACATTTTGTGTCCTCTGTGCTGTATTTATTCGGCCTCTCACACAAGTTCTCTGCATCTGTCTTTTCCCTTTTAGAGTTTCTGTTTGACCGTCTGGCCAGTAGTAGTAGTGAAGTGCTGCTGTGGTCTGTCTACAGCTGTTTGGTGTTACTCACTGAAGACCCACTGTTCTTCTCTCAGTGTCATTCAGTCTATGGTGAGAGAGCACAGACATAACAGAGAAAAAACCCCTGAGGATCATGTCTGTTTTATGTCTGTTTGTGATGGTGTCACTGTGGAGCTTCTTACTTGGGTTTCACAGCATATTGGTCAACATATCTGAAAATAATTGCTTAAAAAATTCTCAAGTGGCCGTTAGTGACAACTGGTGTCCATGGAAAGACAGGAAAGTGACAGCTAACACAGAAAGGTCTACATTGTGTAATTTATCTGACATGAAACATGAGACTGACATGAGACATGAAATTTTAATAACAAACATCAAGAGTTTCTCAAAGCAAAAGAAGAAGAATGACACTTTAAAACAGTGTATTTTGTGTTACACCACACATCATACATACCATAGCAACAGTACTTATGATTCCTGCTATGTTAGCAGTAAACTCTCACTGGTGAAATGGTCTTGACCATAGGTTAAACTGTGGAGAGCAAACTTTAAAAAAAAAAAAAAGATAACAGCTGGAATACAACCTCTCTCCCAGCCTGTGGTAGATAGCTGTGGTATTGTATAAGCATTACACACTCTTGAGATGTCCTGATATAGAAACAATAGACTCAACTGAGAAAATAGAGCAGTGGCAGTGGAGTAGTTTGCCTCTGCCTCTCAATTAATTGCAGTTTTTAGGCCTTTGCATCTGCTCTAAGCATCAACTAGAAGAACAGAGGTAACTACTGTACACTCTGTTATTTCAACATGACAAAGTGGTTTTTGTAATGTAAGAAGAAATCTGAATATATTGCCAAAAATGTAAATATTGTGCATCCCTAATGAATGTTAATGAATATTGTTTCGACACACAGATGTGTATGTGTGCGTATGCCTTTAGTTTGTGCCATTAAAGTAGATGATGTATTTGAGGTCGCATTGTATATGGCTTTCTTTAATCCTGCAGCACTTCAAGGAATTGTTTAAAGAACACTTGCAGCACAAACGTAATTTACCAGTACACAGGATATCTGGTGTAACCACTGCTTGTACTATTATTGCTTTAGTTTAGTATAAACATCAAATCATTACAGCAGATTCTGTGTAGCAGTAAATTAGAAAGATGTACCTCTGCCACCGTTTGTTTGACATGCATGATTGTTTGTGTGCGTGCTTTGCCTGTGTATTACATTTATAAGCATGTCTCCCATTTTAATGCAGGAAGTCGCTGTAGCGTGCAGTGTAGTAGATGTCAAAGCACTCATAACTTTGGCAATGAGTAAGATTAAACCAATGTGTGTTTTGTAGTCTTTATGTCTGCTCATGTGCAGAGTTGAGTCAAGTATTTCTTTTAGGCAGCATGTGTGTGTTTGTGTGTGTTAGGTATTGAGTCCCTGGTGCGTAGTCTGAAAGAGGCTCTGCGGCTGACCAACCTGGATGTGTCGAAACAAGGTCTGCTGCTCCTCACTGAGATACTGGAAAGGTGAGACTGCTCTGTAATGTGTTTTTTTTTTTTGTTTGTTTGTTTTTTTTTTAGGCTGTCCAAATGCCAAAATGATTCCACTGCACTTGACGTGCAGCTCCCTACAAAACTAAATTGTGTCACTACACCTCAGCCTCTCTACACTTCCAACAGAGCACTGTCACATCTCAGGAGGGTCGACACAGCTGCAGCAAATACAAATACTTATGGTTTGATGAGGGTGCTCCAGTTAGATGCAACTGTTTGTCGCTGCTGCTGTTTTCCATGCTGTCATTCCCACCAAAAGGCCCTGTCAGAAGTATATGAAAGTATTGTTACAGCTACATATATAAAAGGGTCAGTTCAACTAAATCACAAAAAGACAGTTGAGAGTTCATTTGTTGAGGTTTTGAGCTACTGCTGCTGAAAATCATTGAAAAATGACATACAAAAACAAGTCTTTTGAGAAACAATGTCCCGGTTACTCTTCACAGTAAATATATTTTATTTGACAATGTTTTCAGCTGAAGAAACAGTTTATTAATGTATCATCACTTCATACTATTGCTCCCTGAACGACGAATAATTATCATGCGATAGCTTAGAGTTATGCTACAGGTCAATGATTTATCAGTGTTCAAATGTTCGTTAAACCGGCGACTTAATCATTGCCTGAAATCTATTCCAGCTTTTAAAAGCTTCCAGTTAATCGTGTGAATGTGATGAATACATGTCATTACCGGCTTCTTTGTATTTTGTGGCATTTGGGAAGTTATAACATTATCATTAACATTATTATAACTGCAACACACCCTTCAGTGTGACTTGTAGTTGTGAAGCTTATGCATCTAATATCTCCAAAACCACACACACAATTATGACTGATTTTCTACACCACTTCATCACATTATGTTTGTACACGTACTGAACAGCATGTTCAACTTCAGCTACAACACAGAGAAGAGTCCTCCCGTAAAACATTAAATATGATGCACTGGGAAGTTTAATTAGATCTGAATTAACTGTCTGCTGGCTCGCAGATGGGTTTATATCATGAGCCAGTAAAACTGTCATATTTTTGCAAGGTTGACATAATTTTAATGAAATGTTCAGTTGGTTACATGGCAATGATACAAGGGATAAGAGATTTCAAATAGTGAGGGAAATGTGTCTGCTGAGTGGAACAGTAAAAAAAAAAAGTCTAGACCAGAGCTCTTAAAGTGCTGAAAAAGCTAAAGTGTGTGTGTGTGACAGAGGACCAGAGGATCCCAATTTGGCCATTGACATGTGTGTGAGTGGGTGCATATCAGAAGGAGGCTCGTCCAAAGAGGCAGAGGAGGTTGCTCCTCCTCTGTTTTTGAGAGGCAAGAGGGAGATGATCGAAATATAAAAAAGAGTAATTGGTTGAAATAAACCATTACCAAATCTCAGTAACATTTATAAAATCATTTTCTCTCTTCTTTGGAAAAAATCCATTATTAAAATTCTGATTAAAATGCTTGGCAAGAGGGGAAAGGGCAGTCTGTATAAAGGGGTAGTGGGGGGCAGAGGAGGACGGGCTCCTGCTGTCCTCCTTAGGGCGGGATCTCTTATATCAATTTAATGTACTTCATTTTTTTTCATGCTGATCTATGATTGGCCAAAACACGTAAATTGACGCTCCAAGGGAAGACGTCCTCCCTAATTAATCAACAACCAGAATACAATATTGATATCACGATGGGTCAATGACAGTTTCCAATTGTCATCGTCAAATCTCTACCACTAGAAAACGTGAAAATTGCGAACTACTTTTCAACAGAGTCCAAATTTCCTTTTTTCAGATTTAGCGGTTACGTTTCCCTTTTTATCGAGCAGTAGATAGGTATTTGCAACGCAACAGTTAGCTTGTTGTAGCAGCCCTGAAGGACTAATAAGGACTGTTGTTAAGCTAACGGGAGAATAGCTTTGGACTGGCGGGCGCGGCACTGGCAGGATGCCACCGGAGAGCAGATGGAGAGCTCCACTTTGCTAGCGCAGCCTCAGGCCTCGCTGTCTCAGCTGTCTGGGCTGGACTCCCTAGCGGGTTAACCAGCAGAGAAAAACTTCTGTTAACAAACAAACAAGATGACCAATAGTTAAAAATGCAGCGGGATATTATGACATGGATACTTGATCTCCATGAAAGAAAAGAAGACATCAGATAACGTGAGTCAGATACACCTTCTCTCTCTCTCCATAATTTCTTCTGATGGTTAAATGGCTCTGTGGCTGAATTTATCTCCTTAACAAGAACGCAGCAGAGATCATATAATGGAAGCCCAAAATATGTAAAATTAAACAAATACTTGAAATGGTTTAAATTGTGGGCCCTGAATCTATAATCTATGAAAGTTTAACTTTTTTAATGGAATTATGGAAATGAATAAACTTTTCCATGATATTCAAATTTTTTGGAAAGGGTCTGTATGTATTATTTAGGATGTTCTATGTGACCACTGTTGTGGCAACAGTGAGCCAATTGTGGTGCTGCATGGAACAGAGACAAACTCTGGTGATCTTTTTGTCAATAGGTCAGTGCTATTTGTTTATTATGTGTCCCTCCCTGCCCTGAAAGACAGAGAATAAGTGTGTGTGTGTGTGTGTGTGTGTGTGTGTGTGTGTGTGTGTGTAGGCAGCCCCCAAGCGTGCGTCTGTTCCCCAGTGGTCCAGGGTTTGTGGCAGTTTCAGAGGCTGTGGTAGCTGGAATTTCCTCCTCCTGCCTGCTGGTAGCCACACAGGCTGCCAACGCTGCCTCCGCCCTGTTCAGGTGACTCACATATTGTTTCAAGGACACTTTCACAGCCATATCATAAGGATTTTTTGTTTTGTTTTGTGTTGGATTGTTTGTTATTGAAATCAATTTCTCAGTAGAGTCCTTTCAGACATGTTAGTGATGAAAGACTATATTAGAAATTGTACTTGCAAGCAGTTCAGTTACACACACGTCACTTACTGAGTGGCTTACACCCATCATCGAATGAACACACATATACAGTACACATAGACAACCCACATATGTATGCACGTACACCTGCATGATGTCACAGCTAAATAGTAGACACACAAACACAGTCGAGACTCAGAGATGCAGTCTTACTCTTAAATAAATGTATATAGGTATTTTTTCAAGGACACTTATAAGCTACCCTCTGGCTAATCTATACCACACGTTGCACTCACTACACACACACACACTCAGAAATGCACATTACATACCTCTATGCTGCTTGCCTGTCTCTTCCTTCCATCCTCCCTCTCTCTCCACGTACTTAAAACAATCATAGAGTGTAATTTCCCCGTTTACTTCTTCTTGCTGAATTCTCCAGACTGAACCACCAGTCCATACCAGTCCAGTACAGGGAGGTACAAGGACTGGTGGAGGCCCTCACTAACAGATTCTCTGAGCTGCCTCTCCCCTCCCCTGCTCATCGGCGAAGCTCTGTGAGTCAGTTTTGCTTCATGTTTTATCCATAAATACAAAAATAAAGGTACAAAATTCATAATCTGATGAAGAAGAGAACTGTGCTGCCTTCTCTTGCCGTGATTCTCCAGAGACTGTTTTCTGTGGTTATCAGTGCCTTTTAAAAACGACACTGACATCTGCCCTTGATGTTGTCTGGCGACAACACAATGCATACGTGATTGACTTGTTCGATCAAAGGGAATTCATCCTTCCATGAAGAAATGAATGTCTTTTTTTCTTTTTCATACTGTAGCTATCCGTCATAGCTGCCTTCTGTTTTTTGGTATTTCTGTCTGAAACTGGAGCATCACACCTGTGATAGTGATGCAGCTGTCATCAAGATATATCTGGTTGGTGTGTGTCCATGTTCCAACTTAAATTTACTTAAATGCACACTGGTGCACAACACAGATTCAACATAAAGATTCATCTTCATACTAGGTGTTGATGGGACTTATAAGGTCACTGAAGAAGCACAGAGGGATTTTAGGAAGGGATGCACGATAATATCGGCACGTTATTGGTATCGACCGATAAAGGCTTTGAATTAAAATATCGGCATCGGCCCGAAATGAATATTTCTGCCGATATGACAGGCCGATTCATCGCCTTCTCCTCCGCCGCCTGGCTGTGCTTCCCACCGTGGACTGTTTCACTCTGACAGTGCCGGTGCTTCCTCCACAGGCGCCTCTTCACTCAGCTGCCCGACAGACCTGCTGCTTCTTTCCACTTTAACCTGAATAACAAACCAGGGGTAGCGGAGCGTTAGCTGCAGCATGGCCGGAGGGAAGCACAGCCAGCCTCCGCTAGCCTCCCAGCTAGCCCCAGCTCTCTGTGTGGATCCAACTGGAGCGTCAACCCCCGGTATGTTATTCAGGTTAAAGTGGGAAGAAGCAGCGGGGCAGCTGAGTGAAGTGGAGCCTGTTTCCTTCATATATTGTCTTTCTTGATCATATGTAGTACTATCTATGACTGCATGTGTAATAGTCTCCTCGGCCAGGTGGAAAAAAAATATGCGCATATATCGGTATCTGCAATCGGCCAAAATGAGTTGGAAAATATCGGATATTGGCAAAAAATCCAATATCGTGCATCCAATTTCAGGGTTTCTCAGGGTCACTTTTAGTGGGCAAGTTTCATTGTTTTAGATAAATGTGTAATGATCACCTTCAGGAAATCTGTTTGGATGATGTGCTTTGAAGGGATGATTACTTTCTTTGTGATGTGATATGATGTGATCAGATTTGCTTCTCTCTTGCTCCACCTCTCTTCTCTCCACTCTTCTCTCATCCTGCTTCTTATGTTAATTCCCCATCTTTCTCTGTTATCCTCCAGGGGAGTCTAAAGAGGTCAGACCCCAGCAGCCAGGCTTCCAGGTCCATTGGATTTCTGCTCCAGGCCCTGGTCTGTTTTCAGGCTGTTTGCAGGTCAGCACATTGTCAAGTCATATGTTCATGGATTTAAATGGGATCACTGGAACAGTTAAAGAGTGAATAAACTCACTTACTAATGTACAGACAAAGTGTTCAGCCTTGGGTTTTTTCGCCGTTTGATAAAAACATCCCTCTTACCAAGCTGAGCTAACTGAGATGGCTCTTAGCTTTGTTTTCCTCATATCAATTAGATAAAAAATGTACCCTGGATATACATGTGTACTCGTATTTCTTGTGTGTCTGTTCTTTATGCTGTGTGTTTGTGTGTGTGTGCATGTGTATGTATTGTGTCTCCAAGGTTGGCTGAGGAGTGTGCATCAGAGCCTGTTCTGAAGGAGAACACGTTCACAGCTCCGTCTAAACACAGCCACGCTCAAGACTCACTGGAGTCTCTGTGTCAATGTCTGCTTCACTGCTGCGACTCCGTCTGGATACCCACTGTCATTGTGAGAGCTGGACAGGCGCACACACAAACACTCACGCACACACACACACACACACACATCTGTTTAACCATCTCATCTTAACCTTCTATCTCGCTGTCACACATACTTGTAACCAAACACTTGAGAAAATAATAATTCCTCACATCTCTTTTCTGCAAAGTAGGTCAGAATGATTACTGTGCTCTGTATGGCGGTTCTTCTAAATTACTATATTAATAACAACAGCCACACAGTCTGTCTTCATTAGTTTTGTGTACACGTGGACATTTGAGCCTATTGATCAGTACCTCTGGTGTAGTGCTACCAAACGTTTTTTGTTACATTTTTCTAAAGTGTGTTCTATTCAGGCTAAAAAATCAATCAGACGAGAAAGAATTGTTTACAGTTTGTGTTTTGGTCATTTGTCTATGATTTGCTCTGTGTGTGTGTGTTTGTCTGTGTAGAGGATGTGTGAATGTGCACCAAATCCTCAGATATTGCAGTTATTCTACTCCATCCTGTCCTCCCAGTTTACCCTCCTTCCATCTTTCATGCCTGTCTTTGCGAAAAAGCTAGGTGAGTAGGGTAACACAGTAAAATCTTAAGTCAAGAGTGAATTTATATTGTTTCAGAATCATAAATTCTGTCCTCTTGCAGTGTGTGGTTTCCCATTTGCACTGACACACACTGCGGGGCTGGGTGTGGCGATCTTATGTCTATTCTGCCTGTTCAGCAGAATAGCCGTTCAGCTTGACTAGTGCACTAGCAGACAAATCTCCTCTTCATTATCTGGAGGACCTCTAAACAAGACAGGGTGATGGCTTATGAGAAAAATGTTATAAACTCACTGGTGCGTAACTACAACTAAATTAAAACTAATGCAAAGTTGGATTAAGTCATGACATACATTACTGATAACAGAGAAATATCCTTTCATTTCATATCAATATCAAGTTACTTGAGGAATATTTAAAAAAATATTATATTGATGTTAGAAGTTGCATACAAGAATATAAAGCATGTTGAAAATTCACTAAAACCAACCAAGATTTGTTTCAATTCCCGACATGGATGTTAAAGGAATATTATACAAGGCTTTAAATGATGAAATAAATGAACTAATGGCCTGGATTTTAAAAAAAAACTCTCTACTGAGTAATATAATGCATCTCCTGCTGCCTTCATATAATATGCCTTCATAAAGCATAATCAAACAAAGTTTACATTTAGGATTTTTTTTATGCACACAGAATTGGAATTTGGTAAGTAAGCCACTTAATGAAACAAGATAATAAGACTTCGTAGTGGACACATTTCCTTATTTTAAGATGGTGGACCATGTGTTTCTCCTCTGATTTTTGTCAAGGGATGTGGGTAAGTAGTTCTGGCTGGACCGCAGCAGTGGGGCCAGCCCTATAACCACGAATGTCTGTGACTGACTGAGTCGCTGAGTGATGAAGTTACACCATTGGTCAGCCGAATACCACCACTTCCTGTATATGTTTCAAATTAAAAGCCCTTGTTTCAAAAAAGTCACTGACTGTGTCTGAAATTCCGTACTAACATGCTGTTTAGTAGCTAAAACAGTATGTGAGATTTTTTTAGTATGCCCGAAACCTTAGTATGAAACCAATAGTACGTGAATTGCATACTATTTACGTGGAAATATTACAGTATGCAAGAACAAGGACACTACACCAGCATAAACAACAACAACAACATAACAGACAATGGCGGACAGCGACCAAGGCAGCTCTTGTGTAATGTCAACGCTTCAATTTAAGTGTAAGTGAAGGTTTCGCTTTGCTAGGTGTAATATATTTTAAAGTTTTAACTTCAACTTTATGGCTGTTTATTCACACAAAAGTATGTTGAACGATAGTACACACATTAGATATGTAGTGCAGTCAAATTCTTTGCATTTGATTGAAACACCCAAATCTGTTGTTAGATCAGGAGGACGAGGGAAAGATTGTTCTGGAAATGAAAACAAAGTTTTTGCCCACTGATATCCAAACACACATCTCCTCCCATCTCTCTCTATATTGCTCTGTTTGCTACTACGACCCACAAGTTGTCAAGTGTGGTTTTACATGATGGGTACGGCTAGCTAGTCGCCCCAAGTCACATTTGATTGGAAGAATTTTTGTAAATGCCACTGAGTTCAAGATGAATCATCAAACACTTGAAAGTGTTTTACAGGAAGAGAAAAGACAAGGATTTTGATGTAAAATACTAAAAATTTCATATAATGAGATAACTGAACAATTAACAAAGGGACACAGGATTAGAAGTGGGAAAATGTATTGTTCATTTCACTGGGTCTTCAAAAACCCCCTTGTGTTCAGCCATATACTAGGTTTTGACCTAGTCTTGTTTTTGTTTGGTGGCCAGTGGACCTCAGTGGTGGACTAAAATTTTACAGATAAAAACATTCATGGTCCACAGAGGATGAATCCCACATGGGGAATAACTAATGAAACATATTTCTAAGCAAGCCTGCTGTTTCAACGTAGATTCACAAATTACAAACATATTTTATATAAAGCCTCAAATGTCCAACTAACAAAGACAATTTCACATTTCATTTCATTATCACGTAACAGAGTGTGTTATCCTCTGAACCACTGAACCTTTCTGTTTTTATAGCAAGGTAATGTTTATAAAACTGTAATCCATATTTTATGCAGTTTACGATTAGGGCCAGAAACAGTAATGCTTAAAGTTGATCCTGCTCTCATCAAAAATATGGCTAAATGCCTGAATGTTGACTTGATGAAATTTCGTATCACTTAGGGGGGAAACTAAGCAATCTGTCCAAAGCTGGCATTCCACATGATGAGCCTCAATTATTGACAGGAAACTTGTTGCCTTTGGGCATCTAGACAAGCCATTGTGGTGGCATTAAAAAGCAACTTAAGCTTTCTGTTTATGCTGCAAGCAGTTAACAAAGCAGAACAGTTATCTGCAGATATGGCTGAACATTACCTTGGCATAGGTCCACAAGTAGTGAGTGAACTTCTTTCTAATAAGTGAGGGGTGCAGCATTAAAACAGCCGACGACATTAAGTACAGTACAGTTTTACATTATGTCTTTTTTTCCATAGAATTACAATAGGACTGCAGTCCCATTACCTCCACTGTTGCCAAATGATGAGCTTTCCCATCTGATCCTTCACAGAATTTTTGGATAGTGTGTAGGGAGAATATAGCTTGAAAAAAAATAGGAAGTTTGAGGATTATAGACTGAGATAATGACGACAAGTGTCAAATTCCTTTCTTCTTCTCTCTCTTCTCCTTCCTTTTCTTCCTTTTACTTTTAAACCATTGAATTGTTGAACCCCTGCAACTCAGCTTTTATGCCCTTATTCTTCAGCATGTTAGCTGCTCTTTCTTTTTTTAGTCCTAGAAGTAGACTGAAGATTAAAGAAGGAGTAGTTGCTGTCTAGGTCATTTGTGTGCCTTTTCTTAGTTTTCAGCTGTTCAGTTATAGATTTTGTCTCACTGTGTATGTCATTTACTTTGTAACATTTGTTTTGAAAAGTGTTTAAATAGTGTTTTTATTACCATTCATCTCTTCCTCATTTCTTGCTGACTCATTCTCCCTTTATTCTGCTTTTCACCTCCTCTTCCCTCCAGCGTCCTCTGGTTTCTACAGGATGGCTTTGGAACACAAAGGACTCCTCTGTGCAGGAAACAGGTACACTGTAACAGGATAACCTGAGGACGCACACACTCATACATAGCTACTGTATTAACAAAGCACTGCTGTCTAAAAGCTGTGTGCGTGTTTGTGTATGCGTGCGCGTGTGTGTGTGTTAAACCATGGTGGCTCAGAAAGTTGAGTTCTTATTATCGTTCTCTGTCGGAGCACATTGAGCAATGAGACAGATAACAGACTGAGGCATCTGTCATTTCTGAGTCACTCTGTCTATTTTTTTTCCAATAAGCCAGTCTTCTCAGCAGTGTGTCTGTCTCAGAGCATCGGATCTGCAGCTTCAAAGCTTACTGTGTGTGTGCGCTTGTGTGGTCATAAATGTGGTTGACTCAGTAGGCTTTAAGCCCCCCTGCTCTGAGCGGTAATGAAACTGAACTATAGTGTGTCTGTTTCATATTTGAAAGGACTAAGTCAAGGCACATCCTGTCCTGTGTCTCACAGTTCACTGCATTTACCGTACGTTGTTTGTCTCAGGTGTCCTCTTTTTTTTTTTTTTTTATTTCTCTCTGCAGTTGTCTTGCTCTCTTTCCACTGCCTGTTCTTTGTTTTAATGCTTATTTTCTCTGACCTGTGTGTATTTCTCCCTCTTACTTCTTTCAGGAACCCGTATCTAAATGCATCTTGCTGTGGCTTTCTACAGAAACTCAGTATGTGTCTGCTCTCACAGTCATTCCCTGCGTTTGGCTCCTACCAGCATGGTATGCAAATGCGTAGACACACTTGCACCACACACAGAGCTACATGCATCACCAGTTAAAACCCTGCTGCTCCTGTCAGTTTCCACGCAATGATGTCATGCTACCAGTTATCTTATACTGCTGAAGTGTTGAAAGGAACTGATGCTGTTAAAGATGTGTTGGTTTTTTGTAAAGAGGTTGTGTCAGATCATTGTGTAGCTCTTTCCAAGAGCTAAAATATAACTCTGCAAATTAGTTTTATCCAAGTATTTTATTATTAATTTTAGTGTCCTTTGAAAAGCATCCACCTTTATTCCTAAAAACACCTCATAAATACCTGTGGGGACACTTTTCTGTTTGTCATTGATGATGTCATTAATATATAATAGTTCAGTCTGGAGATTTGGATTATTGTGTATTGAAATATGACTGGATTTAATGTTACGTGCATAGAGTGTGTCACCTGGCTGTATTGAACGGACAAATATAGGCAATATTTAACAAACTAAATCAAGCTGACTTTATGTGACATACTGTATAGAAGGTATTTATTTAATGAATCAAACAAAAGTGAGAGTCTGTGGAGAAACCTAATTCCTACTTTTTTCTAGATTCACTTGCACAGACAGAATTACATAGCATAAAATAAGTACTTCAAAGTTAAGTTTCTGTTTTTGTTGAGTTTCTCTTTGTTGCATTCCTCTCTGTCTCTCTCTCGCCCACGAATGCTCACTCCCTCTGTCTGTCTTCTCTCTTTACGTTGACTTCAAATGTCAAGCTGATACTATTTACAAAAAAGTGGTTACGAGGTCATTAAACTGTAGCTCTGGCTTCTTATACAGAATTGTAGGAACACAGCCAGATGTGTGTACGTGCTGTAAACACTGTTTGCCTTGTGTGTGTGTGTGTGTGTGTGTGTTTGTGTGTGAAAGAACTGATGCAAAGTATCTTAAATGTCAGTGCACTTTGTGGATAGGATACTTCCTATAAACGGGGTATCGCTTCTGATTATGTAAGACTGAAATAAATTATATATATTATATTAAAGAAAAGTAACTTCAGTGAAAAACAAACACTAAAATCCAGTGTTATTCACATCACTGTGACATCCCCCTTAAAATGAAGAGTACACAACATTTTATGGGAAACGGCAGTTGTCCCTAGGAGACATGTTTGTGACATTGAGACCAGAGTTGAGTAAAGTATTTCTTTGAGGTAATGAGATGTAAGAGTTGTACGAGCAAGCTGTGTGTGTGTATTTGTTGGTGTGTGTTTGTGGCTGTGAATAATGAGTACTAGCTAGACTCCCGTTTGTTCCTCTTCCTGCCTGTCAACATCTTGCTCCCTTTCATCACCCTTATCTCGTTCAGTTTCTTTTTCAGCCTCTTGCTTTCTCTCATTTTTTTCTTTGCTCTCATCTTGAATTTTACCATTCTATTTTTCATGTTCAGAAAAGTTCATTTTTATCTCTATTTATAAACTTTAACCATCTTGTTCTGTACACCCATCTGTCTGTGTGTTTATTGTGTGTTTTGTTGATTGAATTGCTGATAAATTGATGTCATTTATTTAAGTGTATCCTTTGTATGTTTGTATACTGTAGCTGTCTGACAATCTTATAATGGCTGTATGAATATTTAAGAAAATTCATCTCTTTTCTGTTCTATCTTTTCTTTGTTTTCTGTTGATCAAAACTTGAACAGGAGGCTACATGTCACCGTAGCCTGCTTTGTAGGTCTATTTGTTGTCTCTCTCCCATCTGTTGTTTCCCTTCTCATCTTCTTCATCTGTCTATCCTTTGTTGTCTTCCTCTCTCCCACCGTCCTCCCTTTGACACTCTGTTCATCCTTCTATTTTTCTCCTCACCTCTCTTCTCAACTCTTCCAGTTCCCTAGAGGTGGCAGCTAGGGATGCACCGATCCCACTTTTTCAGTCCCGATACTGATACCTAGGCTTTGGGTATCGGCCAATAGAGAGTGCCGATCTGATACCAGTGTTTAATTAATAAGCTGTATGTCTCACTGTGTGGAAGAGACTGGGATCATTCTTTTATGTGTAAGGCAACATCAGGCTTGACTCAAACATTGCTTTCCTAACTTTGTAAAACAACATGTTACAAATAAATACATAGATATACATTTACTGAATTGTTATTTATTAAAATAATGGTATCCGATACCAGATCGGGCCATTGTCACTGATACCCGATTCCAGCTATTTGAGTCAGTATCGGACCAGTATCATCTGTAGTAGCGGCTCCGTTGGTGCCTGTGCCCTTCTTTATTATGTGACTCTCCTCATCTTTCTCCACAGTGGATCCTCCTGTCTGCTCTTCTCTCTATCTTGCCATGAGTCTGCAGCGTTCTACAAGTTCCCCTTTGGTTCTTGTTAATATTTATTTCTCCCCCTCTTTCTATATTTCTTAATCTCTCACTCCCTCTTTATTTTGTTTTGCTCTCTGGCTGATTGGTCGTCTCTCTCTCTGCAGACCCTGCTGTGGCTTTATAGCTTCTGTGTAGTCATGCATCAGTGACCCTTATCCTTGTCTGCCATCTTAGTCACTCTCTTCTTCGCTCTGCTTCCCTGTGATTCCCTCATATACTGCATATGGTGTTGTTTTCTTGCTCACGCCTCCATTTCTCATCACATCTCTGTCTCTTTCTTCAGGCCTGCGTGAGGCTGAATTGCACAGCACCATTTTTCTTTTCTCTTTCCCCTTCTCAATCTGTGTTGTTCTCTCCAAGTTTTTTTTTATAAGCTGCATCTCATATTCTTCTCCCTCTCTCTCCCTTCACTCTCTCTCTTCATTTCCCTAAAGATGGAGGCAACGTCACGGTTCAGCTTGTCCTACTCTTTTCGCCATTTCAGATTTTTTCTGAATTCCCTGCTTTGCTTCATATCTCCCCTCCCCTTTGTCTCTGTCTTTTTTCTCTCAACCCATTTTATGCAGTACTCTATGTATATACACGGTATCTTTTTTTGCCCCCTGAGCCAATCTTTCAGTCAGTGGAAACCTTGGTACCCTCACACTGACTCTCCTGCCTCTCGTCATCATCCATCTCTCATTGCAGTTTAAATTTTCCTTCTGTTTTCTTACACACTACATCTGTTATTCCACATTCTGTCTCCACCTTGTCTTTCTTTTCTTCAGGGACATCATTTATTAAAAAATGTTCTTTGATTTTCCTGGATTACATAATTTGGCTTTTTCAAAGAATGTTATAAAAATGAATTTAAGCATCCATGACATCCATAGATTGGTTAATTATTTTTGTTTGGCTACAACATAGATAATTGGAAAAAGTGCGAAATCAGTGTAACCCCAACTCATTTTTTCCTCCAGATAAATTTTTCATAAACCACAGCTTTGGCTTTAATCATAAACACAAAATTAGTGAGTAATACTCCTTTGTAAATGAGGCCTCGGGGTTTCTTCTGCTGCATTTGACTTTATTCCATTCATCTCCTTCCTTCATCCACATCCTCCCCACTTTCTTCTCTCTCTCTCTCTCTCTCTCACTTTTTCTCCTGTTCCTAGCATTGATTATTAAACCATTTTCCTTTTTGTTTCTGTTTTTTTTTTTCATCACCCAGATGCTGAGGAGGTGGACAAGCTTCTGCTATACAACCTTCCCTCTCTGTGTTGCCGTCTGTCAGACTGGCCCTGTCTGCTGGGTGAGGCCCCTGGGCTCCAGCTCTGCGACTATAAAGGACCAAGGGCCACTCAGTACTGTCTGGTCATAATGCTACACCTCGCACTGCAGCAAGGAGACAGGTAATACAGTGTGCACACAGTCTGAATATTGATGGAGGACGATTGCGTAATAATAGGTAATATACAGGCTCATATTCACAGGCAGGAACAAATACAAACATACTCAGAGTTTGTCTCTATAGCAGCCTTAGCCATTTACTTTCTTCCCAGTGGACCACACCTGCCTGTACAGAACAGTGCCAAGCAACAGAAACAAGAATAAACACCTTTACTTACTTTATTCACACATATAGACATTTCCTTATCTTGGTTAAAGATAAATTGCCCAGGGAATCATAGCTGACACGGCTCCATCACACATTTCAAATATTAGTAGTGAATGTCATTTGGTTTTGCACAAGTTTGTCTTTTTAAAAGGGATATCTTTGTTCAAGTAAAAATTAGGCGAGTGTTAATAAAATCTCATGTTCTCAGCTGGCATTTTTGTGGAAATGGAATTAATCAATAAATATTTCAACATCACTAAACAACATTTTGCTGACACAAAAAAAGTACTGGTACTGCAGAATGGCTTTGTAAGAGGGGGAGAGCATAGTTTGATCCAGAAGTACTGACTTTGTTCTACCATAGCAGCATCCTTTTGCCCTGCTAAAGTGTCTTTGAGCAAGACAGTAATTCTCTGGCATGGTGGCTCTGAGTAGCGCTATATTATCTGCGCTTACAATGTAAACACCAGACCTGGCTGCCTCACTGCAGTCTGTGCTCCGGTTTTGTTTGTGTATAAACTTAAAGGTATGGCGTAATAGTGGCAGAATAAAATATTACAACACTTAAAGTAATTTTGAGAAAGTTTGATTATTGATGTGGATATTATGACCAGACAGAGACATTTATTGTTGATTTTACCCAGCTGAAATTTGATAACTTGAGAAGAATTCTTGACAAAGCAACACTTTGCTGTAATATAGCCCTTGAGAGCAGAAACATTTGAGATATATCATAGTAATTGAAATAACCAAAATCCCAGAAAACATCCTGTGCCATGTCACAGAGTATCAGAGTTATATCAATATATTACCAGGCTCTACGAAGAAACCAGTAGGTTTTGCGTGTATTTGTAGCTCTCTCCCTGCTCTAGTGGTACTGCAGTGGCCCATTGAGGGTGTTCTTAAGTACATATTTTATGACCTCAGAGATATGTTGGCTTCTTTGGAAAGTTTAATCTGTCCTTCTGTGGAACCTCGGCTATGTATTACCCCCCGGGGAAGGGGATGAAAGCCTCTCCCTGCCACTGTGTGGTCTCATCAAGATTAATGGGAGCTGTGGCTAGAGATTTACATAGCGTAGGAGGGCTGAGTGTGTGTAGTGTATGTGTACTCAGTGATAGGATCTGTGAATTCTGTGTGCATGTCTGCGCGTCGGCATCCATTCTGACTGAGTGTGCGTGTGTGTTTTAGCGAGAGAAAGAGAGATAGAAAGCTTGTGACATTAATATGCCCCTGGAGCACTTTGTTTGTGTGTTCGTCCATTTTATTCCCCTTACACTAAATGTGTCTGCCTAGGTGGGTTTGACATTCAAGTATATGTGTGTCTGTGTGTTTGTATACATATAAATGTCATGTGTGTGTATGTGTTTGTGTGTGAGCCAGGCTTCTCCCAGACGAGACAGTGTTCTCCAGGGTTGTGTGCCTGTTGCATACAGTACAGGATCAGGGCAGCTGTACCCTGCCTCGCTCCGTGCTCCGGTCTGCCCTCTACCTGCTGGCAATGACTCAGGACAAGAGCACCAGCCTCGGCGAGGTAATTCTGATCAGTTCACTGAACAGAAAATACAACACACTCTGTACCTTACAAAAGTAGTTTATTAGATTAACAGCATCGGCATCAAGTTATAGTTTAAGGAAGCTTGAAACTGTGTTTTAAGCTTTTCAGTAAACTTCTATACCTTATAGAACATGACCATTTTGTAGATTGGCCCTATGATGCTTCAAGAATCAAACTTATTTGAATAGAGTTTCAGTAGTTTTTAATGTTTTACCTTTTATTTCTTTGTAAATCTTACCAAAATACACATTGACGGCTGAAGCAAGTAGCCTGACTCAGTTTTAAGTTTTTTATTTTGCGTTCAAGGAGTCAACCTAACAATTAATGTAAAAAAGAAAATCCTCAAGTCATATTCTTTGGAAGCACTGCAACAATAAGGGGTCAAGATTTAGTCGAGATGAAGGTGTTAAATGTGCACAAAGGAAGAGAATCGCGTGTGCTGAGGCTAGAGCTCTGTACGGTTTAATGTGGAGGCCACAGAATACTCAGAATCAAAGTCTGACAGCTCATATCCATCTTTTGATTCAAAATCTATGTTGTATTGTAGATGCACAGCAGCAGCAAAGAATATTAATTATAGCTCAGTGTTTTTTCTAAGCCTACGCAGAACAAATAAAAATTTCTCATAATAAATGTACTTTTCTGTAGTTCAAAGAACACTATGTGGCAAAACTTTATGCTGCAGCTTCTCTGCAAGTACTCAATTGTATATACCTTGTGTTGACTGTGAATAAAAATAAGCATTAGATTAGAGGAGCCTTCCTGCTGTGACTGAGGGCTCGGCATCAGTGGGGTTTATAAGCAGTCTCACATTTGTGTTGTGAAGGAATTTTCTTTCCAACTGGAAGCTTTTTAACTTGTGTCTATATTTCTCATCTCAAAGAAAGCACTTTGGCTTTTTCAATCTTTTTTCAACCTACTCAAGGCTTCTTTGAACTGCATCAGCAAGGCACTCTCCTCCTGCCAAAGCTTCTCTTCCCTCTACATTCACCATCCTGCACTCCTCCACTTCATCTGCCGCTATAAGGAGCTAGCAGAGAAATGCGGGCCCCTGGTCTTGGAACTTTGGTTGACCAAGCAAGCACAGGACACAGATGCAGAGCTGACCATGGTGAGGGGACAGTTGTTTCATTTCTGTCTCAGACTTACATGAATTAGTTGATAAATAAATTTACTGATTTGATTGACATTTGTATTTGTTGGTATGGGCAAAAATCTGAATTGACAAAAAAGTGGTTGTATTTCATTCCTGGACACAGGCAGGCAAACAGGATATGGGAGAGAAGAGAGAAAGCTGTGCAGAAGAGAGGCACGAACAGAAGCCAGACGCAGAAATCATGGAGCTACTGACTCTGTTAAAGAAATACCCAGCTGTCATGCTGACCCTCCTGGTGAGAAGCAGAGACCCCAAACAGGAACTTGGATTTAAGAAGTTGTGCTGAATTGTTTCACACCCAAGTAGAACTACTTGTTAGGCCTGAAACAGAAATAAGACTTTGTGAAAAATACATATTTGCCTTTAAAGAGCAACTTAGCACGAGACTGAAAAGCAGTGTTTCACTGCCCTCTCTAGTTGAAAGAGTCTGTTTGACCTCTGAACAGACATGCCATTGGGTGTGGGCAGAATGGGCACAGTTGAATCTGTAACCGCACCAAACAGTGATGTCACTGGGCACTGGAGTACACCTATACATCACTCAAGGTGTGAAGTTAAACCACTGAAGGTCAGCAAAAACAAGAATTTCAGGGGGTGTTAAGTTACTCTCTAACCTGAATTGAGTTCCTATTTGCTTTAGGACAATGCAGGTAGTGTCAGTTTCACAAAAGTTATTCTAAATGAATCTGTCTTAAAACTTGTGTCTTTCTTTCTATTTGACTGTCTGTCTGTATGACTGCAGGACATGGTTTGCACCAGGGAGGCTTCCCTGGCAGAACGAGCCCTGGAGGTGCTGGAAGTTTTCTTGCGTGGTCAAAGAGACTTTGAGGCAGATTTGTGTACCGACCTTAGGACAGCCCTGCTCCAGGCATTACAGAGGCTCAGCGTGGAGAACATGGGCCATGGGCTCGGACAGGGACACACTGCACAGGGTAAGAGGTAGAGGGTGTGGCAATGCCTATCCAGCGGTGTGCTGCAATCTTGGTACCAAGAATGATTGTGTCTTCAGTGGTTCACTGCGTGTAAGCTCAGAGCAGGTCAGAAGCTCAGTATTTCATAATATTTTGTGTATATTTAGTGAAGGCACACTCATATAAAACTCTCTAAAATCACACAAACCATTTTAATTATAATCCAGGTAGACATGTGGCTTTGATAGATTGTTTTGGTTGAATTTTATATAATAAATATATAAAGGGTGTTATTTTAAAACTGTATTTGTGGATCATTACTAGTAGGATTACATATATGTGGCAATATGAGGATTAAACTATTTTGTTACTAGATAAAACAGTCAAATCTAACTGATTTAAACTTTTTAAATAATTTCAGAAATAAAAAAGAAAAACCAACATTCAAAATACAAAACCACATTTTAAATTCTACCTTCATTCTATTTATAGCATTATGGAGGTATTTAACCGCAGATGATTATTACGCACTGAAAACATGGTGACTGCTGGATCATCAACTTAAAAAGAGACATTATCTGCTCTCTATATTTGAAACTCTGCACACTCCAGACAACAATGAATTTCCTCTGAGGAAAACTCTGTTTGTATGCATTATTAAACTGTCAGTTGCACGGTAACACGACCGCCTATCATGTATAATAATGTATTCTGATCCAACCCTGTAGCCAAGTGTGTAACATTTGTGCTTTTCAACTATTTGCCTGCCCGGGGACTACAGATGAAAATGAGCCTTTCTGGCTAACTCTGGCATATTTTCAGAAATGTTATTAATATGCACTGTCCCTTTCAAATAAAGTAAAAAAAAAAAACATCAACTCAGCAGGAGTCTCATGTCCTGCTGAGTCCCTTAAACTCACAAAAACATACACGCCATATAACCATTTGACATAATACTCAGCTATCTCTCATTAAAGCACAGATAGAGCTTAGACAGACTGAGGTAAATGTTTTCGTTTACTTTATTTGAAAGGGACAGTGCATATTAATAACATTACTGAAAATATGCCAGACTTAGCCAGAAAGGCTCATTTTCATCTGTAGTCCCCGGGCAGGCAAATAGTTGAAAAGCACAAACGAATAAAAGCATTGAAACTACAATCAACAATACAAGCAGGGAAAAAAATGCAGATACAAACAGAGTCTGTCGGTGTTTACTCTCTTGCCTTCACTTTTTATGATGCAGCAGACAGTGTTTTGTTTTCTTACTGGAGGCCTTCAGTCATACATAACTTTGTGTAGCAAATGAAGACTTTTTTGATGAAATTGTCTCAATACAAGCTCATACGCAGAATAGACACACAGACATACACACAATGTGAAATGTAATAGAACAATGCCTGACAGTCTTTTCTTCTCCGCACACAGCAAACACTAAAGGAGTTACTTAATTAAATCTCAGCTTCATACACAACCAGCAGCAGCAGCAACACCTGGGCTGTTTGGTCTCAGATGCCCTTTTTTTTAAAATTTATATTGACTAAAAAAGTAATTTGATTTGATTAAGAAAAATATTTTCTCTCCACAGATCTTCCACTACAGAGTCTCGATCACACGCTGTACAACAAAAACATTTGATGAGACCAAGGCAACATAAGAATAAACACACAAATACACACAAACTCACCAGATTACTTTGGAGACCAGAAATGCATAGAGCTTATTGTTCAAAACTGTGATATCTAAGTTTCAGTCAATTCCATTTTTATCTTTCATGTTGTCTTACCACAAACTGCTGATTATTTAAATAAAATCTTGAATAAACTTAATAAAAAAGACTAAATCTGGTTCAACATTCAGTGCCAGGTTTTATTGCTTGATGGTTTTTTTACAGTTTGGTTTGTACACGGTGGCATTGCTGTGCATCGTTGGCAGGTGAATAGTATTACATGGCTGAGCAGTATGCCGTGACAGTGTCCACAGTGTCTACAGAATACATTACAAATTGAGAGAAAATCGTTTTTAAAAAACTGTCAGTGAAACTTGTAGATCTTGTTTTGGTGGCATACCAAAAGTATGCATGTAAAACTTGCAGAAACTGGTGATTCATTTGTTGAAATGTGTGCTGGTGTGTGTCTGTGTCGGGCTTGTAGTTTCACATTTATATGGAAATTCAGCTTGTGTATGAATTCTTAAAAATCCTCCACAACTTTAAAAAAAAACTCCAGTAGACCAGCAATTTATGTTGGAAATTTAAATAATGATATGAAAATAACAATCGGTGTACAGAGTAAAACATCTATAAAGCACTGTGCATGGATTAATGGGTCTATTTGGCAGGAAGTGCTTATGCAACATAATGGAAAGCACTTAGTTTAATTATTCACACATACTGGATCATTTGAAAGAATACCTGTGCCGATTTATGTTTGTTGGACCGTTCTCCCTGGCAGCTTTTTCTTTCTAATGGTTCTAACAGTTCACATTTCACTCCTGATAAAGACGTTAAAGGTGGACTGATTACGGCCACATGTAGATAAGGTGGACTTCTTGACTTATACAGTAGTGAATAGTTGTTCACTCTCTACAACTGTTCAGTTTTTACTCTTTCAAATATCAAATCAAAAGCAAAATGCTTCCAAATCTATCCTGAAATACTATTACCAGTGTAATAGTTTTGCATCATGGTTAGTTTATTTGTAGTGATCAGATGTTTTTAGATTGGATTGAAATGCTAAAACAGTTCCCAGAACACTGACTGTCCCTTCTGATTAATGTTTGAAGGGAAGAGTCATTAATCCTCTGTTAAAAGGAATCTTCCCAGCATCCTTTGTCAGTACAGAAGGTTGGAAGTGAGATACCTGTTTGTCTAGATGACTATCCTGTATGATCGACGAAGCCTATAGTATTGATTTAATTTCAACAGACACAAGGGTGAGAGAAACCCTAAACTCTAAATTTCAGTATTCAGATGGCATAAACTAAGAAAAGCCATAGATATCTCTTAAAAAAAATGATCCAATTAATTTGTTTTCTTTGAATCATTAATTTGACAAGTAAAACAATATTATAATATGATCGTGTCATCACGATACAAATTAGAGAGTTAATTAATCTAGAAGAAGTAATAATTCCTTAATACTAATTGAAAAGCTTAAAAGGAGACAAGCCATGACAGAAAATATAAAAAAGACATTGACAAATCCATACGTGAAGCTCCTCTAAATGCTGAGATGAAGTATTTTCAGTATTGGTTTGATTTGTATTTTAGTGTCGGTTTGATTCTTGTGAAATCAAATGCTGTCCTGTCCAAATCAGGTTGGGCACGAACACTTCCAGATTTATAGGTTCGATCCCCAGACATGCTGTGCATCACGCGCATGCATATCTGGTGCTTTAATGTGCTTTTGGAAGAGATGTCTGGCAGATGGTATTATTATGTCTGTTACTTTGACCAGGTTAATCAGCACAGCTGAAGGGTACAGCACCAGTGTGCCAGCTGGGGATTGAGAAACTGTTGCTGTGGTTAGCCTCTGCAAGCTCTCTGCTCATCCTGGGGCCTGTAGGGATTACAGACTGTTATCCCTCTACGTGCTCCAGTTCAGCCCACTGTAATTTGCATTAATATATACTTTATATTAGCCCCTAATGCTGAGGCATCCCAAGGGGAGTTATTTTAATGTTATGCACTACAGCAGTGAAAGGATATGTAGATGACTGTTCTGCCTGATCTTCCTCCAGTCTCTTTCCTGTTGGAGCACTTTGTCTCCTTTCATCTCTCTCTTCACACTCCCTCTCTCCTTTCTCTCTGTCTGTTTCACCCTTAACCCTCCCTGGATCCAGATCCAGAGTGCTGTTATTTAACACGCGCATGGTAGTTTCTTCTTGCGTCTTCTTGATGATCACTATGTGCTCCAGCCCACAAGTCACTCCAAGATATTGTCACTTGTTTTAGGAATTACTTATTGCTGTTTGAACAGTGTCATTTTGTCAAAACTGCTTTGGGGACTTCGAGTGTCAGACTAAATAATGAGATGAGGTGAAATGTTAATACAGGATGAGTGTCTCTCTAGCGTCTTTTTACCCTTCTTTTTACAGTTGCGCCTTCTTTGTTTCTCTCGTTGTTGCAGTGAACTCACTCCCTCTGCTGCTCAAGCTCCTTTGTGTAATGCAGGCCAGTGACCCACCTTCCTCCTCCTCCTACAGCAAGATGGACGGGGTGCACTTCCCGCTGCTCTACCATGGTGAGGCGCAAAGGTGTTGCTGACAGGTCGTACTGAGCGTAACCCCCCTCCCATGGCCCTCATCTGTTAGCATACTAACACAAACACACAGTTCCTATACATTCTTTACGTCGCTCTGCATAGTCAAACACTCACCCTTCATTAGAGACAATAAATTAATACAACACTTGATACATTACAGACACAAACACACATTAACTTGTTTGCAATAATGCATACAAACTACTTAAACGTTCATCAGTATGTTCCTCACTCACACAGGCACTAATATGCTACATTGCAGACACAGAATCATGCAGTAACTGTACTGGATAATAATCTCACCTCCATCCACATTCACCTGTATTCCTTCCTAAGTGGAAGCTTTGCTCATGTATGATTTGATATCACCATCATCGACTTAGAGAAGCACTCGCTGCTGATCTGATGGTGAAAATGCTGTTGAGAAATTTACCAGACATGTCTGACAAATTCTAACTCTAAGCCTCTTATGATTAGAAAAAAACTTTTACTTCATGCCCTAATGTCAACATCATCCCTCACCAGTTAGGTTTTGGTCTTTTTACTGCATTAGTGGAACCTCATTCTGTGTTGTGAGTTATATTTCCCAGCTGTTCATTCTTGACATTTTCACTGGCAGATCAGATTAATTCAGTCTTTACCGACCACTGGGAGACATGGCGTGACAGGCAGTAAATGGTGAAGCGTTTTACATTTTATCTGTCTGTCACATCGTGTCTTAATGTCTCCCTCGAATAATGAAATCAAATGAGAGCACTGCAGATAAAATGTTAGAAAGAGAAGTGCCGTCAGACTTGAATGAGTGCCTTTGTGTATGTGTCAGTGAATAATATAGCAGGAAGGTTGAAGCCTACCAACACAGAGAGTCTGCTGCGTGCCCTCAGCTACCTGTACTGCAGCCTGAGTCTGTCCCCTGCACGCTGCGCTGACCGAGGTTAGACACACTTTCTTCCTCTGTTACTCTCTATATCTCCTCGTGTGTTTTACCAGTCCATCCATGTCCCTATGTTGCATCTTTCACACACTCTCTTCCCCCTCCACATTTCTATCTCTCTCTCTGTGTCCCTCTACTTCGACCTCTCTCTGCCTGTGCCCCGTTTTGACAAAGGCGAGAGGCGGATTGTTACAAGCGCGTTGTATTGAGACACAGAAGAAATAATAAGCATAAAAGCTGACACCTGCTGTACATCTTTACATAATGGTGCGCAGACTAACTCAGTCCTGAACATTCTCTTAGACACACTCATTATGCTGTCAACCGTGAGAGCTTCTCAGACATTTGCACAAAGGCGCACGCAAGCTCTCAGGGTTGTGTTGTCACCTTGCTACATCTAGTAAAATATCTGTAACACACAAACAAAACCACACATAGAAACACAAACATACACACACACCCGCACAGTAATATGGTCAGCACACACTAATGCTCGCTCATGTCCACTGTCACATTGCCAGAAAGGTGGAAGCAGTCAGTTTATTATTTTTTGTGCAGATACTAAAAAATAAGAATGAAGAGGAATCTATCTGATGTGGGCTCCTAAATGTTTTATTAGACATCCTCGTTCAAGAGAAAACAAAAAATATCACTTCTGAATCCCACAAAGGCAAAGCAAAATGGGAGTAAATTAACCAAAATATAGAAGAAATAGCTACAGGAAGAGGTGTTACATTGCTTCTTACTAAAGACATAAATGATTTGACATGATGATTGGCATTGATTTTATACAAGCTAAATAATTTACCTGGACGAGCTTCAAAGAAAAAACCTCAGCAGAGGTCAGCAAAGAGCTGGTGTGTTGTTAATGAGGTGAGGCCAGTGGATAGAGAGCAGGGATACCATTAGGGAGCAAAGCCAGTTACGCCCATAGCGTTTCTCTTGTGCTTCTTCTGCACACAACCTCCATTCGCCATCTGCCTCTTCATCAATAGTGGTGAATTTACAGATGCTAGTTGCTTCACCCTCAGGCTAGATGGTGTTTCAGCTGATGGTAAGAAGGACAGTAATAGAAACACATTCCTCTGTCTCAAGGAAAGAGCAGCTTATAGCTTTAGGTAATATGTGATTATACACTTTGTAGTACTTGACCAGCGTGGCTCCCTACATACTGTATATAATACCAATATTATGCAAATTATTTCCACTTGTATTCTGTTCATTTTTGCTGATGCAACAACCTGATTTCCAAAAAGAGGGTGTTTTGAAAGTGAGCGGGTGATTGTGTCTGTGTTTGAGCACTCGAATGTTGGCCTGTTTGTGTGTATGTGATCGTTCCTGAATGTGTCACTTTACGTTTAACAAGTTATTAAGTTTTAAAGTCCCTACAGGTGCCACACCGAGTGAAAGTCTTTGCGGACGTGTTTGTTGTGCTGTTAACACATAAACACACATGCTGACACACAAGTGCAGAACCCATCAAAGTGTGATGACAGCGCCTTCTCCTCCCCAGCTGTCTCCATGCTGCTCTCCAACAGTGGACTAATGGACCAGCTGCAGAAAGTCCTCTCCTCCTCCTCCTCCTCCTCCGCTCCATCCCTCTCTCCGTCAGCTGGTCCCCCGTCAGCCCTGTTGTGCTGCAGCCATCTACTCCTGTCCTCCCTCATTACCTTGCAGCATGTTCACTCCGCTCAGGTGCACATTACAGCCCAGCTTTGCTCTTATCACAACTTCAGGATAGAGCTTCACCCAGTCAAAGCACAGTCAAGGGCAAGACACAGAACGTACAGTAAAAAAAGAGCAAAGACTCTGATGTGGGTGCAGAATACAAAACAACAATTGAATTCATTTGATACAAATCAATGTAAGGCTGTGGTATTGAACAATGCACTTTCTTCTCTGCTGTCTGCTTGCACTACAGGGATAATACATTCTTACTTGCAATGAGCTTTTCGGGCCCAATCGTATTATTCTTGTAATTCTACCATCTCTCCCTTGTTCTCTTTCTTCCTTTCTCCATTATTTAAGGTCCATAAGAGCATCAGTTGGAGTTTGGACACAGCTCTGCAGCGACTCCTTGTTCAGAAAAGAAACACAGACAATCTCTTGCTGGGTAAAAAACTCTGAATTGTTTCTGAGAATTATTTTTGAAAGAGTTCTTCCCTTGCAGACAGCAGATGCCAAAACTATTCATCAGCAATACAGCTGTTATGCTTACAGCAAGTGTGTCTAACCCAAGAACACTGAAGGGATTTCCAGGTGCTTTTTCAGGATCTTATGTATTTGTGCACATCGTGTGTTTCCTTTTTTCCCCCCGATTTGTTCTGTGCATCCTCTTTATTTCCTCTCAGCTTCGTCCTTGCTGTAATTTTGTGCTATTCTGTTTTATTCTGTCCAGCGCACTTACAGACAAACCAGAGGGTGTGTAAAAACTAGATCCATGTCAGTAGAGTTTGGCTTTGATTTGGACAGGGTCAGGAATCCCTGACTGTTGCAATCACTGTCTATATAGTGTGCAAACCTCAAGATAGACTAATGAGGTTCACTTCCATTTGGTTTACTTGTATTCTTTACACAGGTGAAGTGTCTGTCAATTTTTACCCTGAGTGTAGGTAACCAAACCCTGGCCTGCATTTCACACACTTTCATTATATTAAGTGGTCCACATCCCGCTGCACCACTTGGAGACAGATCATCCCTGCTGCTCCGGTGTCTCTGTGTGTCAGCTGGATAAGTGGCCTGTCAGGGTCATTGTGATGTATTGGCACCCTCCCACTGCCCCCCTATGTCTCTTTCTCTTTCTCTCTCTCTTCGTTCCTTCACTCACTCAGCCTCCTCTCTGTCTTTCTGTCTCCCAGTTTTTTTTTTATCTCCCTAATGCCTCTCATTCCACCCTTCTTTTTCCATCTATCCATCCCTCTCTCCCCATCTCTGTGCTCTGTATCTTCTACCGCCACTAATTGAGTCCTCCCTCCCCCAGAGAGCTCTAATCACAGTGTACATGGCATAAGTGCAGTTCAAATGGCTGGCAGCTCTCAGTTTGGAACCCACGGTTTTTACAGTCATTTTGGCCATGTCTCTCTCTTTATCTCCATCACTACTTTGGTCTCTCAGTCTTGCTGACCTTCCTTTAACCCTGTCTCTCACTGCCTCATGCACTCTACACTGGGCACTGACATCTTGCTCTCCATTTCTGTCACATACCAATTCAAAAATTGCCCTCAATTTCTTCTAACTGTTACTCTCACTCTCCTCCGCGCTTCTATTCCCACTGCTACCTGCTTTTACCATCTATTTCAAACTTCCACTTCCCATTCTGTATGCTCACTCACTCGTTTCTGTTCTACCATGAACCTGTTTCTCCTGTGGCCTTGCCTTCCACATTCGTTTGCCTTCTCATCGTCCTCTTGCTCCTTTGTGTTTAAACATGCCATCTCCTCCATTTCCAGCCATTCACCAAACCTCCTCTCCTCCCTCTCTCTCTCACTTTCTCTTTTCAGTGAGCTACCTGAGGTTCCTGCAGGCTTTACTTGATGTTGACCTGGTATCAACAGTGGTGTGTGTGAGCACTGGTCCCAGCTTGATCGGGCCGAGACCCCTGGGGGTCGAAGACAGCGCTTTGTACCCGCTTGGCTCCAAAGGGGCCCAATGCCTCTCAACTGCTCTCAGTGGACTTCTTTTACAGGTTGTAGCACATGTGTATGTGTGTGTGTGTGTGTGTCATGGTACATGCAAGCACGCGTATCGTGTGAAAAGGAAATTGTGAAGGAGATTTTGAGCAAAAAACATTACTGGAGACACAGTAGAGAAGTTCCTGAAAGTGTCAGATCATTAAGCTAGATGTACAGTCAAATTTGTACAAACTATATTGTTTTTACTGTTGAATCATCTTAAGCGCGATATGGATTTTACATCAACAGATGAATGTGAGTCTGCTGCAGGGAACACCATTGCAACATTATATTTTCCACATTTCTTGTTTGTGGAAGGCAGAAATAACAGAGAACACCTGCATTCTGTGTTGTAATGAAAGGTGGAGTGCTACCAAATGTATTGATTTTCAACAAATGATGGTCAGCAGGTTGCCTCTTCTAGTGTTAAAGGAAGATTCCAGCTGCGTTGCTTATAATTCCTTTGTCCGTTTTAAACATCAAAGTAAACATTTAAAAGTAAAGCATTGCCTTTAATGGTGGCTCACTGAATAGAGGCACACCTGATCAAGCTGACTCACAGGTAAACATCAGAGGAAGGAGAAAAGAGCTGCACACTCACTCTGATGCAGTCTTTCTTATGTGTAATTCTGTGAATCCCTGCTCTCTTCAGGATCCTAACAAATGCAATATGAATAACAATATGTGCAAAAATGTTGATTCATAGAATTAAAGATAAAAAGATTGCATCAGAGTTATCAGTGTGTGCATCTATCCTCAAACAGAGATACATATTTGTGTGCTTACAGGGCAGTGGGCTTAAATCCTGATAGGATGATGCCTTCCCATCTCTTGCTTTACTTTCATTCCACCCTGTATTGTGCAGCAGAGATAACATAAAGATAATCTTTAAAATCTTTACAGCATGACATTGAACTGCCTTTCATAAACAAGGTTGTGTAGAAAATGAGATTTCAATTGATTTAGCAGTTAGCATAATGGAATGCCACATATACCCAGTGCAATCACAGATGTCTCCAAAACTTTATTACATGTAGCTGGTGTATTGACTTTGCTGGCTTATTACAAAAGTGGCACATTTGTGCCCCTTGAGCAATCATTTTAGGTTAAATAGGTGGAGCACTACTTCTCCTCAGTGGGAGTCAGCACAGAGCTAAAACTAACATGCTCCAAAATATGAGTAATCCAGAGAAGATTTTCTTCAGACGTCTACTGTGCACTGAATTACAACATAATGTTGATGCTTCACAGGCCTTTGATTTTACTGCTGTTTCAACCTGGTAATTTGATATTGTTTATTTTTCAAAGCAGTGCTCTAGCATCACAATACACGGGCGAAACAATAAAATGCTTTATCACACAACCAGGTACACTGGCTACTACCTTTACTGCCATCAGTTAATGGCCAAGTCCGAACAGTTGCACACTAAAGGGTGCATTTTTGCTATATGAGTGAAGCTAAGATATTGTGAATCAATGAATCATGAAGCTTGCAGGGGTTATGAGTAGCTGCAGTGTGAGTGGTTGTAATTTATTTTGACTGTATCAATAAAATGGCAGTAAGAGACATTTCGAATGCAGCTCAAGACTCGCTGTCTATTAAACAGACATGAGTTGAAATCGAATACTGAAGCATTTCATGGGCAAGTTGTGATACAAGACACACTGACTAGAATTTGGTTTATTAAAGAAAAGGTTTGTATTGAGACAAAAGTGTTTAAACTGAAGTTGAGGCAGTGAGAGTGCAAGAGAGCGACAATCACTTTGTTCTTGTGTTGGCCCGTTATATGTTTCTTTAGATATCTGCAGTTGTGTCAATTGTGTTTGTATCTTTATTCTACTGGTGCTGGTTATTTTGACTGACGAGGATAGGCAACTAGAAAATGGCTGGAAATGGATCTTCTAAATGTATTCATATCAGTATATAACAGTTAAGACGAACAAGGAATTCTTGAATTAGCAGAAACTCAGAGATCATCCGGACACACATGGGTTACAGCTAAATGAGCTGTGCTGCCGCAGTATCACAGCCGCAACTCGTTAAACCTTTACAGTCAAGACAGAAACAAGTATGCGAAAGCTGATGTCCTTAACTGCCATCCTTGCCAGCAGTGACAGGTAATTAAAATGATGTTTGAACTAGAGGAAAGGTATCAGGGTGTTGTGGGAGGTCGTGTGGAAGCCTGCTATGTATTTTACTGGGTCAATGCAAAACCTGGAAAAAGCTCCAACTAATGAAGTGTAATACCACGAGCACATGTTGGTTTTGATTCATAATGAAAACAACCATGATGTGAAACATCTCTCCCAGTTCTCTAGCCAATATATTGTATATTAATAATATATTAAATAAGAAACATTACAGATAACAGCTTTAAAGTCAATGCCTCAAAAACATTAACATATATGTTTGCAAAAGAGATTTTTGAGTTTGACAATCTTAAAAAAATCTGGGTAAAATAAGCAAACTATGGGATAATTAGGTATCATGCCTGTTGTATTTCTTTTTATCCTGTGCTGCAATATGTTAGCCTCTGGTTCCACACCAGTGGCATTTCCTCTCCGTGTAAAAAGACTGTAGTGATGAGCTGAGCTGAGCTTCAGCTCTTTGGTTCAGTGCTCTGTAGTTTTCTGTTCAGCAGCTGATATGAGTAACGGTTCCCTATTCCCCTCCTCTCCCCTCTGTTTTGCTCTCTTTTCCTCTTGATGCTCTGGTTTGGTGGAAGGAGGAAAACACTGCAGCTCCACAGTGGCTCTCCTCTCTACTTTTCTTGACTCTGCTTTCCTCTTTTTCATTCCCCCTCTCTCCTCACTTTCTGTCCCTCACCGTTTCTTCTAACCTCTCCTTTCATCTTCGTCTCCCCATCTGCCCTCTTCTTATTTGTCCTTTCCCTTACCCCTACCCACTTCACCTCCCTTGCTCTCATCCCCTCCCATTCTTGCTGTTGACTCCTTTCTTCTCTATCTCCTCCTCTCCGCCTCAGGATCAGGGTGTAACTCTCCACTGTCGTCTATATATCCGTCTGGCCTACTTCAGTATTTTTGGACACTACATAGTGCTCACTGCCAGCACCGCCACTGTGGGAGAGACATTTATTATTAAACCCTCACTCAGTCGCTCTCCCTGGTGTTCCCTTGTTCTCCCTTTTGTTTCTGGCTGCATCTCTTGTCCATTGGTGAGCATGTGTCTGTGGGTGTCTGTGTGTGTTGTCCGTGTCGTTCTCCTGTGCATCTGTCGCTCTGTTTGTGTCCTTCCTCTGTCAGTCACTGCACATAGGCACATGTCAAATTCCTGCAGCTCCCACGACTTGCAATGATATGACATTTTAGAGATGCGAGATGTTATTTTCTTTTTTCTTTTCTTTTTTTTTTTTTCTAAACTCGACTTCTTTCACATGTCATGTCTCTTTCTCCTCAGAAGCACGAGCTGTTGCTCAGAGCCTCAGTCAACTGTCTAAGCTCCCTGCTGGGCTTCCTTCAGAGGAGGAGTCCCGCTACAGGTACCAGACAGATTGACAGTTTGTGAATGAGTGTGAATGTGTGCATGAGAGAGAGAAAAACAACATTTACAAAATGTTTGGATGTGAGAGGTTTGTACGTATATATGTTTGAGAGAGAGTAAAAAAGAATATCTGTGTGCTTGAGAGCCCATGTGACTTTGTAGCTATGTGTGAGAGTATATACTGTATGTGTGTGTGTATTTGTGTGAGAGTTAGTGTGCACGTGCGTCTCATGATTCTCTCTCATATTGTCTCTGGCTTCAACACTGTAGTATGCATGTTCTTTTTACATTCAGGCTGTATGTACTGATATTGTGGCTTTTGGCACATTTGTAGACATTAACCAATTCCAGTAAGCGCACCTGCAGGAATAGAGGGAGATTAAACTGTATTGATTAGAATTAGGCATCCTGACTTGTCATTTCACTCCCTCTGGGATTGCGGTGTGTGTTTTTGTGTGTGTGTGTGTGTGTGTGTGTGTGTGTGTGTGTGTGTGTGTTAGCCAAGTATGTGGTTTGTCAGCCATGGAGTCGATTCCTCCTCCACTGCCTGCTCAACTCAGGAGAGAGCTGCCTCCTGCACCCTGCCATTCTCAGACTCATCACACTTGTGAGATGTAACACACACACACACACACACACATATACCAACCACACAGCACTCAAATCAAGTATAATTTATGGGGCCTGATTTTGAGTAGTTATAAATATTTGATATAAAAAGTATCAAAAGTTAATGTAGGTGATAAAAAACATTTTTTTCCACACTACAAGTTGTAAAAGTACTCGGATCAAATGGGAAATGAGTGGATCTGTGGATTACTGTGCATTTGGATGTGTACATCTATCTGTGTGTCTGCGTTTGTGTCCTCTGCAGCTCATGCAGCACAACAGTACGGCTGTGCTGTGGGAGCCTGACCTACTCCAGGTAGTGGAGGCGGTGGAGAGGAGGGGGGTGAAGGAGCTCAGCCAGGAAGCAGCACAGGCCCTCAGGCTGCTCCTCACACAGGTACACCTGTCCACGGTGCGCGCGCGCACACACACACACACACACACACACAGTTAAATTAATGTAGGACACTCTTTGAGAACATTTGTGTGGATTCACACAATAGGCCTTCAGTATGCTGTTACCCATGAATATCTACATTCCTTGAATGAATGAATTAGAAGCGGTATCAAGTTCATGCAGAGTTCAGTATCAATCGAGTTCATGCAGTGTTTACATTACTTTGACGTTTTTATTTATTTGCTGTGAAGAACAGCAAGGGCAGCAAAATACAGAGACAGCAGGGGAAATGTGGACAGGTTTGTTTATGCAAATAAAATACCGGCATTTTGCACAACGGCCAATTTTTAGTAATAGCTTCAGTGTGGGACTACATCATACTTCACATAGTGGTGACAGGTAAAAAGATTGACTGAGGGCTCTAGTTTAACGTTCCAACGTATAAGATTAAAGGTCACCAGTTAGGTTTGCTCCACGCCTCTTTTCTGGGACCTGTGGTCTGTTGTCTGGAGGTAATGCCGCTGCCTCTGCAAATACACGCTGACTAACTTTCCTGTTTGGCACCTGCCTGAGACAGATCTCACATGAGCAGCTTTGCCATTTGCCTGACTGCAACCCGCTTCCACTCTTGTAATTGTATCATTGATGGTCAGGAACCTGGATGTACACAAAATAAAGACTTACTGCTATCCATTAAAACCTTGGCATTAACTCAGTAACCCCAGCAAAGAGAAACTCGAGAATCCTCAATAACACCCCTATTGAAACAGGCAAGCAGTGTAATTTTATCTCAACCAATCACTGCACCCTGTTTTGGGTCCATAGACTTCAGCTGCATCCATCAATTACATGTTTGGCAGAGGGGATACTGTTGTGCTCTTACACCACATGAAGGTGGAGAAACTTTTACCTTGGACATACACTCTGCTCCACAAAGCTCTGTAATGTTGTAGGCCAACTAAAAGAACTTACCTCAATTATTTCAACTAACTACTGATCCTAGGGCAAATTTACAAAGGCTTAATAAAGTCGATCCTGCTATAGTAATGACAAAATTGAAGCCTCAGGTATGTTTGACTATGGGATCCGTGATCAGTGACTGATGGTTAGATAGACTGATAGCATTAGAACTACAAAATTGAATAAAGCTCCTATACAGCTCCTAGTAGCTAACAAATAATTCGGGATCTGTATCATAGTAATATTCATCATAATTCTGATGTTTCTGATGTTGATATGGCCTAAGTGCATGTCTCAAGGTCCATTCTTTCTGTTTTAAACAAGTGCACACCAAATAGTTCAAAATAAATGGGACCCAAGCTGGTGGGTAGCATTAGGCGTTGATTTTGTCACGTAAAGTAGTAAATGCAGAACTGCAGTCAGAGCTGCCAAGTAGTTGGTAGTAGCGACACTTGAAAATAGAGCCCTCACGGTTCGCACTCTCTCACTGGCGTATTGAGATATAAGTGTTGTGCAGTTAAGTTCATTTCAAACGTTCAAAAGTACCAAAGGCAGTACAGTTTACTGTGGAGCTTCACCAGCATATAATAATATATACTGTAACAGTGGAATATTGTTGTATTGAATTCAGAAATGTAGAACCACTCTGCAAAAAGTGCAAACAAAAGATTTTAAAAATGTAAATAAATAATTTTGTTTCACAAATCATGAGGTCAATTGTGCAGAATAACTGATCAAAACAACTGTGCTTAACTGTGATTTTGGCTCTGCTCAGTTGTGATCACATCACCTACAGTATGTGGCACAAGCTCCTTATATAGTTGTCGCCAAATCACGCAAATTATCTTCAGAAGAAATGTGGTATCGTATAAATTGGTTTCAAACTAATTCTCTGTGAAAAATTAGTTTCAACACAATCTGAAGATGATGAACTATGTCCTTGTCATTACTCTAGTTGGCTTTGCAGCAAATGCATAAAGCCCATCTGGGTTTGCTTTATGACATTATAAAACCTAGAAGTACAAGCAGCCACATCAGATTGCTTAGCTTGAATTTGGCGTCATATGAAGGAACAGAAACGCTTTTAGTATTCTGAAAGTAGCTCAGATTCAGAGGAGTGACAGAATGATGGCACACATTGTGGCTCCCACTGTAGTGTGTGCCAGGGAATCATGAACTGTGTGAATGTGTGCACATGTGTCTGTCTGTTTACTTGTGTGAGTGTGTGCGCACCGCGTATGTATCTGTGTGTTTGTGGAGGCATCGAGGCAGTTTAGGGGGAGGCAGGGTTCAACGAGACAGACACATTTCTCTTAACAGACTTAAGACAGTACAGGACTTCACACTTCACAGGTTTTGTTGATGTGCCTTTGTACTGAAGTGAAATCTCAGTTTGTGAGGAAGTTCTCTGCACATTTGTCAATATCATATCACTGTCTTGCTTCCTCCCCGTGAGTCAAGACATAACTGTCAACTGACTCTGTGTGCATGTGAAAGTATGTATGTACATACTGTGAGCACACATGCATCATTTGCAATTGCAGCTTTCACCCATGGCTATTTCTAGTCTTACCCTTCCTCTTTCTAAATTTGCTTGTGCTTGTCTTACTGTCTCTAACAGTACGTGCATATGCATACGATCCAGTGGACAGTGGTAAGAGGGTGAAGCTGCTGCGCCGTGCGCCGCATGCTTAGCTAGAGTAGCTTGTCACATCAGAGCTGGCCTTAGGGGATGTTCCTTCACATAATTTCAAATGCTTGCAGACTTCTAATAACTTCTCCCAAACTAGAGGGACTCTATCACTCACACACTGTATACAGGCAGTTATAGCGGTTGTTTTTTTTTTTAATCTTATCTGTTGGTGCAGCCCTGTTGGTGTCAAATCAATATGGGTGAGCAGGGACACTGTGGGAGTCCAGCTGAGTACTTTGACTGATCTTCACAGCCCTAAAGTATTGAAGTAGACATTATCCATTCCGTCTGAACCCGCTGTCTTCACCATCAATTCTAATCGCTGCCTTTTGCAGTCTAACTTAAAATCCACACAAGTCCAAACAAAAAGTTAGCATAAGTCTTTTATCCCTGCAGGCTTCAACTTACTCAGTTACTGCAGTGGTGCAGAGAATGATAATTATGGTGATCATAAGGAAGATGATGGTAATTTGGTGACAATATAAAAGATGTTGGTGCTTTTAGAACAATAATTGTACTGCTGTCACTAATGACAATATTGTGTTAATGTGGCTGTAATTCTTGTAATGTTGTTTTAAAGGGTTACACAGTAATTCTTTTGCCTTTTTATCTGATGTCCTTAATGTAATGTGTTTATTATCACTGTTTTCATGTAAAGAAGCTTGAATTCACCAGTGTTTGTATGTAGTAATGTTCTACACCAACTTTAACCTGCGACTGTCACTCACAGTTTCACAGTGATATGATTAAGTATTCACTCACATACTCTGAAGTGACCTTAAGTAAGACTCTCAACCTCTGGCTTTTACAAGGGAGCTTATCAGTGGCAGCTCTGTGTTTGTACTTGGACTCTCAATCCTTCCCTGTTGGGACTCTTTGTACCTGCAGGGAATGCACTGCAACCTTGTAACTTTTGAAAAGTTTTCTCTTGATTGTGATTTTTTTTTTTTAAATACAAGATTTTCATTTTCTTATTGTTGTTTAAGACAAGTGCTTACTCTTCCTTATTGCCTAAAGTATATAGTTACATCTACAGTGTAGCTATATGCTTTCTTGCAGGCTTTGGGCACATTTTTATCTACTGTATGTGCCTGTGACAGCTGAAATAAATAGTCTCATTTTTGAGGTAGAAGAGGTTCCTGTCTTGCTTACTTATTTAGCACTCTGCAAATCCCAAGTGTGTGTGTGTGTCTCTCTCTGTTCCCACTTGTATGCTCTAACTATAAACAAAAATTTGGCTTTTGTCAGCTTGTCTAAGCATTTTGTTTTTTAAGTGGATCTCTGGTTCTGTTAAGGTTAAAATTTAGTTTTCGCTAGTTTTCTGACAATTTTAACAACCACTTAGGAAAAAAAGGTCTCTTTCTCTGATTTGGACATTTTGTTCTTCTTTTTTCCGCTATGTTGTTTTCTTCTAACCCTCTTCTTCACTGCCTGTTAACCTTTAGTCCCAGTATTGGTATTATGTCCTGTGCCCATTCTCTCCTCATTACTTCATATGCTTCTTCTTTCTCCTGCTCTGTCTCTCAGCAAAATACAAAAGCAAAAACTCTCCCTCTTCTTTTGTCCATTCAGGTCCAGAGCAGTGTCCTGCAGCCGCCACCCACAGAGGAGCACAAGCAGAGAGTGAGGAGTGTGATGGAGCTCCTCGGACCACAGCCGCCCACCGAGAGCTGCAGCCCCAGTCTACCCAGCAACATCCTGTATCCCCCACATGAAGTGAAACCCACTCATTCACACCTCAGACCTGTACAAAACACACACAGCCTGACAACCTGCACCTTGTACATAGTTGAACTACAGCAGCTCACAGCCTCCAAAAAGTGTTGTAAAAGCTGCAACACATACACACGTGCACACACTCTCAGCACTCCATGAAAGATACCCATACTTGACTTCAAACATCAGCAGGGCTTCTCCATTGATTTTCTCTGGCAATTTATTGAATGTCCGTTGTGCTTTTCACTTAATCTCTTTGAAAGAGTGTTGTACAACACGGAGTCATTACTGTATTTCAGTCAGTCTGTACTTCAAGGCTCAGTACATCTGTCACACACACACACACACTCTTCCTTTCACCCACCCACACACTCTCATATACTTAGTTTCTGTCTGTTCAGTTTGATACTAGCTTTGTTGGCCAGTGTTACATGAAAACAATATTGTCATAACATATTGGTAGTAAATAAATACACTGAGGACAAGTGGAACACTGTCAACTGTGATTGAAGCAGTAGTTCAATGCCAAATTCAAAATTCAAAAAATATTTTTGAGATTATGTTCATCAAACACAAGGTATTAGGTAAATATCTGTAAATTTTCAGCACGCAGCAATTACTTGCTTCTCAAATTATCTCACCAGTGGAAATTTGGGAGGATGGAAATTTTCTGTTTCTATTTAAATTTTTTGTGTGTTCCCATTTTAATAATCCGGTTGTTTTCTTTTACATATAAATTCTCTCTCTGTCATAAACAGACACCTATGGTACTTTTATCACCTTGCTTCATTGTTCCTTAACTCTTGTCTTCAGGTGTGTAGGAGATGTGTCCATCTGTCTGTCTGACTTCACAGTGACAGCAGACTGATGTTCCAGCAAACTGATTCATACATTTTAGAAATTATTACGCCATCAGTTCGCCAGTTCGTTACATCGTTCATTATTTTCACTTTTCCTTGATTCCTTTATACTTAGTGTGTTTTTCTGTTCTGCTGTTAAAGCAGCACATACTTTTACAGTTAAAGAATTTATTACATGTATTTGTTCATTGACAGTAGTTTATATTTACAGGCAGTGCTAAAGAAAAGTTGAATAATATTTGTTATTATAAGGGGATCCAACACTGAAAAAACTCTGATCAAAATCTGCCAACATGGCACGCATGATACTTTTTATTTGATATACCATTAAATACACTATACCAGATAGTCTGTACTATTGTACTATACTGTACTACACATCCTAGACCACTTCAGGGACACAATCAGTCACAGAACAGCATTTGAACATTTTTGTGTTTATATAAAATATGACTTTTATATGAATTTTACAGCTGTGGAGTGATAGAAGTGTTGATAGAGGTACAGATCACGTTGAAAGAAGACCCAAATAAGCAATTGGCCACGTCATAGCAGTAACTAGCTTTAGTCCACATAAACTTCAGCTTTTTTTTTCTTTCCTATGCCCGGGGACAAGGTTATGTCCCAGTGAGGGTTACATGACCTTGCACTGGAATGACTGATTACCCGTACACCTTCACAAAGCTGTTTGTAAGAGTGTGGCACCCTACAGGCAACTGGCATGTTTGACAGTCACACATAGTGTACACATTTCATGGGAGCTGAAAGTCAAACTGGCTGTGCACCTCAGAGCAGTGTTGGGTGACTGATGATGTGTGGTGTGGTTCTCAGGCACCCCAGGAAGAAAATAAAGAATGTTCCTCTTACTTCAGTAAAACTCCTTTTTTATTTCTAAGGTTGTGATTTGTTCAGGGAGAGCAAGTGGACTTCTTATGGACATTTAATTCAAAGACAAAGTAAATAATTTATTTTTGAAAATAGGCACACCTAAATATTCATGTGGTCAACACAGTAAGCTTTAAAAATGATCATCAGCCACAGCAACTGTCATCTACCGTACTTGAGTCCTGCTTAGTTTAAATTCCCCCCTTTATATCACCCAGCATGTAGCCGACATGTTTTAATCCTCTTTCTATTTATATCATTTTATAGAAAGTGATTTTAACAAAATGTGGCAGGCAAGATGTCAGCATTAAAGCATCAGCATATCAGAGGAAGCGGATTGAGGGAAACGGAACGCGCTCCTTTGTTTTTTTGTTTTTTTTTTCATGTGGTGTCCCTCTCTAAATCCTCCGTGCGGAAACCACATCCTCCGCCGTGTTTTACACCCGCCCGCTGTCATTCGTCCAAGGCGAGCCAGCCGGTGTGATCGTGGCACTGGCGGAGTGGAGGAGCGAGAGCCGCATGTAAATGAACACCTCCACCTTCGTGTTGCTGTCACCTGAGGATCCACCGGGGGGCAAATTGGCTGTCCCGTCCCCCTCCTCGGCGAGCTGACCTTTAAGGTTTCGTGCGCAGATAAAAAGGTTAAACTGCACTACTTTGGAGCAAACGCTGGCTGCTAATCGCTGCCTTGTGGCGCCGCCGTTTCTCGCTACAACACGGTGAGTGATCCGGGAGTTTGTGGCCGTAATGTCCAGCGCTTTATCGGTCGGATCTGCTGTGCTGGCCGCTGGCTGATGGACACGGCGAGGCTTACAGCTGCGATGACCGGCGGAATCGATTTGTCGAGGAGCGACTTCAAATGCTTAGTTAATTCCCTTGAGCGCACCCCTTAATGAAGCCTTATATAAATATTTTAATGTATTATTGTGGAGTTGATGTATATAATCATTAGATGTGATCTTACACCCCTGCCTCTTTACATTCGCGTAATTACTGGCTTAAAATTAAGTAAATAAACTCATAATTTCCTGTAGACAGTCGCGCGGGTCAGGTAGGGGACACGCAATCAATTAAGCAATCTGTAATTGATGGTCCACATGACAGCCTTTATTCAGACTCAGCCATCATCATCACCATTACGCATGTCCGTGGCTGTGCCTCTGCATGAATAATGACAGGGGAGAGTCTCGCAGATGCAAGCAGAGAGAGAGAGAGAGAGAGAGATGATGTGTCAGTCCTTGAACCTCAAACCTCCCACAGCAGGCTTGCAGCCTGAGGGGAATCTGGATACACTCCTGCTGCACATCCAGCTGTCTGATAGGCATCTCGCTCGCTCCATCCTCTGATGAGCTGCTTACACCTCAAGGGTCAGTTTTGCTTCCTAAAATTAATGTCACAGTTGGCTGGTTATCAATTTGGACTGTTTCCCATTCTTGATTGAAGATTATTTTTAGAATTTTTCTTTTTCTTGTCCCTCTGGGATTAGAGATGTAGCAGAAATGCAAAGCATTGCATCGCAGGATATCAGATGCATGTTTTCACACTACAGGGAATTCAAACAGCAGAGTGGAGCCATCTTCACGGGTCTGTAGTATGATTAGATATGGCAGCCTACTTATTTGACAAAGCTGGAACCTGGATCCCCCACATAGGAAATAAAACTTAAGCCTCTCTGCCACAGGAGATTGTTGTTGGCAGAGAAGAAAATTTCCTCCGGCCAAGAGATTTACGTGGGCTTACATGGCCTCAGCAAGAACTACTCTGCCTTCAGACCTCCCCGCGGCAAAGACACCTCGCCTAACTTGTGTGCCACAGTGACAGACCAAATCTGAACCAGTGAGTCAGCTGGAAGGAAATCCACCCAGTTCAGGACTGAAAGTGCACAAGGCTTCTTGCTGGGCAGCTGAGTATTAATGATCCCACAGTACGTGCTCAGGGCTGATGTGTGTACTCTGTATATACCTCTAGCAAAAAAAAAGAGGTGGGGAATGTAGAGATGACCTCCTTGCTGCTGTTCTGGCCACAGGCTATCACTAAGGTGTTAGTGGTCTATCTGTCAAAGGTCTCATTTCTCCCCAAACGGCCCTGCATACAGTTAAGGTGCACTGAAGATAATATTTCTGTCAGCAGGTAATCTGGAGCTTCAACTAACGATTATTATAGAGAAAGAAGAAAAGCAGCAAATCCTCACATTTGAGGTGCTGAAACCAGAGATTATTTGGCCTTTTTGCCTGGAAAAATAACAGAAATTATTATTTGGTAATCAAAATGGTTGCAGATTAATTTCCTGCCAATCGACCAATCGAATCGATGAAGCGTTGCAGTTCGAAGATAATTGTTTCTGCAGCGTGTAGCGGTGTGTGTAGTGTGCTTCAGTCACTCTCATTTGGTCAAGCCATAGCCAAGTGTAATATGATCTCACTGGCAGGGTAAGATTTTCTAAAATAATCGCTGTGTTTAATCAGGGTTGCCTGCCTTGCTTAGGGTTTAATGGATGCATTTAGACCCTCATTTCTGTGCTGCCCATGCCACATTAGAGATGATTGATCCACCGTTAATGTCCTTCTTATTCTACTTCTTAAAGTCTCAGCACTTTGCCCTATTGCATGGGAACGTTAGCAGGCTGCTGGATATACAGTATGTGTTGACTGCATTAAATTGTGCCAGTGGCGATAACTTTTTTTTTTTTTTTTTTTTTTGCTCATAAATATCTGTCAGAGCTATATGGCTGCCTGCTTGGAAGTACACAGGAACATCAAATAACCCACCGAGCTGCTGCCACGGGAGAGACAAGGCCCGCTTTCCCTGGCTGTTATCAAGAAATATCGAGGCTTTCGACCAGCACTTAAGGATATTTAGTGCAGCATTTCTCAGAAAGCTGGGAAGCAACCCAAAAGATGTTCTCAGAACGCACAAATTGGTCTTAATCGAACATTGTCTTCACTCGGCTGTCTCGAGGAACACTTGTTTCTGCTGACAGTCAGAAAGAAAGTTGCGTTACAGTTATATTTTTCAATACTTTCAGGACCACAGACCTGCACTTAAAATTAGCTGCAACCAAAGGGAGTCTGTCTGCTTTCTTTTTCAGTACAGACTTCTATGTAAGATCACAGTCTTTGTCACGCTGCTGTCCTCTTAAGGCAGATAGTGTATGTGTAGGAGCATATGCTTCCTCTCTCATTTGAGTGAGTTTCTTAAGGGGGCACATTCACTCTAAATTAACATTCACACCTCGAGACCTTTGCTCACTTCCTAGTCCTTCAGATTCAAGACTCAGCAGCCGGGCTTGTACAGATTAATTTTGTCAGTTCAAAATCAAGTCCCTCGCGCTCATTATCCTCTCGATCGGCCTCCTCTATCTTGCACTTGCACTCCTATCTTTGCGTCTTTCAGTTTTACCGTCGTGTCTTAGCAAAGGTAGATGAAATATTCACCAGAAAAGCTGTTGTTTCCCGCAGGGTCTCCCACCCATCCCGCCCTCCACCACCCCTTCTCGACGCCTCAACACCCCTCTTCTCATCTCTTGCCTCCCTGTCCTCCTCCTCCTGCTCCTCACAATCTTACCCTCCCTGCACACGTCACCCCCCCCCCCCCCCCCCCCCCCCCCCCCCCCCTCCAGCTAAGCCCCGTACCTTTACCCTCCTGCATCCTTCTGATAGTATCATCGATGGAGCCCTTGCTAAATTATGCATGAATTATGTAAATGATGTCGTAGCTTTTCATCAACATTGTCCCCTCCCTCCCTCCCTCCCTCCAGTTACTTCTGTTTTCTGCTAATGTTTTCCTTAAAGTTTGGCTTTCATCAAATTTTCATTTGATCAGGCCCTATTTTTAGCCGTTTTATTTATCTTCTCGCTTTCATCCCTCCCTTTCAAATGTATAAAAAGCCTCTGAGGGAAAGGAAGTTGCAGCTGAATCAAAATGTTGAGGAAGACCACTGCTTTGGATGGAGAGAGACCAGTGGGGACGGGGGAGAGGCGAAGCAGGAGCAGAGAGAGAGAGAGAGAGAGTCTGGTACAGAGAATGTAAAAGTTCCTCTGGGGATTATGCAAGTGCCAGACATCAGATGTGTCTTTTAAAAGGAACATAAGGAGCCCCTCTTCAAATGCTGGTTACCCTCTGGTGTTCCATATTGACCACTTATCCACAGCATGTCTCTCTATTTTACATATTCCAGAAGTATCACAGGAGAGAGCGAGAGACTTTCTAGCTTTGGAAGAAGAAAAATGGCTTCATGAGTAGTTTCATTAATTGCTCAGTTTTCAGATGACAGTGAAATCCCTTTTATCAAGAGAAAATGTGTTCAGCGTGACAGTCACAGTCAGAGGATTCTGTTTAGAGCTGGAGATGCACTTTCTATGTCCTTAAACAAATTGAAATTAGGCAACTACCAATATTTTGATGTTAAACAATGTGATCTATATTTCCTGTTTTGTCATCTATGTTCAGAAGAGTGCATCTCTGCCGCCCCCTGTTGACCATGCGGAGTGTGTGTGCGGTGGTCCTGGCACTCGCCGCTGCCGCCCTCAGCTCGGCAGACTCCGACATGCACAGACCAAGACACGACTCGAACCTGGAGATCTGTATCCTTCCTGCTGCCAAACGCGCAGACATGGATTCAAACTTGTCTGCCCCGTCACAGAGTGTGAACTCGCATGGGTGCATGAGCGAGTATTTGTGTGTGGAGAGTGTGTGTGTTCTTCCTGACCTCCTCTTGTCAGATAAGCGGCTGTTTGAGACCAAGAGGAAAGATCAGCTGAACGCGCTGAAGAATCTGGTTGAGCTGAACGACATCAACCAGCAGTACAAAATCATAGACATCATGCTCAAAGGACTCTTCAAGGTAGGGAGTGTGTGTGTGTGTGTGTGTGTGTGTGTGTGTTTGCTCTCACATGCTCACATAGTCTGTGGCCAGCAGCAAATTCAAGCACAGACAAGGCCACAAGTATTAAAAAAAAAAAAAACAACACTAACAGCAACAGTTATTTCTAAGAGCTCAACCTGATTGTACTCTCAGCATATTGAAGGACAAGAAGGTTTTGCAGCCAAATCAAAGGCTTCAAATCCAATGATTACATTCATCAGCATGTTTCCTCGCATACATTTGAATGTTAATTCAGACTCAGCTGCTTGGAGTGCCATTCACTCGCACTGGGCTGGGGGCTTTGCTTTACAGTATGCCTCGGTTTCCCCAGAGGACAGTTATCTATGCATCTGCGTGCCTCTCAAAGATGCCTAGCATAGTCCATCTTCAGTGGCTGAAATACATTGTCAGCATTTCTATACCTCTCTGTGTGTGAGACAGAGTGCTTAACAGTATTCCTGCTCATATCTCTTATATGTGCTATCCTAAATACACCACTGACTGTTTCATTTCAGTCGACGTTTGTGTATTTTTTCTTTTCTTTTTTTTAAACCACAATATGAAAGTATCTGCAGGTCTTAAAGTCTTAAAAAGCCTTGTTTTAGGTTTCCTCAAAAAATGCCTTAGAAGGTATTTGAAAGTCTTACATTTCAATCACAAAGGTCTAAAATATTCTAGTCTGCCCTATGCAGTAATCTTAGTTATAAAATGTTTTTTTAATGTGGTTTTAGCAAAACCTGTCTGGAAAATCCCCAGTTCTATTGTTCCAGACCTCTGACCTTAACTGAATTATTTTTTAATTGGTTAATCTATCCATCCATTCATCCATTCCTTTTCTGCTGCCTATCCACGTAATAATGATAATAACAAAATGTTAAATACATTTAAATAAATTGACATTTATTTCACATTGCATTTAGTAAAAAAATTCCCTAAATTATTATCCCTAATGGTTTTTAATATCTTTCATACTTTGACTGTGAAACAGGTCTTAAATTGCTTTCTATGTGGTATTAAAATGTCAAACTGAACTTGGTGAAGCCTGCAGAAACCCTGTGTGAAGAACTGCTCTGGATTCTGGCTATTGAGCTATTTTTCTCATTCAAGGTGTTGGAGGACTCGAGACAAATCCTGGTTGCAGCCAACATGCACCCTGACGACCCGTTCCCCATGGATGATAAGATCAAAGAAGGTCTGATTCACTTTTACACCTCTGCTGTTTCATCATTACATTTTTTCCAACGTCTCTTCCTCCTGTTCTCCTTATTTCAGCCGCTTTATCTAGCAGCATCTCTAATCTGTCTTTCACACTTTCTCACTTCTGTTTCCACCACCTCTGACTGGTTTGTCTTGCGCTGTGTTACCTGTCTATAAAAGCTATACTGTCAGTCTTTTTTTCCTCTCATCCTTATCCGCTTTTGGTGCCAGCGGGTGCCAATAATATCAGCTCTCTTTTTTTAACGTCTGTCTGAATGTCATGAACATCAGCTTTCCCTTTTCTTAAGGCTTATTCAACCCCATCACCACCTATTTGAGTGTTCCCAAACAACATCAACCGTTGCTTGAGCTGCGCTCGTCCCTTTTTTCTTATTTATCAGCATGTTCTGTGTGTTTCATCAGCACTAATTTATCATCAAAATCATCAAAATTGTCCTCCTGTGCCCCATTTCTTCTAATTAACCTGCCTAATTGTTTCCTCACTCTATACGTCTCTGCAGCTTACTCCCATGTGGTGGAGAATACAGCATTCTTTGGTGACGTGGCGTTGCGTTTTCCCCGTATTGTGCACCACTACTACGACCGGAACGCTGACTGGGGAGGTCTACTGCGCTGGGGGCTGAATTTCTGTAACCAGACAGGGGTTTTCACTGGAGGAGCCCACCAACACGTCCTCACACTTGTAAGACACGAAAATCACCTAACCTGTCCTCATTTTAACTAATGTTACCCGTCGACAGACAGTCATGTCACAATCCACTGATATCTTCTCCAGTAAATATGTTTTTTTATAAAGGATTCAAGGTTTAAAAGCTAACTGTAAAAGCTTTTGACTGGCTGTATTTAGAGATTGTGAGCTTAACAGAAAAAGTGTTGTTGCCTAGAGAAAGTTGCTGAAAATGTGGCGCTAATGTGGTTTCAGGCTAAAAGTAAAAATTAGTCATTCTTTCAACTAGTGCCTGCATGTAAGGTTAACATTTTAATATTAATGACTCTTATCAGTTAAGCGCTTTTATACATTTCGGAAGACAGAAATGTAAATAAATTGGGTTGTACTGAACCATGAGCAAAATATTAGATATGATGATGCATCACGTCTTTGCTGAAAGAAATGAACTGAGCAGAATCATTGGATTTATTAGTTATAGTCCTATTGTGGAGTCTAGATGCAGAATTCAATATAAGTGCATGTTGAAACAAAAACCTTTTTCCTGCAGGAGAGTATAGTGGAAAGACTGCAATAAAAAGCACAGTGGTTTAAATGTGACTGATGTGATGAAAACATAGAAAAGACAGAACCAACATAGTCCAGGTGGTACAGTAGATATGGAGATTTTAGTGTAATCTGCCGTCATGTTAGTGTGCAAAACATTCTCATTGTCAGTCTGCGGCATTAATGCAAAATGAGTCGTTTGTCATCAGATTTGTCCGTGATGTATTGTGGCCTTTGAAACTTTAAAGAGCGAGGCAAATCAAATGGGTATTCCCTATTTGTGGAGGTTAATGAACTAAACTCTTGCAGGATTAATCTGTGACCTTAGCAATGTGCCAAGAGGATTATATAGTGGATTAATTCTGAGACTTGCAAGCAGCAGCAGTTAGCACCCCGGAAGTGTGCGTTCAGCCCTCACTTGTGCCTCAGTAGTTTTTGATCCTGTCCTCTCAATTTCACACGATGCTAAAACGAGAAAAGAAGCTCAAAAATCTAGATTTTGTCTGTAACTTCCTGCCAATTGTATCATACTGCTTTTTAGCTGTAGAATAAGTGATGTGACAGTGTCTCCTCCTCTCCTCTTCTGTCATCTATCTATCCCTCTCATCTCTCAGATGTCACAGGAGCTGGGAATAACAGAGAAATCCCCAGACTTTATGAACCCTTACCGCACAGAGAGAGACGATGTGAGTAAGACTGCACACGTTGTTCCCCACTCTGCATGATCATTCTGTGTCATCATGCACATGTGGTAGTGACCACTCTTAATGACTTCTCTATCACCCATTAATATTCTATCCACTAGTACTTACCCAATAATAACCTTCTAACACCCTAGAGATAACCAGAAATAACAACATAGTGTGAGAGGGACATACACACGCACGCACAGACCCTTGCTTTATCAAAATCATGAAAAGTCCATCATCTCTCACATAGCTGTGCTAAAAATCAGTCTCTCTCGCCCTTTTACATCTGCTTCAGGTGCTTCACACCGCTGAGGCTTTCCAGAAGATCCTGAGGGAGGAAGAGAAGAGGAGGAGGAAGGAAGAGAAGAGGAAAGAAATCAGGAAAGGCCCTCGCATCTCCCGCTCTCGCAACGAGCTATAGCGCCGCACCTCAGTGCTGGCGGAGAGCAGAGCAGAGCAGAGCAGAGCAGAGGAGAGGAGAAGAAAAAGAGAGGAGCATACGCACAGTCCACAAGGGATGGCTTGACTTGTAGACGCTGATGACAGTGAAGGAAGTAAAAGCTGTCCTCACTTGTACAAAAGCAAGGTGCTCGAGAGAGGAACCTTCAATGTGACACAAAAAAAGTGAAGTGGAGGTTAGTCAGTTTCTGACAAAGGCCTGAATTGCTGTACTTCTGCAGTGATTTATAATTGGAAAATCTAACGTTGTATAAAGGGTAAAAAACACCTCGGGAATAGGTAAGAGAAACTCATTTTTGATAACTTAAAGATTACATAACTGTACTTTGGAATATAATTCATTTTAGTATAATAAATTTGCTTCAAAACTTTGCAAATACCACTGTATTGTGTCTGCTCTAGATTTAATGTGTCTAAAACCCATCTGCTTCAAATACATGTGGGTGCCAAATATAAATTTGACTTCACCTCATTAAATGCAGCCAGTTTCTGATTAGGTTAAGCTTGAAATGACGATGGAATACAGTTTTTATGTTTTTTTTGTGTGTGTTTTTCTTTTTTTTTTTTTCCTTGAACTGAGATGTTAGGAACGATTTCTAGACGGATTTACGTTCTTATGCCTGCTCAAAGTTGTAAGGTCACATCTTATGTTTTGTTTCCCTGTTTGGCAGTATTATTACCTTTGGTTCATTTTGTAAGTAATTCTTATTTCATCACCGTCACAGGGGATCATCCATAAATTTTCCTTTGGCAATCTTTTCTGATACTATTAGTCTGAGTTCTTTTTACACCAGTCCCCGTAGTTGTTAGTCAATACAAGTTGTTTTATCCTGTTGGAAAAATCTGTCATTCACAAATACAGTATGTGACCATTCATCCTGCAGCCCTGCCTCTGTTTCTTTGTTATGCATAAAAAATTGGTTGTATAGTTGTTGTTTTTTTTCTGGAAAGTAACATATTTTAATGGTTTAGATCTATGGAATTGAGATTGATGTAATTTTGAAATAGTATTACGACTGTTATAAAACTATATGTATATTCAGAGAAAGAATAACATTGCTGCAGAATGAACAAGCCATTTTGTTATCAAATTTATTGAAATAAAGTGACTCTGATATGTACAAAGAAAATCTGTCATAGTCCCTGTGTCCGTGTGTGTGTGTGTGTGTGTGTGTGTGTGTGTGTGTGCGTGTAGTTGAGCAGATCAGCCAACAGAGGGCAGGCCGACACCAAAGATAGTTCCTACAGCTGAACTCCAGTGTTTTTGTTTGGGTTGAACACTTTAGTTTGAGCTCAACTTTACATGTAGCTTCGGCTACATTCAGAAGATGCTTACAGCCACAGCTTGAATGCAGAGAAGAAACATCCTCTTTTAGTCAGACTGAGAGATGTCTAACAACGTGGACTCAGGTAAAATAACCTAATCTCTTCCTGTCTTGACAGTCACAGTTTCGTTTGAATTTAGCGACTTGCTAATGCTAAATTAGCTGTTGACAGTCAATATATGTTAAACTGTTATGCTAATGGTGGATATTAAATGGCATAGGGTTACAGCAGGGCATTTTGGATTCAAACTAGATGTTTCCATGTGATGTCTGATCTTTAGTGTCAGGGTTATTATTGGGTCGTATTATGCGATATAAATAGCAGCTAGCCTAACCACCTAGCAGTTAGCTGGTAGCTGTTTTCTCAATTCACTTGGCTGAAGCTAACCTATTCAGCTGTGATGTTCTGTTTCTGTGCAGAACCTTCCTGACAAACACTGACTTCACTAGACTTGTTAGAGACATAAAAAGTCTGATTGCTGCTTTCAATGTTGTAAAGTAACTAAGTACATTTATTCAAGTACTGTACTTATGTACAATTTTGAGGTACTTGTACTTTACTTAAGTATTTCCATTTGATGCTACTTTATACTTCCTCTCCACTACATTTCAGAGGGAAATATTGTTCTTTCTACTCCTCTACATTTATTTGACAGCTTTAGTTACTTTTCAGTTGAAGATTTGACACAATGGATAATATAACAAGCTTTTAACAAGCAGTGTGTAGTCGGGGTCACATCTCAGATGTCTGAGTTGTTAACAGCTCCACCAAATAGTGATTTTTCCCTCTAAACTTCTCACATGGTTTCATTTCAATAAATGTTCAAATGATCCAATATTTCACCAAAAATCAAAGATTAGAGAAAAAGTGAGACAACTGAAAACAGATTTGTGTATCAGAACTTTGTTTTTTCTTCTTTCCTCTCCCATTAATCATCTCACGACCCCTCAGATTTATCTGATGACCCTTTGGAGGGGCCCGACCCCTAGGTTGGGAATCACTGGACTAAACTAGCTAACTGTATATAAAGTAGCTGAAACTAGCTCCACCTCCAGCAGCTACAACAGTAACATGCTGCTTACACACTGATGCTTTAGTATTAATAATCTAATGATGTCATATATAATAATATATAAGTCAGAAGGACCAAAACACTACTTTTACTTACTTTAACTACATTTTGCTGCTAATATATGTACTTTTACTTAAGTAGGATTTTTCTTGCATGACTTACTTATAATGGGGTATTTTTACATAGTTACAAAGTTTACAAAAATTAAAATAGTCTCAACTTACAGACAATTTCTGTTGTGCAGTTTTTCCACCAGGGGATGAGGAAGAGAAAAAGGAGCCAGTCGATATGGAGGGTGAGAAGGAAGAAGACGACTCTGGAACCAGATGGAGTGAAGAACTCAGGCTGGTCCTCTTCGGGAAGACCGGATCTGGCAAGAGTGCATCTGGAAACACCATCTTGGGCCGGAGGCAGTTCCTGTCACAGATTAGTGCCAGCTCTGTCACCCAGGTTTGCCAGCAGGGGAGCGCTGAGCTCGCTGAGGAAGAGGACATGGTAGAGGATGGCCAGGCTGTCACACAGAGGAGGGTGAGGGGAGTCACGGTGGTTGACATGCCAGGTTTTGGGGACACTCACCTCAGTGTGGAGCAGATTCATGCGGAAGTAGCCAAATGTGTGTCTCTCTCTGCCCCGGGCCCACATGCTTTCCTCCTGGTGGTGCCAGTAGGACGTTATACAGACAGTGAGAACCAGGCTGTCTGCGAGTTGAGCAAGATATTCGGGGAGAATGCAGTCCGTCACCACACAGTGGTTCTTTTTACCAGGGGTGATGACCTAGAGGGCTTGGGGATAGAAGAGTACCTGAGGGAGACTGCCCCTGCTGGGCTTAAGGCTCTGATTGACAGGTGTGGGGGCAGATACCATGTGCTCAACAACAAAGACCCCAGTAACACAGTGCAGGTTAAAGAACTCTTGTTGAAGGTGGACAAGATGGTGAAGCAGACTAACACAGGGTTTTATACTAATACCATGTTTTTAGAGGCAGAGGCTGCCATCAGGGAGGAGCAGAAAAGAATGCTCTGGGAGCGAGGGCAGGCAGAGGGGGAGGAACAAGGAGGAAACAACGGCACAATGGAAGAACACACTAAACTTGCAAAACGAAGGAAGTGCGACTTGGAGTCTGACAAAACGGGAAGCAGTGAAATAGGATCACAAACGCTCAGGAGGAGGCAGTTGGAGAGAGGAAATGAAGAGGATTTTAGGGTGGAGAGATGGACAGAGGAGAGGGGTGCCTTTAGCTTCCTGAGGGAGGGAGTGGAAAGATGCAGGGACCAATTCAGAAGCAGGCGTAGGGGCTGCAGCAGGGCTGTCAGCAGGCGACAGTCTCTCCGTTCATCCTTGATTCGGATGAGGAGAGAGGCTGCGCTTTCTGCTAAGGTGCTGGAAAGAGTAAAGATCCTGGTGGCTGCCGGAGCCACAGGCTTGGCAGTGGGGGCAGTATTTGGGGCAGCTGCCCCTTTAGCAGCTGCAGCCGGGGCGTCTCTTGTGGGGAACTCGGTTGGTTTTGCTGCAGGTCAGGTAGCTGGAATATCTGTAGCGGGAGGCACAGGTGTTGGGAAAGCTGTGGGGGCCATAGTAGCAGCAGCCTCAGGGAAAACTGCAGTGGCTCTGGGGGTAGCAACAGGTGGAGTTGTGGGTGGTTCTGTGGGAGCCATTGCAGGTGCTGAGGCTGCCAGCCCTGGAGAGGGCGCTCTGGATGCTCTTGGGCAGGTTAGCGTCATAGGGGCTTCTGCTGTGGGGGTGGCAGCAGGTATTGGGGGCACCATGGGAGCTGGAGCTGCTTTAGCCACAGCTCTGGGGGGAACAGCTTCCAGCACAGTAGCCCTCACTGGAGCTGAAACTGCAGCAGTGGGGACAGCAGGTGTGGCCAGTGCTTCTGTAGCTCAGAGCAGTTTAGCTTCAGCTGCAGGGCAGCATGCATTGGCCACTGCAGGAAGTGTAGCTGCAGGTACTGGGACTTCTCAGTGCGCTGCAGCAGGGACAGCTTTAGTTCAGCAGGTAGCTGCTAATGTCCCAGCAGCAGTAGCTGGGTCTGCTGGTGGTGTGTGTGTGTTAACAGGTCCCAGTGTGGCTTCAGTGGCCAGCAGGGTTGTGTCAGACCCCTGGGGCACTGTGGCAACAACAACACGCATACTGAATGCAGTGGCTGAGATAGGCAAGGCTGCAGCAGGGATTGCCTTGGCTGGTGGTCTGGTAGTGAAAGTGGTAAAGGAAAAAGTCAGATGTGGCACAGCGACAACAGAAGCAAGTTACTCAGAGAAGAAGTCTTATGAGATCTACTGGAACAAATGAATACAGGCTAAGACTCCACTTGGTTTATCTAATGAATTATTTTCTTAGTTTCCTCCTGTCAGATATATTTTTATCACCATGAATATGTAAACCACCTCAAAGATGTACAGCTGGTAGAAGTCAGTATCATATATAACAATATATATATATTATTTGTATAAGATAAAACCCATTATAATAGATAAAACAAAAATTGTGGTTGCACTTGTTTGAGGCTGGTGAATGAGTTCAGTGACATTTACAATGCTGTGTGGGATGATAAAGGATATTAAGTACACATTGTTGTGATACTTTTGCTTAATTTCCTTTTTTTTAAACACATTTTTATCTAAATCAATTGTTATAAGGTCGTGATCTATCTTGAAGCTGGTTGTTTTGGAACCAGGTCTTAAGTCTTCGTACTGATACAGAACAATATAAAAAGAAAATAAAAAAGAGATTTTGTGGGTTGTCACATTTCAGCCAAGGACAATGACTTTTATAAAGGCTTACAATTGTTTTCTCTTTTGGTCTTTCTAAAGAATCACAGCACTAAAAACTACATAAGAAATTATCTTAAGCACTGTATTATTACAGTGTTTGCTGGGTGAGATGAACCTGTTCAATCAATGTAATTGAATAATTTTCACAGAAATGGGTGTTAAAAATGAACAAAAAGCATTTTAAATTGCAAAGTGTTTGCACTCACAGTTGTATTGCACATCCTGTAATATGTAAACCAGAGTTTTACAGTTATGTATTAACAGTTTTCAACTAGTGTAAATGTATCAACTGTTCATCAGTGTGTTTCACTTTGTTGCAGTGAAATGAACAATAAAAACATAAAGTATTCTTCCATGACTGCACATGTTGGCTTCATTTCTTGTCCTTTGTTGTTACGTTATCTTTTCAACTGTGGTACCATAACTTCATTTTATTAGAAAATTACCACAACACATTTTCTCAGTGTCAATTTTAGATGCTTTTGCAGGACTAGGACATTGTATAAGACCACTTTTAATTTGCTATACTTAAGATCTGATGGCTAGATGAAGTACACATTAAACATGAATATAATGTATTTGTTTTTGTTACCTATATTAAATGGTAGATATATTTTACAGCTAATATGTATTTATTTTTTCTAAGTAAAATTTTGAATGCATGAGTTCTTCACTGGACTACTAATAGTTGGTAATTAATCTTCTGTCGATTGACTTATCAACTAATCTTTCAGAAACAGAAAGTCAGGAAGGCACCAGATCCAGACAGTCTGTCACCCTCATGTCTAGAAGTCTGCACTGACCAGCTGACCCCCAGTTTCACTCGCCTTACTTCCCCTTCTGCTTCAAACGCTCCACTATCATCCTGGTCCCCAAGAAACCCTCCATCACTTGACTGAACAACTAAAGGCCCCTCGCACGGACGTCTGTGATCATGAAGTCCTTCAAAAAACTGCTGTTGACCCACCTGAAGGGCATCACAGGCCCCCTGCTGGACCCCCTGCAGTTTACCTACTGGGCAAATAGATCAGTGCACTACATCCTGCAGCACCTCGGCTCCCCAGGGGCATATATAAGGATCCTTTTTTTGGACTTCAGAGAAGCAGTGATGGAGGACATAATCTGTAGAACGCTCAATATCCAGATTCCTACAACAGATATCGCAGATGACCTCATTATCCACCATGAAGGCACAGTCAGAGTGCTCCAGAGCGGTGTGGGTGGTCAGGATGGAGTTGTAGGGATTCACCACAGCAGTGGACATCTGGGGAGCTGGGTAGATGGAGAAGTGCAGCTTGGACTTCTTGCTGTAGTCTACAGACAGATGCTTCATCAGCAGGGAGGTAAAACCAGAGCCGGTACCTCCTCCGAAGCTGTGGAAGACCAGGAGGCCCTGAAGGCCAGTGGACTGGTCAGCCTGAGGAGAGAAGAACAGACATTGACCAAATATAATAAACAAAGTAATGTAATTTAGATGACTAAAAACCTGTAGAGCTGTTGATTGATTGATTGATTAGATGCCAACTATTAAATTAATCAACTACTATTTTGATAATAAATTAATTGTTTGGAGTCATTTTTTAAGAAAAAGAAAATCAAAATTCCCTGATCTCAGCTTCTCAACTCTGAATATTATCTGGTTTCTTTAGTCCTCTATGACAGTAAAGTGAATATCTTTGGGTTGTCGACTGTTGGTCGGGACAAAACAAAACATTGCAGGACGTCACCTTGGGCTTTGGGAAACAGTGATTGACATGTTTCACCACTTTCTGACATTTTATAGACAAAACAACTATTCGATTAATCGAGAAAATAATCAATAGATTAATTGATACTGAAAATAATCGTTAGTTACAGCCCTAGAAACCTATAGTGGGAATTAGGGTGCAGACCAATTGATTTATCAGTAATAAAAAATTTGAATATTACTTGACCTGACACAAACTATGTACCAACTTGTGAGGAACTAGTTCTGTTAGCTGCATGTGCCTGCTATGGTGCTATGGTGCCGATGCTTCCCTTTTGTTTTGTTTGGTTGGTTAAATTGTTAAATAGTTTAAAAGTTACAAATCCCTAGAAGCCCCTGAACAGTTTTTCAGTGGCTGGGTGCGAAATATGAATTTCTAAAATGTTTGACTGTGATTTGACACTTACTGCTGATAAGCAGTGATATAACTGAACAATACCCACTCCACAGCTTAATGAAGGATATTTAAGAATATATTTACTCATGAACAGTTACTACCCTGCATGAAATATGTAATATTAAAACTTTGAAACATCTTGTGTTATACTTCTGTCCATCAACAGGCCCACAGCCTGCAGCGAGGGGCAGAGCTGCATCACAGCGAGTGATGAAGACCACAGCAGCAACATGGGACACCTGAAAAGATCCTCTGTCTGCCGAGCCAGGAGAGACAGCGTGACGGTGTCTGTGTTGATGTGTTGATGGGAACATCAGCTTGTTCAGTGGTTTCAGACAGAAGCATCCACGTGTTGGGCTGTGGCTGCTGGATATCAGTATAATCCTTCACATGCTCCTTCTGTAAAATAGTTTTATTCTACATTCCAATGTAGTGTTTCTCCTTAATATTATACACTACCTGTACTTAAGTGTTGAATGTGACATATAGAACTTATGAGAACAGTTTTGTGTAAACATGATTGTAGAGAGTTTACTGAAAATTATAATTATAGATAATTATCTAATACTGTTTGTTTAACAAAGTGTCCACATCAACCAAAATGTAATAATAATCCATGATGACAAGTCTACTGGTCTTGTATTACATTGGCTTTAATGTTGTTACTGTACATTACATTCAAACAATTAGATGTGTCGTTGTAAACATGGGCTTAACTTTTCATATTAATACTGAAAGGAACCACAGTCTGCTCAGGTAACAAATACATTTCATAACATTCAAGTACAGTCTTCATCTTCTGCACTGTACAGAGGTTGTGGCACAGGCAGGTTTTAGGCTCAGCGTGAGGCTCAGAGCTTGTGAAATCGGCTTTCTGGAAATAGCACCTAATCATCTGATGGTGTGTGCCAAAATATTTTCTCCTTCCTCATTTATTGTGGATGAACAACATTCTTGATTTCGGGAAATGATAAATGATAAACTTATCACATACAAGAAGTTTGTTAAGAGCAGGTGGGAGGGGTTTGTGATGGACACACCTTGATCAAATGTTATAATTCTCAGATCTCTATATAAAGGATACTGACTGTTAGGATTTGTAACATGGAGGCTGCATCCACACAGGCCAGGCAGAGCTCAGAAACACAAAAAACAAAGGTGAGATTGTACATTTCTATAATGTGTTTGTGTTAATATCTTGTTTAAATCTGTGCATGTACAGTTTTTATAGTAGACATTAAAAAATATTTTGTTTTTGGGGAAAAACAAAACACAAAATGATAAAAATGGAGCTCTGATCCTTAATTGATTCAAAGTTTACTGTCTGTCCTCAGGTTATGTATGAACATGTAACTTATAGTATTAAAAAACTAAGAGGTAAAAGTTTAAAAGGTGAAACTTTCCAAACTCGGGTCAGTTCCAGAAAGTGGATTTAATGAAACTCCAGTTTATCATCTTATGGTTCATCAACTCAGAGTTCAGCGTTAGGCTCAGAGTTTGTTAAACCGGCTTTCTGGAAACGGCCCATAATCATCTGCTGGTGTCTGTCAAAATATTTTCTCCTTCCTCATTCATTGTGGATGAACAGCATTTCTTCTGTTCTGCATTCCTCCCACCCCAAAAGACATGCCTGCTAGTTAGTAAAGATAGTCCTGCTATTTCAATCCAATACCAGTTGCTACTTTAAAAAAATGTCATATTTGTAACTCGATACTTAATTGATTCAGATCAATTTACTTTCACTCTCCAAGTGACAGCTGTTCAACCCAAAACTAAAATCTTTCTACATGCTCATATTTAACCCACTTTTTTAAAAGGGGTGTGTCAGTCCAAGTTGGTAAAGATGCTCCTGCCATTTTCCTCCACTGTCATAAATATTTGCCATGTTTGGTCACCTTGAATTTATATTTAGAACAAATTACACAGAAAACTATCGCTTGCATTTTATGCTACAAGCCCTGCAGTGTACTGTACGTTTCAAATGGACCTGTGAAGTTTATGAGTTGGTAGTTTCAGTTCATTTCAGTTCAATTAGGAGAGATCAGTTGGAAGTGTATAGCAATATTTATTGATGTTAGTGACAAAAGGATTTTTGGCGATTAGACTCCAACGATGTGAAGCATCTTCATAAAGCGTAGTCCCTTAAGAAGATAGGAGATAGGACAGGATCCTCCAGAGTCTAGACACTGGTGGCGGTGGAGTGGAGCTACCGGGTGGTTGATGGAAACCTTTGGACGACTCATGGAGGTCATGATAGTGATGGGGAGGAGTTGGGTTGCGCAATAGGTCTGAAAGACAGCATGGCAGAATAGCAGCGATATTTAAATATCCCCTCCAGACATTTTTGAAGACATATAGAAATACTCTTCTTTGACTAATAATTTGTGTCTGATATGTTCTTTTCATATAAAAGTTCGATTAATTCCTTAAAAATCTTCAAAATGAGTAAAAAGAGTGATTATTTTCTTCTCTTGCTGAACTCCAGCCATGACTCCACCCCTGCAGGCCAGACTGCCTACAAACAACCAAACACACATGTGGATCCCTTTTTGTGACTCGTGGGTCACTGGAAGGGCAGAAAACAAGAGATTCAAGATTCAAGAGCTTTTATTTTTACATTAAACACAGCAGATGGAAACAGTGAAATTTGGCTTCTTTGAGCTCTAGTTCCAACTTTGGTATATAATAAAATATTTACAATTATTTAAAAAAAGAACAGAGAGAAGAGAAAGATATGAGTGAGACGAATAAAAATACAGGTATATACAAATATACTTTATATTGCACATTTGTGTGTAATATCCACTCCTCGAGGTGCCGCAGTGACCAAGTGAGGCAGCAGACACTCTGAGCCTGTCAGTCACATTTTAGTCCACCAGGAGCTGCTGTTGGGCTTTCCAACACAGAATTTAAATAACTAATAGATCAATAAAATGGAATTTAACTCAGAAAAATAGCAAATAGAATAAACTGTGGATGGTGACAAATCTAATGTTTGTTTGTTTTTTTAACTTTGCTGTTGTGTGATCTGTTTTTTTTCTTACATGACTCTGCAGTAGAGGAGTTGGAGGAGAATGCAGCTGAAATCAAAGTAAAGGTAAAATTGGACTCGGAAGTTAAAGACTCATGACTTGACTTGACACGATGACTTGGATGAATTGTTTATGTTAATTTTATGTTTTCAGTTTAAATATAAAATATTCAAAGTTGTAAATGTTCACATTACAAGTGTCTGTGTATTGTTACCCAGTATGAGAGAACACACTGGGAATGACATTGTCATGAATGGATGACTACCCTGTCAGTCAAGCTTCTCACTACCTGATGTTTTTTTCAACAAGAAACACTCATTACACCCTCCTGCTCTAGATTATTTAATATTTCTGGTTGTTACACACACACAGTACGATCAGATCATGCATGAAATGACAGGTGTAACCATGGCCTCTGACACCCACTGCCATACATATCCTTTTTTGACCAATTGGCGTTAATCAGCTCTTCCTTGGCCCACTACCAACCTTTCCAAACTCTTGAGCAAATCTGTTGATAACTTTTTGAGGTGTTCTGCAAACAGGCAGACAGACGGACAGAGGCAGAATGTAACACAGTTTGATGTTGTAGTCTGGCTATCAGTATTTCACTGTTTAAAAGTGATGAGGAGGGAATATTTTTTTGATTGACAAGAAATTTACATTTATTTCACAGAATATCATTTGGCTAATTGTATTACAATTTCAATTCAGTGTCATACTTTTTGAACAGGTTAGATAAATTGGCCAATAATATTATTATACAAGCACTAATGCCTGGTCTTTTCTCTTTATAAAGACCAGAGGTAAGACTGCAGTATCTTGTGGGAAAAATAGTGACTTGACTAGGGACTTGTCTTTCCTTAACTAAGGACTCGACTTGACCTGACATAACCTGTGACTTGACTTGGCTTGGCTTGGCTTGGCTTGGCTTGGCTTGACTTGACTTGGCTTGGCTTGACTTGCAGAAGAAAAATGACTTGGGACTTGGCTGAGACTTGAAGGTTAAGACTTGAGATTTGCTTGTGACTTGCACATGTGTGACTTACTCCCACCTCTGTCATTACCTGTTATTGAAGTCATTTTCATTTCAGTCTAATCCTGGACAGATTTAAATAAAAGTTAAAAATAAAATCTTCTATTTTCTTAGTGTGATCCAGTGAATAAACCTGATGATGCTGAACACTCAGAGAAGAATGATGACAACACAACAGTAGGAGGAGAATCTGAGATCAAGTCTGTAATATCATCTGAAACCAACAAGAAAGGTAAATTCTCTGTGAAAACTTTGATTGTACAGTAACATTATTTTGCAAAAAATTATATATATTCAAATCCAGGTCATGGTTTTAAAAACTAAAATGAAAGAATATATAGAAACTATATTTAGTGTAGAGGAGATAAATCTTTTTAACAATTAACTTGAATATACATATAAATATTTGTGAATAAACAATATTAAAGGACAGATTCACAAATTTCAAAGTCTGTCTTAAAACAATAGTCAAGTGCCCAAATTAATATTGAAACACATTCAGATGTCTGTAATCATTGCTCCTGTTCATACTGACCATTAGAAGATCTCCTCCAAATGTGAGTGATGGGGAACAAAATCTACAGTCCTCATTTTGAGCAAAAGTCTATTTAAAAGTTTATCTGAAGATAATATGAAGGAATTTGGCACTAAAAAGACTGTAACGTTGAAAGATATTGACTTGATTTGACTAATTTAGATGGCTGAGGCATCATATTAGCTTCAAATAAAGTTTATGCCTTTATTGGGTAGTGGGCAGTGAAGAGGCAGACAGGAAACAGGAAGAGAAATGGGTGTGACATGTAACAAAGGTCCCTGCATCAACACATTGTTTATTTAGAGTTAATGTCAGTCTGAACACCAGCTTACATTTCAGACACTCAGATAAAATGGTGGATGGTAATTATAGTGTTCTAGATATAAAATCAGGAAACATTTTGGACACAGCCACAGTCAAAAAATAGAAAATTACTGACAATAACCACAAGATTATTAATAGAAAGAAAAACATATTGGTTTAGTAGCACTTTGCTCCGTCCCTCTAATAATGCAGCTCACTATTGTATTATAGGTACTGATATGGATAAGAATAGAAACAAGTATAAGGTAAGAAGCTCAAAATTCAATTCACAAGATCTTAACAACTACTTATTTTATTTTTATATAATTATATTTATATGTTTTTTCCATACAGTAAATTGTTATTTATCTATTCTATCCATTTATTATTTACAGTCAGTCAGTGAAAAGTTCTGGAGAGCGCTACAGGAAAAGGCACCATCAAACAGAAACTGAAACACTGCTCAGCAGACTTCACCTTCCAGACAAATATGAACATAAGTTGACACCAGCTGACTTTCTTAAAATAGGTCCACCTTTAAAACAGCACCATGACACATCTGAGAAAGATCTAGCTCACACTTTTCTTCAGGGGCTGATGATGTTAGACTACAGAGCCAGATATATTCCTGTAAAACAAGACAGTCCTGAGGTGAGCCATTCAATGCCACAGAACACAGAAACAGACGATGAATTTGATGCTCTTTTTAGCACCAGTGTAGAGTCTGATCAGACAAAACAGTCTCATGTGCATCCAATGGACGTTCAAATGGCAGTATTTCACTGCTCAGACAGCTTTCTTAAGCAGAACATGATTACAAAGCTATCACAGTGTCAGTACGCTTTACCGTTGCTTGTTCCTGACCCAGTCACAAAGGATATTGAGTGTCCTCTGTGGACATTCAGACAAATAAGAAAAAGCTGGAAGATAACTCAAACCAAAGATGATTCAAACGTTGTCACCATGAAGAGTATGCCCATCTACAGTGCTGAGACACCCATGGTGTCATTTTTCCGTCTTGGTTCACTATCACTGTCTAAATCTCAGCTGATGAACACTTTGATCAACGACCGTCACAAAACCTTCTTCCACAGAAACTGCCCAGGAAGCACCAAATCTTGCCATTTGTTGGACGGTGTGGCAGAGATTGCATGGTACTGCCCTGCTGGAAAACCCAATGATGCTTTCACTGACTGCATTGCCTTCTGTAATCTTCATGGTGATGCTCTTAAGATTGACAAACAGCGTCAAATACTGATGGAAAAATCTTCAGTCAATGTTGTTCTGTTGCCAACTCTGGAGAAAAGTGACAAAAGTTGGACAGTTATCTCACCACCTCTTAAGTCTGCAAAACCTCTCATTTGTCTCATTGTTGATAATGATTGTGGTGCAGTTGAGATAAAAAAGGGAAAATACAAAATGGGTCTGAAAGACAGAAACTGGTCAGATGTTTCTGAAGAACTGAAAGGAATCATTGGAAAAATCTTGTCTGGACCACATACATCCTTCCAGCTAGAAGCCATGGCTGAGGTGGATGAAGATGACACAGTCTGCTGAAAAGGAAAATCTGCTGCTATGAAAATAGTGAAATTGCTTCAGGGGATGGAAGTTTCAAAGATCAAAGATACATTTCTCCCATGTCAAGGCCGACTGTGGCATGACTGGTGCAAAATAAACAAGGAACAGTATCACCTCAAAGGACACATTGAGAAGGAGAAAGGTGAAAAACAACTGGAACTGGAGAGAATACGTGAAGCACAATGTGATGCTTCCTGTAGTGAACTGATGAAGTTGTTCATTGAAAGCCTCTCGTCTCTGCAATCAAAAGAAAAAGAGTATTTCATGAAATGGACTCAGATCTTACTGGATGCACTTTCCACAGATGATCTCTCTTCAATTCTCCAAAACTATGATGAAAAATGGTCTGAGGTCTTGGATTTGAAGAAGAAGCATGACAAATCTGATCTCTTAGAAAGCAAGAAAAAAGAGCTTGAACAAATATCCACAAAACTGCAGTCAGCTACTTTTGGCTTAGAGCACATCTTTATAGAAATTGGACAGATCTATGAAGCCCATAAATCTCTGCAGAAACAAACAAAGACAGAAAAGACCGACTGGTCTAAATACCCTGAACTGGCTGCAGAGCTGATGATATCAGGACACCCAATGGAGCTGATGGATGGTGATGCAGGTCATGTGCCTTTAACATGGATCTCTAGTCTTTTAGATGAAGTTATCAAGAAACTGGGCAACAAAAGAGTTTTTGTTTTGTCAGTTTTGGGCGTACAAAGCAGTGGAAAATCAACCATGCTGAATGCCATGTTTGGACTACAGTTTGCAGTAAGTGCTGGCAGGTGCACCAAGGGTGCCTTCATGCAGCTGGTCAAAGTATCAGAGGAGATGAAGGAAGACTTTCAGTTTGAGTATGTTCTAGTGGTGGACACTGAAGGACTGCGTGCTCTTGAGTTGGCAGGTAACGCCACTCTTCACCACGACAATGAACTGGCTACATTTGTTGTTGGTCTGGGAAACATGACATTGATCAACATCTTTGGAGAGAATCCAGCTGAGATGCAAGATGTCCTGCAGATTGTTGTTCAGGCTTTCATGAGGATGAAGAAAGTTAAACTTTCTCCAAGTTGTGTGTTTGTTCACCAGAATGTTACAGATATTGCAGCTGCAGAGAAAAACATGGATGGAAAGAGACGACTGCAAGAAAAACTGGACCAGATGGCTAAACTAGCTGCCAAAGAGGAAGTTTGTGATGCTGAGTGCTTCAGTGACGTCATTTCATTTGATGTGAAGGAAGATGTGAAATACTTTGCCCAACTGTGGGAGGGAAGTCCACCCATGGCTCCTCCAAATCCAGGTTATAGTGAAAGCATCCAAGAGCTGAAGAACTTCATCCTCTCTAAAGCTTCACAGTCTGCTGGGACGACTCTCTCACAATTCAGGAGCAACATAAAGGACTTGTGGAATGCCCTTCTGAACGAACACTTTGTTTTCAGCTTTAAAAACACACATGAAATTGCAGTGTACAGAAAACTTGAGGTCCAGTATGGGAACTGGACCTGGACCCTGAGGAGCAACATGTTGACCATTGAGAACCAGCTTCATACCAGAATTGAAAATGGAAAACTTGACAATGTTGAGCTCAGTTATCTTCGTAAAGAAATGAGCAAAACATATGAAAAAATCAAAACAGATATGAAGGTGTACTTTGATGATGACAGAGACAAAGAAATGTTGGTTCAGTGGCGAGGCCGATTTGAAAGCAAAATCAAAGAGTTTCATGATGAACAGGTGAGAGGAGTTAAAAGAAAACTGGATGAGGTCATCCAGCAGAAGAATGCTTGTAAAAATCTAGATGACAAGAAAACAGAGTATGAGAACAAGCTGCTACAAAAGAGCAAAGAACTTGCTCATCAGTTAAAAGACAAGGCCAAAGATGAAGAGGAACTCCAAAATCAGTTCAACCATGTTTGGAGTGGCTGGGTTACTGAAGTAATTGGGGACACTCAACCTATTAAAGATATCAACTTGAAAGACGAGCAGCTTACTATCCTGCAAGATCTTGGTATTGAATTGAATCTTATACATGATTCCAAAACCAGATACAAAAACATGTCAGAGATTGGGGATTATTCTCATTATGTAAGCCAAAATCTGGTTGAGAAAGCTTTTCAAGCTGTTAAACAATTGTGGGAGGGGCCTTGTCCATATGAAGAACAGAAACTGATCAGATCCCTCATTGAAGATGTTGAACGACAGTCCCTTCATGCAGTTATGAGCAAACCTGTAGCTACAAGAGGCTACAGTCCAACTTACTTGCAAGAGGTGGCCAAAAATGTCAAAGAAAAAGTGACAGAATTTGAATCTAAAAGGAAATATGCCCTGAAGAAGGAGTTTACAGTTGATCTCTTACTGTATGTGTTTGACAAGGCAGAGAGTTGGATTTCAGAGTCCTACAAGAAATTCCAGGTGAACAATGATCCACTCACTTATTTAGAAAGCAAGAAAAGGGAATATTACAACATTTTCAAAAGCTTCTGCAAAGGAAACTCATCTGCTGTTGTGTTTGGAGAACTGATCTGTGAAAAACTGAAGGTTTCCACTGTTGAAGCTGTCTGTAAAAAGACCGCTATTTGTCTTGCTGATGAAATGAGGTGCAGTCTCCCAGCATTCAATGGGAACAGGCTGAACTTGGAGAAACATGTGCTGAAGTCACTGGCAGAGAAAGAAGACTTTTATAGTTACATCAACTACATCCGACACCCAAGGAACCAAGCAGAAATTTTCATAAGAAAGGAAGTAGAGAAATACATCTTCACAGAACACAAAGATAAAGCACTGAATATACTCAAGAAAAATGTTGATGACATCAATAAACTTGTGAGTCAAGCTTTGTTCACTGCAACAGAGAAAGTCAAAACTCAGAGAGGAGACACAAACATGTGGCTGAAGGAATTTTCCAGTTTGCTAAAAGATGAGCTAACATTCGACACCATTTGTGCTCAAAATTTCAGTGACATAAACAAATTTGACTTTCTTAAAGAAGAGATAGAGGAAGGACTTGCATCCATCATTAAAGACTTAAGCAGCCTGTCATTGGATAAGATGAAGGAATTCAGGCTGAAGCCAGATCAAATCCTCATCGATCAGCTGTGTAAGTGCTGTTGGGTAATGTGTCCATTCTGTGCAGCTGTTTGTACCAACACCCTGGAAAATCACAGTCCTGATGATCACAGCGTGCTTTTCCATCGATCACCTGCAGTCAATGGCATGCACTATAGAAATTCAGTGGAGATGAGCATAAATTTCTGCACAACAAATGTTGCAGGTGATGGATATTTTTTCCCTCATTATAATTCAGACAAGACTATTCCCTTTAAACTTTACCGAACTGGTGGCCCAAAATATGCTAACTGGAGAATTACCCCTGATGAGTCTAAGCTGACGTACTGGAAATGGTTTGTATGTCGATTTGAAAAGCAGCTGGAAAACTACTATAACTTAAAATTCCAGGTCCTTGGTGAAATTCCCTATGAGTGGAGAAGGCACTCTAAAAAAGAAGCTATTAAAAGTCTGGATAAAATGTGTAGGTGAGCCAACACAACACAACTACAGCCTTGCTGAAAATTATGATACTGTTTTGTTTTGATCAACCAAAGTACTACAATACAGTGATTTCAGATTTATACTGATCTTATAACTGACAGGTGAATTTGTGAGTAATAAATGTGAACAGTCAGTGAACTAATACATACAGAAGGCTTTTTGACTATTAAAAACACATCTGGTTGCTTGATTGAAATCAGCACGTAAAACAAAAGAGGGCACAAGAACAAAGCAATTTGAAGGATGTCGTGTTTCATAAAAACTTAATATCAATTTTTCATGTACAAAGTCACTTAGTGAGGATTTCTGGAAATGCAGATAGTTTCCATAAATGTACAAGAAGAACACAATATGCTGTTGTTTGTTTGTTTTTTTCAAAGAAAAGAGAATTGATGTAACTATTTTGCGTTATATGTAAGATGAGTCAAAGGATGTATATTTTATTTTTAATCAGAATACGTGAAGTTTAAAGTTCTGAAGTTCACTGAAAATGGAAAGAGTTGTGAGAGGGTTGGTGAGACACATATGTTGTAAGAAATTATTTTTACAATGAGGAACAGAATTTCTTTGTTAACCTGTTTAACAATCACATCTCAAAATCATGTCAAAGAAGTTTGTAGAAACTTACAACATAAAAACATTTTAGGTTGAGTCATGTTAGAGAACATATCAAACATAATTAATGAAGGATGCTTTATGTTTGTAAAGCATGTGATGTGTTCAGTTGTGTAATGTTTATCTATTTTCAACCATTCTGTTATTTGCACATTAGTCATTTTAAATTAATGTAAACGGTTTAATTAATTTAAAGAGAATGTTTCTAATAGATTTTATCATTTATTAAATTGATCATTCAGTGACATCACAAAAAACTCTTATGTTATCAACAAGTATAATGATTCATAATAAAAATGTATACTTCATATGTACTGAAGGTGCATGGTTTCTTAATCTTTCTATTAACACATGTAACACCTGCCACAGACCACAGTGCATTTATGTTTCATTGTATTCTTTAACTGAGGTCTGAATCAAGATTATGAGATCAAACATTTTCTCTAAAATAAAAAATAGAAAATAGTGATAGTATCATGATGTCTCTCTCGCTCTAAATTTTATCAAGTCAACTGTTGTGTCATTTTCTTTATTGTTATTTTATATAGTCAAGTTTTTTATAGAAGGGTGTTAAGACCCAATTTCTGTACAAGAATTTAAGGTTTCTTCTCTCTTTTATCTGACAATATATTTTTGAACGTAGATGATGCAGATTCTTATATATGTGATGATGAATCTGATATAATGTTTATATATAAGATGTATGTTTGATATTTTGAAGCATGGCTTTTGTATTACTGTTTAATTGTATTTTTTTTCTATGTACTTCATTGAATTGTTCATTGTTTTGAGATGTTTATCATCCATGTTGGTTAACCACACCTGCCATCATAGAGCTTGTAAGGCCTATTTGTGTGCAGGATGTATAAATATGGGTGTGTTTTCTATTTTTTAAACATTTTGACCTGACGGAGATCCAAGTAGGATTGAAACGTCATCATTAAACTTTTTTGACTTGGAATAAGTGTGCAGGCGTTTCCTTTTTTCATTGTATTTTTTCCTCATTCAGGTGTTTTATATAATATCAACAGCAACAAATGTGATAACATGGGGCATCACCTCTGACTGTATGAATATCATATAACTCAATAAGCATATAATATGTTGTAGAATGCAGGAAATTTGAGCATTTTTCAAACTTTCAAAACTTTGCACCTATCAAAACTATTTGTCTACAAGCAATATGACAGGTACCTGTGAGCCAGGATGTGTTTGTCCACAGAAGGAGAGCTTCTTCCCTTTTTCTCTCCTCTTGTACGATGCGTCAAACTAATCACCAGTGATGCTCAAATACATTTTTCATTGGACAGTTATTATAATGAAAACATAACTATGTAAAGAGTTCTGTCTCAAACTTTTGTTCAGCACAAACACACACACACCCTTCTGCTGTGGAGGAAACACCCACAGCTTTCACATGCAGGTCATTAATTATTCACTCGTTAGTGAATAAATTAAAGCATTGCTTTCTAAGAACTGGAACTTTACCTCTCAGCATCAGATAGAATTATTTCCTTCACTTCCAGCTGTTTTTCAATTCAACTTCTTAAGAAAAACTATTAAAGTAAAGCAGTTTACAGTTATAGGAGACGAAATGTGGTTTAAGTGGCAAGTTACACTTTTTACTGAAAAGTGCACTTTGACCTCACATCATCATCACCACTGTTTTTGCTAACTGTTGTTAAAATCTGCAATATTTTTTTCATCATTTTACAATTTACACTAGATCAAAACAAGCTGGACTTTAAAGCAGGATTAGGCTTCAATTTGATGAAAACTGCCCCTTCAAAGACAACAAAACAAGATGATTTGAATTTAAACATTTTATTTTCTGTTGCACAACAGGAAACATTTATATAAGGACACATTCCTCGTGTACTGAACATCTACATCTCTTTATGATTCATGTTTCTTACAATAACTGACAGTCTCATTGTTAAACCGAACTCATAAACACAGCGTGCGTGTGTGAGAGCAGTTGTGTCTCTTAGCAGATCTTGAAGGAAGTCAGTTTGAGGTCTCCTGTGATTCTGATGTAGCTGATGACGTCCATGCCAACACGGTTGGGGAAACAGACCTCCCGTCCGTCAGGAAGCTCCACTTCAAACACGTCTCCAGCCAGCTTCAACACAATCTAAAACAGAAAAGATGCTTATAAAGTAAATCCCTTTCTACTTTAGTAGCAAACCTCTGAGACAGATATCTCAGAATGTCTCCAAACAAAACCCAAACTATCTGCATGTCTAGGGGTAAGTGAGGAAATATATATTTTCACACATCTTCACTTCTTGTAGTCACATCTCCTCACCTTGACATCTGAGCCCCTGTGTAGGGGGTTGTGTAGTTCCCTTTTCTCGTCGCCCCAGCAACCAGCGGTTTTTGAGTTGCACACGACAACAGCTCCATCAGTGTCGTCATGGAAACGAGGGTTGAAGTGCAGAGCCAGGTCCTCTGCATCATAGCCGAGGTCGATCTGGAATCTGAGTGGATCAGAGATTATTATAAAAAACATTAATGCTCCACACCCAATGAAAGGACACATTGTTCCAGATTTATAATTATTTCTTGTAGCAATAAACCAAAAAGTGTGTGGTTGACACGCACACCCAAAAAACTTTAAAACAGGTGCTGGACCAAAGAAACATGTACAAAAGAAGAAGAAAGTCCACATACTGTAGATCCCTTTTTAAATGCAGTTTAATGGGACATCCACAAGTGATGTTTCGAGCTCCGTGCTCTTCTTAAGACAATATATAGTCACCATCTTAAATAGATCATATGCTCTGGTCACATGACAGTCACATGATATGTGTCAAACCCATTCTATCACCATCTTATGTACAAGTGCCAACAAATATGTGTAAAGAAGACAATAATAAACACATAGAGATGTATAATACAAATAAATATATAGAAATATAGACGGGACCCTCAGAGCACAATAGAAAAACATCAGGCCTGTAACCATCATATCCTCAATATGGCGCCTCTATATTCTAATAAGATATCCCCATTTTTTAAAAGGAGTCTACAATATAAAACCCTCAGATGTTCACCCAAATATGAAAAAAATATAGGGGAGAACCATGTCATAATCAAAATAATGTAGATATTAATATACAGAACAGGAACCAATTCCATCTGACAAAAAACATGGCAGCAAACAAGTAAACAATCATAAGAATGGTCTGAAGAAGAGCATGTAGCTCCAAACGTCACTTGCGGATGTCCCATCAAACTGCATTTAAAAGGGAATTTAGAGTGATTTACAGGACTTTCTTCTTTCTTTTGTAGTAATACAACCAAAATGTATGTACATAGATATCATTATGTTATTTTTTAAGGGGCTACTATAGAATAAATAGTCTTTGTTTAGCTTACCTCTCAGCATCATGCAGAATTAACCCCTTTATTTTCAGCTGATCTCCAGCTCTCAGCTCCACATTGTTCAGTTCAAGTTTCTGAGAATCACAGTTGTGCAGTTCAGGGTTTCAACCAATTCAATTAGGAAATGAAAGGTTACAGTTTGTCATAATGGTGACAAACTTGGGAAAAATCCAATGTCCGTCTCACAGTCAGGTATTTTTATCCAACAAACTACAAACTACAGTGTGCAAATCTATAATCTATAAAAACAGAAACAACACAGTTCAACTTACCATGCTCATTTTGGGTGCTGGTGTTGGTGAACAGCCCTGGAGCTAATAAGATGGAAGATGGTTCTCCTCTGTCCTGGGACAAGAAGTGTGACAGTGAAGTTTCACTTAATTTATAAGCACAAAGGATTAGGTTAAATGACTTTTATCATCACAGTTTGGCCCAATAATCATCATCACAATCAAGCAGCCTATTCAATGCAGAGGCACCCCAACATTTAATCATTGCTGTTGAACTCATGCAAATGAGATTCTCTCCTTGATCACTGAACAAACTGTGAGTAACAGCTGCCACAGTGTGAAGTGTCTGAACAAACCACTCTGCCCAGTGTTGCCTTTAAAGGGCTGTTTCAATCTTTTTAGATTGACGATTATGTACACTGAGGAGGGCCTTGAAGACATTATTGATTAAATTGTAGGAAAAACACCACCCTCTGGAATGTACTGTGTCTATGGTATCCAATCAGTCTGTTATGCTAATTATATCAATTGAAAAGCATTTTCATGTTTGATTTGTATGCTTGATCAATAAATATATATATAATATCTATTGATACTTTGCTATTGCCATCCATCATGACTGCTGAATGTCTCTTTAATAATTAATAATGGATTTTAAGCCTACAAGGTATAATGATACATTCGCTCTCCCGTCTCTTATACTGACCTCAACAGGGTATTGTATTAACTTGGCATGATGTAATTACTTTTTATTCATTCACTGTGTATGAGTCTTCTCCATGTCATTTCCAGTGACTGGCCAATAGAAAATTCAAGGAAGACCTAATTTGTTCTTCATTATCTACGTCATTATAATACGATATGGTCATATTGAATTTTATCTTTCATTTTAAAGTCCTCCTCCACTCAAAAATGTGTTTTTCTTCTTGTTCCTTCAGTTGGATGTTTGAGCTTCACTGTGCAGAATGATGTATGTACAGAGTTTGACACCAGAAGGCTGTTTTCACATTCATCTGCTGAAAGTGGAAAGTTTCTCTGTGCTCATTGAAAATCAAATTTTTAAGAGTCGGACCTACAAGCATGATTTGTGACATTACAAATAGTTGGGAAGCCAATCCTGGTCCAATATTCATCTTACACAAGTGTGATGTGTAAACTTGAAGCCTCCAGTGCACAAACACTGAGAATGGACTTTACAGTGAAGTAGGAGACATCTTGTGTCCAACTGAAATGAAATATATTTGCATATTTTTAAACTCTGGAATTTTTAAAGAGGGAGAAAGAACAGATGTAATTTTAAGGATTTTAACAAGATCATTTAACTTATTTTGTGGAAAAAATATATGAGCCACAAATTATTATTTAAAGTAGAGTATTTTATATACATCTTAAAACATGTCTGGAGGGGATCTTTAAGGTTAATCAAAACGTCTTCAGCCAATTAAAAAATCATTCTTCAGTGGGAATAACACTGATATTCATACTGGTTATCTATATTACAGTACTCACACTGTTGCACTCTTTATCAACCAGCAGTCCAAAAAGCCTTCAACTCAATCATGAGTTTTGCTTCCCTCTAGTGGTCACAAAGAGGAACTGCAATATGTGATATTCGTCAAATTAGCGTCAATATAGACAAGACTAGTACTGATTCCTGACTCTTGGTCCTAATATAACCGCCCACAGTTGTGTGTACCCCATTAGGTACCGTATGGTTTGCAAGACCATCGAAAAGTCGTATTTGGCTGGCTCCATCTGTCACGGGACCCTCGGCTTGCTCGTCGTACTGTCCCGTCTGTTGTCACAGTGTGGAAACAAACGGTTGACCACTAACCGGAAAAATGGCGTGCTGTCATGTGTGCATTGACGCCGCTTTACAAATGTGATTTATTGCAGTTCCTCTATTTGGCCACGAGATGGCGATAAAAACTCCTACAAAAATACATTGAATGCTAATGCTAATTACAAAGCTTACAACAATAGAGATAATCAGTACAACTACGTGCTTGATTCCCCCTGAATAATGTGGAGCTGCTCACAGCTGTGACCGTAGAAAACAATTGAAAAGAGTCTTACTCAAAAGCAACTTCCGCTGGTTGCCGGAAGTGACGCCTGAAAGTAAACAGGTGCTGTCAGTGGATCCAGAAATTAATACATTTACGACTAAAGGGAGCGATTTAAGAGCGACATTTTGCTTTTTATGCATACAAAGGACATTTGTATGAACTGGTGCACATTCTAGTAAAGGTAACTCACTAACGGCGTGTTAACGTTAGAAATTAGCTATTTAACCTGCCACTAGTCAACAGAAGCTAGCAGCTAATTAGCTTTAGCGAGCAATTTTCATGCTTTTTGGCTTACGTCACTGTATTGAAATCTTCCCGATAGTTAACACCGCATAGGTTCATGTATGTAGTTTAACTATTTCACTCACAGTCATTTAACTGGCTAACCTCACGGAGTTGGCATGCATTGTAAGATAGCAGCTGTTAGTCTACCTGCAGCAGCAGCAGCTTGTCTCTTCTCACCGACTGCAAACCTCTGAAATCAAAGGGATCAGACGAGCAAAGCTTCAGCTTTTTTATTTTGAATCACTTTTTATATTTCATAGGTCTGTTAGAACACTGTCTTGATATTTCTGTCTTCATCATATCAATTTTCAGTCAAACTGTGTTTATGGGTTTTGTTATAATCACTGACAGGTTTTACAGGGGACAGGAGTGACGCTGTCCTGCGATGTTCACAGACATGGACTATGAATTGGAGGAGGACAAACTGTGAGTCACAATGATTGTTTTCCCCCATTTCTCCTCCCATTCAATTGTGTATTTCAGTGTGTTACTCATATATCCATTTATACAGTGACAAATCAAACCACATTGAGTGATCTCACTAAACTCTTAAAACAGTAGCTAATAGTGAATCCAAGTCCTGATATGAACCTTGCTCTATAGGATTGCCGCAGACAGAGTCAACTAAATGCTGCAAATATAAAATTAAAATATTTTTGCTCTTCAACAGGGGGATACCAACAGTCCCTGGCACTGTGTGTCTGAAGAAAGATGCTAATAACCTGATAGGGATCAGCATTGGGGGTGGGGCACAGTACTGTCCTTGTCTCTACATTGTGCAGGTAAGTGCAGTGCTGTTGATGTTAACTGTGTTTTAACCTACAACAGAACATTCGGATCATGTTTCAAGTTTTGAAATAAGTATCAAATTTTAAAAGATGCAATGCTATCGAGTAACATTAGGTTGATACAATGGTGATAAAGCTCCATTTGAATAAGTCAGAAGGGAAATGTAGATGCTCTGTGTTAATGGTACCTTTTTGAATGTGGCTACTGTCGTCTCGCAGGTCTTTGATAACACGCCAGCAGCTCTGGACGGGACGCTGGCCGCAGGTGATGAAATCACAGGCGTGAACGGCAAACCAGTCAAGGGAAAGACTAAAGTGGAGGTGGCCAAGATGATTCAAGCTGTCCAGGTACAATCCTGAATTATACAGGTTGTGATAAGAAGACTTGTTATTTACCTCTCCTGCATTTCTGTGAACACAAAGTCGAGTTTTTGACCAATACAGTCGTCTCAGTTAGTGACTAAAGTAGTTGATGACTAAGATGGAAGATTAATGCCTCCTGACATTTTGATTTGTTTTTGCCTCCTCACTTACTCGGGCAGAAAATCTGACTTTGTTTAAAATTTCTTTTATGCTCAGTTTGGAGTCCTTATGGTCAGCAATTTTGGTTAAACTTAAATTAAACTAAACTTACCAACAAAACTAACTGACTCACTGATGACCAGTGCCTTTTAATGCACTAAAACAAGTTTTACATATAATGTAATATTTTAAATCCATGACATACAATGACACAAAAAGAAACATGCACAATGAATAAAACCTTACTCACAGTTTTGTGTCCTGTTGTGGCTGCCGATTTCTCAGTGAATAGTGCAAGAGTATAATTTCGAGTACAAACCCACCATCGGACTGTGGAGAAGAGGGACTTAACTTGCTTGCCAAGCTGTGCTGAAGAGGTCAGCACAATAGCTCATAGCATTTGGCACAACGTCACCTATGCAGAGGGGCTGTGTTGTTTTTGGCATCCATTGTTAGCACCCAGGAAATTCCATGACTTCCCGCATGGTGGATTAAAGACAGGGTTCAACGTGGGAGTTAAAGGATTAGATTGTGTTGCTGTTGCCCATTCAGTGCAAGTACTTTGTCGATTTCACCCGTGACATCATGACGGTGACATTTGCAAATGATTAATTTTACACACTGTATTTTAATTGTATGTTTGTATATATTGTACATTTTTATATTAAATGAATGTTAGACTTGCTAGATTTTTTTCTTTCTGTCTTTAAATATACTGAGTTTATTTGTTATTGTTGATTCAATTGATTCTTGATTATGTTTTTACAGGGAGAGGCAGTAATCCACTACAACAAATTGCAGGCAGACCCAAAACAGGGGAAGTCTCTGGATATAGGTATCTCTTCTACTAGACACATACTCACTATTAGTTTAGTTTCTTTATGCATTACATTCTTCCAGTATCACAACAACTTTTATTCAGTGTTGTGGTGTGTGTTAACACATTTTGTGTGTTTCAGTGCTGAAAAAAGTCAAACATCGCCTGGTAGAGAATATGAGCTCAGGCACAGCAGATGCTCTTGGACTCAGTAGAGCTATTCTATGCAATGGTGAGATTGTTATGATCATTTTCATCATTTACATAGTAAATGTTACAATTTGATCCATTAATTTATGTAGATATCTACAAAATGAACTTTATTTTACAGATGGACTGGTCAAAAGACTAGAAGAATTGGAGAAAACAGCAGAGCTCTACAAAGGTAAAGAATAATCAAAATACCAAACAAATATGTTTTGTAGTAACAGTAGGAACAGTCATCACAAAATCAGGAAACTAGTAATCATAATAATTGTGTAGTGTTCTCACCAGATACATTGATGATATGTTGGAGTGAGATTAATGCAGATTCACTCGTTGCTGTTTGTTCAAACCAATATGTCATTATTATTTTCTGTTTGCCTGTAGGGCTGATGGAGCACACAAAGAGACTGCTCAGAGCTTTCTTTGAGCTTTCTCAAACGCACAGAGGTGAGTTACTGCAATCAAAAATAATAAAACAAAGAATCACTACTTTGGTGTACTTTTTTGTCTTTGACATTGAATAGCTAAGAAGAAAAACACAACATAGACAGTCTTAATTGATTTCAACAGATATAGAGTCTAATATATCTGATTGGAGTTTGACAGCCTACTGTACCCTTACAGCATTTGGGGATGTTTTTTCTGTCATCGGAGTACGAGAGCCCCAGGCTGCAGCCAGCGAGGCCTTTGTGAAGTTTGCTGATGCTCACCGCAACATTGAGAAATATGGTATTCAGCTACTAAAGACCATCAAGCCTGTGAGTACATCATGATTCTATTTTATCTTTATTTCAAAATGGCTGTTCATTAAGTTTATGCTTTCGTCATGACTCTGAAAATCAGATCACTCTAAGGGATGTTTAATGTGTATGATGAAGTCAGTTTCATGGTAAAGGTTAAATATATTTTTATATTAATTTTTTTATGCCTTGATATTAATGCTGTGATCTGTCTACTATCAAACCTCTTACCAATCATATCTTGTTGTGCAGATGCTCCATGATCTCAACACGTATCTTCACAAGGCCATACCAGACACAAAGCTCACCATCCGCAAGTACCTGGATGTGAAGTTTGAGTATCTGGTAAGGCCACAGCACTAACAGTGTGACATCACTTGTAAAGCTGTTAAACAAGTTCAATGTCCGTCAACAGAATATCAGTATGAATCTCATTTGTCTTTCAGTCATACTGCCTAAAGGTGAAGGAAATGGACGATGAGGAGTACAGCAGTATTGTGAGTTGTCACTTCAATTCCAGTATGAGAAATTGAATCAGTATATGGTATAGTGGACATAAAACGAGGTTGCCAGAGGAAAAGAGTTGCTTTTCTCTCAGAGGATTCTTGGGTGACTCATCAGGATTTTTTTTTCTAAATTGAATTGAGCACAGGAAGAAATGTACTTCAATTTTCACACCTTCTTCTGGTGCATAACGGTTAATAAAATAGAAGGTAAGAGAAAACACAAGTACCTATACAAAGCAAGAGAAAAATACCACCACCACAAAAGATAGCTGATATAACTATATAAATAAAAATGTACAATTAATATGTGAAATATCCTAAATATAGTATAAGTTTACAGTTTACATGGTACATGTAATGTGCAAATGTAAGATTAGAAATAATAAATAATTGCGTAAACATATAAATAATAAATAAGATGATGACATTTTTACGGTAATATAACATGTAGTGTCCATGGGTGGGATAGAGTCCATGTCAGTGGGGGTCCCGGGCCTAATTGATGAGGCCAGCTGCAGATGGGAAGAAACTGTTTTTGTGGCGTGAGGTTTTGGTCTGGACAGCCTCTTGCCGGAGGGGAGTGTTTGGCACGCTTCCACGCTCATTCAGGAGGCAAACTACATGATGTTATGTGTATACTGAATAGATATTGAAGATTAATTTTGATCTGTATACCATACATGGAGGCTTTATTTTGAGCAGATAAGTGCGAACTGAGTTTATTTTTCAGCTGATGCGTCTTGTTGTTTATGCAGTCATATAATCTGAAGCGGTGAGTCATGTGCTTCTTTCTACAGGCCATGGGAGAGCCTCTGTATCGCGTCAGCACTGGTAACTACGAGTACCGCTTGGTGCTGCGATGTCGGCAGGAGGCTCGCGCCCGCTTCGCCAAAATGAGGAAGGACGTTCTGGAGAAGATAGAGCTGCTGGATCAGAAACATGGTTTGTTGTTGTTGTTGTTGTTGTTGTTGTTGTTTTTCAAGTCTTTTTTTCCAGCCATCTGATATTTAAAACAGGATGTGACAGTAATGTGTTAAAATGGGTTTTCATGTAAAGTATATTTTAATACTATTAATTAGATTTTATATCAGTAACTGTCAAAATAATATACATACACACAGATACACAGATAAGTAAAGTGTGATATTTTCAGGAATTATGGAATTTGAGAGAATATTATACACAAACAAGGATTGCAAAGACATAGAGCATTTTAAAGACCTGTCACTAAATTTTCCATCCACTCTTTTATCCCCTCCCCTCTTCTTCACCTGCAGTCCAGGACATTGTGTTCCAGCTGCAGCGCTTTGTCTCAGGCATGTCACATTACTATGACGAGTGCTACGCCGTCCTGAAGGAGGCGGATGTCTTCCCCATCGAAGTGGACCTCTCCCGCACCATGATCAACTACGGCAGCCAGTCGCTCTCCTACACTGAAGACGAGGAGGAGGAGGAGAGAGGAGGCGGAGACGAAGGAGGAAGCAGCGTAGGGAGACAAGCCGAGAACGGCGCTGAGAAACTGATCGATGACGAATGAGCGCGCGTGCGAGAGTGTGAGAGTGCGTGGTGTTCTTGTGGACATTAAATCCACCCCGGTAACTGTTCTTCACTTGCATTTTATGTCAACACTCTCACCAAACAATGATCTTTAGAGTGGAATATAGCAGTAGAAATGCTTAACACTGTTGTCACAAAGGTGAATACTACTGAAAATTGCTGCTATAACCCTGTTGTTTGGTCTTTTGGTGGTGTTTTCTTTGTGGAATACTCTCAACAGCTTTGTGATTATTTCACCGTATCATTTTACTGTCGTGAATTTTGACTCTCAACTTTCTCTTTAAAGTGTAGACTTCCTGCTTTTGATGTGACTGTTCTCTACTCATGAGGTCATTTCAAAATGAGTGTGAGAGAGACACAACTAACGGAGGGCAACTTTATTTTAATTCTTGATTTTAATGCTGCAGAGGAGGAACTCAATACATACAAGGTGTGCCTTCTAGACTCTTAACGGATCTGGGCTGTGTTTCAGTGTGCATGTTGTAGATTGTTAAAGCTATACCTTGATATTTACATTTTTATTTGATTATTTTCTATGCTATAAACATTTTGGAGGGATTTGTTTAGAATAGAATAGAAAGCCTTTATTGTCATTGTACAGAATACAATGAAATTAGGAGCGCTACTCCTGCTCAGTGCATTGAAAGACAGCAAAACAAAACGAAACACTAGAATACTAGTAACACTTGTAATTTTGCACTACAATAAGTGTACTTATTGTTATTGTTACACTTATTTAGCTACCTAAAACATTTTCTTGTAAATGTGAGGTGTCACTGCAGACACCTTAAACAATTGGCAAATTACACTAATAGATAAACATTTTAAAGGGGTTTGCTGAAGATCGGGACTGACACCGACATGATTCTGTTCCTACTCGAAGTGTTTGTTACATGCAGCTGTTACACATCTTTAGATGTTTTTTCTTCTTTAAACATTTTAGTTGCTTGACAAGGAAGAGTTTGTCCACCTACAGAGTTTCACAGCCAAAGTTGTTGTTTTTTTTTTTTATTCAATCTGCAAACTTCAAGTTAAACTGTTATTTTCATGTAACACTAACCTTCATTTCTCACTTCCCCTTAACACACCATGATTTTTTTTTTTTTTTAATTCCTGTAGCGCCCAGCACTCCCAACAGTGTTTTTGTCCAGGATTGAGAGAGTTAGTGGACACATACAGCCTCACAGAGCTTTACCATGCTGTGGATGTGGATTGAAATTGCAAACACTACATGTAAATAAGAATGTATAAAGGGAAAGAGTGTAAAAACTCTGGTGTTTCTCTAGTCATTCCGACTTTATTTATTTTAGTCAATATATATTTAAAAGATTTAATGATCAGTAAATTGCGAGATTGATTCTATATTACAGTGAATATGATTATCCATCCGTGTAACTATGAGGTTTCTGTCTTTTTTGTTTGTTTTTTGTCTTCTGTGAAATAAGATGTTTGGTTTTTTTTGTGCATTTTGATGATTAAGTGTTGCAAACGTGTTTGAGGTCGTCACTTGGGGGCAGCATCACATCAGATCACACTCCTGCAATCAGCAATGACTGACTGTAGTTTCCTGTGTGGAAGGATTTTTTTTTCTTTGTGTGTTTTTCCAAATAACTGGAATGTATGAATAAAAGGGACCTACTGTATTTTTATTGTCTTACACAGGTCAGTTCATAGACATGTTGGCTGGAGTTAGCAGGCTTATTTGGAGTTAAATTGACTATATGTACCTTAAAAATGGCCTAAGCAACGATTTTTAAAAAAAACTATAAATAAACATATAAAATTATAACTAAAACGTGTTTGGCCTATTTTAGAGGAATATTAATGTTTTGGGGTTTTTTTTATCCTGTCTTTCTTTCAACTAGCAAGTTTCTACATTGTGTTATTAAATGCACTCATGCAACGTCAGGAAAACGTAAAATAATTTATCAAATAGAGTAAAAAATGAGACTCATACGGTTGTGGTACCATAATAATGAAATGTTGACATCTTTTGTAACGTGACAGGTGTCGTGCCAAGGTATTTACCCTCTGATACGAGGTGTGGCCCTTCGTTTTAGTATTGTAGTTTTATCAAAGAGGTTTTGCAAAGTAACGTCTACGTGCTGCCATAAAATGTATCCCCCCTCCATAATGCACAGTCTGCCCTACCATCAAGTGTTTTATTTATATGTACTTCAGATCATACATAATAACATTGGTGAATATGGAGAAGTTTCCATTCTCTTACGGTGTTTTAATTAATAGTCAAATCAAATTAGCCGATTAACCTTCTGACCTGCTCTTACATGCTGACAATACCTTTATTGATTCACAGCCTTACCTAACCCTAACCCCTGACCTCACCTAATTTGCATTATTGATGACAAAGGAATCACGTGTCCTGAACACGGACAAACACAGACACGTGGACAAAATCTGTGGATTGTTGGAGGGGGATACATACACTGGCAGACAACAATTTGGCCTACAAGAATGTGTATCCCCCTATAACTTTTGCTAGGAAAGAAGAAACTTATCCATATTCACCAAGGTTATAAGGCATACATATTACATATTTTGGCAGTCTGCATGTCCAGCCTGGTAGGACAAATATCCTATGTTAATGACTTTGTGTTATGAAAATCGATAGTCGAGTAATCGACTACGTAGTACATTATAACATTGTCAAATTATAGAAAATTATAGTGCAATTAATAATACAAAGTTGGATAACACGTACAGAATAATAAAAGCATTTATTCTGATAGATGAGCCATGTGTTACTTTGCAAGACCACGTTGATAAAACGACAATACTAAAACGATGAATTAAACAATCCACGTTATTTTTCATAGTAATGTAGCTCCACCTTCGCTGAAGGCATGCGCGCTCCCGCTGCCAGGGCCACACTTCCTATTGGAGTGCATGCGCGCTCCCGCGGTCGGGGGCACACGCCCTATCAGAGGGTAAATACCTTGGCACAATGCCAGTCGTGACGGGCCGGTCTTCTCTCTTTAAATAGATATGTGACGAAACTACTAAGCCGCAGAGCCCCAGTGGCCTAATGGATAAGGCACTGGCCTCCTAAGCCAGGGATTGTGGGTTCGAGTCCCATCTGGGGTGAAAGCTTTTGCTACCTCGTGTTATTCTAAAACGGCAAAATTAAACATACTGCCTAAATGATGATTATTATGTTATTGCCAGCTGTGCGTGTATAAGAGTTAGCGGCACGCCTCTGCTCCCCCTCAACGGGCACATGTGCGACATGTTCCCTTTTCCTCCGGCTTGCAGCCAATCAGGAAACGCTCCGCTCTGCTGTTTCGGACTTTCCCTCCGTCACATATATAACAACTGATTTCCTCTTCGCCTACAGCACCTTTGGCTGATCCCTGTCTCTGTTCTGCACTTAGTGAAGGTTTTACCTCCAACTAGCTATGCTTCTAGTAAAGAGGCTGTATGTCTTTCTTTTATGTCATGTGGCTGCGACCTTCGCCTCTGCTGACAGTAAGTAGGCCGAGTTTGAGAGAAATCACGGGTGGTTGTGTAAGGATCTAATGGCTTTACTTCCCAGGATTGAACTAGTAGAGACTGTCTTTACGCATGCATGCTGTTTTACTATAATGACATTTAGTCACTCTCTGTCAGCGGCTGTGATTTAAGAAGTGTTGCAGATGACGGCATGAGTTGAATATGTTTTGTTTACCCATACAGGGTAATCCCAAAACTCACGAGGGCTCCTGCCACTGAAATGTTTTAGTTATAACTTTCATTTTCGTTTATATCCATAAATTCTTATTTAAAAAGCCAAGATAGGAACATTTACATGCATATAAGAAAAAAACAGAGGAACAAAAAGTGGAGGGATAGGAGATTTTTTTGGGAATGAGTTCATGTCACCCTGTCATCTGTCACTCCAGCTAAAAATAAATATATATAGTATATATTTTTAAATAAGTTAGTTAATGAGCTAATTTTCATCTGTAGTCCCAGGGCAGGTTATTACAAATTACTGACCTAATGTCATCAGTACAATGCTTCAACAACTACAATACAAGACAATACAATACATAAATACAGAGATATATAAAAACAATGAGTAAAGACTGTGCCAGAGATGAGGTAGTATGATTGCTCATGATTGTAAGTTTGGTTTGCTTTAAGTTTATATTTAAAGGTTTGGTAATTAGTGCTCTCTTTTAATTCAATAGCTAGACTGTTCCAGTAGTGGGTGACCTGCAGCTACTATCCTTCTGCATTATGAACTGGCTCAGTGTGGGAGGTGCAAAAATATTAAAAATGCAATGCATAGTAGAGACGCACCACTAGACTTTCATATGAGTATCAGCTTTAAAAAGCAATATCAGTAATAGTAGATTGTTGGATTTACTGCACACAGGAGAATTGGCTAAACTTTTTTTCTAGGACTCAAAGCCCCAACTTTATTGTCTTTTACAGCCATCAGTCTGCATGGCTGTTCTACTGGTATAGCGGTTCTTTTACAGCCATTTTTTGTTGTCTTTGTCTTCTTAATGGTGTTTGATTTCTTCTTAGAGATGACAGCAGCCACAGTGTACTGGGACCCCCAGCACAAGACCGTCCAGCTGAAGGAGGGGGTGCTGGAGACGGAGGGAGATGCATATGGGTACCTGAATGATACCCTGTCCAGTACAGGCTGGAGCGTCCTAGAGATCCGTGCCGGGTACGGACAGACCCCCGAGACTGATGAGGTCACCTTCTTCCTGGCGGGCTACCTCGAAGGCTTCCTCTCTGCCCAGTAAGTCTAGTGAATGTGCTGTCATGCTCGCTATTCCTGTAGTGTCCTTGTCATTTAACAAGGTTTATGGTGTCCCATTCATGCCATTCAAACATTTGATACTAAGATAAGATAAGATAACACTTTACTGTCCGTTCACATGAAAATTTGCATCACATAATAGTATAATAATAAGATAATAAGATAATCACAACCAAACAAATATCAAGTATATAAATATCAGGTGACCTAAGTGTGATGAGAAATTAGAGAAAGATAAGAAACTTTGACCTTTGACACCTTCTGTAACACCTGAAAAAGTATTGGCAGCACCCTCCAGTCATAAGGTTTATAGAAAACAAATGACCAATCAAAACGTCACCAAACATCACGTCACTTTGTTTTTTCTGTTGTTATGAGTATTCATTCTTACTCTCTCTGCCCAGGCAGATGATGAACCACTACGCCAACATGTATCCGCAGCTCATCCACGACCCCAAGATCCTCGGCCCGGTTCAGAGTTTCATGAAGTGAGTCTGTTCTCTTTTCCTGTTAAAAATTAAAACCACAGCAGCATCACCACAGTCACAGACAATACACGATCTGAGTCACACATCACTGTCATCATCTTTCATATCCTCTTCTTCAGTTTAGCTCATACTACACTCAGCTTAGGGTGTGATGTGGGCAAACACATTTTCCAGCATAGTACAGTATGTTTAAAAGGTTTTCAAAGACTCAAGGGAGTTATGTTTCTTTCCATCCATTAGTCCTCAGTTCAGGTCAATTTGTTAAAACGTACCCGTTGGACTACTTATCCATAGTGATTGCACTAAATCACAGCTTTGTTTGGCTCTTTACTTTTGAGAATAATGAATAATGAGAGCTGTAAACAATATGTGAACGTCACTCTTGTGCTTTTAGGAAGCAGGACTCGTGGACCAGAGAACAGGTGAAACTGAACAAGAGCTCTGACCCTCTGTGGAAACACGCAGGCTTCATCGTGGCCCAGGTGGACGGATTGCAAGCAGGAGTTGCAGACTGGGCCAAGAGGCACGGCAAAAAGGTGTGCCAGCCATATCTTAACATTTTTATGAGGACAACAACTCTCTTTTACATGCATAGACACCCTGTGTACACACCAAAACGTGTGAAGAAAAAATGCACCATAAGAGCAATGAAAAAAACAAATATGCAAGATGTATAAATAAATGGGAAAAAAAATGAAAAGAAACAAGTGCAATTGTTCAAAATCAAGTTGCAAGTATACATTACTGTTTAGTATATGCACAGATAAAACATAGAAGATGAATCGTCTTTATAAATGATTAAATCTGAAGGAAATTTCACCTTAAGATCATTAGGATTTTCACTTCATCTGACTGGTGCACTACATTTAAATAATGCTCTGCCAGGTTCTCACTTAAAATGAGGAACCTTCAGTGCAAACTTGTGATCATATAACGCAGTTTCTCACTGTAAGTTTTAAAGGGACATGAGCTGCTTTATGCAGCGTATTATTATAAGCAGAATATGGTGCCAATATCATTATATTATATCAATAATACTGCCAATATTACCGAGTCTCAGTTGTATGTATTTACTATAGTTTTATTTGTTTTTAGTACCAGTTTGAATTAATAAAGAAAGCAGACTTGGTATGAAAGGTCTCCAAATAGCTCATGATTTCAGTGATCTTAAATATGTTTCTTTCTCAGTTCAGTTTTTTATAAGATATTTTTTGTATTGCTGGCTGTCTCACTATTGAAGCACCACTACTATTCATTTTCTTTTGCTGACAGCTGTTTATCTGCTGTCCTTCCTGTAGCCGCTATCCCTGTTTGACATCCAGTTCCTGAATGCAGTGGGAGACCTGCTGGATCTGATCCCAGCCTTGGTCCCTGGCTCTAACCCTCCGCTAAGAGACTTCAAACTTCCAGGGATGGGACACTGCTCTGCCCTCATCAAGGTCAGAGGTCAAAACAGGTTCCAGTCAGGGTGTTTATACTCTAGTATGTAAGGAATGCACACAGCAACACAGAAGACAATGTAAGGGACATGAGCTGTAATCACATGTCTAAATGTCATGTGCTAAATGTAAAAAAACAAGAAACTATGAAGAATTAATCTCCTGTGCAAGCAATGGACTAAAATGGCTTTAATGGTCCCAGACATGGAGTAGTGTATGTAGTTTCATTTGCCACATAAACAAAGAGGTCCCACACAGACTTAGTGTAAATGCATCTTGTGTTGGGTAATATATTGAATAATGTTAACTGCAGACTTCTGACACAGGAAGAGAAGATTAACTCTTAACTCCATTTGACTATTTTCTGTGCCCCACCTCAGATGCTGCCCGGTTTTGAGAACCTCCTGTTTGCCCACTCCAGCTGGTACACATACGCTGCCACGATGCGTATCTACAAACACTGGGATTTCCGCATCACTGACCCCCACGCCGCTACTGGGAAAATGTCCTTCAGCAGCTACCCTGGTAGGCACCGGGAGTTCTCCTTAACAAGACTTCTTTAAAGATAACAAGAACAGCAGTGAAACTGTAACAATATTCCACATAAACAGAGCAGTTTACCAATGTGTGTTTAACACTGTCCAGATGTTGAAAACAGCAGGAGCCTGTAATGTCCAGCAGGACAAGAATTAATGGCAACATGAAAATTATTGATGTCACTGCTTCTTTTCTGGGCACATACAGTCATATTCCAGTTATATTCAACTTCTTACACCTACAGGTCTCGGTGCTGCCACTTTTTGTAGAGTGTCAGTAATAAGTTTATCTCTCTGACACCCTCCACCCTCATACACACACTGCTTTCTGAAATTAATCATTGACATTTGAATCCCATGTTGTGAATGTGATTGTTTGTGAAGATTGTCACAAATGGTCTCAGTTGATAGCACATTTCTCCCTCAGGTTTCCTGGTGTCTCTAGATGACTTTTATCTGTTGGGCAGTGGTCTGATGATGACTCAGACCACCAACAATGTCTTCAACTCCTCCCTTTTTGACAAAATCACCCCCAATAGCCTGCTGGCGTGGCAGAGGGTCAGGCTGGCTCACAGTTTGGCACATACAGGAGAAGAATGGGCCAAAACCTTCTCTATGTACAACTCTGGTGAGTGGAGCACAGTGAATATATGTTTGTATAGCACTAACCACAGTTTACAAGACAACAGTAATGTTATCACTAAGAGAGATGCAGGTACAACATGAATCAAGAGTAACAGTTAACCAAAGACCATTTTATTTAAATCTATGAAGCTGTTAAAGTACTGTTTTTTCATTCTTTACAAGAAATTATGTATACTTTACACTATAGCCAACCTTTTTCCAAAGCGTACCATTGTTTATTTCTACCTTCCAGGCAGCCATTGGATTACATCTATTTAGTGAGTAAACTTTCAATCAAATCACAGAGACAAGAACATTTAAACTTGAAGATTGAGGCGTGACACATCTCAAGCCTCATGCTTTGTTTCAAGTCATGATTTGAGATAGAGATAATGAGCGCTCATTCTGACACTTAAACGCGGGGATCAGTAATTCATCACCCAAAGCATCATGTCTGGTTTTGTTTTTACATGTGAACATTTTGCCTATATTGTGCAAAACCTCCATGAACATTGTGGTAATAATTTTGTGAATTTGGAAACTTCTTGCATAACTACAAAGTAATACATGATATAAAATACAAAATAAAGCCTTTACAACTGCCTGAATAAAACCAGACTTGATTATGACTGTAAGCAGCAGAGTCGTGTCATTGTGGAGCTCAGGTCAGAAGCCTTTCAATGCACAAACTGATCAACTCACTCTCACTTCTCTTCCTTTTGCACTACTCTCCTCCTCTCTGGCATCACCCATCCTCAACTGTTGTAGGTACCTACAACAACCAGTACATGGTGTTGGACCGGAGCAAAGTAAAGCTGGGCCACAGTGTTGATGACGGCGCTCTCACTGTGGTGGAGCAGATCCCCGGCCTGGTGGAGTACTCTGACCAGACACAGGCACTGCGCAGAGGTAACAACAGATCTCTGTAGAAAACTGTTTTTTGTATTTGTTTTCATTTGGAAATTAGAAGAATTGACCTTTCCCACTGCCTCTGTTTACTACAGGTTACTGGCCATCCTACAACATTCCCTTCCATCAGAAGATCTACATGCTGAGTGGGTACGGAGAAATGTGGGTGGAGTATGGAGAGGACTTCTCCTATGATCTTTGTCCCAGAGCCAAGATCTTCCGCCGTGACCAGGCTGATGTTAAGGACCTGGACTCTTTGAAGCACATCATGAGGTTCAACAGTGTGTGGCTCTGTCTCATTTTTATTTATTTTTTTACATGACTCTTATTGGGCTGCACTATTTACGATCAAACAGCTCAAAAAACAGTGACAATTGTTAATTGAGTCATATAACCATGGTTCAAGAGTAGTACCTTCTAGCTGGCCAAACTCTCAGCCAGGTAATGATCATTTGCTTTGGATGCAGCAAGATTTACATCAGACCAGAAGGGGATTTGCGAGTGGCAACATTTTTACTGTTACCCTTTTTTGTTGTCAGACTACAAGAAGGATCCGTACTCCATGGGTGATCCCTGCAAGTCCATCTGCTGCCGTAACGACCTGAGGGCAGAGAGGCCTTCACCAGGAGGTTGCTATGACACTAAGGTAATTATCCTGTCACCACACTGATCTTGCATTAATTGATTTTGTAGCATCAAATGCTTCTTAGTTCAGCTCAGATTTCCTCTCATTCCTGTGTTGTTCTCATTCCAGGTAACAGATTTCAACATGGCTGGGAACTTCCGTGCGGAGGCGGTGAACGGGCCAACGACACAGGACGGACTCCCGCCGTTCTTTTGGGATAAATTCAGCAGCATCAGCCATCAGGGTCTGCCGCAGTACTACAACTTCACCTTCGTCAGGATGCAGCCTATTCTCTTCGAGCCATGAGGGATGTGTGTTTGTGTGTGAGTGTGTGTGTGTGTGTGTGACAAAGAAAGAGAGAGATGCTTTCTGTCTGAAGCTGAATGTCAAGGGTCAAATGTACGGTCTGATGTTTCTGTTGTGGTTTACACATCCATTTACACAATGATGATTTTTATCCTATCTATTGCTGGAAATTCAGAATTGCATCCCGCCAGCATGTGCTTTCTTCTTACAATTTAAAACTACTCTTTCCACCTGATAAAATGTTGGCTAACTGACAATCGGATTTAAAATCAGTATTTTATTACAAATGTGTCTCAGGGTTAAGTGAATCAGTAGACATTTTATATTAGTTAATGATATTAATCATTTTATACCTGCAATCATTTGTGCCTTGAACATTGAGAGTAACTTTGTAATTTTATAAAATGCAGTATCAATGCAGTACATCAGTGATTATGCCATCCTTTAAAATTGATTTTCTTTCTTTTTTATTTTTATTTTCATACATGCAAACACTATCTTTTAATGGTAAATGAAACAATCAGTGCAATGTCATACTCAGGGCTGTTGATCGTCTCTAATGCTGTGATTTATGTGCTGGCTCAGTGAAAGTGAGCACAAGCCTGTTTCTTTGTGTGATGCTGCACAGCTTTATCATGTGTTCATTGTTTATTAAAGTTTTACAGTTGTACCAGTGCAGTCCTGTCTTTTATCTTGTCTAGATAGTGACTCATAACCACTGAGATTTAGAAAACGTCACCGTTGCGAGCCGGCAGTCCTGTGTTCGAGAGTCAAGCCCACAATCACTTTCTTTATTGTAAAGTTTCTGGTAAAGCTTGCTGCTGTCAATCCCAAGAAGCTCTGGAGAAATTCTCTTCTGAAAATGTATGATAATGTGATGTGGAACCTCTCCACTACCAAATGTTAGTATGCAATTTATGAAAACTTCTATATAACTATGGCTGTGATGCATTATATGGAAGAGAGAAATTTGATATTTTAGTAGCCTGTGGTCTCATTAGTGAATTAAAGATGATGTTTCTGTCAGAGAAAAAAATAACTAAATGTGACCAGCAGTCATGATGGTAATCCAAAAAGCAGTTTTAATGGCTTCAATATTGTTTCTGTCCAAATTTTCGACATTCAGCTCTGTTATTGTCCTCAACCTTTTACTATGTGGGCAAACAGTAAAACAATCACAAATTATGAGTCACAATATTTAATCCAAACTAAGACGTTTAAAGGTCAGGACCTCTGTGTTTTTGAAACAGAAATACAGTGAGCTCTCTCTCTCTTACTCTGCCCCTGGGGACACATGTAGTGATTCACTCTTTCCTATGAAATGGAGGAACTGAAACGTCTGTTAGGTGCTCTGCATTTATTTCATAAATCCTCCCGTCACGTCCCTCCTCTGTGTCTCACAGCTCTCTGTTTTCAACTACATGTTGGGTTTTTTTTTTTATTATTTGTGTGACAAACACCAGTTTAGTGGAGGGAAACAGAGCAGCAGGTCACCACATTGCTCACCTTTCTTCCAGCCATGGCCAGGAAGGATTGTCCTGCTGGCAAAATGTGGGATACCCTCATCAACAGCTGTATCCCCGGCACGGCGGAAACCACACCTGAGCCTAAACCACCAACAGGTGAGTTTTTACCGAACCTAAAGATTTTTAATATCTGCATCCTGAGCAGGGATGTAATGTCAAAGTATAAAACAACCTATTTGGTCATGATTGATTTTGGAACTAGTTTCACTTGTTGACGTGAATTTTTCCAGGCTATTTAAAACTTCAGAGGTGTATTGTTTACCACTTCACCTGCTAGTATTTATTTTCCACTCTATAGTACAAAGCATTCAAGGGATTACAGATTACCTTTGTACAGTATCTAATGGACTTTAAAATCTATGCACCAATCAGTCAAAAAACGACATTATTCAGAGCTGCTGCATTAAGATTATACCTCTGTTGGTCTTTAATAAACACTTTATTCATTATTTTTTAACTTGTCATCAATACTGCCTCAGATTTGACTAAGGAGGTTTAAGACCTGCTCCTTGATGATTTTCTCAGTGCTTTTAAACCACAGCTGTTGAGACTGTAACCGTTTCTGTTGAGATAGTTAATCAGTCTGTTCCCATCAGAGCCAACCCCCGCTGTTGTGGCCCAGCCCACGACACCCACAATCTCCGCTGCCCAGGCCAACCCAGTGATGATGCTCAGTCCGGCTCTGTGGATCTTTGTGGGGCTGGCCACCGTGGGGTCCATCGTGGCGCTGGCTCTCTGGTTTGTCATATACAGACGACAGACCAGGCTCAGCAGCACCTCCGGTAAGGACAGAAGATATTAGTGATTCATATATATTCCCATATTTGTTCAATTTTATTTTATTCCATTTAAATTTGGGGGGGTTGGGGCAGGTTGAAAATATTTAGCATTAAATAGGATATATTTAAAAATATTGGCACTAAATAACTGGCACTAAACTGGTTTAACTCTCCTTATAAAAGGAGCTGCTGAAGTACATACAATAGGCATATCAGATACTGTAATGTGTCAGATTTCAGAAATATTGATTGATCCTTCATGTCTTGCATTAAATCTTCCCGCAGGGACGTTTCACACATTAGGATAACGTGCAGTTTTTAAAGTGTTCATGTGGTAGTGGGTATTTCTTTTACTGTAAGAGGGGGATCTGACATGCAGAGCGGGCATCTGAGAGTTGTGTGGAGGAAGCTGGGTTGCAGGCAGGCAGGTGATGAAGTGTGACGTTCATCACACTAGAAACTCCACAGTTTCTGTTCTCTTCTTCTCAGGCGTCCCATGGGTCAGCCCTGCTCTCTTACCAGCTATTCTGGTTTCAACATACATCCGTTGGTTAGGCAGCAGGACAAAGTCTCCACACAACCTTGAAAACACATAAACTGACAAAAAGACGTGCAGAGAGACACTAACAGCAGAATATGTGATCAGCCTGCCTTTATATACAGCAATTCATTTCAAAGGGTATTGTGCTAGTGGAAGGCTAGATTAGACTGAGAAGTTGTACATTCTATGATAAATATGCCAATTACAACATGTGCACAATCTTGATTTGCTGGAATGCAGGCTCAGTGCAGCCTTAACCCAACTGAATTGAAAGCCAATAAATCTCTGGGTAGAGGAGAAGCTAGAAGATGGAAGATGCTCTGCAAGCTATAGTCCTCACTGAGTAAACTGTCAATAGACCTTTATCCACAGCGCAACCAGGAATGTAAAAAACTAGATTAGCGGTGTGGAGGTATTCAGCGTTGCCCAATTAGTTGTTGTGAAACATCATTGTTTTACACGTGATGTAATGCTGTCTTGTAATCTTGTGATTTTCACTTTTTCTTTTTAGTTACAACACAGTCAACATAGCAAACAAAAACATAATATGGCATTGCAAGGAAATCCTCTAGTTATTTCCAGTCTGCTGCTGCCACTCTTCCCCCACCATCATACAGAAATGTTACAAAATGACATAAATAAACAAGGACTGTATATAGGCTAATAATTGTACTATAAATGTATGAATGAAAGAAAAAAAACTCAGATTAGTCTTATGAGAAGTTGAAATGGGCGTAAGTACAGCTGACGCTGATCAGGATGATATTAGTGTCGGAGGTATTTGGTTGTAAACTATAAAGTATTGCACATATTATCATTTTGAGCAGATGATGGAGCTAGATGAGAAGTCAGAGGATCAACAAAGTCAGATACAAAGGGTACATTTTCTGTGCGCAATGGATATGGACAACATTTTGCCATTAAAGGCATTCATGGTGTCCAGACAATGAATCCTAATGACTTTAGTGATCCCCTGACCTTTTCCTCTAGTGCCACCAACGGGTCAAATATTTAATTTAATTAAATTTGTCCAATGCTTTGGTTTATGACCAAATACCTGCCAAATTAATGACATTACCATCAGCCTCAGAGAGTCACTAACATGGCTGTAGACTCTTGTCCTGTTATACAGTATATAGACTTAAACTTAGGTGCAAAGTGCAGTTAGGCTACTTGTACAGTTCACAGTGATGTATTTTGGTGTAAAATGACTTTGGTTACATGATTGTGTTCATTTTGTTTTGTTTTTTAGGGAGGTGAGGTTTTTTTAATTGATAAAATCAGAATCTTCTCTTATATTTGAAATATAACAAGAACTAGAAATATTTGTGACTAAAAAGAAATGGTCTAGAATTCATATCATGTATTATGTGGTCAGTGCTCTAGTTAAGGTTTCTGGTTTACATTTGGGTTTTCCAAGGAGAACCTATTACACAATGTATTATATTCAATTTGGTAGTCAGTGACATGTTATTGTCATTTGTGTTGCAGAAGACGCAGAGCCTGGACACGAGCCTCTTCAGAAAACAGAGCCACCCAGCAAAATCTACTCGCTGCCTTCAGAGAGAAACAGTCAGGCAGAGATGTTGCAGAGAGCAGCGGGGAACCCTTCACCCTGTCCTCACCTGCATCCTGGGGGCCAAACAAGCTCAAAGTGGGAGGAGGGCTTCACGGCTTGCAGGGGCCCAGCAAAGCATGCTGGGACAGAGGGGGATGGAAGGCTGCCCACATGCAGCTCGATGAGGGAGCACAGGATCCCACTTCCTGCCACAGAGCTGGGTGGCACTGCCTTAGTTACAACTAAAACTGTGTAGGGCTGCTTGTGTGTGTGTGTGTGTGTGTGTGTGTGTGTGTGTGTGTGTGCTCTCAAAAACTTTCTTTTCATTGCATGTACTTGAGTTGTGTTCAGTGTGGGGAGTTTACCTCCATTTTTGAATCCAAATGTTGGATGTTTTTATGGTTTTAAATAATACTGGACAGTTTTTTTTACAGCTGTTTTATTACTTTTCTGTTATGGTGTAAATTGGTGTCCAATAATACAATGTAAGATTGTGTAAAATTTACTGTATTTTACTGCAAAGCGTAAGCAAAGAAACTGCTATTATTTCAATCATTTAATAAACCACAAAAAAAAAAAAAATCACAGAAAGTTTTCTGATGTTCTAGAAACAAGTTGTTGTTGTGAGTGACAAATATTCTCAGATCTACATTGTATTATGACAAGACCTGGCTGGATATAGTCTTTGCAGCAGAAAAGGCTATTTACATGGTAAATAATTTTGTCAAAATGTCTCAATCAGTGAGCTTCCTGCATTCAACATATAAATATAAATGGGTGAACTGTTCAAAGTAAAGTCAAGCAGAGTATACAGAGTACAGTATCTTCCCTCACTGTTTGGCTTCCTCAGATGAACATAAAACACTTAGGAGAGGATTTATAAAGTTTCTTAATAGATCTCAAAGGAGTAATCTCACACTAAAATCCATGTAGTCGTGACTATGTGTGAGTAATCGTTGTCCACGGGTGGGAGTAGACAAAGGTTGCCATGTATGTTCTTACAAATTACAAAAAAGGCATGTAACATTAAAACCATTTTTATTTTTTAAAAATCATAAAGGACAAAACCCACACAAAAACAGTTCCAGGTGCAATTTAAAGCCACAATTTGTAGATTTTGAAAATTTCTGACTTTGGCACCTCCCAAGTGGTAGTATCAAAATAAAGACTGTGGCAAAACAGCAACTGGCAAACACCTCATAGATTATGTCTCATTAAAAAGTGATGTCCTGTTCCACACTTATCTATCAAACATATCTACTATGCACTCTGCAAATTACAACGTCAGTTTTATTGTTTGGTCAAGTTAATTGATGTATATTACAGCACAGCAGCACAGCGACGTTCAGTTGAAAATGTTCCACTTTCTATAACAGTAAATGTTGGGGTTTAGTGTCGGTCACTCACAATAAAAGAAGAGGGGCTTTTTATTAACACTTTTTCTACCTCAACGAAGTCCACCAAACATCTTGAATGATATATAACAATATCTAAGTGTGGATTTTAGACAAATTATGTAAACTGTTCATTCTACTGTATGTGGCAGAGGGATGGTATTTCTTGAGTGGGAGTGAGTGAAGAATGGACATCAGGGGAAACACAGAGGCCTGAGACCCTGCCTGCTTGTTTCACTGTTGCTCCACTGTCACTCCAAGAGCTGCCCAAAGAACTCCAGCTGTGCTCATTCAGACAGGCACAGGCTACTTCTTGGCCGATATTGTATGGAAAGCTCCTCTGTAATCACAGGTAGGTACTGGGGTCATCAGTGACAGCCAGGTGGAAGTACTCTGGCGGGCTGTCCCTCTGCAGGCTTCTGTTAATATTTCTCTGACGGACTTTGGTGGACAGTGTCTTCCACTTTTTGATGCTGTCCCTGAGACAGTGACACAGGGATTATTTTGGGTTATGGATGGAAATGTGGGAAGACGTAGGCTACACATGTGAACTCAAACTGATATAAATATGGTAGAAGTGCCAAAGCCCTATCAAGCTTTGACAGGAGATAAACCAAGTCACACTCAAGTCTATACATTACAGTAGGTAATAATCAAATGAACATGTGAATGTTATATCAATATAATATCAATATTAAGATACAGATCATATTTACCTTTATGCATTAAATCATTAGCTCAAGATATACACCTTGATTTTGTTACAGTCCCCTAAAATCCGCATGTAGCTGAACACAGTTTACAGTTTAAATATATCAACAGTGAGCTGGGAGGAACTGTTGGGATCTGGGGGCGGCGATGGCTGTTATAACAAAACCAGGAAGTGTATCTTTAAGCATTGTGATATGATGAATAACGTGTTAGAGTGTTTGGAGGAAATCTAGACGGGACCGTGTTTTACTCACGCTGTTGGTGGTGTTGGCAGGTTGTAGTTTCCCCCAGTCACCCCTGTTAACCAGTATGTCATCTCTTTGCCTTTACCCTGTGGGTCAGACACACATGGACACACACACACACACACACACACACACACACACACACACACACACAGGAAATTAAGGGAGTAACCACTATCTGTACATTTTGCAACTGTTGCAATGTTAATGCCTGGATGGATAAGCACATAAAGAGCCAAAAACAAACCCAGCTCACCTTCAGGTACGTCTCTCCTCTCTTTTCATACTCAAACTTGCAGTCTGTCCTCTGCAGGATGTTGATGGTGGACTGGCTGACATGAATTCTCAGAGCTGGAAAGACGACATGAGAAAGAATCATCAGACTCAAACCAAGCCTAAAGACCTAAAGCTCCAATATTATGACTGTGGTAAAAATCTCTCTCTATGTGTGTGTTGTTGTGCTGTCTCTTACGCAGGCCTGTGGACTCCATGCGTGAAGTGGTGTTGACTGTATCTCCAAAAAGACAGTAGCGAGGCATCTTGTTCCCTACCACTCCTGCTGCGCATGGTCCTACACACAAACATTTATGTCTTAGAATTCATTTACATCTACTTAATTAATAAAATAATAATAATACATTTACTCCCATGCATCTCTTGGTGGCACCTTCATTTTTTAATGCCTCACTTTTTCTTTTTTCTCAGGTCTCACACATATGATTATTTATCGATTTTCAATGTTCTGCACAAAAAATGTATGATAATTTATAACATCTACGATAATGTGAAAGACGTGTTTGGTGTTGTCTGAATTATCATTGGCTAATCATTTATATTATTCAGCCACTAGATGTCAGTGACACTGTGTCAAGCAAGAAAAGAAACTGAGTTACAAGCCTTCCTCTACTTGGGTCTTTACCTTTTATCTTGCAAATAAGTGGTTGGCATTGTAACAGTGCATTATTACCACCCACTGTTTATTTGTAACCACTTTTACATACATTATTTTAACACTCCCATCAATTGCTCAGTTCTATGTTCGTCAACCAGTATTTTCCCTAGTCGTGTAGAAATGTTGTGTGATGAAAATGGGAAATCGATAAATGAGCCTAATCAAGAAAAAGTGAGCTAAAAAATTCAAAGAGAACATAGTGATATGTTTTAGACTTCTATTTGAAATATGTAAACACTGCACAAACAAGAAAAATAATGCATTATATTGCCATAAAATATAATTATGCTAATTTTTTTAAGGGAAGGTTAGGGGCTCAACAGGGATCATATTATATAAAACAAAATGATTGGGAAAACTGTTGATTTTCTGTTACCTGAATGCACACCAATACGGATCCACAGAGGGATGCCAGGCAGATGCTGCAACTCAAAGGTCCCTACGAATGCCAGGATATCCAGGGCCATGTGGGCGATGTCCACTGCATGCCTGTCACCGTTGCGTTTGGGCAAACCTGAGGCAACCATATACGCATCCCCTATTGTCTCAACCTGAGAGACAATTCATGATTAGCTTTATTAATAAAAAACATTATCTGTATTCAATAAAGATGAAAAATGTTATAATTGACATACAACAAGAAAACCAGCAGAAAACATCACTAAGGTACCTTGTAGACATCATGGTGGTCAAGGATGCTGTCAAAGCTCTTGTAGATGTTGTTGAGCATGTCAACCACCTCCATGGGGGTGCTGTAATGGCAGAGGGTGGTGAATCCCACAATGTCACTGAAATAGATGGTCACCTCCTCAAACAGCTCTGGCTCCACTCTGCCGGTCTCCTTCAGTGAACGCACCACCGGGCTGAGGAGACACAGTGGAGAGAAAAGCAGGGATGCTAACTGTTGGCTTCAAATTACATTAACACACATGGAAATACAACTTGGCATTGAACAAGGTCAGGTACTTGTTGCCTCTTTATGGTGGGAGAGATTACCAGGGGGATTTGGTCAGGAAAATCATTGTTTTGAATCATAAAAAACACAAGTGCATACTGTATATTTTAGTAAATACTATATATTTTTGCTAAGAAGGTGGAAAAATTCCTACACATCCTCTTTCAAATAGCCTCCTGCTTCCAGGCTTTATGAAATATGATAAATACACAAGAAACAAGAAAGGAAATAAAAAGAGAGAAAATAGCTGCCTACTGCTGCTGAAAAATATACTGATGAGAGCAGGGTTTGTGAGCCAAAAAACTACAAACAAGTCATGATCCAATAGAAAACGCTCCGCAGAGTTGAGGGAAACAGATAAATCTCTATGTCAGTACAAGAAACCCATTTTGCATTACAATAAGTCAGAAATATTAATCAGTGCAGCTTTAAACATGTTCCTGCTTTCAGCTGCTCTCTGTCGTGTATCAGCAGAAGCACATACACTATAAACCTACCCAGGAAGTAGCATAAAGTTGAGGCGATCAGCTCTGTCCCTCTCAGCTTTGTACAAAGAGGTTCTCTCCTCCACCAGATGCTCCAGAGTCCTGGAGTACATCTGCAGGCGACGGATCAGGTTGTCCATGTACGTCTCACTGTCTTGGTTGTGCAGGTTACTGTCAGAGGAAAAAAAATATTTAAATTCTTATCACTTTTTATAACATTTAATTAATTACTCGTAATTTAAGAGAATAGTGCAGCAGGAATTATCTCATAGCAATGAACTGAATAACATACGTTATATGGCCAAAAGTATGTGGACTCCCCTGTCCCCACACTTTTGTGAACTTTTGCCCTTTGGCTTTTTTTTTCATGGTTTACTCATGGTGCCGATTAATGGAAACCTTCATGCTACAGCATACAATGATATTTTACTCAAGTAAGGTCAAGTAAATTTGATTTTTATAGCCCCAAATTACATATCTTAGACTAGAATTTTAGATTGAACAGTTTAGTGAAGGCCGTTTCCTATTTTATCATGACATCCCCCATTAAAAAGCCAGATCCATACAGAAATTATTTTCCGAGATGGGTGTAGAAGTTGTTAACTGGTCTGCATACAGCCCTGACCTCAACCCCATCGAGCACCTTTGAATTGTATCATCAGTGGCAGACCTCACTAATGTATACTTTAGTTGAGTGTCCACTTACATTTAGCCATGTAGTGTATTATATGAATGAACACAAATGAACATGTGGTGTCTTGACGTACCTGAAAATCTTACCCAGAGTTAACTCTATTCTCTTAAAGTCTGGCCTTCGTTCTGGATCTTCATCCCAGCAGTTCTTTATCAGCATGTACAACTGTGTGCACACACACAAACACACGAAGAGAGAAAAAGAGGGTGTTTTCCCTACTTTATCTAACTCTTTAACGCTTTGCTTATAAACCTCAATGCTCAGAGTGTGTTAACAGCAAATGTCCTCAGTGTTTGATGGCTTTTCTTACCTCAGTCTCTCTCTCTGATGCACCGTCAAAGTTGAGGTCAGGTCTGAAGACGGCCGTCTCACTGGGAAACTGCACCCTGTAGAGCTTCTCTGAACATTGAGATAAAAAAGGTGAGCAGGACACAGCTGAGGATGATCTGTCTTACTGAAAACTATCTTGTACAGACACAGACTTTGCGTGCAGACAACCAAGGTCTTACCTCAGGAACAGCAAATATAAAAATGTTAAAACTGAATGATTTTTGTCATAATAAATCCATATATATTAACACACAAACAATCCAGTTTTCTAAAAGAATTAATTATTCATACAAAAAGCCCCCTTTAAATTAAACAAAATATAGATTTTTTTCACAATTGATCAAACAGGATGGAGTTGTTTTGTTGTTTATAACAGCATATTGGTGTGCCCAATAAGCCCAACCTACCTGTACGGTCAGAGCAGCACTGTGTATAGAACGGGGCCCGCCTCATAATGATCTCATGGGCAATGATGGCATAGCTGTAGACATCGCCTTTTTGAGACACTCCATCCTCACGGAGATGCTCCGGAGCTGTCCACAAATCTGAGGAGAAGAGAGGAGAGGAGAGGAGAGGAGAGGAGAGGAGAGGAGAGGAGAGGAGAGGTGAGGAGAGGAGAGGAGAGGAGAGGAGAGGAGAGGAGAGGAGAGGAGAGGAGAGGAGAGGAGAGGAGAGGAGAGGAGAGGAGAGGAGGACTCTCAGTGTTTAGATCAATAACCAACCACACTGATGATGAAAAACTCTGGCTCACCTCTGCCTGGCCTCAGGATGGTGTGGCAGCCAAAGTCAGTGATCTTCACCACCATGCGGTTGTCGACCACACAGTTGGTGGACTTGAGGCGACCGTGGACCTCAATGTTACTGGAGTGGAGATATGACATGCCCTGTGGAAGTTATATAGCAGGAGGACAGTAGTGAGCAGGGTGGTTAATCCAGGATGGTTTTGCATTAGGAAAATTGGAATAAATAGTGCAGAGGGAAAATAAATAACAGAGACACAGAGCAGTAACTTAGTTGCCCAACTTGGTCTTCCACAAAATATAGCTCAGTGAACAAATGAAAATAAAGTGTATAAATAAATGTTATGCCCATAAAAAACTTAACAACACAAACAAACAATACCTTTGCTATGTCATACATGACTGATATCTTAAACTCCATGTCCATGAAGGTTTCTTCTGGGTAGGAGATCCTGTCATTGAGGATGTACTGAAAAAAACAGATAAAATTCACACACTGTAAAATGTAACTTGTTGTTTCAACTTATAAATATAAGTGAAAGGGCTGCCTTGAAATTTTAGGTTAAGTCAACAAGTACAAATAGTTCTTGTTACACCACCAAAAGATTTAATATTGCATGTTGCCTTCATTTGGAGGATTTAGATCTTTTAATTTATTAAACAGTTGTTTGTTGTCAATCTAATTCAGATGATATTTTGTTTTCATTTGTATTTTCTTAATTCAAAGAGTCAGTTTTTCATTTGACACAAAATAACTAAAAGCTGTAGTTGCTGATGTTGCTCAGTGGAGTCAAGACAAAGAAAACATGCAGCACTCAGTGACCTTATATACACACGTGGACAAAATTGTTGGTACCCCTCAGTTAATGAAAGAAAAACCCACAATTCTCACTGAAATCATTTGAAATGTACAAAAGTAACCATGAATAAAAATTTATTGAAAATTAAACAATCAAAATCAGCCATTACTTTTGAATTGTTGATTAACATAATTATTTAAAAAAACAAACTAATGAAACAGGCCTGGACAAAAATGATGGTACCCCTATAAAAGATTGAAAATAATTTGACCAGAGGGACATGTTTAACTCAGGTGTGTCCTTTAATTGACATCACAGGTGTCTTCAAGCTCATAATCAGTCAGTCTGCCTATTTAAAGGGTGACAAATAGTCACTGTGCTGTTTGGTGACAAGGTGTGTACCACACTGAACATGGACAACAGAAAGCAAAGGAGAGAATTGTCCCAGGACATTCGAAACAAAATTATAGACAAACATCTTAAAGGTAAAGGCTATAAGACCATCTCCAAGCAGCTTGAAGTTCCTGTGACAACAGTGGCACATATTATTCAGAAGTTTAAGATCCACGGGACAGTAGCCAACCTCCCTGGACGTGGCCGCAAGAAGAAAATTGATGACAAGTTGAAGAGACGGATAGTTCGAATTGTAACCAAAGAGCCCAGAACAACCTCCAAAGATATTAAAGGTGAACTCCAAGGCCAAGGTACATCAGTGTCAGATCGCACCATTCGTCGTTGTTTGAGCCAAAGTGGACTTCATGGGAGACGACCAAGGAGGACACCACTGTTGAAAGCAAATCATAAAAAAGCGAGACTGGAATTTGCAAAAATGCATCTTGACAAGCCACAAAGCTTCTGGGAGAATGTCCTTTGCACAGATGAGACAAAACTGGAGCTTTTTGGTAAAGCACATCAACTCTATGTTCATAGACTCAAAAATCAAGCGTATGAAGAAAAGAACACTGTCCCTACGGTGAAACATGGAGGAGGCTCAGTTATGTTTTGGGGCTGCTTTGCTGCATCTGGCACAGGATGTCTTGAATCTGTGCGAGGTACAATGAAATCTCAAGACTATCAAGACATTCTGGAGAGAAATGTGCTGCCTAGTGTCAGAAAGCTAGGTCTCAGTCGCAGGTCATGGGTCTTCCAACAGGACAACGATCCAAAACACACAGCCAAAAACACCCAAGAATGGCTAAGAGAAAAGCGTTGGACTATTCTGAAGTGGCCTTCTATGAGCCCAGATCTGAATCCCATTGAACATCTGTGGAAGGAGCTGAAACATGCCATCTGGAGAAGACACCCATCAAACTTGACACAACTGGAGCAGTTTGCTCACGAGGAGTGGGCCAAAATACCTGTTGATAGATCTAGAAGGCTCATTGACAAATATAGAAATCGTTTAATTGCAGTGATTGCCTCAAAAGGTGGTGCAACAAAATATTAAATTATGGGTACCATCATTTTTGTCCAGGCCTGTTTCATTAGTTTCATTAGTTTCATTTTTTTAAATAATTATGTTAATCAACAATTCAAAAGTAATGGCTGATTTTGATTGTTTAATTTTCAATAAATTTTTATTCATGGTTACTTTTGTACATTTCAAATGATTTCAGTGAGAATTGTGGGTTTTTCTTTCATTAACTGAGGGGTACCAACAATTTTGTCCACTGAAATCAATACTAACCTTCATCATGGTTTGCATTGCTTTTATTGTCATGAAAAGAAACAACCATGATTTATTTTAACATGTATTAAAGACACACAGCAAATTTCCATCATGTATGTTTTCTTCAAACTTCAAAATAGAAGACTTTTAACTCCCAAACAATGCATGCTGGGAAATCTGCAAATATGCTGATCATGTTTCTTTAGAAACTTAATTTAATGAGTTGAGTGAACATTCAAATCAGAAGAACTCATCAATGAACTCTGAAATGATATTGAAATTAAAAATATTAATTTTAGGTTGAATTAACTTGAAATTATAAAAAGAATATATTTAAGTTAAGTTAATGACAAAATATTAATAATAGAAATTTCAACTTTAAAATTTTTAAATCAGATTGTGGATTCAGATCTGCAAAAAAATGTATACACTGATAAGACTGTCTTGGGATCATCAATGTTGCTGCAAACTAACAGACAAGGATTCAGGATCAAAAATATAACCTCCTTGAAAGACTTAAAGATTTTTTGCCTGTATTAAAAACATCTTTTAATATCTTAAAAGGATGGTGGGACTGTGTGAGCGATGGTCTGCTCTTACCCTGAGGGACCCCCTCTGACACAGCTCAAACACGCCAAACACACCGTACTCAAACTTCACTGTGCCGTAGAACTTGGTCAGGTTGTAGTAATCTATACGCAGCAGCTGAAACATGAAGACGTGAAAGAGAGGAGGAAGTGATGAGGAGGTTAGACAGAAAGGCTTAAAAAAGGGTTGGACATTGACAACACACTTATTCTACTATCTTAACGTATATCTAATATTTTTGATGCCATTTCTGCCCTCCTTGGCCAGTAAACAGGAAAGCACTATAAAGGAGGGACGGCAAGCATGATGTACCCACAGTAAACAAAAGAGTAAGTAGTGTCCATGATATAATTGTTCTAATGCTTTAAAAACTCAGGGGCGTAACACAGAGGAGCCTTACAGTGTTAAGCTCAATCCTCTGGTCTTCTGTGAAGTCTCCGTCTGCATGTTTGAGCTCCTTCAAGATTACAGGCTGAGGAATACAAAGAAATGGGACACACTCAAACACAGAGTGAAAAGGTTCCAACTTGATCATCTCTTTCTTTTTATTGTTTTTACGATTAAATATTGATTTTTGGAAGTTGGAATGCCGGTACCTTCTTGTCATAGCGACATCGATGAGAGAAGTATGTGCTGTCCTTCCTCTTATCGTCATCGATCTGTTACACACACGCATGATATACAGCAAGAATTGTGAAGCACAGTTTTATAATACGTACCTTCCTCTAACTTCTTCTATTTCATCTAATCCCACTTTATATCATGTCATCTCTTATCTTATATCAACCTAAAAGGACTCTCACACATACTGTCAGATGCCAGACGATGGTCTATGACTAAAACGTTGCATTTTCAATAAACATGGTGCTGACAGTGCTGGAGATCAATACCTTTTTTCTTTTCTTTTCTTTTTTTTACATGATTCCATTTGGCTAATTTTATGTGGCCTTATCTGATTCAATGCAGTCTGCTTCTTTATCAGTTTGTAATTATAATCTAACATGCAGAAAAAGCTGATTGTTAAGGTTGTTTACCTTCAGAGAGACCTCCTTCTCATCCAGCGGACCAATCAGGTGCGAGTCAATGTGAGACCACTTTTTCTGCATATCACGCTCCTTCCTGTTCTGTCTAACATTATTCACACAGAAATATACAGTAAATACATACATGAGCACAGGGGACATCTGTGGGATAAGACTCTCACATCATATCACAGCTTTCATATATCATGCTGACCAAATTGATTCTTTGGGTTTCTCAGTTTCTTGATTTTTAATTAAAACCAAAAGAACTGGTGCCTCCTCTTCTTGTTCCCTGAATGCAGTGACCAATGCTTTGTCTTGTCAAAGTCAGCTTTATCGACGCAAAAATGTGTCTGCTGTTTACCTGTAGAAGATGAGAGCAATCGCTGTCACCACGACAACACTGAGACTCAGAACGATCACAATCACATCCTGCATATCCAAGCCTGGAAGCACACACAGAGAGTCATTAAGCTTTACCTGGAATATACCCACAATATTTCTAAATCTGACATCAGACTCAGATTTGAATTATGTTTGTTTGCCAGGTTGTTGTCAGTTTCTCAACCTTGGGGCCAGGACATTCTTGATGTACAGATGGGGGTGCTTGAAATTGCAAACCTTTCCACAATTTTAAGAAAAAACACAAACAAAAAACTATGCTGTGGGGTCATAAGAAAATTGGGACCTAATATTTGAGTCACAGACCAAATAAGGGTGAGAAACTGTGCTGTATGGTGTCAACAGCTTTCAGGCTACAGTGAAGCACCACATCTCCACCTCTACACCATCTGCGTATGTGTGTGTACTACCATCTAAATCTTCTGGCACATCACGAGGCAGGTGACCATCTTTCCAGGGCAGGGCGGGGTTTGTGTCCACCTCTGTGGTTTTATTTTTCGACGTGTCAAATATTAACAGGGTTTCGTACTGAGCAGAAACAGAGGCAAAGATTAAAAATAAAAAATCACCTTTACACTGACTCTTTAAAGCAAAGCAGAGGGAGTCTGGCTCCAAAAAATGTATGGCTCAAATTCTGACTGTTGTAACTGATGAATGGACAGTAGTCTCACCTTGCCAGTTACAGTTGATGTGTAAATCATAGAGAAGTTAACGTTTCTGTCGCCGTACTCATCTAGCAGATAGTCTCCTCCCCAACCTGCTTGCAGCAAACACACACAAGCACATTAACAAAAAAAAACAAGAAAGCATTTCCTGGAAATGGAATGATTACAATCTAACTGCATTTTAATTGGATGAGAATGAGTCACAAAAGCTGCACACATGTTTTTTCTTTATGTCTTTGCTATGAATTTAGTAATCATGAAAAAGGTAAGATTAATACAATTATACTGTAACCTAAATAGTAACAACATGTAGGACTGAAATTAAAGATTATTTTCATAACTGATTAATCTACCAATAATTTTCTTATTAATCAATTAATTGCGTTAAACGTCAGAAAATCGTGACAACCAGCCATCACAATTTCCAAATTGACCTTTTTAAAAAGCTTTTTTAGTCTGACCAACCATCCAAAATGCAAAGATATTTAGTTTAGTTTAGAGCAGCAAATCCTCACATTTGAGAAGCTAGAAACATCAAATGTTTGGAATTTTTGCTTGAAAAATGACTGAAACAATTAATTAATTAGTGCTACTGTACACAAAATATAATGTACATCATTGTGTTTTATAGTTTTACAGTTACACCCTGGAAGTGACTTTATGGACATTCAACACCAGATTTCAGAGTTGCCTTCTAAAACAAGCTGCTGGCGAGATGTTGTGAAGTGGATCGTGTAAATGTGGTTGCGTGTTATATAAGGTTTGCTATTCAGCTCAATCTCACAATGGTAGACCTGCACCCTGTCACGTTAATGGAGGCAGCCAAGGCAAATTTCAAAGGTTGGAGCGTCCATGTACAGAAGTGCAGCTCTTGGCTGTATTACCAGGCAACAATAAAACTAACCATAAAAGAAAGGCCAGTAAATGTTCACTGTCATAGATAACCTATCTAAAGCACTCTGTAAGCTGATTTTCATATTATACTAAACTAAAGTAGGGGCAATGTTTCCCTGGAGGATAGGAAAACAAGGAAAATCTTATATAGTATTATATATTATGATAAATGCTTAATAGGAATTTAAAGCATTTGCAATTTGTATTAGTTGTGCTAAAACATGCAACAACTCCAGTATAGTCCATTAAAACTTGAAATATGTATATATTAAACCAAAAATATATTTAAAAAATTACAATCTCTCAGCGAATCAATCAAACCAACACAGAACAACATAATTCAGTGAACATCCAAACTAATGAACTATAAATGTAACTATTCATGGCCAATGGTTTTGCCCAACACCATGGCAGACATAAAGTTACAACAATCATGTGAAATACTGAAAGGAACTGTCTTTGACCCATCTCTACACCCATGGGTTTTTTTATTCTCCCTCCCAGTGAGTTGATAACCTCGACTTACTTATCATACATACCGTGAAAGGAGGCATTTCCAAATGGGTTGTCACTCAGAGGCACATCAAGGGATACCTTGTTATGTCGCTGACTGAGCTGCCACTTTCTGAGCGTTTGGCCAAACAGCAGAACCCCGTCATGATACCCAGCCACATAATCATTTATCTGCCCAATAGAGTGAAATATAGAGAGGAAGAGTCAAAGAGTTATCCAAGAGATGTTTCCCTACACAGCGTTTTTGGGGTTTTTAAGTTGTAGCTCACCGTGCCATTGTATGATGACTTTAATTCAACGTAGTTCCTCTGTGGAAGTGTGACCACCAGGACATCCTGCATACCCTTAATGGCTGTTCTGTTGACATAATAATTGGGGCTGGAGGAAGGTAAAGAGTGTCATTTTGGTCAGCATTATTTCTACATATTCAACATCCTTTGACTGAAAAGACTCATTAAGTTTCATGGTAACCAGTATATGGGCAAAATGGTAAAATTAGGGCCAGACTTACTTGTAGATATCGATGAGAATGAACATGATGTCCTTGTGAATCTGGTTCACCTTCCCCTTGATTGAAACAATGTCATCAGGTTTCCCACATAAGATGAAAACTGAAATAAATAAGTTAGTTTCATCCTAACAGGAAGGTAACATATTTAAGCTGTACTGTAGGCTACATTTAACACTGATACAGATTGACTATCAGTACTGGCACTACAGCATGTACGGTATGTTAAAAACACCCATAAAGTGTTTTCATGTATATTTCACAACAAAAAGTGGGCAGGTGATGATGCTATTCTACCAGAGTAAAAATAAGAATAGAGACAAGCAACAGAAGTTATACAGGCACAATAAGTTAGTGTCTTTGCCCTCCTGGGCTAAATGCTAGTGTGTTTGCTTGTTAGCATGACTACATTTGCTAATTAGCACTAAACACAAAGTACAGCTGAGGCTTAAAGGTAAAAGGATCACATGAAGCACATTAATTTACTGATACTTTGACTTGTTGTTATATCTGTTGTGATTCTGTTTTGATGAGACAGTTTACTCATCTCTAGTAAAGATATTAGATGATGTTTTTCAAGTCAACATAGTCATTTGGTTGGTCAACAGCTCAGGATGAATTGCTTTGGACATTGTAACTCACGCAAACTCAAAAAAAAAATACCCACTGTTGCTGAGTCTTTTATTAGCATTGAGGGCGCTGATTAGCTCGCCCTCCCCACGCAGCATCTCTCTTTTTGTCCCTGTGGCAAAGCTGGCAGATGGTGCTTCCAGTGCATTGATGTACCTGTGGCAAAAGCAAGGTCAAGCTAGAAAGGTAGCACACGCTGGAGATTTCATTTAAGCTTCAGAGGTCACTCAAGTAACCTGCAGCTTGTGTTGTCTCACCAGAAACAGTCCTCAGTTGCATTGCTGGACTTCTTGTAGATATAGACCTGCTCCCATTTGTCTTTAAATGACAATTTTTCCATTATAAAGTTGAGGAATAAGTCTGAGATCTTGCGTGCCGGAGGCAGAATTCGGGTCAGTTTGGGCTTATAGTCACAAGAGAGACCGAAGCTCCCGGCAGAGATGATGGGAATGCTCAGGCTCAGGCCAATATCATCACTGAGGCAGATAACAAGGGGTGATGAGTCAAAAATCAGTCAGTTATGAAGTGGTATTTGATTAAAGAGAATCAGAGTCATACTCACTCCACTAACTGGAAGGTGGCATAAGTGCAGGTAGGCCCCAGCATGACGCATCCAACTTCACCTCTTTTCTGCAGAAGGATAAGGTACATGCAGTAATTCTGTCATCACAGCCATTGCCAAGGTCCAGGTACTAGACTAGATGAGGATACTGATGAAAAAAATGTTTGTTGCAAAAATATGATGCATCAAAGATGCTATTCCAATGTATTTAAGTAGTTATTTTCATGATTAAGTAAGCATTTTTTCCCTAAACATATGCTGTCTATTTTTATTTTGGCTTGTGATTTCCTACATTTCCCAGAATACATTTCATCAGTCCTTGGTAAACATGTCTAAACCTGCTGTGGTGGGGGAAGCAGGTAGCATTAGCAGAGTGACCGTCATATCAAGCCTAAACAAGAGTGCATCTACTGGAAGCTTAACATACAGTATGCTGTGACTGCATTGCATTGTGGTCTACGGGTGGAGATATTTGCATCTCAGCCTTCTACTGCTATGATGGCAACCTCCGCAGTGGTGATACTGTTGGTGCAAAATCGTGAGAAGCAGTTGATCATTGAATATGAGGCACTGAAAGCAAAACTTGACTTGATGTTTCAGATAATTTACATCTTCCTTCCTATTAGCCTTGTAATTGTCCCGGAAACAGTTTGACAGAATGACTCATTTATAATTTTACATTTAAGTGTGCTATGATATCCATCCTGTTAGGGATTGATAGACATGTAACTGTGACTGCTAAAAGGTCATCTGCAGATAATAAACTACAAAAAAGGAGCTTTTTGAACTTTTTACATTAAGCCACAGAATCCAGAATGAATACAGAAATGTTAAATCCCTTTGCATCGCCTTTTAGTGGAAGACAGAAATGTTTGTTACACTGAGATTTTGAGGTAAACATAGGAAAGGGGATTGTGGTTTGCTGTTCTCATGCCTGTAAGTAAAGGTACAAGGTATCTCTAAGCCACCCAGTGCCTCTTCATTTAACACAACACCCTTCATTCAATAATGTGTGTAATAACAAGAAACACTTTAAATACTTCAATCTCATCTTTTTGACATCATTTGACCACACTCACATGCAACATCTTGAGTATTGCCACTCCCTCACAGGTACTGCTGCCACAGCCCTGCCGGTTGTATACAGTGGTGTTGAACCCATCGTAGGTAGCCTTCAGAGTGAAGTTTAAACCTTGAGTCATGGAAAGAAGATAAGAGTTATTAATATAAAAATGAACTCATTAATCTTTTTGGATTGTTAAGATTAGGTTAGACTGACTTTATCCCCATCAGTGGAATATTTGCCTTTGATTTCTCCCAAAAAGAAGGAAAAAAAATACATTTACAGTAGCAGCAAGAAGAGAACAGCATGAGATTACCAGCCTCTGACAAAATGATGGCAGCAAAAAGTAAAGCTCATTATGGATTATTACTGTGAAAAATAAGTCATCTGAACTTTTTATTACAAGAAATACACTGCTAAAGAAAGTACAAATATATATTTGGTTCACAAGCAGCACCTTTATTTCCAAAAATGCATATAAAGCATTACAGGTCAGGACCCCCATGCCCTCTCAAGATATATATGAGAGGGTATAAAGGTGATTAAAAGTACAGTATATATAAGAAAAATATGTATTTCTGGTACACAAAGTTCTATTTATTTTTCCTATCTTTTCTCAAATTTTGTCGTTAGGCCCTTGAAACCTTTAAATGAAACAATGCGACAGGGGAAAAATTACTATTCATTCATACTGCTTACAACTCATGTGCACAGTTAAGTCCTAAACTGTGACAAGAGGTTGTAGATAGTGATTTCTTTTAAGGGGGCACAACCCAGAAAGGCTTGGAACCACTGGTTTATTCTGTGTTTAGCTTTTTGATTTTTATAGTATGAAAAATTTGAATAGTAAATTAATACTTTGATCTTACTCCAACAACATGGATTCATCCCATAATAAACCAAACCTTTTAAATTAATAGAAGTTTTAGGAAAATATGCTTGTCTGCTGTCTTAGCAGGATTTGGATCAAATTCAATAAATGTAATATCTGTGCATTTAGAAGAGAGACATTTTTAGCCTAGCTTAGCACAAACACTGAAAGAAGGTATAGGAACAACTAGCTTCTGCCAAAATAGGAAAATATGCCTTTCAACACCTCTGTCCTATTTATTTTATATAGTATATCTCTTTAGCTAGCAAGCTAGCCACCAATGTATCTAAGAATCTCTTAGGATTTGTTCAGAGTTGAGAACGGACAGGACTTCTAAGATGTTCATTAATGGTCAGTAAACAGCAACAATGAGTCTTGTTTTCTATTTCTACATGCACTAAATACAAGAGATACAATGTGCAAATAAGACAATAAGATTGAATAGAAATCTTTTAAGTGTATCAACCAGTACATATACTATATAGTACATATACTATAACCAGAGGTTTTCTCGATGCCCCTGTAGAGCTGCGTATCGAACCTCAATACTTTGTTGGTACCGACCACAATGTGTCCATAGCGCTGAGTATCGAAACTCCCAATTATTTATTAATCAAAGACTTCCTGATTTTTTTTATGAAGTGGTTATTGGTACAGATTCCGCCGTGTCAATAGTCCGTTTATTGTTGTGGAATTATTACGCATGCACATTGGTATTGATTGCGCAAGATCACGTGATCAACTTCACATTGTTTCCAAATGGAGGAATGTTTTTGCTTGCAGAAACGCCAATCCTTCTCATGGTTTGGGTTAAAATGGTTAGGTTTAGGCACAAAAATCACCTGGTTAGGGTTCCGGAAAGATCATGATTTGGTTTAAAACAGTAAAATGTGGTAAAAAATGTCACATGAAACTGTATTAAAATGCCCGACGTGACAGTAAAAAATGTCCACTTAGTGGTCTACTAGAGGTCTGGCGATAAATTCCAGAAACCCATTCTGTACCAATACAACAAACTGCTATCGGCACGGAAAACCAGCCCAGACCAACAGCCTGTGGACTACTGGCACAGAATCTTGTTTGTCAGTAGTCTGTAAATTATTGCACCGGTTCCGTAGCCATAGCCGGTGCCTTTTTTTAATCCAGTTTTAGACTACTTTATTGAGTGTGAAAGGTCATTCTTGCTTGTTGCTGCGTTTTATCGAGAACATTTGACATTTGACAAAAGTTTCTTTTCTTTTGTTAAATGAAAACGGGGGTTGTATTTTGTTGTTGTATGTTTATATTTCTCTAAGTTCAGTATAGAAAAATCCATTTTTCAGGTATTTGTACCAAAACTCAGGTATCGTATCAGCACTCCTGTTGAACTGTTTCAAATGATACTCTGGCTGTATGCCTTTAAAGTGAGGACAAAAATTTTGACAAACATTGAATTTGAAAACCTATTAAGAAATGATTTTATGAATCCATTCTAAATGTTACTTTATCTGTTAAAAAAAACTTCATCCAGCAAGATTTTAACAGACGCTCATTTTAGACCCAAATTTTATATAAATTACATCTTAATCTTTTATCATCACATTTTTTTCAATTTGTACACAGTGGTGAGGTTAAACCTCTTCTTTCTCGACAGGATGCAGAGAAACTACATTCATAACCAGCCTTCTTAACTTTGTGGTTCCCTGTTAGTTTTCTAGCAGCTGCTATTTGCTTCCTCCTATAAAACGCCTCTGTTGATTTAAAACACCTCTGCTGATATCTTACTTTTAAAAAAAATGCTTTAAAAAAAAAACAAAACATTATTTTACATTGGACGCTGTGATGCCTTTTTTTGTATATTGTATCAAGTTATCATCTATTCTATAGGGTCAATTCAGCCTTATACCATATATTTCATACCATATTTTTCGTTCTCCTTCCTGTCCTCTTCAATGGCTTGTTCCACCACGTCCCTCACATCTGTAAGTGTTTCTGCCAGCAGCACAACATTCATGGTGTATTCAGGTTTGGAGTCCAGACAGTCCTGCAGCACCTTGTTGGCAGCCACTGCCATGATCAACACTCCCAGGTAAGGTAAACTGTGTAAGCCGTACATCTTTAGATTTTCCTTTTTCTCTCAGAAATCTGTTCTTGTCCAGAGTTTCTACATGTCAAAAAATATATAACTCTGTTCAGATAAACAGAAAGTTGAATTCGGGTTTTACATTTGTCCTCCTGAGCAGATTATCTCCATCGATGACGTGAGTCCAAAAACAGAAGTGAACAGGGCTCTTCAGTGACTAGGCAGAAATCTCTAGATTTACTCCCCAGCATCCAGATTCACAAAAAATAAATAAATAGGCTTTTGTCTGAGATCTCGACTGAAACCACTTTTAGTTAAGACAAAAGAAAATGTGACTTGAAGACAAAATAACCGTCCTCACACCAGTTGTTCCTTTACTGAAAGCCTGAGATCAATAATCCTCCACCTTGGTATGGGGCTGGTCTGCCTGTCCTTCATGTGTTAATGAACAACTGTCAAGTGACAGTCGGTACACCAGTCAGAAAGAGGGCAGGGCAGGAAAGACTCCCACACTCCATCTGGACTGACTCCTCACTTAGGAACATACTGAGACCGTAATTCATCCTGTTTGTAAACACGAGGTTTAGGCCTGCTTCCACACGACATCCCCTGTCCGAATAAGATCAAAGATTATTCACAAAAGTCCTCCATTTCTGCAATGACCAGTTTGTCTGTAACTTGTCAATGTGAGAATAAAATACCAGTAACTTTGCTGGCAGAATATTTGCCAATAGCTGATTAAGTCTAGCAATGACTTATGAACACACAGGTAAACAGTGAAATCAGTACAATCAGTTCAATCAGTACCCTTTGCAAATTTGTATTTTTTTCCCACAATCTGCTGAGACTTTTTGTTCAAAGCAGAGGCAGGGAAACGCTTGCATGGTGAGAGGGGCAAAGGTCACAGGAGGCTATAAACGTTATGTGGAGCTGATAAACATTGTCTGCTCTAAAAGCAGGGTAGATTAAGTCTATAAAAGTCTCGGCTGCTCATAAACCAGTGTCACCTCATTTTCAGAATTCTTACAATACGACAGTGTACAAAATCAAAGGTGGAGACAGCAAACAGAGCCCGTTATTCTTATTTGTTTGGGTGCACGAGGGCCACTAAAGCCACAGTTTAGTGCACCAAAATATTTCTAACGTGTTTAAAATTTCACCTGCTTGTGAAAATACCCACAAATTAAGAGTCTGTACTATGATATAAAGCACAGACCAAAGCTTTAACACATAATTAGCATGTCTATTATTATAGTATGTAACACCAAGTTTATCTTTATCTACATAATTGAGTGAATTAGTCAAAGATATTATAATCTGACTAACAGATCTGTTAGAGGATAATGTGGTATTAATATATTTCTAATTATCAACAAATTCCATGAAAAGTAAACAGTAAACAGACCCTGTTAACAAGTATTGTTTGTGTATCCAGTTGTCTTATATATCTTATTCCTCTGTGCTATACAGCTCATTTTTTTGTCCAAAAACTAATAAAAGAGTCACTCTGTTGCAAACTATTACCATAATCTGCGTTTTTCATACTAATTAGTTAAATGAGCCCACTGTGTCTTTTACAGTATCAATCCACGAACATACTGCGGTCCTATTGCCAGTCCTAAATCTTCCTCTTTTATCACTCCATGATTGAATTGTCTTTCTCACACTGTTTTGTGCTCTTTGCTTCTCTGCTGATAAGAGGAGTTAAAAATATATCATTCAGACACAAGTATAGATGCATAATAATTCTTCTGTAGAATGTCACATAGAGTATGTGTTAAAAACATTTGCCATCTCTCCACCAATATCCACCATATTGTGTGCTGTTCCGTTTCCCTTAACAAACTCACCATTTACACAAAAACACACTTCACTGTGACTCTGACGCACAAAACAAACAGCACATTTGGACCCATGCTCAACATTTCTAACCAAAGCTTCTGTCTTTCCAGTACATCATCACTCAGCTTCCTATCTGGCAGCCACCCTATAGGGTTGTAAACATCTTAAACAAACACGCACATATGACGTTTTAATAGCACGGTTGGCTCGGGGAACACAGCCATTACAATTACATGTGAAGAGGCTTTTCCGTCTCAACACACCCTGGCACATTAACAGGCGAAGGAAACAGCGATCTGTTAAAAGGAACAAGGCTCTTTGTTTTATTGTCTCACGATGGCTGTTTAATAGCAACTGAATGCTGTTAACAGTGGCTGGTATTGTTAGTCTGAGAAAATGGGTCCAACAAAGCACTTTCCCCTCCGCATGAAAGTAGATATGAGGGTTGTTTTAATGGAGGTCTTCAACTTAGCTCAAACAGGTGGATGAGCATGTAGGCTACACACACACACACACACACACATACACACTGGAAGAGTGCTGAGGTGAGAAGAACACATTTTAAACACAACCTCAAATGATTATCCCCTACAAAATATCTTATGCCAGGCTGAGAAAAGTATACAAAATGATGCATACAGTGTGACATGTGGAATTTATTATTTATTGTCACAGTGCTGCCATAAAACAATGCCCTTTTGAATTTGTGTCTCTATGTGATACATCTGGAACAAGCAAAATCAGTATTGTTATATTGGCAAACAGAAAAAAAAACAGTCACCCTCCTTTTGTTCTGATGTCTTGACATTTTCTCTTTTTTTTTGTGGCTGTGCTGACAGTCGGAAATGTTCGATTCCTACACATACTGTAAGTATTTTAATGTTTACATTCACCGTCACTTAAAACATACGGAGAAAAAACAGGTTTGTTATTTGAATGAAAGTATACATTTGTGCGATTTACATCTTCTGTAGTAGATGAGGTGCCACAGAGACAGAGTAGGGAAGACAGGATGGAGACACTAACACATTGTTGGTTTTGGTCTTTCATGGGATTTGTTAACAATAACAAAGAAAAAGACAAATGCCAGCCTTATCCTTTGAATAAAGGTTAAAGCTATAAGACCCCGTCTGCTAGAATTGGAGAAAACATTGAGGATTGAGGTCAATGCAGATAAGAAGGTATGTTGATTTCAGAAGCTAATGATTAGTCTGTTTATGATTAGTCAATAATTTTCCTCTGCTGCCTCCTTCCTCATACAATTTGACCATATCGATTGGCAGCTTACTAATAAATCAGGAACATAAATGACTGACTAACCTTGATGACACCAAATTGTTTGGCTTTGGACACATTGAAGAGAACTCCAAAACTCATACGTAACTACCCAAAGCTGATCAAAACACCCATATATACCCACATATATATACAATTACCCTACATATGCCAAGATACATAACATATACATCATGTAGAAGACCAAAAGGGGTCATACTACTTTGTGCTCCGACATTATCACTTATTTTGAACACCAGGTCCACGCAGTGGTGATTTATGAGTGCTGTGAATTGTGGCAAAGATAAAACATACAAGTGGTTTATGGTGCCAGTATTAAGCCAGTCTCTTGTTACAAAACAGTCCCAGTCATCCCTAGAAACTGTTTCATATGTTATTATTTAACAAAACAACTCAGTGTTCTCCAGTTTTATGAGTCTTAAAACAAGCGAGGTTTAGTGAGGTCAGTAGTACATGTTTATATAAGAAATTTTCATGTACACATATGATGGAACCAGTGGTGGAAAGTAACTAAGTACATTTACTCAAGTACTGTACTGTACTTTTACTTTACTTGAGTATTTCAATTTGATGCTACTTTATACTTCCTCTCCACTACATTTCAGAGGGAAATATTGTTCTTACTACTCCTCTACATTTATCTGACAGCTTTAGTTACTTTTCAGATGAAGATTTGACACAATGGATAATATAACAAGATTTTAAAATACAACACATTGTTAAAGATGAAACCAGTGGTTTCCAACCTTTTTGGCTTTTGATATCTTACAAAAAGCAGTGTGTAGTCAGGTCACATTTCAGATGTCTATGAGTTGTTAACAGCTCCACCAAATAGTGATTTTTCCCTCTAAACTTCTCACATGGTTTCATTTCAATAAATGTTCAAATGATCCAATATTTCACCAAAAATCAAAGATTAGAGAAAAAGTCAGAAAACTGAAAACAGCATTTGTGTATCAGAACTTTTTTCTTCTTTTCTCTCCCATTAATCATCTCATGACCCCTCAGATTTATCTGGTGACCCTTTGGAGGGGCCCGACCCCTAGGTTGGGAATCACTGGACTAAACTAGCTAACTGTATATAAAGTAGTTGAAACTAGCTCCACCTCCAGCAGCTACAACAGTAACATGCTGCTTACACACTGATGCTTCAGTATTAATAATCTAATGAAGTCATATATAATAATATATCAGTCAGGACCAAAACACTACTTTTACTTACTTTAACTACATTTTGCTGCTAATATATGTACTTAAGTACGATTTTTTCGTACTTGTAATGGAGTATTTTTACATAATTATATTGGTACTTTTACTTACGTAAAGGATCCGATTACTTCTTCCACTACTGGATGGAAGATGAGCAGATTATCAATTAAATGAACACAGTGTGAATGACGTTGAACTGACAGTATTTAACAGAGAGTTCTGCACTGTGACAAGAGACTCATAATTCACTGTGTCTTACACGTATATAATACCTGCTTTGTTTTGGTCACAGCACTGACTTGGTCAATACTTTCATCATCCCCAGTATCTGGTTATATTTCCACACACCTTGCTCACTAATCTGAGTGAATCCATCAAACAATGTTAAATTTGAGCAAGCACAATAACACTCCTGAGTGGTACTATCTCTCTCAAATTCTGCCCTCTTGTGGATGTTATGAATCAGTGGAGACAGCATGCTGCAGAGAAGACAGTCCTTTCCTAAAAGTTAATATTTAGTTAACATATTTCCGTACAGATCACCTCTCTATTAAACTGTCCAGTTTCAAAATCATGGAGCAAATACTCTTTAGCCTTAACTTGAGCATAAACCTTTTCTCTTTGGTCATGTTGAAGAGTGACATACTGTATAGAGTGAGCTGGATGGCAAGCATGGTTGACCTTATTCTTAATTATACTAATAAAACAACATTGTGTTGACTTGATTTATCTATACAGATTCATTAAATACTGTCCTGTAGCTCTGCACTGCAACGTGCCGCTGCTGTTTGGTTTACCATTGACACCTGTGTATGTCAGACACTGAAGTGCATACAGTGAAGTGAAATGCACTGCAGAAACTATTTATAACAGCTTGTTGTCTTTTATGTGAAAAACAATATGCTTGGAAATGTGACAATACAGTTTAATCTTGTGTAATGTAATCTAAATTTAGATAATCTAATCTAATCCAACCTAATCTAATTTTAATTTAATATACTGCTATTTAATTTTAATGTAAAATATTTTTGATTATATAATCTAAATAATCTAAGTAATCTAATCTAATCTAATCTAACCTAACCTAATTTAATCTAGAGTAATCTAATTTAATCTAATCTAATCTAACCTAATCTAATTTAATCTAGAGTAATCTAATTTAATCTAATCTAATCTAATTTAATCTAGTGTAATCTAATCTAACCTAACCTAACCTAATCTAATTTTACCTAATCTAACCTAATCTAATCTAATCTAATCTAGTGTAATCTTATTTAATCTAATCTAAACTAACCTAACCTAATCTAATTTAATTTAATCTAATCTAGTGTAATATAACCTAACCTAATCTAACCTAATCTAGGGTAATCTAATCTAACCTAACCTGACTTAATCTAATCTAAATTGATCTAATCTAATCTAACCTAATCTAGTGTTATCTAATCTAACCTAACCTGATCTAATCTAATCTAAAATAATATAATCTGGCCCTAATCTAATCTAATCTGATCTGATTTTAATGTAATCTTAACCTAACCTATTTAGATAATAAAATATAATATACAGACCAGAGCAGCAGCATAATCTAGGGTGTGACAAATGCAAGATTACAGTAGAACAGAAATTTCTGCAAAGAGTGTGCAAGTGTTTTATACATTTCCCAAAGGTGAGGAGATTATCTAATGTCAAAAATATCTTTTGCACTCAGTATATATACGATAAAAGAACTTAATCAAACATTCCTGTTGATGTACTCTTCAGCAGCACGTGAGAGTAGCTCTGGTTGCCTTCCTTAATTTAGTTTCATCAGTGGCCCTTCTGCCATAGACCTCATGGTAATCTAATGAAGATGGAGATAATTAAGTCTCAGTCGGATACAAGACTGTAAAGTTTGAGAAAGCTGTAACCAATACAAGAGGCTGCAGGAGCACACACATTATTGTGATTGATATTTTTGGGTCTGTAATTGAGTAATTATAATGAACTCGAACTTGCAATCAAATGCAATTTCAAGGCATATTTTGCAAATTCCTTACTTAATGTTGCACAAATATATATCTGTATACCAATACACAATACACTCTTTACACACTGTTTACTGTCTACTGTTTACTATGTTTAATATTCATTAATATGCTGCCCCCTACTGTAATATTGCTCCCTCTCATTGATAAATAGGGTATTACTATACTCTACTAAACAGTGTTTATACTTCACACCCTCCTCCTCCATCCTGTGCTGCTTCTGTGCTGCATCCATCGCTTCAATTCTTCTTCTTCGCTTGTGGGTAAAAGGTCAGCTGATGACTGACACGTACTGCGAACTGCCCCGCCCACTTGGAGACGTCACGGCCCATACGCGGCTGTGATTGGCTGGCGAGTGAGTGACAAGTGTTGCAAAAGAAACCTGACACGTCCAGCATGCCGTGTTTGTTGAGGTGTGAGCCAAAGCTGAACCGAGCTGAGCAAGCAGGACTGTACACCTAAAGAAGAAGAAGAAGAAGAAGTGGCTGTCAGCTCATATAAGAAGACTAACTGGACTTCCTCTAATTTAATGTATTCATTTATTTATTTATTTCAACTGACTGCTTGACGATTCATTTTTTCCCTCATGTGAAGGTGTATTTTTGTGTGCGCGCGGGTTGGACGTGTTAACACTTCAAGGGCAGTCTTGCTAAACAAGAAAAACTCAAAAAGAGAAGAAGAGATGGATCGAGCAAACGGCTTCTCGTCGGACCGGAACATCCTCTGCCTGTTTGATGTGGACGGCACTCTGACACCACCGAGAGAGGTGAGCTCACCTCAGGATCAATAAACCAGCAATGTGTTGGATTGTTGATTGTTACAAGCTTTCGTAACAGCTCCTCTGCGGCTCCATGCTCCTCTGCCTCTGTCGTCTGTTTTGAGTGATTTTCACGGTGGGACACAGTTTCTGAAAGCACACTGTGTCCTCTAGACATCACATGCTCCCTTATACAGTGTTTTCGTGTTTTTAGATTTGATATCAACTTTTTTATTATCCAAGCCAGTGATTTCTGTTTCTTCGTTGTTCTTTTGTCACTGGGTTTTGATTGGGTTCATCTACGGTAACTGGTGGGTGTGTGTGTGTGTGTGTGTGTGTGTGTCTGTGTGTGTCTGTGTCTGTCTGTGTCTGTCTGCCTGTGTGTCTGTGTCTGTCTGCCTGTGTGTCTGTGTCTGTGTCTGTCTGTCTGTCTGTCTGTGTGCACTAAATACCAGTTAATTGGGGAGGGTTTGTCCAATTGGGGACAAAAGCTGATTTTGGGGTCAGTGGTTAAGGTTAGGGTTAGGGTAAGTCTCCAGAAAATGAATGTAAGTCTATGCAATGTCCCTAAAAGTGACCTAAGTAAACGTGTGTGTGTGTGTGTGTATGCGCGCCCAGATATTACATAATGTAAGTCTCCCTTGGGTGCAACTCAGGCGTTTTTCTTCCATACATATGTTAGAAAACTGGAGATCTGCTCCAAAATTGCAATACCACAAAGGCAAGTCATGTCATGTCATGTCATGTCCATTGTTCTCTGTTATTTCTGTTTAATGACAAGTCAACAACACAATGAAACACACAGGTTTTTCTTTTAAATGATGGTACATATGTGTGGATGTTCAGGCCTGTGTGAAAAAGAGAGAAAGCTCTTCTAGTTCACATAAAGTGATGACGTGCTGTACATTTTTCTGTAATCTGCAGAAAATCGACCCACAGCTGGATGAGTTCTTCCAGACTCTGCGGAGGAAAGTGAAGATCGGCATCGTGGGAGGGTCGGACTACTCCAAGATAGCAGAGCAGCTCGGGGAGGGGGATGATGGTGAGCCACAGACAGCTTAAACACTGTACATCACACTGTGTGACACTTTTTGACTTGAACTTCTGCTTAATTGGGCACCAGTCCACAGAGAGCTGAGCAGACAGGATGGGCCTTGGGAATAATTTGGGATTATAGGCCGTGAGCCAGACTCAAATTTAGTGTCATGATTATCAGTTGTGCAGCTGAAGAAAGGATGATAAGACTAGCATCATGATAACCAACTGTTGCATTTCAACTCATCGTCTCTTTATATGATTTCAAAACAGCCAAAGTGAACACACTAAACACAGTCACATGCGCTCTTGCTGATGTCTGAGCTCACGTGACAACTCCAGTGGTTCGGTTTAGTTTACTTTATTAACCTGCTGACTCTCCAACCTGCTGCTAAAACACACTGACCGTCACACTGCAGCTCCAACGACCTCCCAGCTGAGTTGACACACGACTGTATGAACAGGCAGCCAACCTGTTTATCAGTAAATATTTGGCGACAAATGGAACGCAGACATATTGTGCCAGGAGGGAGCTTTGCGGTTTCATAACCAGGCCAAGTGTGCTAAAGGTGAATCTTTTCATACTTCATGATGCACACAGTCACAGCTGATGTTGGCCTGTCAAAAAATGTTCTCTAATGGCACTGCACACATGAAAAAAGTGAACTGTTTTATGATCGGTTAAATGCGTTAAACCCTTTATGAACTAAATAATCACTTCACTGTTTATGCCAAAAACAGGTTTAGTTACATTTTAAACCCATATTATCACAATTCGTGAAGTTATCACCCTATCCAGCAGTTTTTTCATACCTTAAACTTGCAGGATTACGCTGTTTCCCAGGTGACACCTGTGTTATTAAAGTGATCAAAGCAGCGTTACAGTTTGCCTGTCGAGTGTTGTTGGCAGAGGACACACCAGCCAAAATGAGTGGGAAGGTCAGACAGATTAAACTTGACTTTTCCAGGCAGGGTTACGTACACAGTAATCTGTAACCAGGTAAATATAGCAGGCTGATCTGTTCTTCTGTATTTAGAGGAAGAGCCTCTGTTAATTTAGCTGAGTGTGTAGATTTTAGAGAACCAGATGAGCACTTTTAGCCACATTTCACATGTCTCTTGTCTTGCAGTAATACACAAGTTTGACTATGTGTTTGCTGAGAACGGGACTGTGCAGTACAAAGATGGGAAACTCCTCTCAAAACATGTAAGTGAACATACACACAAAGAAATAAGACAACTGAGGCCATTAAGAACATATTAAGAAAATAATTTTCTACAAATTAGGTCAGTTTTGAAAAATGTTTGCAGTAAAAGGAAGTAAATTGTTGAAAGTCTACTTATGACCATCTTGATTAACCATTGCATTTTAATCCCGGCAGGCCATTCAGAACCAGATCGGGGAGGAGCTGCTGCAGGACCTGATCAACTTCTGCCTCAGCTACATGGGGCTCATCAAGCTGCCAAAGAAAAGGTGAGACGCTGACCAAAATCACAGGAAAGTTACACCAACAGTTACTTAAACACTCAGGTGGACACACAGACACACCTTTGACCTGCATTCCCGGTATGCAGGAATGCCACATCTCTTTATTTATCAGCACCAACATTTTAAAGCAGGAAAAAACACAGAATTTGTGATCTCTGTGTATAAATAAGACTAAAACACATTTATTAACATGTCCTCTTCATATGCGGGTCAAGGCTCTAAATGAATGTCAAACCAAATCCAGGTTTCTGTCTCCGTTAAGTCTTTTTAACAGGTAACATGTCCTTTAACCACACGTACCTTCTTGCCTGCAGGGGAACATTCATTGAGTTCAGGAATGGAATGCTCAACATTTCCCCCATCGGCCGGAGCTGCACACTGGAGGAGCGAATCGAATTCTCTGAAATCGACAAGGTAAAGTTTTTCATCATTAGTACATTATTAGTAACCGATCGGCATGCGTGGTGTAAACGGGGTTTTTTTATTCGTTACGTCCATTTAACGCTCTCTCTCACAAAGGCTGAATTCAACAAAACATCTGCAGTGTTTGATGAAGAGGTGACATACTTGCACATTCAACATTCAACCCAGTGATTAGGTGGTTAGATAATGATGCAATCTGTATCAGTAGATTAGGAGTTTATGTAAGAGATTTAGCCTCCATTGCGATGAAATGTAACCCCACTATTAAAATGCACAGTATCCAAATTCAGCAGCTAAAACTGCATGTTTTTACACATCAGGCACCGAGAGTCCTGGTGGACCGCTTCCCCGTCTCTGCCTCTCTCTGTTTCATGAAATGTGTTCAATTAAGCAGAGAGACATCAAACAATGTCGAGCTTTCAGAGCAGTTAAACAGGCTCTCCATTGATGGTTCACAGAGCCAGGCGATATGGAGGAAACAGACAGCAGCAGAGGAGGAGAGGATTAACCCTTCAGCTACTTGCTAACATTTATACAGCTGAATCCTCTGCTATGTTCACACTGAAATGTGATATGAAGATGACATGGAAACAGGGCAGATACTAGTCATAATCAAGGGTAGTCGCAGCCAGAGCGCTAAATGAATCTTGCTTGTTCAGCAACAATGCTGGCGAGCTGAGTCTGACTGTGTTGTCACTTTCCCCACAGAGAGAGAAGATCAGGGAGAAATTTGTTGCTGCCCTGAAGGAGGAGTTTGCTGGGAAAGGACTAAGGTTCACTAGAGGTGAGAGAGTCAAAAGCTTTAGAGACAAACATTTGGCAGAGCCTTTGTCGAGCCCCACTGAGGGATGATCATTTCACTTTGGCCTGAAACTTTTCAGCAGTGTTGCATTTGTCAGTTGTGTTTGGACATTTCATTAAAGAAAGTACCGTTTTAACACTCATGCTGAATAATAGCGGTCAGACCAGTAACAACATCTTTGGTTTTATTCCTGGGGTGTGTTCCTTCAGGAAGAAAAACTGCTCTGTTTACAGCAGTGTAGCTCAACGACAAACCAGTTTCACAGCATGTCTGTTTCTTATCTCTGTTTAATTAAAGACCCCCCAGCTTCACACCTCTGATGTGTGGAGGACCTCATGCTGGACATTGGAGCCCTCAGTTATCTATTACACACATGCTGTTCCCTCTCTCCCTCCAGCAGCACGGCAGCAGTAAGATGAATTGGGTACTTTATGTTTGCTTACGTGCTTGGCAAGGTGTCAGCCTATGCTAATGATGCATGAAGTCCGTTCACAGTTCAGATAAACAAACGAGGCAGACAAGCTCGCTTTTCCTCACGACTCACCCTGTTATAGTTCGCTGCCAGTTCTACTAGTCTAAATGAAAAAGTCATCATTTTCTGCTCATGATCGTTTTCTCAGAGTGATTTTTTTTCCAGATGCTGGATATTGTTCACACACACTCAGGCTGCTAAGGTAGAAAGCAGCTGTGTGTTTGTTTGTTTTTTTGCGACACCAGTGCTGAGTGCGGCGATTTTACAGTTTGCTCTGTTGACTCTGACACTGAGGAAACGGGCTGATAGGTCCGGAGGATGCACGGAGTTTGAGATTTATTCGTGTACCCTCCTCAGTGTGTATCTGTTTCTGCATGGCTGCCCCTGTTAGCTGACACTGCTGAGCTCTGCAGTAGGTGACAGGGTATAAACCCGACACTCTTCTTCTATCCAATCTGCACAGAGTGTACAGAACCTAAAGGACACTCTGTTTTCATGACGTAGACTAATGACCTGAGGTAAAAGCTATTATGCTGTAATGATTTTTTCCTTATTACATGATAAAGATCACGCAGGGGAGTTGTAGATAAGGAGAAGCAAACCATTTGAGACACGTTGTGCGTGTTTGTATGCATACATGTCCTGTCCTATGTCTATATCAGGAGAATTTTAATATCCTACACATTTTTCCATGGTGTCTATCATGTTTCATCAGATTTGTCATCAATATTTTCTCTATTTCTCTGAAACATTTACATGTCTGCACCCTTTTGTCCAAAATTAACCAAAAATGCTTATAACCCTAATTTATCAAGACAGGTTGTGTAATAAATTTAGGTTTATTTACAGCATCCAGGGTTTAGTTTCACACACAAACAGGCGTACATCCATCCAGCTGCTCAGCACGTCTACTTTGTGTTCGCTCAGGAATGAAAAAAGGCAGGCTGTGGGATTGGAAGATAATAAATGTGGTTGAGCCACTGAAATGTTTATAGTCTGAGGTTGAAGTTGTTGGGAGGGAGGTGTGTGGAGGGCGTGTGAGGGAAACAGCCCTCTGATTGGCTGGATGCTCCTCAGCTGGTGCCTTTGTTACTGGCTCTTTAAACCCTTCAGCTGAGAGACAAGGCATTTAAGGTGGAAAAGGGGGGGGGGGGGAGGGCGAGAGAGCAAATTGAAAAGGAAGTGCTGCAAGAGAACTTTGCGGCCACATTTTACAGTTCAAAGGTCACTGCGGTCATTTAGACCAGCAACTGAGCAACAACAGTGGTTTTTCTTTGACATTTATAGTGAAAAAAAACAGTCTGTAATAAAAATAAGCTGGAATTAAAACCAGACCTGATTTTGCGAAACACACATTGCGATAATCACCTTCTCTCTGAGTTGCACCCATAACCACACAAATTACAGTTGTCTCTGGACAAATATAGAAAATGCAAAACAACACACTGGGTGTGTTTGGGTGACACTTTTCTCCAAGTGCGGTGTGTTTGTCTGCAAACAAGTTTCCTCAACTGTCAAAACAAAACAGGTCTGTTTCTGCATGGATAAAAAGCTAAAAGCCTCCATCAGTCACAGCCTCTGCTCAGAGTGTAAATAACGTTTGTTCTGCAGAGGTGAGCACAGCTATGGGAGGTGTTGAGTCTAAATACAGGTGGAAGAGTGTGAAAGGGAGAGTATTGAGCAGCATATTGAATGTATCGGTTAATAAATATTGTACTGTAAGCACAGCGTGAACTCTTTTGTCCACTCTTTTTATTGAAAAATTTTAGCAAATATGTGGCTGATATCAGAACGTTTCATTGTCGTAATCTGTTCCTGAAATACACAGTCTATGAGTGTATATGCTTAAACCATCAACAAGCCATATTATCCCCCTTTAAAGGTACACTATGGAGTTTTTTTATGAGCGGGTCCCTGTTGTTTGTCTCATGCACACATACAAGGATACATGTGCACGCGTGTGGGTGACTAACACTCAATGTAAACATAACTTTTGTTTGTTTACAAGAAAACTCCACAGGGTACCTTTAAAGCAAACTGTTTCCTATTTACACATCCAGCAGAGACGGACAAACATTAAATAGCATTTAATTGGAGCCGTGTTTCTGGCCACCTGACAAATGTAATTCAGTCAGTTTAGCTTCTTTGTTGAAAGCAGCAGCTGCTGCTGGATTATGAGAGTGGTGAGAGTGAACCATACAGTAAATGTGCACTAAAACAATGACCTGAAAGACAATAAAATGCTCTGTGTAGCTGAAAAGAACTGCAGAGTCGGGTGATAATTCTCTTTGGGTTTGTCACCACGTGCATCACCTGTCACATTACGCATACTAATTTCCTCAGTTGTGAATATAAAAATATTCACAAGAGCAGCTTTAAGATGATGATGTTGATAACTGTTAATCATCGTCATCTTGTTTTAGGTGGTCTCATCAGCTTTGACATTTTCCCAGAGGGTTGGGACAAGAGACTGTGTCTAGAGCTGCTGGAGAGTGAAGGCCTGGACGCCATCTACTTCTTTGGCAACGAGACTTCAGATGTAAGTTCAGCTGCAAGTTGTAATGTTTTGGGAAATGTTTTCAGGAAGTCTAGATGCAGTGCTATGATAGAAACATTGATATGTACTGTATATAGATCCATTGGATATCTGGATCCAGTGGATACAGATACTGACACTGTTCCAAGTGTCTGGTTTATCCATTACATGGACGAAAGTAAGTGGACACCCAAATGTCACACTCATATGTGGGTATTGAACATCCCATTAAAAACCAGGGGCATTAATCTGCTGCTATAGAAGCCGACAATACTCTGGGAAGGTTTTCCAGCCAAGTTCTTTCACTCTAAACTCAGAAAAGCACGTCTTCATGGTTTCCTGGTAGCCACAAAGTTGGAAGCATACTACTGTCTACAAGCATCTGCAGCATTAAGATCTCCCTTGATTGAATCTAAGGGGTCTTGCAGGTTCAACTTCACTATTTTTGGACAGATGGCATTCTATGATGGTGCCACACTGAAAGTCAACATGCTGTAAACATGACTACAGCGGATAGACTCCTATGAAGCCTTAAGTGCACTTTTAGATAAAACAGACTGTCAAAACAGCCATCGACTGTTTGTCCAGGCTCAGGGGTTAAAATTCAAAGTTCCCGGTTGTATAATAAGGAGAGCCTCAGCTGAAAGAATGTTGATCAGTGTGAAGACGAACCAAGTCAGGCTTCAGTAATCTGCCATGTGTATTGGTTTATCGTTTTCATGATTTTCTTTGTAGGGGGGAAACGACTATGAAATTTTCAATGACCCACGGACAATCGGCTTCACAGTCTACTCTCCAGAGGACACGGCCAGGCTCTGTCGGGAGCTTTTCTTTGACGCTGCACCACACGAGTCCTGATGTCCTTGGCTGCCCCCAATCCCCTTTTTTTTTTTTAACCCACAAACCCCTCTGAACTCAAGCCTGCGGGTCGCTGCTGGTAAGATAACCAGCACCTCGAGCCCTGGCTGTTTATGAACTGCTGATAGGTACCACTACTGATTTCTTTCATGTTATTAATATGATTAGTGTAAATATGAATTGACAGAAACAGGGTGCTTTGATTAATTTTTTTACAATAAATCCCTCGACTTTTATTTAAAAAGGGACAGTAACTGAGGAAGTGTTACATGTTGATGTTTGTTCAAGTGTTTGCCTACGGCTGAGATTTTAGCATTGTACCAGAAGATGTGTTTGACTGCAGTGTCACACCACTGCAATATGTAGCATGTAACATTAAAGTAACCAAAAGGTTTAGCGAGATTATAAAACATTCTGCAGTGTTTAATACTCCAGATAATGTATAAAATGATGTATCTGCTTCTGTTTTGCACTAATGTCAGTATAATTTTATACCAATAGTTGGTATAGTCGTATTGAACGCTGCTGAAGGACGTGACAAGAGTGAGAGAGAGAGTGATATTGGAACAGGTGAGGAAACTTTTGCTTATTGTTTTGTGAAAATTTATGAAAATGAGACATGAATGAAGCATTCAAGAAGATGTGGGTGAAGTTGCTTCTTTCCTCCTCCGGACATATGAATCATTCCAGGTGTTTTAATGTCTCTACAGCGCTCTGAACTGGATGTGATTTATTGATGGTTTACTGTGTACCCTGAATGTCAAATGTTCGTTTTAAACTCACAAAGCTGCTGGAATTGAAAGAAGAATCTTGCTGGCTTTGCTTGTTTTACAGCTCTGAAAAAAAAAACAAGAACATGAATAATGCATTGAAGTGAGGATTTATCCAATTTATATTTAAAACAGAACATTACTGACTCAATTAATTCATCTTAACCAGTGAATTAAGCTACTGTGACCAAGTCACTCTACAAACTTTTACCAGTTGATATGACAACTTTTTATGTAAAATATTTTTACAAGCTGTTTTATGCCCTGCATGTTGAATACTGGGTGACCATATATATATATATATATATATATTGATGCTTATTGCTTAATTCCAAAAGCTGCTTAAAGGTTTTTTTTAATAACTTGTGTTAAAACCTCCACGTTTGATTTTCCCATAACAAATTAATGTTTTTATCCTATTGTCATGATTCAGAAAAAGAATGACTCGTTGAGAGGTCATTTATTGTAAAAATTAGGCTTTTTGATAAGTCAGAAACGTCAGATTAACACTAAACCTCAAAGGCTACAAGGATCATGTAGATATGACTTATATGCACAGAAACTTAGCCTGTACAGTACAATGTGTCCCTGATGGTAACTGTATGATTGGTCCAGCTGTTTTTCAGTCTTGTATGGATAAAAATGTAATTTTGTGTCAATTCATTGTAATAAATCTTTTTTGATATCATTTCACTGAGCTCAGCTGCCAGGTGTCTTTCTTTACCTCATTTGACCAAACTGGGCTTTTACCCAAGAAAGGCCTTTTTTGTTAAATGTGAAGCACCTCATGCAACTCACTCATAAACTCAGCATGTAGCAGTCTGCAGATTGCTTGCAGTGTCTTCTTTAATACTACCACTGGGAGTCACCAGACATTTCAAATCTTACTTACACAGGTGCTTCACAAATGAAATAAATTAAACTGGCTATTGGCTGTTAAACACCACATTTTTTTGGTCTCTGCAGCCTGTTTTTTATTTGAGCAACCAAAATCTGGTTGGGACCCCGTCCTCACTCTCCACAGTACAGGATGTCAGTCTCAGAGGAACTGAGTGTGAACTCTTGGCAATACTCAGCAGAAAATATGCTCCAGACATGCTTGTGTTTTGCAGGATAAAAACATAAAACATCAAAAGCTTTATGAAATGTTTAAAACTGCTGTAGTAACACTCATTGCTTGCAGATGGCGCAGTAGTTAAATTGCAAAACGTGTCACCGGTACTTTCCTGGCCTGTAGTCTACATGTTTACAGTCGTCAGGTTGAAACCAGTCTATTGTTCAAACTACTTCTCCTGATTTTCATTGTTCTCAATGTTTTATCGTTACCTATTTTCATTTGTGCTTCTTAATAATAAATCAATTGTACTGTTTGTTACTTCTGCTGTTGTTTTCATTGTTTTTTTGTAACGTGTGTTGAGACACTCTTGTGTGATAACGGCACTGGTGGCACAGGTTGGACTGAAACTGCTGTTTTGCAACAGGATGATATTAACTGAACCTGGTTTCAGGTTATAATCAGAATTCCCAGTTATGTGTTGCACATGTAAACACCATATCCTGGTTTCAGAAACCTGGATAAGCCCTTTTCCCAGTTCCCAGTGCTTGCAGGTGTGTCATCACCTCAAGTTACATAGTAGTTAGTCATTCATTTAAAAAATATTGTAGTAAATGATGTTCAATAATGATGAGTCACTGAAATGAGTCACACACTGAAAGGAAAAGTCAGTTGACGCTGTTGTTTTCAATTACCGGTGATCAGACAGAGACGCTAAATTCAGCAGAATAATAGATGCAGCAGAGTTCAGACAGCCAGAAGCCAAACTGTGTTCATTCTCAATTGTTGAGGCTACTCAGTCAGTACAGAAATGTTTAGCTGAGATGTTCAGCAATCAGGACATGCTTACGATCAGAAACCTGGACAGGCTACTCTTATGACCATGTAAACAGGGATATGAATAACCAGGTTTCTCATGTTCCATGTAAACATGATGCCCAGAACATGATCAAAACCAGCATAAGACAGATACTAATGTGCATGTAAACACATTAAATTGACAATTATGTGTTCTTGTTTTCTTTGGGCTTTTCCTCACACAATATTTTGTATCTGTTGAAGTCACAATTTTAAAGTATTGAAGTTGCAAATTTGCTGCTACATCATGTTTTGTGCCCGTGCTCCCTTAGAAATCCAGCTTTAAGGTTCACTCAGTTATTTTACAAACTAGAAATACCTACCCTTGCGTTTGTACGCCTCCTTCAACCAGTCAAGTTGCAGTTTACAGACTCATCTAATGAAGAATGTGAAGAATTTGAATGAATTTAATAAAAGGTATTAACTGTATTTTCCTTGTATGTGTTCACATGCTCGGCCAATAAAGCTGATTCTGGTAGAACACAAAGTTGTAGCCATGACAGCAGACAATACTTCAAATATGGATGTTGCTGCAAAGAAGCTACGAATTCTAAAACGTGGATGCTTCACACACATCTTCAACCCGGCAGCACAGAAGATCTAAACAGTCACCACAGTTTCAAAGTGGGCACCAAGATTAGTGTCACCAATTCAGTATCAGACCAAATATGAAATATGGTCACAATCTCCTCCTTCTGTTCCTGAGTTATAGTGTTGAATAATGGCCAGAAAAGTGTTTTTTCAGAACATTATAATGTCACACTGAAGTTAACCTTTGACCTTTTGGATATAAAATAAAAAGTCATTTGTGTTAAACTTTGTCATATATATGAATTCTTGAGTTATGGCCATAAAGGTGTTTTTTTGAAGTCACAGTGACCTTGACCTTTGACCTTTGACCACCAAAATCTAATGGCTTCCTGAGATATCATGTTCAGGAGGGACGGACAACCTGAAAACATAATGCCTCTGGCCACGGTGTAAGAAAAGGCAGAAAAACTGAAGTTGACATGTTTGTACAGACTAACTCACAGTGAGATAGCAAATGGTAGGTTCAGCGTCAGCCTGGTTACAGACCTTTATATCAGTGGCTACATCTATGATTTGTTTGTTTTAAAAAAAAAGGTATAAATTGTAATGCTTTGGAATAGTAATAAATAAAGATCAGAGTTCACTCACTCAGTCTCACTGAATACTTAATGTCCACAAACAGCTAAAGAAACAGCTTCCACCAGACTTGTGAATCATAAAATGCTTTAATGTTCTTTCAAGGCTCAGTAGAAGTAATCGTGGGGATCACCACCACAGTGGCTCGTCCACAAAAGAAAGTGTCCTTTGATGTGACGGAAACAAACACATTCAGGCAGTGACACTGACAGACAGACGAGATGCATAGAGACTGTGGAACAGATATTATAGAAAATTACATACAGTACATTATATAACTGAGCAAAACCTGAATAACTACAAACAACATTTCTGTAATAATGATCTCTATTGGCACCAACTATGAAGTCATGTAGTTCACCATCACACTGACTACTCTCAATGAATCACACACAGATACACAGTTTTTCTAATAATAGAAAAAGAGATTTAGAAACAGTTTTTCTTAAATTCGTGGCTTCAGATACTTTCAAAACAGGAGTTTTCAAACTGGACGACAAATTGAGTAAAACCTGATGTCTTTAGCAATGTGGCAGTTTTCATAGTGGAAGTTCAATTTTTTTAAGTGCAAGTTTTGACTGTGTTACCCAAAACAAAGAGCTTGCAACACATGTGAACAAATCATCAAATAAATAATGAAAATAAATAACCACAAACGAGACAATACAAGCAAGGTTATGCATTTTTCAGGAAAATACTTTTCCATTCACAGTAAAATATGTATATATACTTTTTTATGTGTTTGAAATGTTTAGGTTTAAAGGACAGGTCTACAATTTTTCAAGTCTGTCTTAAAACAACAGTCAGGTGTAAATTATGTGCCCATATGAACACCGTTGAAAGATATCTACTTGATTTGACTCATTTGGACGGCTGAAGCTTCATATTAGCTTCAGATAAACTTTTAAATACATTTGTGCACAGAAGGAGGACTGCGGATTTTGGCCCCCCATCACTTACATTATAAATGCATTATGAAGGGATCTTCTAATGGTCAGTATGAACAGGAGGAATGATTGTGGCAAGAAAAACCTATTTCAGTGTTCATTTGGGCTGCTGACTATTGTTTTAAGACAGACTTCAAAAATTGAGAACCTGCCCTTTAATGTGGTGGTTCTGCCCCCTTCATGCTTTTTCTGTTAAAAACAAACCCCAGATTTCCTTCTGAATTTCTCCTACTTTCCCTCTGACCTTCAGTACATCCCCCTCTCCATTTTAAAATAAAAACTTCCTCTTTTTTTGGCCTCTGTGGTCATATTTCTTAACTGGTGGCCTGAAACCCAAAAGAATGTAATCTTTCTATTTACTTAAGCAACACAATCATTCAAATCTCTTCAGCCGCGATTCCCTAAACTACTTGCTTTTACATCCATGACCTCTGTTGAATTCAAAGTTTGTACTCATCTTTCCAAAGTCTGCACTTGATGTTAAAACAGTGTAGGTTGAGATAAGGAGTCACCAGACCAATGCTTGCACCCAACATGTGATCCTGGAAACTTTGGTGAAGTAAACAAGTGCATAACAGCTGCAAAGAAGGGAAGTAAAACTGAATTCAGCCTTTTCTCTTAAATTGATCTCTGTCTTGTACATACACTCAGCAGTCATGCCTCAGTTTGCAGATCTGCACCACAGTTATTTATACAGTTTTCCCAATGTTTAATACTCTATACAGCTGATCTGTACGAAAAATCAGGCCCACAGGCTCCTCTCGGTTTAGAAGTCAGATAGCTGGTCACATTATACTCCCATCTCACATTTGACTTTGAACAAAAAAATGGAATAAATCAAACAAATGTGGCTTTTTCCTAACAATGCATGACAAAACCATCAGAGTAGTAGACAGACAGTTTTGAACAGAGTGTATTTGTTCTGTGAGTGTAAAAACTGTCAGCACCTACTACAACTGAATTTATTGAGACTTATTAACACTGGACACGTTGCTGTGTAGGTAAAACATGTTTGGAAAAAAAAAGAAAGAATTTGAGCACAGAATATAAGTTATCAGTCCCACGACACCTCCACCACCCCTCACCCAGCCCTGCCCAGCACTACCCACCAGGCCTGGAGCTCAGGCCTATGAGCTGATGATCTGCCCGGACCAGGTCTCGTGTTTCGTCCCTGGGTTGAGATGTATGATCTTCACCTCCACCGCCTGCACCTTCAGGTTTTTAGGCGGGACCCGGCACACTTTGTACGTGACCTCATCGCCCTCAACTGGGACATACTCCCCCTCGATGCTGAAACGCATAAGAATATGGTAAGTTTTGCTTCGTAAGGTCTGATGAAGTGTGAACTGAGAAAGTGCCATCACAAATAAAAACAGCCTACATAACAGGCATAAACAAGACTCATACATCTGTTTTTAGGGGGGGGGGGGGTTCACTTTCATCCTGCAAAAATGTGTTAATGCACAGGTGGTGACTAGTAACTAATTTAATAGCAGAAGAAAATCCCCAAAAGATAGGATAATTAATCTGTCCCTTCTGTTAACAACCCTCCAGAGTTATTTTGCAACCCCTTGAGGTTTCCGCAACACCCATGTCAGAGACTGACTGACTAAGATCGATACCATTCTCACACCTGTGCGTCAAGTATGAAGCTAGAGCCAGGAGGCGATAAACTCAGCTTAGCATAAAGACTGGATACAGGAGGAACTAGCTAATCTGGCTCTGTCCAAGTTAAGACATCTGTCAACCAGCACCTCTACAGCTTATTAATTTACACATTATAACTATTTGACTCTATTTTTTGGGTAAAGTGCTGCTGTGTGCAGTAACTTCCTGACGTCCAACCAGCAGAGACTCAAGAAAGCTACATGCATACACACATATATGTGTGTATGCATGTAGATATGCATACACATATCTACATACATATATCTACAGCATATACATGCTCCAAATTCTGCCACAGCACTGGTAATGAGGAAAATAAGATAAATGTTGGAGTTTCAGACCCACAATGCAGATGTTTGCCTACAAGATATATATATAATGCTGCGTAATCTGTTTGGAGAAATTTTGCAGATTTGCTTTTGCTAAGGTTAAAGTTTGATGTACCGCTTGTCCTGAATAAAAAGTACAATAAAACCAGCACAGAGAAGGTGCTGTACTCTCTGTACCACATCCACTTTTTGCAGTTGTCACAGTGTCCCAGGAGAGTGAAAGAGGAAAAATTTCTTTCCCTTTGAAAAAAGTACACACATAAACAGCGTTGCTCGCTGAGCTCTTACAGTCCTGTGAGTCTACACTGCAGACCTGCAGGAGGTTTACGTTTTGTGTCTGCTTGTAATTCAGCTAATGTGTGCTGTTTTTCTCACAGTCGAGAACTGTGACATGTATGATTTGTCCTCTGAGAGTGTGTTCAGTGTTGCTACCACTCACTCTGAGATGTGAACAAAGATGTCTTCGCCACCGCGGGAGGGTCGGATGAAACCGTGACCCTGTGACCTGGAGAAGTTCTTACACACACCCTTAAACACCGGACCTGAGTGAGCACGTACTGTACTGCAGGCAAAGAGAGAAAAAAAATAAAATTCTCACATTAACCATAAAATTACTCATTTCAGTACAACCTACTGTTAAAAGGTTTCAGGAAGAGCAGCTTAGAACAGTATATTTTTTCTTTTTACGTGATAGAGTTCAAGCTCTGACCAGACAGAGAAATGCAGAAATTTATATGTCGAGTTAGTCATACCAAGCGAATATCTGCCACATTTGGCATCAAATTTCCTCTTTTTGTTTCTTTAGACTGTGTTTCCCTGTTGAGCTGTGGTGAAAGTATAGTAACAAAAAGAGATTTTGGCACTAAAAAGACTAACATTGAAAGATATCTATTTGATCTGACTCATTTGGACGGCTGAAGCTTCATATTGGATTTTGGCCCCCATCACTTACATTGTAAATGCATTATGAAAGGATCTTCTAATGGTCAGTATGAACAGGAGGCTACAGCAACTACAGCAAGAAAAACCTATGTCAGTGTTCATTTGGGCACCTGAAAAATTGTGAACCCGTCCTTTAAAGGCCCTGGAAATGTATTTTCTCAATCACTTTCTTACTTTGAGCAATGAATATCTACATGAACTTAAAATGTTCTGCCAAAGTTAGAACTGTTTTGCTCATTTCACCTGAGAGATTTCTGCATTTGTGTTCCTGACCTTGCTTTTCCTCACTGGTTTGAGTTATTTGCTGACATTAACCACTCTGTTAATCTGTAATGATCAAACCACAAAGTTCTGATGAAGCAGATGAGTTTTTGAGTGATAAATTATTAAGAAATAACAAGTAAGGATGTTTTAACTGTGACTGACTTATTTAGTTATGAACATTTCCTGTTAGAGAAATACTTACGATTTGAAACCAAGTTTTGGGGGCCTTTAATGTTAAAAAAATTATTTACTAATGCTTTATAGATAAGTTATTACCATTTTTTTGTTTGCCAGCTAAAGGGATTTTCCACAACCTGGTAAACCCACAAGATGTTGTTATTATTAGCTTAAACTGGTCCATAACACTTAAGTAAATCATTCATTAACCATCAATAAAGCCATTAGTTACACCCTTTATACAGGCTGCCTTACCTAGAATGTGGTGCTGATAAATGTAGGGAGTAAAAAGTACAGTAGTAAACATTTTTCTCTGACATGTAGTGTACCTTTCACCGCTGACTAATTGGTTAATAAACTAATCATTTTAGCACAGGGTGGTCTCTTACTACTTACGCTGAGTAGGTGCGAGTGCGTTTGGTTGGCAGCGGGCTGGGCAAATCCCGCGGCAGCCCCTGCTCCGCCCTTTCCTCCCATACCCGGCTCCCCTCCCTCAGGAAGGGGAAGGAGAGGGTGAGCGGGGCGTTGGGGGAGCGCAGCGGGGTCTCAGAGGGCGACGTGAGGCTTTGGTCTGCCATGTCAGATGTGACAGGAGGAGGATGAGGATGGGGGAGGATGGTGTGAACGCCGTGTTCTTCCTCTGAGCCGGATGCTGCTGCTGTTGCTGCTGCTGCTGCTGCTCCTCGAGCCACAGGCTGCTGATGAGCTGCTGACACCGCTGGCTGTCCACTGGTGTATCTGTGAGTCCGTCTGCTTGGAGAGGCCTGCCTCGGTGTGGGACACAGGCTCAGCGGTTATCCAGGTCAGCACTGTCACTTCAAGTCTGTCAGGAGGACTGGCTGTGAGGAGAGAGACAACAGGGAGAGAACGAAGGAAGATGAGAGAGTTGTCATATGGCTTTAGACTTAATGGGAGGAGAAATCAGGAGCAATTTAAGGGACCATGAGAAAATGCCTTTTTGGTGTTCTTACCTGTTGTCTGAAAATATATTGTTCTGTCATTTTATGTCAAATTTATGTTATCGGATTAACATTTCATCCAACAGGATTGTAGCTGAGGTGACACACCCAACCCCTCTTCAGTCAAGTCTCCTTTAAGTCCTTTAAATCAAGTCCCTTCTAATGTTAAAGGGGGGAGTTAGTATCGTCCATAAAGTTGGGGGACTTGCTAGGGACAGACAATGATCAAGCAGGGGCCAAGAGACTTTTAGTCCATAGTATGAATTCCCATTGTGCAACTCAGTAGCATGTTTTCATTAGACCTTCTGTGCCTTCTAGGCTAAACGCCCACATCTTTCGAAATCTACACCTCCAGTTTGCAGCACAGGCTGTCTGTTAAACATTTGTCGACTCCAGACGTCATCAGGGTTATTTTCTGAGACATGACAAAGCCCGTTCCAGAGCCACAAGAGACATTATACAACAGTAGTACTCATCATGACAACTTGAGATGTAGAACTGGTGGAGTACCCCTTGACATTCCTGTTTCTTTCCACCTGGAGCCTTTGGAAGTTTGCCTTTGGCTCAGCTGCTGCATTCCACTGCAATCCTACATGATTATACTCCATAGTTTATCTCTTAAGCTATAAGCATAGTATTAATAATTGTGGAGATTAATTTTTTATATCTACTTGCCTTGCATTACCTTACTGTGGATTAGAGGGCACTACCTTTTCAGTATATACTGTGTATATTCTATCTATCTATCTATCTATCTATCTATCTATCTATCTATCTATCTGGTTCATCCCCACAGTGATATTTTCAAGGTTAGGATAAGGAGGCCACTCACTGATCTAATGTCAGTACTCAAGGGTGTATTCATCCCAGAAACACCATTAACACAGCCTGGGAAACAATTATATATATGCGTGTGTGCGTGTGACGTTTTTTTTACGCCCACTCCTCCTCTGCCTGTGATGATGCAGGCAGGCGCGCGTGATGTCAAAACAGCTGCAGAACGCCACCGCCTCAGGTGGTGCGTTCGTGACGTCAGCGCCCCATTCCCAAATGAACACTTACATATCCTTCAGTAGTACTACAGAGATAATAATGTAGCGTTACCACAGGACACGGTTACAATTTTTTTTTAAAAATACACAGTGGCTCGTACAAAACTGTGAGTCTCAACATGATTATTCCAAAAAGACAGACATTTATCATAATGAGGAACTACTGTGAGTGCACCAAAACATTTACAGAGAACCAGAGTTTACACTTATGTACACGCAGCTGCAGGAGAACATCTGGATGTGCAGAAATGAAGCGACAGAATTAAGCGGGTCGTGGCTCCTCTGGCCCGGGTCGGGGACAAATCCCATCCAAGTGCCTATAAAAAGGCACGACCCATGTGTTTATGAAATGTGTGTGTTTGTGTGTGTGGAGTTTGTCCCGACAGCTGATTTCATACACGTCACTCAAAAAAAACCTTACCATTAAATCTCATGTTTTATCTCTTTGCATCCCCTTGTTGCTTTCCCCCACTGTTACAGCCAACAGCGACCCGTAAAGAAATAAATCCCTGGTTCACAGCTCCAATATCTCCAATTTCTGATAATATTGTGCGGAAGGCGAAAAAAAAAAAACAATCAATGCTGCTGGACAATAACTTAAGACAACAACAAGGTGAAAGGTCCGTTCATACAGAATGATGATCGCAATGTTGACACCGATCAGTCCTCCATACAATCAGAGATATCTTTTAAAAATCGCTCTCTTTCATTTAGCAGGGAATAATTGTCCCAGTCCAAAAACAAAGCCCCACTGACACACTCCCCCTCTGCAGCCACATCCACATGCACATATTCAAAGAAATGTTACTTACTGCAGGTAGGTTGAGGTCGATCAGTGTGTGCCAATGTGTGTGTGCGTGTGTGTGCGTTCAAAGTCGGTGTGGATTATATAACGAGTAATTAAATAAATAAGTCGACCAAATCCGCGCAGAGCGACGGAAAACCCTGATGTGACGGTGTGAGGGCTGCTGAGTCTGCGCAGCTGGCGGAGATTCCGATGGCGTGATGCGACTGTGTGTGTGTGTGTGTGTGTGTGTGTGTGTGTGTGTGTGTGTGTGTGTGTGTGTGTGTGTGGACAATGACTTTCCTCATTCCTTGTCATGCATGTAATCTGTTGGAGGAACTGTGTGCTCCGTGTATTGGACACTTGTGTTATTTCTCCTGTCTGCTGTGATTTTATGATGTTCATATTGCACTTCCTGTGCAGCTGTTTTTGTGCTGTTCTGTTACAAATGCTGTTATTTGGTGGACTGGACTCCAGTAATGCAATGAATTTTGCATTTGTCCAAATGTATATTCTACACACAATACTCAGTTCTTAATGAAAACCACCAAAAACAGTTAAGATGCCTGAGATATGTACTGTTTATAACATACAGAGTCTGCAGGAAAAATAGTTATTTACATGGTAAATTATTTCATTGTATTCTGAAGCTAAGCTTTCTGTAGGCAATATTGCTGCAGGGGTGGGGAGGGGTCACATGCAACCCCTCTATTTATGTTGATAAAAACTCTATACAGTCTAACTTAGTTTCACCACAGACAATTGAGACAAGCATCAACTGATGGCAGTTGTCACATGAAACACAGCTCACTGCATTTCTGATTGCACAACAAACACAAGTGTGTGTGTGTGTGTGTGTGTGTGTGAGTGAGAGAGAGAGAGAGAGAGAGTTACAAACTAACACTGACCATCATTAAGAGTGCAGATCTGTTATAAACAAGCGGGACTATGTCCTTCACTGCCCTTCAAACTGCAGGATTTAAAGGCTTGGCACTAATCCCTTTTGATATACTTCCTATAATCACACAAAATGACAAATTCACAAAATCACAACACTCACGCTGATGATACGCCCTTTTACTGCGAGACAAAACAACCACAAAAGGCTGTTAAATAAACTGTGCGCACGAAAACCTGGCGTAGAGGTATTATTAAAAAATAAAAAGTAAATCTTTCAAATGTCTCCCAAAATGTTTTTTTGTTTTGTTTGGATCTTGATGACACAAATGCATTAGACATCTGACCCACACATCAATTTATTATAATTCATCAACAAAAATGTTCCTCAGCCTCATTTCTTGCAGCTTATTGACTAACCTACTAAAACTCAGAATGTCCAAACAAGTTCTTACATCATTAAGCACCACAGACCGCTGTCTCTGACAAATGATGCAATCAAGATTTCATGACCTGTGTGTATCTGACTATCATACTAAAGTGGTGATGCTATAATGATTCAATAGATTATATGATTCAAATAATTAATGACTTAAATTATTCTTGTTTTCTTTTTATTTGGGGGGTCAAATTCTCATGTGAAATGTATCAACTGAACATGAATGTTGATCTTGGTTCAGACAGCAGCTCGGCTTTGTCTCTTGACTCTGGCCTGTACTGAAACATCAGAGTTCGGCGTCTCCAGCTGACCATTCTTTGTTTCCGATCAGTCGTGATGGTTAATCTGTTGGTAACAACCCAATATCGTCTTCTTCCTCTGCTGTGCTAACTGTTCCACCATGACAGCAGCCCCAGCCCCGGGTCACAGATGGTCCCCTGAAACAACAACACAATGGCTCAAATGGTTGTGAAGCTCCTTTGATTTAGCAGTTTAACAGTTTAATAGTTTTTATTTGAGCAGATCTCCTGATGATGTAACAGTGTGTTGGTTATAAAGTGTGTTCTTACAATCAGAGTGTACGGTGCCTCTTTCTTCTCCCCGCTGACCTCTGCTGGCGGCGCCGTCGACTGTCCCGGTTGTGCCGGTGTGCCTGTCGCTGCAGTGACCGGGCCCGTCGGTGACGTATCCACAAAGACTTCGTCTGTCACCCGAAAACGGATCTCCTCTCCTTGGTCCATGTAGAGGTCATGGGCGCCTTCATCTGTCTCATACTCCCAAAGCCAAACTTGCTCTGCTTCATCACTGAAGCTGCAGCTAAGGAAGACTTGACAGCTCAGGAGCCGCAGCTACTTAAACTACAGTCACCATCAATTCTGGATCAGTACAATTCATATAATGTGCACTGCACAAATATTATGAGGAAAAACTGTTTTGAGACAAAATCACAGCACTTCACTTCATCTGCGAGAATATTTGAGGTGAGGATACAATTTTGCGGGCTGCTGAAGTGACTCTGGTGGAATGAGAATGTCATCAAAGAAGCCCATCGTCACTGTGAAGCAGAAAGGTTACAGAGTGCAGTCAGTGTTCACCACAGTGCCTCTATGTCGTCTGGCGCGGGTGAAAGCAGGGACAGCATGTGAGCCTTTAGGCCGACTGCAGATTGCTTCATAATTTTGAGCACAATTCAGACTTTGTGGTGGAGTTCAACTTTTTTTTTATATGCACCAGCTCTCTTTATCATTCAAATATTTTGACAATGTTACATTAAAAAAGATATAAGATACAAAGCCAGACCAGCTTAAACCTTTCCACAAAAAGTCACACATGTGCTGATAATAAAACTGAAGAAAAAATATGAACACACAAGAGGAAAGACTAACATATCTGCAAATACAGCGTGCACCAGACAAACATTTTGAGCACTTTTTATTTTTGGTTGCAAATTCTTGACAAACACCCTGAAACCTTAAAAAATATAAGGAAGGTTTCTCTGTTTTTCCTCAGAGTAATTGATTGCATTTTCTCTGGTGTGAGGGCATATTTTTCCTCCATGATGAACCAAGTGTGACTCAGCTAATATTAGAGCTCCTGGGTTTGCTGCTTAGAATCCACAGCAAATGAAACCAGAGCAGACAGGAAGTGGAGGACAGTAACATGAGACTTTAATAGTGACTCTTCTTTGGTTATTTATTTAATGCATTTAACTGGAAAGGTCAAGGTTAAGGTCAGGCAGACAGCGCTACTGAGAGAATACAATAAGAAAAAACAAGGAAAATACACTAACAATGTCGCCTGCTGCAGCTGACTAATTACAGTGATCAAGATCAGATAATCCAATTACATTAAGTCACAAAAAATTATCAATTTTCCTTTAATCTGTTCCTTATAGAGCTGAAGCAATTAGTGAATTAATTGATTAGTCAATTCACAGAAAATGAATGCAGAACTGTTTTGATGATTCATTAAGTGCAGAGATGCACATTTGCTGATTCCCGCTTCTTCCATGTGATGATTTCCTGCTTTTCACTGTTTTATATTACTGCAAATTACATATCTTGTGTCGGTCAAAAGAAGACATCTAAATTTGTCACCTTGAGCACTGGTAAAATAAGATGGCCATTTTCTGACATTTAATGGACTAAATGACTAGCAGATTAATTGAGAATATAACTGTCAGCATAATTGTTAATGAAAATGTGCTTTTTTTTTCTTTTTAGGGTATTGAGAGTGAATTTGCAAATACATTTCTGGAGATTTCAATTCAAACATGCAGAAATGAAAATGACAAAGACAGACGTTACCGTGAACTCCCTCCTGACTGCAGTACTTGATCTTGCCGACCAAGATCTCGTCGAGGAAAGGGTGGAAAACAACATACCTGAAGTGAACTGACAGAAAAACCAAGGGAATGAATCAGTGGGTAAGTCAGACGACAGTCCGTCAGCCCTCACTGTAGCTGTAACCTTAGATCTGAAAACTAGCAGCGGCAATAAGGAGGTTTCTTTTTGACGCCTGAGCTCAACCTGTGGCATTCTGCAGACCTGTGAATGTATCTGTATATGACTGTGTCCTTTTTACTCTTAGCCTGGCATAAAAGCCTATAATAAACACCAAATTGCTCCAGAATCACCCATCATAATGAAAGCAGGTGCTTTAAGTGACCCTCACCATCCCACTCTGATCTGCTTTGGGGTGACACGCTCATTGGTAGCATCCTAACACCAACTATTTTCCTTCAATTCTAGAGCAAGTTTGACATAAAAAATACATGAAAAGGGAAAAAAGAGTGCATAGGGAGAGTTAGTGTGCTAATAAAGCACATTAAAGAAAGGGGAAGGGCTCAGTTATGACTGTGTTATGACCAATTTTCTGGCAAAGTTGATGAAATCATAAGGAGGAATAAAATCACACTACATGGCTTGATGCAAGAATAACTTCATCAAGAGAGTGTGTGTGTGTGTGTGTGTGGGAAAGAGTGAGCCCCATTCACAGTTACTGTATGTCATCATCATCATCATACCTTTGGTGTGTGAGGCTCCGTCTCCTGGGAAAATATAGGAATCCTCCAGTTTAGTGATGTCATACAAGCAGATGCAGAGGCCGACATTGTAAACCACCTGAGGAGCAAATGCAGTTGTGCTGAAAGTTCAGTTTTGCACAGTTGTGCTGACTCACTGGTAACTAAAATGTCTCACACGCACCTTGTTGGCCAACTTCTTGTTGAGCTCCTCCGCTATGGCGTCGTTGAGTTGTCTCTGGAAGTTCCACGGAGGGATCCTGACCGTGTCGACCATCTCCACCAACACAAACATGATGCAGACTGTGAGCAGGTACACACACACTTACACTCACACACACACACACACACACATAAACACGCTCACACACAGAGCAGCGGTGCTCCAACACCCGGCCCGAGCTGTCAGCTGCCGCTTCTTTTTCAGGACAGCATTTCCTGTTTTACTTCTTTAAAATAAACATCAACACGTGCTCAAAATCTAACTAAAGACAACACGCAGAAGTATAATAATCTGCAGCACAGTCAAACACATCCATGATGTTTCCACGTGATTACTTACGATAGCGACGTTTTTACGACATGTCGCAAAACTTAAAGGTACAGTGTCCTTTTTTTTCTTTGCATTACAATAACGTGCTATTTGCTTTTCATAATTTTCACATTATCCCTAAGGAATTTGAACGATATGTGAAACCAATTCAATCATTCTCTTATCAAAAAGCCTTTTAAAACTCTGTCTTTAACACTTAAATCAATAATCCCTCCTGGTTGTTTATTCTCTCTGTCTATATATCTGTATAAATATTTCTCATGGACTATTTACCTATATTTATCTGTTATCTATTCTTGTGTATAGGTTTTTTAATATATTTTCTATGCATTTTTTAAATTCAATACAGTTGCTAATAAACATTTTTAAACTCTCTGTATTTACATCAGAGGTGCAATAGTCATGAAGTCCACTCATGTAGTCCACTTTAAAGCTAAAATTAAAATTATTTAGGGAATTTAAAGTCTTTTTAGCAGTTTTTTTTCCCCCCACATATTTAATTAAGGTGCCACACTGTTAAGTTTGACATTAAAACGATAAGAGCAGGGTTTGAGCTGGTACATTCAGATTTGTGGATGTGAAATTTGTGAATGATCAGCAACTGAATAATGTTTGAAATACTAACTTCCACCCCACTAATGACAAGCTAAAACATCACATCAAATACATAAATCTGCACATTAGCACTCATTTTCCTAGTGATGAAACTCATATCTACACCAAAGAAATGAATGTAAACACAGTGAAAAAACAGATGGAAAAAGTGTTTGCTTATCTGAATTACATAAGGCACAGTGCACATAGATTTACATTAAACACACATATAGTTCTATAACCACTGTGCTTTTTTGTTATCTATGCACAGTGCGCTTCAGTAATAAGCAAACATGAGTTATTTTTAGTCCTCTTCATTAATCATTGATCCACCCTGAAACCAACTCTTACTGTGCACTTCAGAGCACTTTGTTGTAAGTATGAGACACAAAGATTTTTTAAAAAAGAAACGAATAACTAAAATCTTATTAATCTGTATTGGTATAGTAAGGTTAGTTACAGTGACTCTATATATACACATTTTACAGGTATATAAAATACATGTGTGAATAGATAGAAGTACATACTGTACAGGTATGATAATATTTTGTACTGTACATGTAGCGTAACACTACAATACTGACAACCACATGGTCTTATTATTGATTTCATTAAACAATGAGAAGAACAACAACAGCCACTTCAGAATTTTATCTTTATTAATTAACCATTTATATTGTAAAGATGTCAAGAAATCTTGCAAGCTATAAAACTGCAAGCATTTAAGTCACCTACTTTTACAAAATCAAGTTGAATTTTAAAACCGCAGTGAGGGGAATCAATACTATGAAGTAACATCTGTTCATATTTCATTTTTATCTGAACAAATGAAGCATGTTAAAGAATTGATTTCAAACACATGAAAGGAAGCCTGACCAAACGAAGCACACCTGAGTACAAAATGACACAACGGGCATGCTACCACACAATGCCTTCATGAATAACATCATTTGATTTGTCACTTTACAGTGGTACTTTTAAAACTCAAAGACCTGAACCAGTGAACAACAAATCCTTATCTTACATCACAGTATAAGCATCACAAGCGGCAGTTTAAAATGTGCTGAAAGAGGTAATCAAAATGAATCAGTATTTTTTTAAGATGGATTCACAATACACATGAAATCTGATCAGTTCTGAGGGAAAAAACACCCTGTACATATTCAGATCATTATGGACATGGTGATATTTTTCGAAATTCACATGAAAATGGACCATGGATAACCGCATCTTCTTAACATCCATTTACAGTATTTTCATTAGGCATCTTTGGCAGTTACTCTGACAAACTGATGTGGAGTGTTTAACCACGTAAGTGATGAGTGTAACAGGGACATTAAACCATTTTTGTGATGATTCTCAAAGTGTTTAGCAGTTGAGTGTATGAACAGCAAACCCTATAAAGGAGTCATTCATATCCAAAAAGTCTTTAAAACAAGGGCTCCTGCTGTTTAAAATCATCTCTGTCCCTGAAAACTATTTGAAACTAAAAGTTAAGAAAACTACACAACGCCTTCACGAGTCACCTTTCTAAAAATAACGAGTCCCTTTTCTCACTGTCAAAACCCACAATCCACGTGTCGACTGTTTTGTGAAACCATTCGATTAATGGAGATTCACTTTAATAATGACGACAGACGGGGGACAATACATTACATTTTGTTTCAAGAGTTAACAGCTCTCGTTTAGATAGGCAGCATACAGCATGTCTCGTTGTCTCTCCATTTATTTATATATATATATCTCTATATTATGATTTATTACTTATGTACACGCCTCTATACAAAGTGCAGCTATATATCGCATCATTTACACACAGGACCAAACTCGGTGACTTTTAAGTACATAGGGATTTACCTCAGGAACTGTAATTATCAATCAAAAGGGCTGTTACTTCTGCACAACAGAAGAATGAAGAAGAGATTTATAGACCTTCTGCATGATGAGGAGAGCTAAACACCAGCAGTATTCCAACATTAATATCCCTAAGCCCACAAAAATATATAACCGCGCTGTTTCAGTGGCGCACGCTATGTATACATCATGGCATTACCAAATCTAATAAAAGAATGATCTTGAATCTAAATCTTTCTACTGTCGGAAAATTCATGTCTCGATAATGAGTAGTACAAGTTGCATGTCAGTCCTATAGAGAAGCACACAACAGAGATGTACGCTGAAGAGTAAAACATTTGCAGAGGATAAATGATGCATGGCAAAGCACACCTAAACAACTACTTCCCTAATTCTACAAAGTGCTAGAGTCCAGGCGTCCGGACACTAGATTGTGCGTTACTTTGTGTAAGAAGACAGGAGGCCTTCTCATGCTATGGAGGACCAAACCTCAACCTGAAAAAACATTCAGTTCAAAGACAAACACGCCCTGTCATCTCCCATTACAGCTACATGAGGCGATTTCACACACTGGCAGCTCCGGATGAAAGTGAGGGGCAGCTGTAAAACACTGAGACACTATGTTACCATGACGTCTGACATGGACGAGGCTTTTCTAGAGGGGTAACTAAACAAACAATCTACCATAGAGGTGTAGAGGAGTGTTTATTACACTGTTTTTCAGGTGTCCATAACCTACATCAGAATGCCATTTGGACAAACAGGGTTAATCTACGGTGCAATACTCTTCTCTTTATTTACTAAAGATCTCATCCAGTGCAGCTTTACTGTCTAGCAACACAAACCTGATTACAGCCTATTTTAGCAAACATATCAGGTTGTGGTTTGGACCGCATGAGCCAGACTGAAAGCTAGGCAGGATGAGCAAAGAGGGAGAGACAGCTGCAAACACAGACAGATGTTAACCTGATAAAAACAACCATGCATCACACACACAAACGCAGGAGAAAGTACAGATGGACAGAAAAAATGGCAAGGCTAGCGCTAACACACTACCGCTATGTGCTCTGGTTTGTTGTCCTAATCAGAGAGAGACCACCACACAGGAAAGTTTTCACACAATGGAGGGTTACGTGGTGCAGAAAGAGAGAGCATGGGAAGAGCAGCAGGGAGTGTACAGAGATTCAGGCGCTGACTGAAATGTAGCGGAGTGCCCCACACTCAAAATGGAAAATGCAACAAAAGTAGCGTGACAACACAAGATCTCAGAGTGAGTGAGAGCAGAGTGGGCTGCAGTTGTACTATGACTATGAGTGCAGGGGCCGAGGGACTTTCACTGATGCTGCTTACAGTAAATAAGTGAGCCTGGTAGTTTGTTTACAGTGTGGTTCCAATCGTTCAAGTCAATAATCACATTAGAAAGCAGCGAAACCCTGCAGCCCTCTACAGTAGGAACTAATAGAGATCATCACCATTTGGCATATTATAGCTACAGATAACCTGGAAACCTTTTCAGGTCTGGAGATAATAAAGGAAACATTACATTCATGTAAGTCAGCTTATTGAGCTGTTTGGATGGAGATAACATTACAGAGGAGGTATAATGGAGTTTTTTCTGGTCTTGGGCTGGATTTTACTGTTCACACTTCACTGCCTTACAGGTTTTTTTTTTGTATATCTTTATCTAGATCTAACTTTACTGATTCAGGGTCTGAATCAGTATACTGCTAGATACAGTCATTAAAGACGGTATACAGTGTGGTTGATTATGAATAATACAGTTAATTAATGCAACCTGTTTTGTCTGAGGTGACCTTAGAACAATTTTTGGTGAAACCGAGCAACTTCCTTTTTATAGATATACAGTGGTGACACCGATCTGTCAAAAATATCACGTGAAAATTTTTACAACTCCCTTCGATGGAGAAAGATGAGCGTTTGTGTATGAAACCAACTGAACACTACAGGGTTACACTTGATGAACAAATACGCTTGACAAATCACATTTTAAAACAGAGGAGTGCTGCCAGTATGAGCGACGCTGCCTAAAACAGAGACACACTGCTATGCTTACCACACAGACATGGCTGCGCTTATGTGCATTTGTGTAATTCTGCCTTTCAACCGGGAAGTGCTTTAACAGTAATCCTGTCTGTGCGTGTGCGTGCCTCTGTGTTTGTGTGTGTGTGCGCTTTTCATCGGTACAGCGACCTTGTGTGTGTGTGTGTGTGTGTGTGCGTGTGTTCTTTCTTTAACTAAGCATGACTACAGCTGTCCCTAAACCAAGTCTGGTTACCATCTACCGTTCACACCGTCTCTTCCTCTTTGCGAAGCCCCACTCTAGGCCCACATTTCTCCCCTTCTTAACCCACGCCAAGGCCCCTCGATGGCCCCCTACAGGCCGCGCCTCCCTTCTCTCCACCAATTACTGGAGCTCCTTCATCCTGTTGAGGGCGGAGCCAGCCTTGAACCACTCGATCTGTGTCTCATTGAAGGTGTGGTTTAGAGAGATGGAAGTCTGGCTGCCATCGCTGTGCTTGATAACTGCTGTCAGGGGCTAGATGAGGCAAACATAGATCATGTGTGAGTCATTTAAGCAGTTTTCCTTCACTCCTTACCTTCCTCCAATCAGGAGATTGAGTAGTTGGAGTGTTTATATGCATACTTATTACCTCAAAATATAAGCTGAAGAATTTCAGGACTACTTTTATTGTCTAGATAATGTTAAAAGAAGCTGGGCTGTCTTTTGGATCAATATTTCATTAGTGTAGAATACTGCTCACCTTGCCGGGGGCAAAGGATTTCAGCCCTGTGATTGAAATCTTGTCATCCGGGTGAATTTTGTCGTAGTCACTGGGGTCGGCAAAAGTCAGAGGCAGCAGGCCCTGCTTCTTCAGGTTAGTCTCTGCACGGAGGACAAAAGATAGAATAATAAGAGATACTGACTCGTTCTATACTTCCTCCCTCAGGTAACCAGTCAAGGACTCCCTCTTTTGCTTTTACATTTACACAAAATCCATGCTGTTAGAAATCTTTTTCTTCGAGACCAAATGATGTTGAAAACTTGTATACAGCTTTGTAAATTGTATCAGCTACATGCAACGGCATTTCTTTTGTGAGTTTCTAAAGGTTCTGAGGAAAATCTTTTCCACAAATGAAAGAAACATTCCTTAGATCAGACAAGCTTTCATCTATTCTTTTACCTACAGCGAGCCCTTCAACGCTCTCCTATATGCAACAAATCTGCCACTAATGGACTGTATTTATAACTTGGAGACTCTCTTAGACATTGCTGGAGACATTCCCATTCTGGCAGACTGTAAACATGCCAGACTAAATAATCATCAGTTTGTTTTGGACACCAAACACGTCTATTAAGATCTTGCTTCCCCATTTCCTTATGCCTTTTTACAGAGAAAAGAAATTAATGGTTTGAGTGTAAGCATAATAAAATTGCACATGGCTCCAGTGATGCCAGCATACCTTTAAAATACAAGAGACAGTTTGAAGTTTGCATGTTTTTTTTCTTCTCTCTGTGGCCTGAAACATACCGTGGATTCTGGCAAAGCTCTTGACGATGATGGCGCGTCCTCCCAGGTGTCGCGGCTCCAGGGCAGCGTGCTCTCTGCTGGATCCTTCTCCATAGTTCTCATCTCCAACCACCACCCAGTTCACTCCATTGGCCTGAAATACACAATTAAACAAAGGTCAAGGAAAAATTAAAATTTTTATCAAGGCAAGGACAGAGTACATGAATAAAATGCTGGGAAAGTGTTGCTGGGAAAATATGCAATGCAAATAATAATTTTGGTTGGTGATTTTTAGCCCTAGCATACATCATGCTATAGAGTCTATAAATGCCTTTTGAGTTGATGATAAATAATCAACAGACACTGTCGCGTTACTCACTTTGTACTGGCGGGCCACATCAGGCACACCTCCGTACTCTCCAGTCAGCTGGTTCTTGACCTTGTTCACAGCATCGTTCTCAATGTTAACAGCACCGATCAGCAGATTGTTGGAGATGTTGTCTAGGTGACCGCGGAATTTCAGCCAGGGCCCGGCGGCACTGATGTGGTCAGTGGTGCACTTTCCCTTCACCTACAGCAGCAGAGGGAAACAGAGGAGGAGCAGGAGATACACAGGATAGGGAAAGGAGAATTAAGTAACAGAACTTGATTAATGGCAGTTTAATACTACACCCTTTATATTCATATTTATATTCATTCAGTGGAATTTCTGTCACCTTTGTACAAAAGCGTTTCAAAGTCAACCTAGTGATGACAACCCTGGCCTAACAATAGACTGACTGATTGGTACCATTCTCCTCCTCTCACCTTGATGAGGACCCTCATTTCTTCCAGGTCTTTTCCGTGCCACTTGTCGAAGGGCTCCAGCAGCTGCAGACGGTTGCTGGATGGGCTCACGTTCACCTGAACAACATTGAATCAGGGTGAGACATGAAAGTTCTTTTAAGTATATTTCCAAAGGACAGACAACTTCCACATCAAACTGAATTTTATATAAACACCAAAAAGAAACTCTTCTGTCTAAACAAGCCTTGATCGTGCTGTTACTTTACACTTGCTCGCTCTTTCATGTACATGTTCAAACTCTTTTTGGGTTATGACAGAAGATGCTAACCTAACTAAAAGTCTTTTACATCAGTGTTGTCCCTCTTTCTGGGCTGTCAAGAGTAGATGCTGTATCTTAACAGTGAAATCACCTTGACTGAGCTGCTCTCAGCTGGAGGATGCTGGTAGGTGTCCTGGCCCGGGTCGAAGTCTTTGGAGGGAAGCTCATCACCAGTGGGGGGCTCCAGCTTGAACTTCTCTCCGTTAGGAGCAGTCAGGTAGTCCGTCTCAGGGTTGAAGTTGAGGGTTCCGGCAATGGCCAAAGCAGTGACAATCTACATTATATGACATAACATGCATTTAGCCAACAGTAACACTGACATATATTTAGATCAGTTTAGATCACCAAAGTCTCTATATGCTGAGCTTGTATTTTGCTCGACATTTAACCAGCAGTACTTCTTACCTCAGGAGAGGTGACAAAAGCATGAGTAGCTGGGTTAGCATCATTCCTGGCAGTGAAGTTCCTGTTGAAGGAAGTGACAATGGTGTTCTTCTCTCCTTTTTTCACATCCTTCCTGAAGAGAGTCAAAACACAGCGCATGTTAGCTTGATGACTTTCATTTTACCTGCATCACTCAATTTTCTATTTGATACTCTGAGACCCTTAGTAAAAGAAAGGCCTCCTAAAATCATCCTCTTTGAAGCATAAATATCCTCAGCAAATTTCATAGCAATCTCCTAATGAGACTGTGAGATATATTGTATTTAAATTTGTCATTTGGCCTGTAATTTGTGCCTGAGGGATTCTTCTCTAGTGCCCAGAAGGGGAAGCATTCTGGTGAGCATTTCGTGCCAATCTGCTCTTCAGACTGCTATTTCTTGTGAAATATTTGACCCAGTAGTAGTGCTACAGGAAATATCAGGGAGTCACCATCATTCACAGTATGATAACTAATGATTTCATGGAAATCATTAGTTATCATAATTCCCTTTTCATGAACCAGTGTTGGTCAAGAAGAAATACTGATCCCACAGTGGTGCCAGACAAAAGGTCAAAGGTTTGTGGCAACGGCAAGATATTTTGCTCCGTACAGAACAGATCCACAATGACTCTGCTGCTAGTGGGGCAAAATGAACCTTTACAAATGAGGTGCATACCTGTCCCACTGTCCGATGCAGGGTCCACAAGCATTGGCGAGTACAATCCCCCCGACATCACTCAGGATCTTGGCCTGGAAGAGGGACAACATGAATTTGAGGCATCTTTAAACACAATATATACTGTAAATAAAATAAAAAACCAGACTACCCAAATCCTATGGGTCACTCCTTAAATTTAACTTTATGTTACGTGAGATTTGGACTCACATATCCGTCCCTCTCAATGGTGGCTCGGATCTGTTCAGAACCAGGAGTGACTGTGAACTGGGCCTTGCACTTCAGACCTTTATCCAGAGCCTGCTTGGCCAGAGAGGCCGCTCTGCCCATGTCCTCGTAGCTTGAGTTGGTGCAGCTGCCAATCAGACCTGCAAGAGGCAAGTTAAATGTTTGTAAGAGGAGAACTGAGAACGAGGAAACTAAAGCGAGGGAGTATACGGTTACAGTGGCAGAACAGAAGCATCTATTTTTAATAACACCCCTGGCATATGAAATGGAAGGAAAATTGTTGAAGTGAAGAAGACACAAAAGACACGCAAGTCTATAATGGCACATCTTGTTCATCATTACTGCACTCCAGTCATTCCATCAATGACTGGAATTACATTGCATTCAGTGCTCATTCTGGTAAGTCACTTTGACAGACCATCAGCTACATGACACAGCTGTAATGTGACCGGATCATATCTGGTCAATAACACAGCTGGTAGGAACAAAGAAAGAAATATCAAATATCACTAGGCAAAGCATTACAAATTAAAAATTGTAAGGTTATACACAAATACTGACCAACTTTAACCTCCAGGGGCCAGCCGCTCTTCTGAGCAATAGCCCCGATCTCAGACACAGGGTGGGCCAGGTCCGGGGTGAACGGCCCGTTGATGTGGGGCTTCAACTGTTAGAAGAAGAGAGAAACAAGGCATCACGAAGGACAGTCATAATGTGGGGCATGTTTGGGTATGCTATAAATATTGTTTTCTAAATTTGAAAACTTATATTATCACATTAAGAAGACTCATTCACCATCAAAACCAGGAGACGGGTCCAGAAAAACAAAAATGTAAGTAATATACTTATATATAATATAATAAGTATTAGATTTTAGGAAATACATTTTGCCGTCTTTCTGGAAAGTTTAATTGGCTTTGACATCCAACGTCACACGATTTAATGTTGAATGAAAATATGTTGATTCTTTGTATAGCAATTGCTAAAACACTATAACAGCATGTACTACAGATGATTAGTATGTAGTACATGGAGCACAGAATTAGTATGTAGTATGGATTTGGGACAATAATAATGTCTGACATTACATGACCGATGACAGAATTCCAAAGTGTTTTAACTCACCTCACTCAGGTTAATCTCAATGGTCTGGTCGTATTCACAGCCCTCATCAGGGACCAAGTCATCTTTGAACTGATCAGCCAACGCGGCAATCTCTATGGAAGGAGTGAAGGAGGAGACAAAGATAGAGGTGAGACACAGTGAATAAACTACAGAGACTATACACGCAGAAACTAACAGCAAGAGACTGACCTGCGCGGCCAGTCGCCTGCAGGTACGTCTTCATGCGATGGTTGTACGGGAAAATGGACGTGGTTGCTCCAATCTCAGCACCCATGTTACAGATGGTGGCCATTCCTGAAAAATGAAAGTGTCATTGTAATCCTAGAGTAAATGATACTGCACCGAAGTTAAAGAAATGTATTCTCTAATCAAGTAAAATGAGGTAGATGAAGCAGTCGTTGCTCTTCCTTTCTTAGATTTTCATGTCTTAATACAGAGAACGCTTTTTAGCAGCGTTATATGTCTTGTGATGTATCTGATCCTTACCAGTGCAGGAGATGGAGTCAACTCCAGGTCCATGGTACTCCACAATGGCCCCAGTGCCGCCCTTTACAGTCAGGATGCCAGCCACTTTCAGGATGACGTCCTTCGGAGAGGTCCAGCCAGACAGGGTGCCTGTCAGCCTCACTCCAATCACCTGAAGGACAAACACATACAGGCTTAAACAAACGTAAAAAGATAAGAGACATTTGATCAGTGGTTGAAAACAGGGTAGAAATTATGAAAGTCAAGGAGATTAAAATACATTTACAAAATTATGCCAAGAACTCACTTTGGGACACTTAAGCTCCCAGGGGATTCCAGCCATTACATCCACAGCGTCAGCTCCACCCACTCCGATACAGATGCTCCCCAGGCCACCGCCGTTGGGTGTGTGGGAGTCTGTACCAATCAGCATCACTCCAGGATAGGCATAGTTCTCCAGGATGATCTATTCAAGGAAAATGACATTCACAGTCAGTAACTCTTGAGACTTCAAGATTCTGTGGACTGCTGAGATACTGTGAGGTGTAGAAAGGTTAGAAAAGCCATTATAGCATCATTACATTTCAGTGTACTGTACCTGATGGATGATCCCAGAGCCCGGTTTCCAGAAGCCAACTCCATATTTAGCTCCAGCAGTTGAAAGAAAGTTGTACACTTCCTCGTTCACTTCCTGTGTTAGAGTAATTACAGAGGAAAGGGGGAGGAGTTAAGTTAGTTGAGGTCATTTACATCCATGAATATCCTTCATGTAACCATAAAAGAGTACACATGGCTGCAGCACGTAATCCTAAATCCTGCTATTCCACCTGACCCCTAGACAGAAAGAGAAATAACTGGCATGTGGTAAACCAGACAACTTGATTTTGAACCACACTGACTGTATCTACTGTGCTCACAGGAAACGGTTTAATGGCGACTGCCTCTGCAACCACATGAATCCCTTCTGGCTGAGAATCAAATCCTGCCCAACCAATGTTAAAATGTTCTTAAACTTGTCAGAATCTGCCTTAAACTGCCTTGCCCTTGACAAATTTTTTTTTTTAAAAACTAATTTTTTAATCAATCTTAAAAACTTCGATGTTCGACTGTTTTTCAAAATACACAATATACAGTATTAAAGTTATCTTAAAATACAATTGCAGTGTATAAACACCAGCTGAAAGAGATTTGCTCTTGTTGCACTCTGCCAAACCCTCATAATGCACTGAGACAAAAGCCAGGAGTGTGTGTGTGTGTGTGTGTGTGTGTGTGTGTGTGTGTGTGTGTGTGTGTGGCTGTAAAAGCCTGAACCAGTTCCAGTCACCTTAACCCGAAATCACCATTACATGCTACAAATAGTTTTGTCATTTCCAAAGCAGTCAACTGAAAGCAGTTTTTTAACTATTTGTTTTGTAGTAATAAGCATGTCAGACCATCAAGACTCTCTGTCACTTGAGGAAGTATCTGATCTGATTACACTGAAAAAGCATGGCAGAAGGGAGGCCAGAAGCATAGACGGGAGGCACAAAAACATGCATCTGATTGGGTGAAAATAGTAACAAAAGAGATTTTTTTTCTTCTGGCGTTGGCAATTTGCAATCAATGACTGCAAGTGGACATCTTACTTGCATTAGCCCTTCTTATAATCTGCATTGATGAACACTGCTTCTGTTGAAATACTTATTGTTAGTAAGCTGTCTAATATGAGCCTTCATTTCTTCCCTCTTACACATCATCATTTCCTCCTTATTTCCTTCAGTATGAAATGACCTGAATGACCTCATTAACCCCACTCTGACTGACTACATCCATCTTCCCTCCACCTGTCCTCACCTTAGCCCTCTGCAGGTCCTGAACCCCTCCAATCTGGGCCTCAATCAGGTGATCACAGTGGATGGTGGAGGGCACAGCCACCTTGGGCAGACCACTGCTGATGAACTGAAGCATTGCCATCTGAGCGGTAGCATCCTGCATAGCCACGCGGTCTGGACGCAGGCGCAGATAGGTGCGGCCGCGGTCGATCTCCTGCCCAACTGGATCATCCAGGTGACCGTACACAATCTTCTCCGACAGAGTGAGAGGCCTGTTGAGCCTGGTGGAGGGGATTGGTGGCAAGATGTGGTAAAAATGGTGTTGTGTTGGACACTGAGTGTTTGTAGAATCGGATATAAAATGATACAAGAATGAAATAATTTTCCAGTTTAACATCAATTTGACCTTCTGAGATATCTATAGAAATATTTTTTGCAACTATGTTATTATGGCTTATTGGGATAGAAAACTTTTGGGGGGGGGGGGGTTAACATTTCATCTAATATGACGTCACATAACAACCAGAGAAAAGGCTTTTCCTATTCCTGGATTACAGCCGTTGGTCAGCTCAGTAAGAGGGCACCAGGTCATCCAAAGTAAGCTCTGTGGGCCTTGCTGGCTCTGGCACTTCGACACTGTAAATGTCACAAGATTTACTGTGCAGCTGCAATAAAGACCAGCCATTCCTCATGAGCCAAACTGTGTTCAAACAGTGACTCTGTGTGTAAGTGCGTCTCTGAAAAGGGCAACAGCTGACCTCTTGCGTACAATGTCGATGTTCTCGTGCATCTTCTCATAGTTAATGCTGGAGCCAGGCTCAAAGCGGCTCATGGCCACTTTGGCCTTGGCGCTGAAGGCTGCGGAGACATGAATGCGCCTTGCCCCGGTTCCAAGGACCAGCTAAACCGGGGGAAACAAAAGACAATTTAGAGAAATAAAAAAAAGCTTTATTGTACAGTTTAGGGCCAGCACATTACATCTTGAGTTATATAATAACTATGTACAGTAGAGGAAAGGGAAGCAAATAATTGTGCAAGACTGAGATCACGGGTGAGGATAGTTAAAACAGAATCTTACACTGGACAATGGCACCAGTAAAAAAATTTACACTATAGAAACCATCATTTTTCATCAACTTTACAGGGATTGGAGGTGTGCAATGTGCAGCTTTATTATATAGTAAAATACATCCTATATTGCATCAAATTTCTGGTGGAAACTCAATATCAGACTGAATATTAGGAAGTTTAATAAGGACACTGCTTCATGTTTTTGATTGTTGTATTATTTTACGTCCTTTGCCACTGCCGGCAAAGCCATACATTTAAGCATTATAGGATTTAAACCTGTCATGCCAGTAAGTGATCCTATGGGATACATGAGGGACATCTTTAAACCAGCTTTGTTCATTTGCTTCATTTCTCTCCTGTAGTGTTGATGTTCAGTGGAAAGTCACTGTGCTCAGAGAAAACTGGGTGAAAGTTTATTCAGCTCATATTGCAGGGGTTAGCCTCACCCGCTGGACTGCGCCTGATTGTCTGATACACAGACTGCATTCAACGATCTCCTGCACTGTTAACTATGTATGAGCACTAGAGGTACACACATACTGTCTGTAAAATCAGTATTGGGACCAATACAACACCTTCACGTCTGTACTTGTCACTGCAAATCCATGTGTTTGATCCAGATACTATGAAAGATGTAATTAATGACATGCACTTTGTGTAAAAATGTTACAATGTGATGTTATGGATAGCCGGCTGAGATAAATGATTGTCAGGGAATCATATGTAATGTGATTACCCAGTGTACACATGTCTAAGCAAAGAAAACCAGGGGAGAGCTCCAAAAAAGACCCGTGTAAACAAACCAGCAGCAGTGGAAAATTTGCTTGTAGGTTGTGTTTTCATAGCTCCAGAAAATGTTGATTTGTAGTAGCCAGCACTGATCAGTGATCAAACAGCCTAAATATGGTCAGATCTTTTTTCAGCAACTTCATCTGCAGAAACAGGAGTTATAGATATGTTCATTGTCTTTGTAACTTAAAGCTTAGGTTTGTTTTAGTTTACGCCTAAAATGAGGAGAATCTCATTTAATCTCCATCCAGTGATACAAACAGTACTCGCGCGTGTGAACGAGGACACAGTAACACACTGGCATACTACTGAGCAGCACGTTCAGTGTTTGGACCAGGATCAGGTAACAGATGCAGGTGGTCAATAAAGAACCTGCCTGAGGGCGTAGTTTGTATATAATGTCAACTCCATGCAATGAATGCTATCTAACTCATATTGAGCCAAATAATAAAAAGGTGAGACAAAGTATCGAACCAAGCTGAGACTTTGGCCTTTACTATATTGCTTGCTTGGCAACTGATTGTCTTCAGATGGAAAAACACTATGACATTATCTCATAAACATTAGCTAGAGGAGGAAATGTCACATCTCAAACTCAGGCAACTCAAGCACACTCCTCGAGACTTAGCCATAAAACTTTAATGTATCTGGCAAACATTTAACTCATTTCAAATCACCATTAGTATATGTAATATTTAATTAAACAGGTACATTTTTCGACCTGTAATGGTCTCCTTTATATCAGATTATATGTATTTTTTGGCAAAACGTGTGGTAAACGTTGATGTGAAAATAGTTGTTGATTTCTATTCTGAAATTTCAATAAAAATGTTTTGATGATAATTGGATGAAGCACCATCAAAATCAGCAAAAACTCCTCCAGCAGACAACAAAACAAAACACACTCAGTTTTCTGCTGCCTTGCGCTTAGTTGAAACACAGTGATGGAAAGTAGGTCTGTTATGTGAGGGAATTAATGCTGCATTATCACTCGCAACCAATGCGACTCACTTGTGTTTAGAACCTTTTGTAAACTGTTGTTTACTTAACGGCCTGAGCTATTTAAATGAATAAATACAACCCAAACAGGAACATAAACACGCTGCTGTACATTAATCTCAGCCGTGATGAATTACGCGTTAAAATAACTACGTAACCTTGCGATCACCTTGCAAACATTAGCAAACCTAGGACCGTTTACAGCACCAATTCAGCTGATGTTGACCGAAACTGACACAATATCAACAATAACATGGTTTAACATTTGTTCATGTCAGGTCGAACACGGTTTATAACGGTTACATGCGTCACTGTCAAGAGTCAAACGGGGACACGGTGACCTGACCGGCGGCGGCTCGGTGCTCACTCTTTCTCTACGGTCAACCGTGAGCGACGGCGACTGTACCACACCACACAACGTCTCCGTTATCACACACGCCCTCGACAGCAAGACAGTTAAAAAAGCTCTGTGAAAGTTATATAACGTTTTCTTACCCGCAGCCTAGTGACAGTCAAACAGTAAGACGCCATTTTGTTCACTGACAAAGATGAGTGTCGCACCGTTCTGACGTCACTGGGTTTATAGGAGCCCGTTATTTAGCATTTTATTGTTATATTTAAAGAGAAGAGTGCTCTAACAAAAATATTAGGAACACACTATCCCATTATGTAGATGTTTTTGGTCTTCCTTATTTAATGATACACAGTGGGAGAAAGCATGGAATATCTGTGATAAATACTGTATCGATAGCAAGTTTAAGAAAGTATCTTTCAAGATATTGCATATAATTTATCCGGTAAAGCTTGTGTTCGAAAGATTCAAACTGGATATTGATTATAAGTGTGATTGTTGTGGACTGGAATAAGAGAGTATTTCCCATCTATTTTTTCACTGTATATATTCAAGAATGTTCTGGATTGATGTAGACTTTCTAGAAAATAAACTTAAGATGAATGTTGAAATAGATGTTTGATGTAATGTTATATTTTAGTGAGGATACTATTGAAAATAACATGCTGTATATCATACAACTATTTATTATTTTTGGGAAATTCCATATTCATAAGAAATTGTCAGGAACCAAGCCAACTTTCCTACACTTCATTAATGAATTTAAACAATATAGCACCATTTTATCTAAAAAGTTATTCGGACCAATAAGGTTTTAAGCAAATATGCTGCATATAACACAAACTCTGGCGTTGTAGAATATAATCTTTTTTGTTTTTGTTTTCTGTTGTCTATGTATCTGTTTGTACCTCTGTATATGAACATGTTTACAATAAAGAAAGTGAGAGAAAAATAGGTTTTTGGTTGTTTTTTTTTACACTTTTTACACATTGTAAAGTAAAATAAAATCTAATTAAGTAAATGTGTTGTTATTATTGTTGTTGTTGGTAAAGCTGCAAGTCTAAAAAAATATTTATGTGTCATATGTATATTTGTTTGTAACCTAATGATAAGACCATGCAATGATATAAATTGTAAAATCAACTACATAATACAATTCCGTTTGTTTTGTAATTATTTGTGTTGATTTCTGAACTCTCTATTGACATATTTGAAAATAAAGTTTCTACATGACATCTATATGCCACTTTACAATAGCCTACATCCTGATAACATGTAACATAACAACATATATTTTACATAACTCTCATCTTTTTCTTACCCACAGGCTATGTATATAATGAATATATGTTTTATTTTTTATTGTGACATTAGATACTATATTTGCTTCTTTATGTAAAGAATTAAATAGAGTAGCTGAAGGACATTAACATTAACACATGTAAAAACAAGTTTTTTTACAGGCTCACTTTGTATTCTGTTCCCCTGAGGAGTCATTTTCAACTCTTGCTTATTTTGGAGATATTCTCTACCTGAAATATATTGCATAATGCTTAAAAATACCCTGTCCTAGAAAAAGCAAATATATTTCAAATGTCTTACAATGAGTCCAAACTCTGGTGTCAATAATTCACAATAATATGCCAGCAATGAATGTGCCCTCTGAAGCAAGACTCTTCACATGAATAGGAATAGTTAAGTTTTGGTAAAATTTTACGCATGTGCGAGATTAATGGTCAAATAGTCAAGTGATGAAGTAAAAAAAGTTCATTGGGGACAGACATTTGATCTTGTTTATAGTTTAAAATAGGATAATATATATATATACATATACATTAACAATATATACAGATGTAAAAATGTTGTTTATTTTATGTGTGTGTGTGTGTGTGTGTGTGTGTGTGTGTGTGTGTGTGTGTGTGTGTGTTTTAAATCTATAAAACTTAATTTTGTGAATATAGAGTCCATAATCAGTCTTATTCATAAAATAGGTGCCATCCTACAGTGAAGAAAATGTGTGAATGCATAATAAACCCTGCTCAACAGAAATTCTACAGCATGTATAATTATATAATCCTCCCATCACCACATATCAAAAGGACATTGATGTGGACTTCTCATTTTCTCAACTGGGTCCAGAAAATTAATGTCATTTATTTTGGTCTTGTCCCTACTCTTGTTTTTTTTTTGGCAAGACGTCTGTTCATTTATTTCCCAATATATTGATTCAAAATTTTCCCTTTCCTTTGAAAATGTATTGTTTGGACTTCTACCAAAGCAAATCAATACCATATCTGCTTAGCCTCTGTATTTACTATATGTTTACCATGCTGTTTGTTGATAATTAAATTTTAAAAATTTTTAAAAATTAAAACATATCATTAAATTATAAGAACACCATTTCCCACAAGCCCTTGGTAAAAGTCGGTTTGCTTTAGCTGCTGAATGGACGCTGCAGCCCAATAATCTGTGCTTCCTCCCCTCTCAGCCAATAGAGACTCTGTTGCTATCACCGCTTATATTTTTAGCAAATTGTTCGGCACCGTAGGAAACTACAAATATCCATCCGCCAAATAACCTAGAGCCTGCTAGGTGAACTTGGATATTATATGAGGAAAAAAAACGTCCTTATTTTCAGTGTATTTGGCGTCGCTGCTTTTTCAAAACTATATGAATCGACACTGTGTCCAGAAAGTGACGAGCGACAGGTTCACTTTTATTTATGTTTTTAAATCAGTCTGTGCGTTAATACACAGTGTTAAAAAACAGATACAGTCCACAGGGATGGTCTTAATGATTTTCTGACAGAAGGAAACATGCAGAGATGATTTGGAAAAGATAACAATAAAGCAGCAGCTATCATCATACGAGAAAAGTAGTCCCTGCCGTCACGGGGGTGTGGGCGAGTCACAGTGTATAAATACGCCGGGTTGTCAAACAGTAAAGTTTCTCTGGAGCCTCCATGCAAAGTGTCAGTTGAAGACAAACTGGGAACCCCGTCAGCCATCTGAGAATAAGGACAGCATTTAAAAAAAAAAAAAAAATAAATACTGAGGTGAAAAATATCTACTGGTCAGCCTCTGAACACCGACGACTTGAAAATCCGACACAACACAAGGGAATTAAAATAGAAACGCAGGAGTAGAAGTCAAGCCAGGGCATCATCAGTAACGATAGGTAAGTAATTAACGGTCATTACCTACAATGTGTTTTAACATCATCACACGCTGTTAACACTGTCAACAGCAGGTTGCCTCTGTTTTGATGGACATCCATCAAAGCAGCGCTGACTAAAATGAATGACTGCACTGGTTCAGCCACTGAAGAAAGACTCGGCTTTTGTTTTTGTCTTCCTCCGTTTATATTAGCTGGAGTGAGTCTGTGCAGCTGTCATGTTTATTGTTGTTTGACGGTGGCTGTTTATGCTGAGGAGGGACCCTCATCTTCACTCGTCAGAGCTCGTTGGCCGTCCACCACTTAATTAGCTTCATAATTTAATTTACAGCGACAATTTGGCAAGGAGGGATTCTCCAGTTTCATGTCGGCTAAACCAGTGTCCTTTCTGCTCCAGTGCCTCCTGACTGACATATGGCAGTAATCCCCAGGTAGACCCTGCTGCCTTGTTATCTGAGCTTCTCATCACCCATGCAAAGCAACCCTGGATGATATTTCTCCAATCTCACACTCTGCCTGCATATTTACTTCCCATTATTTGGCAGGTAGATGTGCAACATATTCCCACTTTAACTGGCCTATAAATAACAAACAGTTTAAAGTTCTGTTGGGAGAAAACTGAAGTGAGGTGCATTCAACCAGACAAAAGGAGAAATCACAATAATATTCAGGCCCTATTATTATATTGAGGCTTTATGGTGTGTGTGGCAACCACTTAGTTCATGCAGGCCTGTATATGTTACTCATACCCTCAATCAAAATGGGCTTTTGCTGTCATATATGTATGACTTCGTGTGTGCATTTTGTAAGATCGCTGTTGCTCTAGTGCTTGAGAGAGAAACCCTGACATGCAGTGGATGCTGTGTGGCACATTTGCAGCACTGATAATGAGTCCATGTAAACAAAAATAGCACTATAGATCCTGCTGTTGCTCTGACTTGCAACAATAGGCCTGTAGAAGCGGATCCTTCAAGCTGTGTGGCAAATCTGCAGGTGAGGAATACAAATAAGGACACAATGAGGAGGGATTTCTGAACCTGAGAGATTAGGATGTTTTTCTTATTAAAAGCGGTGGTTTATGATGAAAGAACAAGCCTGCACATTTTAAGTGAGCTATTCCTCTAATGTCATTGGATGACATTGGATCTTGGGTATGTTGCTGTTGCCTTTTTATAATGAGAGGTACAAAACGCAGTGGATGCTGTAGGTAGCTTAGCTGTGTCTGCACTCAAGGTTTTTTAGTAATGATGGCTGTTGCAGGTCATGGACCGGCAGATCCTCCTGAGCTCAGAGATCCTTTTATTCAATCACTTTAACTCATCTTTAACTCAGGTGGCGGAGAGGAATTTGCTTCACAGATGATGCAAAATGGGGCCCTATTTATAGCCCACACTGGCCAACCCCCGTCTTATCCTTCAATGTCACCTTTTTTTTCATGTGAAAGGAAAATGCAAATCCCGTCTTGAGCTGTCACTCCCGAATCCCTGCAGGCTGCGCAGCTTTATCTGTAATAACATTAGAATTGTCTTTAATCGGAGGCGTCTTTCTAATCTTAGCAGCTGAATCCCCATCTGGCAGGGAAGTGAATGTGAGTGAATTGTTTGTGTGTGTGTGTAGGGGGGAGGGGAGGGGAGGGGAGGGAGGGGGGTGATCGTGTGCACTGCATGGTGGGAAATGGTGTTCTGTGGACTCGACCAACTGCCCTGCCATTTTACAATTCTTCCTTAGTGATGCTGTTGTTGTTGTTGTTTTTTTTTTCTTTTTGCTTAATAATCTTTCGTTCAGTCGGACTCTGCGTGGTGGTGAGTGGACCCTGTGTGACTGTGCTAATGCATTAAGCAGGAGGTGCTCCATGCGATCGGATTCAGATTATAAAGGATTTATGAAGCCCACAACACAGCATCTGTTACATCCATCAGTACATCCTGCACTTGATAAAAAAAAGAAGATATAAAATAGTACATTCATAATTGCTGTGTGTTTTTAATTTGATTCCTAAAGGCACTATGCTGGGGTTTGAAACCGCCTCCACAAGCTGTTTAATCTATTTTTTATGGCTTTGAAGTCATTCTACAATAAATTAGACTGTTGAGTTTCTTATTTGATTCAATGTTACGCCTCAGAAGCCAGTATAGAAATGTCTCAATCCATATTGTATCAGGCAGTGACACTTCCACTGGTCTCATACCTGCAGATGTGTATATTTCTTGCTTTTATTAGGGTCGCAACCTGTATGGAGGCTGGAGTGTGCCACTGGAATGATCATACGTATCAATTAAGCGGATACATTTACTAACCTTTTCCACCAGGATCTCACCCATTGTTTTTTTAGTTAATTGTGATCAGAAGTGCCTTAATTTGCAGTACGTCTTTATTGTGATGCAATTTGTGTTTTTATGTTGTTGGTTTTTCAATTTTCTTTGGAGAAAAAGAACAAAGGTCTCAATAATATGCAAATTCCAGTATGAATATTCTTTAACCATATGTAACTTAGAAAAAAACAAAAAAACAATGTAAGTAATACTTGTTCAAATGTATAAAATAATCAATTATAATTAATCCCTGAAAAATTCTATTTATTTTGGTGGCACACTCCAGCCTCCATACAAATGAGGCTTTTTTTTTCCCTCATAAAATGTTACTAAGATTAACTGTGTACAGCTGCTTAACTCCTTCTCTTTTGATTCATCTCTCCTCAAATCTTCCTCCGGTTCTTGCAAGGTAAAATGACAGCTTTCTTCTGTTTTCTTCTTCACAGGTGGGACCTGAAAACATTGTTTCGACATCTGTGACGACAACAACAAACGGCCTGCAACCTGCCGCCCCTGCCTTCAAGGTGCCTTTACCATGGTGACAATAAAAAAATCAAACACTTTACAGTAAGCCAGAGGAAAAAACCCTTGTTGCAGTTGCGTTGCCTCACTTTCAGCACCATCATCTCCAACACTTTGCTCCCAAGACGGCGCTAACCTGGTGCAGCCATGCATCTGGAAGTGAAGGTCGCCCTCAACTTCATTGTGTCCTACCTGTACAACAAGCTGCCTCGGCGCCGAGCTGACCTGTTTGGGGAGGAGCTGGAGAGGATACTGGTGTCTCGTTTTGAGGGTCACTGGTACCCTGAAGCCCCTCTCCGGGGTTCTGCCTTCCGCTGTATTCACCTTGGAGCACCGAGGGACCCCGTGGTGGAGTTGGCCGCCAAGAGAAGCGGACTTGACACAGAGGAGGTGCGTGCAAACGTTCCCGCAGAGCTCAGTGTGTGGATCGACCCCTACGAGGTATCCTACCAGATTGGAGAGAAGGGGGTGGTGAAGGTGCTCTACCTGGAGGACCCTCCAGGCCTCGGGTGTGATGGTGAGAGGGTGGAGGGGGTGATGAGAGAGGGTAAAGGAGACGCAGAGGCAGAGGAGGCAAAAAGTCTGGGCTTCAATCCAGACGCTCAGGTGTTTGTGCCAATTGGAAGCCAGGCGTCTCCTGCCCTAATGCCGTCGCTCTCTAGCTCTCCCACACCTCTGTCTGCCCCGTCCTGCCCCGGGCTCTTCAGCTACCCCAGCTCCAGCACGCCCACCGACCCCGCTGCCCACTCCTCCAACACCTCCACCCCTTCTCCTCCCAGCGGCGGGCTGCCCTACCTCTCCACTCAGCAGCCGCCCTCCGCTCTCCCCGCTGCCCGTCCCCAGCCCATCACCTTCACCACCGCCAGCTTCGCCGCCACTAAATTTGGCTCGACCAAGATGAAGAAGTGCAGCGGGGCCGCGTCGGCAGGTAGTGCCGGCGTCGCGGTCGGCGTACCGCCCGCACAGAGGATGCTCACCCGCTCTCCTACCATCTCGGCTCCGGAGCTGCTCAAGCACAAGCCGCTGTCTCTCTCCTTGCACTCCCTCGGAGGCCCCATCCCCAGCCAGCTCTCTCCCAACGCCAAAGAGTTTGTCTACCCAGGTTCCCCCGGTCCCCTTTACTTCGACGCTGACACCCAGCCCATGCAACCCCATGCCAGCCCTTTCCAACCCCCCCACACTGTCAACACCCATCCGTCCTTTGACCCCTTCTCCAGCCCTCCTCCAGCACAGAGTGTTGGCATCATTGGCAGCAGCGGAGGAATCTCCTACATGGAGAAGCCGCCGTTTGTCGAGGGTTTAGGAAGCTACAACCTGCAATATCCCAGCCAGTCCTTCCAGCCTGTTGTGCTGGCCAACTAAGCCTTCATTTGTTATGATAATAAGAATTGTTGTAGGAGGAGTTGAGTATAGGACAGTGATGCTCCAGATATTTTCAGTTTTTCTAACAAATTGTTCTAATACTAATACAAGCTAAGAATTAGTTTTACTACAAAGATTTAAAATACCACGTCCACTGAATATTTCATGTGACTTGTTTTGTTCCTTCATAACCCTCAAAACCCCAGCCTGCACTTTTGTCCACTGCTGTTACTCGTCACGTTCTGTGTGTTGGCTTTGATGACAGGAGTGGGTTGGGGTTAAGTTCCTTCCTACCTGGAGTCGTTGCCAATCTCTTCTGTTTATTGTTTTGCATTGAATGTTAATGGGAGAGACTTCTTTTGTTTTGTTTTTTTTGGACTTGTAGTCTAATGGACCCGGTTCTAGTAAAGCTCCATTTTGCACTGCACTGTCATGCTGTGAAAAAGGACCTCGCCAAGTCCTGCAGGGAACGACGGCTGTGGAAAGCTCAGCACTTTGCTCTGCAATCTGCTCTGCCCTACTTGCCACAAATACAGAGAGGGGGGCTCTGCTGTCTCTGTGTGTGTAGTCCTGTTCTGTTTTGTTGTGGCTCAGCGTGAGCCGGAGACTCATTGTTTGTACGGTGGGCCCGTTACCCTTGAAACGCACTCGTGCACAGACACAATTTGACTCCGTTGTTGTCGCCGGGTGTATATTAAAAGCAGTTTATCGTCAGCTGGAATGTGTACATGACGTGGGTTTAAATGAAGCGAGAGCAGCGGAGGGAGCAAAAAGGGAGGATTGGGGTGTTGTGGGAGCGATGTAGTGGAATGTATTGTACCTGTCAGGGGAAACTGCAGCTGGGAAGGTCAGGGAAACCTTGGCGAATGTGGGAGGCGAATGAATCTTTGCATTTTAAGACAATAACCATTTGCTGATACCTCAGTTATACACGCACAGAGATGCAAGTTACGGCGTCATAAATCTATACAAATGGGCAGCACATACACAGAAATATCTGCACACACAATTCCAGTCAGCAGTGTGTGAAGGTGAACAGGCGGAGAAGGTGGTGGGGGGGTGGGTGGGGGGGGGTGGGGATGCAGCAGTTAAGCAGTAGGGATTGTGATAAATGGCTTAGCATGACTTTGACTATGAAGGAGTGGTTTCCCTCTGCACAGAGAGGAGCGAGGGAGATGGTAGAGAAGGGAAGACAGAAGAAAACGAGAGAGGGAAGCAGCTAGAGAGTTGTGTTGCCTCTGTGGCGTCCGGGGTGTATTAGCTCAGAGAGCGACACTTTAAAACCCAGAGCACGTTTCTAGTGAGCTTAAATGGTTTTGAAGCCAAAGGCTCACACTATTCTCTCGCCTCTTGAAATTCTTCAGTGATCTCTGTTCCTCCCGGTTGTTACAAAGAGAAAAGCAGCAGAATCAGTACAGTGCAGCTTGCTCCGTCTCTTTTTCCCCAGTTGCAGTGATGTGGACAAAGATGAATGTTCTTTATTGATGTGTGGCTTTTGTCGCTTTATCGGAGAGCTTGTCAGATCTCTGCGAGTCTGCTGTTTCTAACATGTAGGTTACTGTAGTCACTACAGGGAAGGGTAACCCCCCCCCCCCCCCCCCCCCCAGATGTCCATTCGAGCTGTCCAGCACTTTATTACTGGGCTCCTGTTGCTGTGTGTGTCGCCCACAGACACAAGAGCTGTAAACGTTCTCCCATTCCTTTTGCCCTTTGCACATTTAATTCAGCCGTCACGAAACGCTTTAGAGATTCAAAGAGGAGCTAAATTGATGTGAGGAGATGCTGTCAGTCACGTCCGTTTATGTGAATGTTTTCTAGACTTGTATCCATAAATGTTTTTGTATACAATGACCCAAGGACCCTTGACTTGTGCTCACGCTGGTATTGCGATGTGACAGCTTGTCATATGCATGCAAGTTTTTCTTTTTTTTTTTTTCATTATTTTTCTTTTCAGGGGGACGGGTGGGGAGGTATATTTCTCTGTAAATGTTACGATTTGTGAGGGAAAGATGCATTTACAATTTTTTTTGTTTGTAATTTATTTCCAATATTTCTAGTCTTTCTTGTTTTGTTTTGTTTTTTGCAAATTGTCACTTACATTTGTATAAGTAAGAAATTACAAGTCCAGGAATATGTATATAGAAAGTTCTTATGTTCAGATTCTTTGTTTAGTTTCTTACATGCTGAAGTTATTTTTTCAGAAAAATAACATGAATATATGCAAACTGAGACAAAAATAAAGATGTACAGAGTAAAGTATTGAATGTGTATTGTACCTTGTACAGCATTTGTCTAATAAGACGGGTAAATGTATTCACTCTCAAAGTTGGATTTGGAGTTTTTAAGAAGTGAATGTTTACAGTGGGTTTGTGTAGGAAAAGATGGCTAATATCACTTTTTCTGTGCTCCCGTGGCAGTCTGACGACACTACTCCCTGTTCTCATAGGCAGTACATTTAAACCAAAAATCTCCACTTTTCAGATTTTGATTACAATGTTCATCTTACATTTTTTTTTAATGTGAATTCACTGCATATCACATGGTAACCCCTTCTATTTTTTTGTCCATTGCTCATTCCTTTCTTCTTTGTTAAAAAAACAAACAATTGCACATTAACACTATTTAATTTCCTGTATGCTAAACTCAGACCTGATTTTATGTGAGCAAAATTTAACCTCCCACAAACAATGAGGGAAAAACTCCCGCACACTGTCTCGCTCACTGCTGAAACATTTATTAGACTGCAACGTTTCGGTCTATCCGATCATCAGGTATATCCTCCCACAAACAAAAAGAAACGCACATTTCTTATTTCCCATTAAATTTAACTTAATTTTACCTCTTTTTTTTTTCCCCCCCCTCAAATGTGTCATCCTCTCCCCATCAGCCTGGTCCTTTGGTCTTGATAATATAGCCATATCCCAGACTGTCTTTGCTTACACAGATGCTCGCCCTTCTCCAGTGCAATGTAATGCCATAATTTAAATTACCCTGAAAGATTCAAGGGGTTTCTACCTCTCTACGCCCTGAGGAAAAAATCCAGTATTCCTATCTCATCAGTAGGAAGACAGTGTTATAGCAGGTTTGGGATGATGAAGGAAATGAATGTGCTGTGAATGTGATTCAGATCTGTAGTTAGTCAACCCTGGTTGAGATGGCCTGTGGAAAATAAACGGAGGAACTTGTCATTTTATTGTGTGGTTAAAAGTCTTGGAGAGATTTTTAGTCACATGCATGTCCAAAAATGTCCAAGTGACTCCTTTTTTCTTTTTTTTTTTCTCCTCAGCAGCTGTCAGATTATTCAGTGCAAACGAGGTGTGTCGTTAAATTTCTTCTGCTTTAAAAGCTGGTTGGCCTCTTTAAGAAGCAGTTTTCGCGTTTTTACACTTGAAAAGAAGTAAACGGATCTGTGTTTTAAATACGCCACAAATCGGCTCTAAACGCAGGCTATTCTACAATCAGGGTTGAGAATTAATGAAGAGAAAAAAAAAAAAACAAGAATTTTGTATTCTGATGTCCTTTGCTTATATCAATGTGTGCGTTTTATTTTGCACTTTGGAATATTTCATTGTCATAAAAGAAGTTTATTTTCTATGTAAAATTTAACATTTAAGAGTAAAATAGATATAATTAAAAGTTCAGATGATGTATAAATATAGTGCTTTCTTTCCTGCCTGTATTTTATTATTTTTCCTATTTTGTATCTGATCTGTACACCCTGTAGATGTTTAATGAATCTTTCACTACTGAAATGCAATGACCTGTTTCTGTGCTGCCCCTCGGGAATGGGGAGTTACTACTGCAGTTTCTTATTGTATCAGATTCTTTTTTAAGTTTGTAATAAAAACAGATTGGCAAAAAATAAGCATGGAAAATAAGCTAATTGTGTGGTCCTCATTGTCCTTTTGATGTGCAGAGCTATGAAACGTTACGTGACTAAATGTGGCGTGACATGAGTCCTCCACTTGCTCACAGATAAAGCCACCTCTTACTGCCTATGTGTGTCATACTTTGTTAATGTGGAACATATTGCAGATCAAAGATTATGAAAAGTAGATCCCTGCGTTCCTGTGAGAAAAAAAAAAAAAGCCTCAGATTGAAATGCCGGAGCAACGTGTCCTTTTTATTGCAGTAAACAAATTCAAGTGACGTTTGATCAATAATTCAAAGCAAAGATGAAATTCTCAAATGGTGAGCAGCCAGATTGCTCACCACCCACCTCAACTGGACCCATCCCAGCAGATATTACTTTATATTTCATCATCCAGCCCTCTGTCTGTCTGTGCTGTGTTGTTTTTTTTTTTTTTTTTTTTTTAGTGCCTCTGTCAGATGCAGCCATGCTGTAAGGTTGGCTGGCTCATGCGAGGCAAACACACAGGGGCTGTGCTTTCTATAGTAACATGTAGTGGTGTGTCATTAACATGCATGGCTGGGCTGCTCCTTGGCTCCCCTCCACATCTTCATCACCCACTCGCTGCATCCTATCTCCTTCCCTCCCTCCCTCCCTCCGCTCACACGTCTTCGCTCTTTAACTGCATCCATGTTCTCCTCCATCTCTGTCCATCCCTTTGCCATCTTGTTTGCCCCACCTCAGCACTTCAGCCCCCCCCCCAATCCCATTCTCCTTCACCCCCTGCTCTCCCCTCTCCTCTCCCCTGCATCCTTCCTACCTTTCCTCTCCTTGTCTTCCCTCCCAATTCCCAGAGCCCCTCCCTTGCTTCCTCGCTTTCCTTTCTCCACCCTCCTACCCCCCCCTCCCCCTCCACACACACACACACACACACACACACACACACACACAAACACACACCCATCCTGCTGGTCTTTGAGGCTGCTGCTGTTACGCAACGCTGCTCCCCTGTGTGTGGATGTGATCATTACGCAACATCTCCTACTCCTCTGGAATACTGATGAGCAGCAGGACCGAGGCGAGGAAAGGGATGGCGAAAAAACAACACAGCGTCTGAGAGAAAACAAAACCACATTTTGTGTGTGTTACATGTGCACTCGGGGGGTGTCCACGTGTGCATCAAAGATGAGGTTAAGGATGAAGAAGACGCCTCCATTTGTTCGCAAACTGTGCTTCTATTGTTTATTTGTCTCTCAGCAGCAGTGTGCCTCCTGCCGGAGCTGCTGCAGCTGGTCGATGACTCAAGCAAGGTCAAACTGAGAGCCCACATGTCATTAAATCTCAATTTATTTCATATGCATGATACAAGATACAGTTAGGACACGGTACTTCAGTTTCATGTATCTTGTACATGATTAGGACAATACAAAACACCCAACAAAAACATATGTTTATATAAAAAGAGAAAAGAAAGCAAAACACCAAAAAACAAATCAAACTTTAGAATTGTTCTCAATAGAGACGTTTAAATATTCTTTTCAGGAGTATTGTAGCTACTTCAAATAGTAAACAAAGACATAGTGTCGTTGATGCAAAGCACCCAAAACCAGTGGGTGTCAGACCAGAACCTGCAAACAGCTGTTCAAACCTGCGGATGTGGACATGCATATCTGCCACATCTACAGGTAAAGAAAACAACAGCGCAAATTTCCCACATGTGCCACCTGCAGGCAGAGTGGTGCTACTGCAGTTTTCTTTCATTCGCTTTCTGTGCGTGACGTTTGATATTTTACACGTTTGATGGATTTTAACATCCAGATGTAGCTCTATTGGTAAAATATGTCTCTCTGGACAGGTGACACCAAACATTAACACTTGCATGCTCAATTTTTTTTGATGATGAACGAATGAAGCTCCTGACAAAGCTTCATGTTAGGCTACTGTGAAACCATAATGTCCAATTTTCATTGTTTTATTTCAGCTAACATGTTGTTGAATTACCTTAAACTTTAAACAATATCGCGTACAGGTGGCACAGGTGTTTTAAAATTGCGATTACTGTCTTTGTCTTTAGGTGGAGACAGAAATGTCTACATCTGCAGGTCTAAAAGCTGCAGCTATTATTTTCCTTCCTTAACGGTGTGTAGACCTGGAGAATCTGCAGCCTGCATGTTTGAGAGTTACAAGCCAGTTCCATGAGGTGCTTCGCATCCAAAAAAAAAGAAGAAAAAAGGTTTGCTACATACTGTTTGTTGTTCTATAAATGATCTTGATTTATTGTCTTCTAAAAAGACTCTCTGGGCCAGTACCTTTAGTCAGCCTTATGCAGAACAATTTGAATTTTGTTAAAAAAAGAACTAGACGTTTGCATTCATCCACTACATTGATGTATAAACAGCATAATGCAGTGTATGTCAAGTTTGAATGTCAATGCAAAAATGAAATGTCTGTTACACTACACCATCAGAAAACTGAAATAAACACAGAATCTATCAAGAAAACAGAAAAGCACCAACTGATCCAGTGTATCTAGATATAGATCAATCTTTAGTAAGTAGAAAATAATCCACACAGTGATCAAAAGATGCCGTTTTCAGCTGATGTTCGCCCCAAGATCAAGCACTGACTGCACGAGGAGAAGTGGCGCTATTATACAAGTCATCGCCGCAAAGATGTTCTGCTTAATCTTGTGACAGAACTGTACAACAGACCATCAATCTACCCATCCAAAAACATGTCTAGTTTTAAGTGATGGTTTACAGACATAAGTACACTTGGTGTAAAATATTCAAGAAGAAAAAAAAAAAAAAACAAGACAGATTTTACTGGGTTTCATGCATTAGGATCCTACACTACATAGGATCTAAACTGGAAGCACAAATGGGCATTTTCTATTTAGTACGCCATTGCAATTTTACATACAACATCATCACTGAAATAAAACAAGCATTACATAACAGAGTATTATTGCCACATATATTCTCTTTCCAAGATTACGGCGATTATGAGCACAAGCTGACCGATCACAAAATCTGCATCAGCCAAAGACACTTGAGATATAGAGTCCTATAACAGTCTGTAATGGATTTACTAATTTAGACACAGACTCAGCCACTTTGGCAAAAGATAACTCTATTTATCAGCTCGGATTCAAGGTTTTTGCCAAATAGGACTAAGCTGCGTTTTATGTGCTGTCTGCTTCAACCAACACCGCTCTGTAGCCCTACTAAACTCTTAACCTTTCAAAATAGGAAGTGTTGGATGAGGTAAATAAGAGTGTGTCCTCTTCTTTGCATGTTCAGACACATGTATACTGTATATATATAGAGAGAGACAGAGAGAAAGAGAAAAAGAATCCTGTATAACTATATAAATCTGTTTTTTAAACAAACGCACAAAAGCACAGTTTACCCATTGAAGTCCCTGCTTAGTCATTGGTTTCATTAGAAGTATTGTTCCTCAAAAGGAAATAGAATAATCTGACATATTGTTGTACATCACAATCAACAGATGCATTATTACCATCAGAATAAATACAGCACTCATTGACTATTTGGCAAATATAAGGAATAGCATTGGGTTAATAAACACACAGTCAGAATCCCTGTCTTAGGAAATAAAGACTGTGAGACAATCATTTATTTACAAGATTTAGAAGCAGTCAACCTTGGGCCTGGCTAAATCTTTAAAAAAAAAAAAAAAAAAAATCCAGCCATCACTACACCATGACTCGGCACGCAGTGTCTCTAGTGCCCTCTACTTGCAGTGTGCAGTAAAATAAACATCCCTACATATAAACATACCCCTCCACCTGTGAGGGCCCTAGATATCATCAAACCGAAGCCTTTGACAGTAACCTGCAGGACAAAACCCTACTGCTCATTCTCCACATTTTTTTTTCTTTTACAGAAAACCCCAAATCTGTCTTCTTTAATAAAATCTTGTGTGGGGCTCTGGAAGCTGATCTGAGGTTAGTAGAAAAAGAAACTGAATCACAGTAGCTTTAAACTGTGGGTCATGCATGTTTTTTTTCTTAATAAGCTACTGTGTCTCCCACAGTAGTTGTTAATAAGGTAGACACCTGCCACTGCTATTATCTTTACACACCATGTGTGTTTTGTTTTTTGTTGTTGTTTTTTTTTTTTTTTTTAAAGAAAAAGTGCAAAAATGGATTACACACTAGATTACGTACATCTATGTGGTGCAGGGAGATGGCTATACACACAAAGTTTTTTTTTTTTGTGCGCACAGAGGCGTGCATGTGGGTTACACGAAGGAAGAACTGTGACTGAATCACGCCACTAACAGACTCTCCTCCTTTTCTCCTCTGCTGACCTGAGGTCAATGCTTCCCCTCTGTTCAGGCTGAAGTACAACTGTGAGTCTGTCTCCTGCTCCTTTATTCATCTGTTCCTCTCCTATCCCGTGATGAGTGAATCATCATCATCCTTTTTCTGAGCCTCAGCCGGAATATTTTAAAGGACGTACAGACACAAACATAGGTGCAACACAAGGAAAAGTGAGGGACGGGAAGTGTGCACCGTTCTAAATACACAACTGACGTTACTCATGCTTTGGTCCACTAAGAAGAAGTGCTGTGCAGTGATAAAAACTGATTTGTGTAGTATTTAAAAGCCTGTGATTCTTTTGTACCAGCCTGCTCTTGTCATATTTCCTGATTTTCTTGAAAATCGTCTTTAGACAGACCATATTTTCCATGTGTGTTTGACCACGGGTGTATCGTCCCCTTCCTCTCTGAGTGTAGGAGCCAGGCGCTCTCCACGGGCCTTCCTGTGAACACCGCTCCCGGACTGCCTCGCTGCCTGCCAGTGTGTATCCAAGACTCCAGCGTCAGGTGGAGCTGGAGCTTGACACAGTGACTGGAGGTCAGCAAAGACAACAGTGCAAATTTTGATTCCCTTGGTGTTTGTGTCTGTGTTGAATTCTGCGGGGAAGGAAGTTTTGCTTTTGTCTCATTTGACACTTCTTGGATTTTATTCTGAGTTCTTTACAGCGGGCCGTACTTAGCCTCATACCGGGCCAGGATGTTCTTGCAGCGGCCGCAGTCCTTCCGCAGCTCCGCCACTTGCTGCCGCAGCGCAGCGTTCTCCCGCTCCAGGAAGGAGGCGCGCACCGTGATCTGGTTCTCCTTCAGCCGCCTTGCGTCACGAGAACGCTTGGCTGCCAAATTATTCTTCTTTCTCCTGGACCAGTATTTGTCATCCTGAGGGAATGAGAGTGAAAGTGAATGAGATTTCAAAAATTAAAACAAAAAAAAAGGGAGAGATGTGGTTGACCAACATTAGGAAGGGATTTGAAACAAGCGAACATCTGTGTTGTTACACCCTCCCCCCATCTTTGATCTCTAATCCACAAACAACAAACCATCACTCTGTTTGCAAATGCTATAATCTTGACAGACCAGAGCGCTGAGCTGTACCTTAAATGTCCCCTGAAACACAATGAAACTCTCATACATCACATTAATACCACAATTCAAGTCTGATTTTAACATGTTGCTCCCAAATCTCCCATAAATCTTCAACTGCGTTGAAATCTGCTGCCTGAGAATCTCATAGCCAATACCATTCAGTAAGCCCTGAATGGAGGCATTAATTTCATCTGTCCCCCCTCTGAATATCAATCTTTTGCTTACTATGAAATTTACTGTTTCTTTGGGGCCCACTGCAGACGCGATTACATCAGCCTACCTTCTGTTCCTCAGGTACAAACACTTTCTTGGCCTTCTTGATCATAGGCTGCGGTTTGAGCTCCTCGTCAGAGAACTTGTGTTTACGCGGGTTGAACAGCTCTCCCCCCGGCACGCTGGACAGGACCAGGTCTGTGGGATCCGGCTGGAAATTAACATCCACCTCGATGGCATCTGGGTCGATGGGGGAGGGTGTGCGACGCTCGCCAGTATTGCGATCTACAGGTACAGTGAGAAAAAGTTAAAAAAAAAAAAAAAATATATATATATATATATATATATATATATATAACTAACCACAGCGACTGTTCAGTGAGTATAAAGAATTGACATGTTTAGACTTGCTGGTTGTCTTATTGTTTGTTTGAGCACTAATATTAGTTTTGGTGATTTGTGAAATATACTGTACAGTAAATACCAAACGTTTGATGTTTACAGTTACACAAATATGGGCACTTGCTGCATTTCTCTGATGAGTCTCTTTTTATTTTGTTTTTTAATTGTTGGTTAAGAAAAACAAAACATATGAAGATTGGGCACTAGATAAAGATTCTCATTATTTATCTATGGACCATAATTTGCAGCCTATATAAAAAGTTTCAAATTTTTTGTAGAAAAAAAAAACTGTACATAAATAAATCATCTTTGTGAGGCTTGTAATGTTGTAGGTTATTATTGAGACTGCATCATTTCTGAGGCACTGTTTTGCTGTATGGGGCTGCATTACATACTAACATAATGACTAACACGAAGACCCGCCCCTACTCTGCCTCTGATTGGCTCTGACCCCGATATACGGTGATAGTGGTTCGGACCAATCAGCATCCTGTGAGGGACTACTGGCAGCTACAGGCGTAGTATAGGTGTGACGACGGGTGCAGCATCCAGTGATAGACGGTGATAGAAAGATGGTTCATCCAATCACCTGCCAAGCATGAAGCCTGTGAATTTGATCTGTGCAGCAAAACACTGCATTTTGATTGTGGTTGAGCTTATATATTTTCTCAACAAAGCGCCGACAATACCAGCTTCTAATTTCGGGTTTTTATGGAAAATTTGGAGATACGAGGTATTAAGAGGTCACAGTGGTGAGTAGTGGTAATAGTAATAGTAGTAGTAGTAGTAGTAGTAGTAGTAGTAGTAGTAGTAGTAGTAGTAGTGGCCATGTGCCAAACATAAAAGCTATGTGGGCTCAAAGGTCAGTGTTTTGACTGTGTGTCTACATATGCAGTTCTTAATTCATGTAAGAGCAGCATCTACATGATCAGAGCACAGTATAACTTTACCTATACAAGTACAGGCTGCAGCTGAAATGAAAGGCATGCCAGTATTCAGCTTATAAATACATCATTTAAGAGTCTGTGCCTGCAGAAACTGTCTAAAGTGATCCAGTCTAACAGTAAAAACATAAATAAAGAGGAACTGTTGTTATCTGAAATCATAAATAAAGAGGAACTGTATGTCAAAAACACATCCACAAAGAATCTCCTCAGCTGTCCAAATGTTTAATAAATATAAAATCTATAAATTTAAATTACTCACTTGTTTTCTTCTCCTTTACTTCCACTGCTTCAACTGCTGCTGCTGCCGCCGCCTCCTCAGGCAAAGATTCCTCTTCCTCTTCTTGTTCTTCCTCCTCTTCCTCCTCTAATTTAGCTGGCTGCAGCGTAGTGACTGTCACCGCTTCCTCTGGATCTGAGGTGACCGTAGAGGTGGCGGAAGCAGAGGGGGGAGATGCTGGGGCAGAGACAGAGGCTGCAGCGGTGGCTGGAGTAGAAGGAGTAGTAGTAGCTGTAGCAGTAACCTTGGGGATGCATTTGCCTTTGCCTCCCACTGAGGTCAGAGTCTTCTGCAGCTCCTCCTCCTCCAGGCTCACAGGGATCCCGTTCTCCAGGAGGAACTCATCCAGGTCCATGTACTCCAAGTGGAAGGTCTCCCCATCGTAGGGAATGGTCTTCTCCCAAATGGCTGGGGTCAGGGAGGCTGATACCCCTCCGCCGCTGCCACCACCTCCTCTGGAACCTCCAACAGCACTGGCTGCCCCAGCCCCGCCTCCCTCCACATCCTCAGAGGAGCACAGCTTCTCTTTCTCGATTTCTGCATTAAAAAAAGGACAGGAGGGAACAGTAGTTAAATAAATGGACGCATGCTGTGTGTGGAATGTGCAAACATGACTACAAGGGTCCTTTCAGAGAGTCTCGTGCACACACAGGATAAGCTTATTAACTGATGGAAAGAGGAAGGGTGGGAAAAGGGGGGGGGGGGGGGGTGTGGAGGTGGTGGTGACATCTGACCAAAAAAGGGGTTAATAAAAGAAGGTAACAACCTAAGGGTCTGTCAATATGTTTGAAATTGAGCGAGTAGATGCCTCCATGAAATAAAAGCTAGAAAGCGGTTTACAGGAAACCAGAGAATAGACGAGGAACGGTGCAGAAAAATGTGAGGGGGAGCCTGCTTGTTCCACACAAGATCCACAAGAACACAAAACACCAACTAGGGACCAAATAACATCAGACAAATGTGTGCAACGAGAAGCCAAACAGTGTCTGTATCCTCAAGTGTCTTTACGGTCTGGGTGCGCTGCTGGGAGAGCAGCACAGAGGAGTTGGAACTTTTTGTTCTTTTTTGTTTCCTCGCAGCCTCGGATGAAACTGACGCCGTGCAACATATGGCATGTCCGTCCCAATCTCGCCAGATTAAACAGCCGTCAATTCATCCATTTTTTTTAACTGACAGTACACGACATAAACATATTAGTTTGTGCACATCCGGTTGAGTAAACAGCTTCAGAGACAGAACTCACAGAACAGAAAGAAACAAACTCGAAAACTGAACGCTGAGGTTTTTTGTCCGTTTCAGTCTTACCATCGTCGCCTTCCTCCAGGATGTTAGGAGGTGGGATGTCCATAATCTTCTTTAAAACAAAAGGGAAGGACTTCTGTGGAGCCGCTGTGGCGACCTTATCGTTACCACCGGGTTGAAGTCCAACTACCACCGCGGCTTTGCCAGACATTGTTCCCTGTCAACCTCAGACCGAAACGATGTTCCTGCGGTACCTAGAGTTGCCTCCTCTGACGGGAAACAACAGACACAAACTGAATCCGGTGGTCGCTTATTTTTACTTCTGCTGCTTTTCGGGCCTGTTTACCTATATTAAACGCTTTTGGATGCAAAAACAACACAACACAGACGCCTTTTGTGTCCTCCGTGTCCACCGAGAGCGCTTGTTAGAAATTCATGAGTCCAGTGCCCGCCCACTCCGGGTATAGTAGAAGCTGATTGGCTGCCCGCGCTGTCCATGTGAATATGTATTTCAGCAGCTGCGTGTGCGCCTTTGTTTGTCTGTGTGGTAGCTCCGCGAAGGCTCATTGGCCGCTCACTGTCCACATGGAGACTCACTATGTGCATGGAGAAGCCTGTGCAGCCCATACGCGGGGAACGTGCACCGCAATAAGAACACACTGTCTCGTGCAGCCAATATATTAATATATTTTAAGTGGAAAGTGTCATTACTCGTGCATGCACATTGCACGAAAGAGATGCGGAGAGCTTCCAGGTGAAGCAAATTAAAATCACACATTTGCACACTTAAAAGTCTGCATCTGCACAAACTCTCGTGCACCCCCCCACCACCAAAAAATAAATAAATACAGCGCTCGTGCAAAGAGTTTCTGTTTGCTTGCAACCTACCCGGCCTCCACAAGAAGTCACTCGTGGACAAACACGTGCGCTCCTCCACCCGCCAGTACCCTTCTCACGTGAATGTACAATCTGTCGGGGGGCGTGGATTCAGCACGTGCGCGCCTATGCGAGCTGGGGCGGGCCACGCGCTCTTCCTTCCAACAGCTGGCAGGTACAGGTCCTTTACCAGACAGCTATTATGTTACCATTTAGATGTTTACATGAAACTATGATGTCTTGACCACATGTTAGTTTATAATTCACTAAATCTTAAAGGATTAGTATTAGTCTAAAATTTGATTTGTGGATGTAAACATATAAACACGTCCTATTAAAATCTTCCGCATCAAACGCCCGCAGTTCCACAACAAGAGGAACATCTCACGTTTTCCGTGCACGCGCTAGAAACATCGCACGCGACAGTGCTGAGTCCTCTCCCGCATCCATGCAGTGAGCGCGCGAGTGTCTCGCTCTCTTCAGCAAGATGTTTGGGTTCCTGTACACAATGTTCAAACTGCTCCTCACCCCGCCTCACCACGAAATATGTGTTTTTTTTCACAAGTTCACCACAATAACCACACGCTATCAGTTTTTTTTAGCAAGTGGATAGTGTAAAGTGCAGAGGGATGGGAGACAGGGCGAGTGAGTGACATGCAACAAACGTCCTCTTTTATTCAACCTGGTTACATGCTATGTACCAGTTCAGACCACCATGTGTACCAAACATCCTGTTACCTATATAGAGTCAGGGCAGTGGCCAGAGTTTTAGATATACTGTGTGTGTGTGTGTGTATTTAAAAACACAAAAATTTTATTTATTCATTTAACTGTCCAATTATATTTTCTGTAAATTGTGCCTCCCTACATTACGGACCAAATGTTATTTTAAGGTTTTTTCTATATTGCACATTATGTACTGATGGAGACTACTAAATCCCTTTTATTTATTTATTTTTGCCTAAAAACTGTCAAATTTTAAGATATAACGTTTCTGTGTTGTGCAAAGAGTCTGTTGGCATCTTGACGGAATAGACTACAGCTGTGTCCCAACTCCATACTACATACTAACACAGTGCACAGTACTCCACACCAATTGTCTTTAGAGATGCACCAGTACCAATACTGATATCAGATATCTGTCCAATACTGACTCAAATAGCTGGATCGGGTATCGGTAAAAATGGGTCGATCTGAAATCAGATACCCTTATTTTAATAAATAATTCAGTAAATTTATATCTATGTATTTATTTGTAACATGTTGTTTTACAAAGTTAGGAAAGCAATGTTTAAGTCAAGCCTGATGTTGCCTTACACATAAAAGAATGATCCCAGTCTCTTCCACGCAGCTTATTAATTAAACACTGGTATCAGATCGGTACTGTGTACACAGCGTACTGTGTATCGGCTGATACCTAAAGCCTAGGTACCAGTATCAGGACTGAAAAAGTTGGATCAGTGTATCCCTAATTGTCATAGTATACCGGTATCGCAGTAAGTATACAAGAAATCAATGTTCTTAACTGTTTTTTTACTGAGAGTTTAAGTTTACAAAGAGAAAGCCAAATGCTTTTCTAATCATGTAATGCTTTTTCTTTTTCAAGATCTTCTTTGGGCTGTCCAACCACCATCTGCAAATTGTTTTAATGTTTTTTTGCATTGTGTTGTAGAAGAATAGCGTACATCAGTGGCACACTAAAAATCTATCATTTATTGACTGTTTTGAGTATACTTTATTTTTCAGTTTTCCAATGTAGGCACCACATACTCCAAACTTTGAATTAGTATGGATGATATTTGTACATAGCGTGAGACTCTCTTTGTTAGGTGGATCAATATCGACGTGCCATGTGGTAAGGGTAACTGGGCCTGTCTGTGTGTTTAGCACAGTAACCACAAACATTTCTTAAATTTATGTGTGGTACCTCACTTGTACTGATGCATGCTGAAAAAACAGGTCACAGTATGCAAAGCTGTCATTCGTGGTTACTGGCTAAATGTCCTGCAGAGCTTATTGAAAAAACAACAGGAAAAGCATTGTGCTCCTATCTGCTGCGTGTACATACAGAACATGCAAACATCTGCTGGCCCTGCCAATAAACACTTCTCAGTGCCCTCTGCTGGAAAAGTATTTACACTCATAAAGCAGCAAAGGCAGGAGCTGGCCTACTGGTCGAACTTCTGTTTCAGGACAAATGAGAATAAGAAGGTTCTGTTTGTATACTGCATTAAGATTCAGACTATCTAAGCATAACACACAAACTTTAACAGCAAATCCAAGCAGTTTTATTTCAGCGTTCTGTCCACAGCTGGAGGGGCTTTGCTGTTTAACGATTTTTACAAACACCACAGGGTGAATGTGTAGCATGGTGAGAAAGTGCAGTAATAAAGGTTCAAAGCTTCCCTGTGAGACACTGTAAGACATAATCACAGGGAGAAAAATAATGCAGTGATTGTCTTTACTTCTTCAAAATAAGTAATAATGATGCATTATGGCATGCTGTTCTTAAAGAATCTACACTGATAAAGCTGCTTAAAGACAAGCCGAACACAAGAAAAAGGTGAGAAAGAAATAACAGGGTGTCACCCGGAGACTGATGAAAACAATATGCAATCATTATTGATCGCAAGTAGTAGGGAAGACAGGAAGGTGGCTCATCAGTGTCACGTCACATTATTAGCAGGCACAACAAACAAGGCAATAAAACTGTCGATCCGGTGATGTATGCAAAGGTGTCTAAATCACTGACAATAAACACATGCACAAAAGTTGTGTGTGCATAAAAATGCTGAATAATAACATCCAAACTGTGGCAGCTGAATATTTTCAGGTTATTACAACTAAGGATTTCTGGCAGTTTCTTTACTTAATGTCTTCAAAATCTTAAAAACAACGAAGCATTCCATAAGTTGCTAAATAAGCAAGGAGGAGGCTCGCTCTCTGTGGCCGAGTCGTTTAAGGTTCCCTAATGGTCCCATAGTCCCCGGTTAAATTACAGCTGAGGACCTTTGCCTCATGTCACCCCCCTCACTCTCTCCCCATGTTTCCAGTCTATCTCTATTATAAAGTCGAAAATGCCACCTAAAATATAGAAAGTATACATCAAGAATTGAGTGCATAAAAGAAACTGATGATGTGATGAAACACCTGAGTGAGGATAGTTTCAGTGTTGTTGCATCAGTTGCAGGCTGACACCATGTGAGCGCATGCAGAGACAGCACAGACAGTCTACTGACATAGAACAGCTCACTGCATTTGATCGCCTGTGCATGCTTTGAGTAGTCAGAGACACATTACCACGGAGGCATGACCCTGCATCAGGGACATCTTCAACACACAATCATCATCACTTTAAACTAAAGCAATCAATGTGATAATATATTCACCAGTGAGCTGCTCATTTAAAGTGACTGCTGCAGGAGTTGGGTTGTGGGGTGTTTTGCAGTAGCCCAGACATCAACATGGAAGTTGTCTGCTAGTATATAGTAGTAATACTTTACTTCAATAGTGGAGGAAGAATTGAGATCTTTTACTTAATAATGCATCGTTACCAGTAATGCAATTCTTAAACTCACAGCCAACTTTACATAAGTGAAATAAGTCAGGTAGTAGTATATAGTATAGTAGTAGTATATAAGTAACCAAAAAAGGCATATAAGTAGAAAATTAGTAAAGGGCAGTAAGTAAAAAGCAGTCTTAGTTAGTGATATAAAAAAGTATTGGAGTAGGAGTAAAGTAGAATAAAATGGAAATCCTTAAGTAGAGTAAAAGTACCTCAGAATTGCAGCACAGTACTTGAGTATTTACTTTCCAATACTGCTTGACACAAGTCTGTTACAGCTTACAGTATAAGACAACAAACTGAACTGCTCTGCTTGAAAGAATATGAACAAATATTCTTCTTACCGGTGTCATCAAAGGCCGAGAAGGAGAGGGGATAGTCAGCCAAGGACTTGAGGAGATCAGGGACGTCGCTCCTATCTCCAAAAAAGATTTGATTAGCTGTTGTCATGATGAACGATACAAGTATCTGCTGATGTCTGAAAGACGAGTCCAACTGCGTGAGTAACAGTGACACTGTGAGTGTGTGCGCGCTCTCAGCTGCTGACTTCACTCACTTTCAACCAACTTTGCAGCGGGTCACATCACGGGGACGCCTGCATGTGTCCAAACAACTTGTACTATAATGTGCAGGGTTACACCACGCCCCCACACGCTGCTGATTCGATGACAGTCCAGCATGCGCCTGTCCGTCACACCGCAGAGCCAATGACAGAGCAGGGGGCGAGTTCGGACGAAGATAGAGACAACAACAACCTAGTGCAGCAGAGCACATTTGTCTCCACGCACGGCTGCACGTGCGGACGGGGGAGGCCGAGCACGGGCTCGAGGACAGGACAGGACAGTCCGAGCTCCCCAGCGCCATCTAGTGATTTGTTTGAAGTCGTGCACTGAAAAGGTGACGGCATTAAAAAAAAAAAGGCAGAAAGCAACATTTCATGGAAGACATGTCACAGTAAGAAAAGCACACGTATGAATAATAAAATGAATGAAGACTGCAGGATCACTGTCACACTGTCATGGCTGACACACATCTACTGAGAGACAACTGAGCCATCATTATGTTATCAGTAACACCTTTGCACAAAATGTCTGCTAGGTAGTACAATACCACTGTAAAATATGTAAAAGTACTGCGTTCAAAGTGTTATAAGTAAAATGTCAAAAGTAGACCTAAATTTTAGCTAAATGTACTTCAGGTATTAAAGGTGCAGTGTGTAGAATTTAGTGGCATCTAGCAGAACGGACTTGGCAGAAATTGAATATTCATAATTAGTGTATCATCACCTGAAAATAAGAATTGTGTTTTCGTTACTTTAGAATGAGCCCTAAATATCTACAGATGGAGTATTGCTGCGTCCTGTTAGCAAATCGCCTCATGTTCGCCTTTTGTTGTTAGTTATTATTTTTGCCAAATTAACTATACTGAAGTTGAATTTTTCTTCATGCATATAGGCAGTGCATTCCTGGCCTATATATTGTTTTTCAACCCCTTACAAGAGTCACAGGTCTCAGGTCAACGCTGCTTCACAAGGTTTACTTCTCATGAAGCTATAAAATGAATAAAACTATAAAGTCTCAGAATAATAATTTGGCCAAAAACACTGCTCTGATAATTAAAATAATATGAGCCAGTAAAGCACATATATGGTATGTCCTAAATGAAAATACTGAATCAAACCACCAAAAACACATTATGTCTCTGTAAGAGTACAAATCAGATCTGAACATGACCATTTTTTATTTGTGCTGAACGGTGAGAAACTTGAGAAATCAGGTTGTGGGGAGTATTTAATGGATAGTTAAGGCTTTGAAAATCCTCTCTGATATTAAAGAAAACATCTGGAGATATTCCACTTATCAGCATATGATTAAACTGAGATGCTACACTTGATAATACTCCCTGCTCAAATAGGACACCAACAGAACAGAAAAGAACAAAACAATTGAACATTTTGTACAGACATCACATGGATGAGAGCACATAATGGCTGAATGTAAGGTTATATATATGAAATACATGTATATATGATATGAATGCATTATGAAAATTCTGTGATGAACAGTGTGTGTGTGTGACTGCTGTGTTTTTGAGAGTGGCGCCAACATGAGCCTTAGTCTCACAGCATTGAGTGTTTTTTTTTTTTTACTGATGTTGATGTTTTTAGCTGAACAGACATAAGCAATACAACAACTTGTGAAAATTTCCATACACTATTATTAGACGAAATTAAAAATATTTACCAATTTCAAGTAAAGAGTACATGGTATGTTTTGGAAAGGAAATAAATGTGCATCATATTTCAAATGATCTTTTGGCAAATTGTACAGATTGTTGGTTTTGGTTTTAGTTGTGAAAACTCTTAATACACTGAAAGGCTAGTTTGACTGTCACAAAAATGGCTCACAAAGTCATTACACATTTTTCAAAAAGGAAAAAAAAAAAATCTTCTTAGTCTTGAAGTAGAAAGTTGTACTTCCCAAAGTCAAACTCGTCAGGCATGATGAGCATGTCTTCCCGGGCTTTGGCCAGCTTCTGTCGCAGGAAGTCTCGTCTCTCCGTCCACTCCTGCAGCTCCTCAGGACTGTGGGCGTAGTCACAGCTCACACCGTCAGGACAGCCGCCAACCAACCTGTCAATCATTAACATACAAAATGTGGCTTTTCCTCAGTTTCATCAGTTTGGTTTTTAAAGTGTTCACGCTCTGTTTTGACAGTGTTGTTCATTCCCAATCAAAAACCTAAATATCAATAAGAGCAGCTTTAAGATAGAAATCCAACAACTTTATTAAGCTATTAAGCTATATTAAGCTAGCAAAACAGTAGATATAAAACTTATACAATGCAAAAAGGCTGAGAAAGCTTTTCAAGTGTTTGTCAATGGCTTTCTCATCTTTTTCCCCTCACAGACATCCACAATCCAACATTCATCTGGGCCTCCAACACGTTACAACCTGAGCCAAACTGACTTGTATTTCCCCCTCATTCTACTTCCAGCATTCATTTCCTGAAGCGTTACACGTGTTTCATTTAGACTGAGTTCAGACTTCTTTTGTTTAGGTTCAAATACAGATTATGCTTTATTATTATTATGAATTCATTGGTTGGTTATTTTTTATTTATAGAAGGAAACTGGTCTTGGAAAAGCTCTTACTTGGAGCAGAGTTCAAAGCATGTGCCAGGGAAGCGGTAGCTCCACGTCAGAGCCTCGTCTTCTCCCTCACAGCTGAACACGCGGTCCTTGTGCTTCTCAGTGGAGATGTGCTGCTGCCACTGCCGGTCGCTGTTACTGTGCTTACCACACAGACGGCAGTGGAAGCCACTCTAAAGTACAAACATGAAGCATCATGGTCATCTTCCTGTTTACAGATGCATAGTCAGGAAACACAATTCTTATCAAGCTACTACCCACCATTGGTTCAGCATAGTCAGTTGGCATGACGATGTTTTTATCTTCTGCGACAGACTGGTTGAGCACGGCTCCGTCCGCTTGGTGGTTGTGGGTGGTTAATTTCAGCCACATGTCATACATCTGCTGTATATCCCGCACTACAGGCACAGATACAAATCTGTTATCACCAACCAAACGATTGGATCATTTTAGCAACATTTCAAAACCAGAAATGACGTGAACAGAGAGAAATCGCAGGTGGCAATGTATAATCACAATATACTCCACTAGATGATGCTCTGTTGTAGTGAAGTTACAAATAGTGTAATAATGAACCATTTTTAGGTCATAAGTCAAAAAGGAACCAAATGTAATATTCAACAGGGAATAAATATTCATCTAGCACCATCATCAGGCCAAATCTCAGTTTGTCAAATACTTTGGTTGGTTTAATTTATGATCAAATACCTGCAAAGATGCGCCACTATGCCACAAGATGTGTTAAATACATTACAGGAGTTAAATCTTCACTGTAGATCAAATGGAGGTATCTCAACATGAAGGTCCACGTGAAAAAAAAAGGAATCAGACAGGCCAGATACACTAGTAGCTTTTCAAACACGGCTTTGTTATGGTAGGAAGGTTTCCCTGCAGTTTAGGTGATTTAAAAGCACTATTTTAATAACTCACAGTCATTATTCTTCATATACATCCACATCTCCTTCTCCTCTTGGCTGTGGGCAAAGGTGCAGCTCCCAGCGTAATTACATTTCCTTCTCTCTAACATCTGGGTGCATATCTGTCAGGAGAAAACTTAATGCTGTTAAACACGGATCACATGTGCAGTACAAACTTACAAGAGACACGACATGATCAGCAACAACAGCAGATTTCATTTTTAAAGCATCAGACAAAAAAAGAGAAATGCAAAAATATTGGGAGAAATTGTCCATCTCTGTGGGAAAATTCTTGGTTTAAAGTACTTGTTGTATTAAAGTGCATAAGAGCTAAAGGAAGCAAACCTACATCATACTGTACAGGGAAGTTTTTGGCATGTGGCAGCGGTCGGACCTGAACCCATTTACTTCTCTCCAAGGACTTCACCAGCAGTATCCGTCTCTCTTTAGTCCACCTGAAGATGACGACACAAGAAGAGGACAGAAACACTGAGTGTACTAATGATTTGTGAGCAACCACACATCCATTAGAGCTGTTATATAGTATTAACACACGTATCCAATTACAGAGGAAGGGGGAGGGAGGCGTGACCGGCTGTTTTTTTAAATTAAAAGACACTGAGCAGGTTCAAGGCTATATAAGGACATTTTCTACTTAATTGAAGTGGTAATGTGATCTTGCAAGCTCAGGATAATCATTTGTTCTGTTGGTGAATGTTTTTTTTTTTTTAACTATGAGAAATGCTTTTTTGAAACACAAGTGTTTTTGCTTGTGAGAGTAATGTGTTGCCCACAGACATGAATTTCAGGAAGAACAATTGTTATAATGATGTCAATAATGTCAGACAGTGACAACAGACTTAAACCTACATTCACTTATTTTTTTGGCCACCTAAAGGCAGTGAAAACAAGTTGTGAAAACAACATTGACATATCACCATTTTTAAGTCTATATGGCAAAACTGTTAACAAACAGTTGATGATTTCCAAATCCAGCCATTACAGATGTTTGCTTACATGATGTATGTAAGTCTAATATTTACTCTTGTTAAGCTCTGTTTTCATTCTCTATCAACTCCTGAGGGAAATATCAGGCTCTTTAGCTGCAGCCACACCACTATGTTAATCAGTTAGTCGCTAACGGTGTCTGTTTGTCGTTTGGTGCTGAGCAGATAGTGTACAGTGTACAGTGTACAGTGGGTTTTTAGAGCTCTTAGCTGAAAACAATGGAAGCTTTTTATGTCAGACAGCAATGAATCCTAACATCTAATGATTAAAACTCAAACTCAAAAGTCCAAAAAAGAACCTCCACACAAATTAAATACTGGAATAATGAAACTGTGACATCTAGTGGCAAAAGCTGGACCTTAAAATAAAAAAGGAAGGAGCTGTAATTTATTTATGTTCTTTTTTTGGACTGTGTCTTTTCTTATTTAATGACTGACTGAACTTACTATTCTACCTCTGGATTCATTATTTGACTCTTCATTGTTTGACTCATCTATTTATGATGGTTGGCTTTTTATTAATTGTAATGTGTATTTGTTAATTGAGCTTTTCATTATCAGATATGGATATTTATTATTTGAAGGTTGGGTTTTACATTTATTTGCTGTATTTGATGATGTACACATTCATTATTTATTGTGGCAATTTGTTATTTGAAGAGTTTGATCATTAAATGTGATGATTCATTGACGTGATCAGACATAATATCCGCTGAGTGAGTCACTGTCTGGGTGAGGCGGGAGATTGCAGATACAAGTGGCTGAAATTAGATTTTGGTTGGCAGGGTGTCTGGCCTCACCCTTTATTCAGAGATAAATACGGGATCTCAGATATCTAGAAAGGAATCTTGAGGTCGTTTGGGCGTCTGATTGGGATAACTCCTGGACACCTCCCTGTGGAGGAATCCCGGACACTTCCAACTGGGAGGAGACCCCAGGGCCCAGACCCAGAACACACTGCAGAGATTATAAATCACATGTGGCCTGGCAATGCCTTGGGAGTCTCAAAGAAGGGCTGGAGGGCCTGGCTAGTGTGAATATCATCTAGGCTACCTTGCTTATTCTGCTCCCACCGCAGCCCAAACCAGGATAAGAGACAGAAAATGGATGGATAGAAAGATGAATATGGCTTCCTTTGACTTAACAGTTTTATATGTAACCTTTAACCTTTTTTTTCAAGCAGGCTTTAAATTTCTTCCCCACACGAAGTCTTTAGCTGATATTTTATAGGCTCCATCTATAATATGGTTGTTTATAGATCATTTCTGTAGTTTAAGAAACTGAAATTATTAGATACATTTTCCATTATTTTCCTGACTTGTACAGGAACTATTTAAATATATTCTTTTTACTCACGTGTGTCTGGCCTTGGCGTTGCAGTACTTGAGGGTTTTGTCTGGCTCACTGATCAGGCCGTCCCGCCAGCACTGAACACAGGCAAACTTCATCTTCATGTCCAGACTTTTCCCAACTCCTCCTCCTCCTCTTGGTTTGCTCCCACCACTTCCACCAGCAGACAACTGTTTAGAATTAAACATTAATAAATATAAGCACAATAGACATTCAACAACATTCTTTCACGTTTCATATGCCAAAATCAAAATACTATAAAAATCTCAAAACTATGTTTATTTAACTTAAACCAGGTTTTGGTTAGCCAGTAATTACACATATTTTTATGAAATTACACATACACAATACTCTGGTTGCTACATATAATTGCAAAAATGATGAAATTGTTTCTTACTCTATTCACTTTCCCTTTGCTTGGGTTCTCATGATACTTTGTGGATACTTTTACAATCTCATCAGGACTGATACCTGTAAATAAGACATACACACACACCCCACTCATTTTGACAAAAACACCACAAGGTACTGCCATCTTATGGAATACTGATGGGGAATACTCTCCTATAACATTACCTATAAAAATATTTATTTTTACAACCCTGACTCTCAGTGGATTAAATAATGACTTTTAAATCTGATCAACAGAAAAAAAACTTCAAGTAAGCAGTATTACAATGTATTTTTTGGCTAAGTGATTAGTGCAGCTTAAAAAAATTAAATGTGAATCAAATGTGTTTGTTTTCATAAGCACTGTACATTATGCCATCTCACCACCATCTAAAGCTAGCACCACTTCAGTGTTTTACTTTACTCAAGAGAACAAAAACACTCTTTCCACCGCACGTGTCTGCACCTGTGTCTTGCTGCACCCTCCAGGTTTTGAGCTCGATGACGGAGTGGGCATAGTGGCAGCTGTCCTCTCTCTGGCAGCCATATCGGATGCTTTGGCGGCACAAATCCAAGTGGCACAGGACGCTCAGCGGGCGGATCTTTCTGTAGTTCACATTGGTGGTTCTCACTACAAATGCTAAGCACCTAACGGGCACAGAGGGTGAAATCAAAGTGTGTTTAAAGAGTTGGCATAAGTGGGTGAGGACATAAAGTGACATGTATGCTGTAAACACGCTCACTTATTGGCATCGAAGGTGTGGCGGGCATCCAAGTTAGAGCAGATTGTGTGATTGTCTCTGCAGCGCTTACTGATGATCCTAGGTTTACTGTCATAGCACTTCTACAGAGACAGAAACACAGAAATAAAAGAAGGTGAAACCAAAAGAAAAAAAGACAAAACAGCAAAGAAAGAAACAGAGACACATTAGGAGATTAAAAGGATCAGTATCTTAACAAGTAATTAGAAGTAAATAAAAGTAGAAATAGAGAGATACATAAATAAATAAAAATAGAAATGTAGATACATGGATCTAAATAACAGAGGAAATGTAGAAATACATAAATAAAATGTGTAAATAAATGACTGATGATTTGTTTATTCCTGATTAGATAACAGCTTTTATTAATAATTTTTTTAATGTATTATTTGGAACATTTATGTATGCATGTATGTATGTATTGATTGATCAATAAGTCACTTATAATTCTCCATAAAAAATTAGACCTTGTGGAGGGAAAAAAATGATATTGGAAGTGTACTGTTGGAGAAATGACGATATTATTGTGTTAATATTTTGATGATCATTAATCCAGTGTAGAAGTGTGATCAACTGATCAGTTTTGTCTTTAAAGAGCGTGATGCACTCTTGACCCTGTCTATTGACCTTTATATGTTGTAATCACATTGTTCCGTTTTAAGCAAAATGTCTTGCCAAGATGTCTCGCACCGTGTTTGTGTAAGCAAATTAATGTTTAGTCTGTTAGGAAAGAAGAAATAGAAAAGGTTACGTGAAGTGCATGATACATGGTGACCCCGATTCTAAGAAGTGATTGTAGGAAAAGGGGAACTAAGGGGAGCTGTCCAAGGTGCTCGTCTTGCTGCAGAGCTTGGGGAGCCCGTGTGCATACGCTTTAGTAATGTATTAAAGGCAGTTGGACTGCAAAAGAATACTGTGTCTCTGGTATTTAGTTGCCTTTCTCACATAACTAGACAAGCTGATATTTCAGCTGCAACAACAACCTCAACAGGATTTGCCTGATTAAAAAGAGGTTAAACAGGTATACAGTATCTGTGTAGTTCCCTTACTGTTTTACAATATTACTGAGCAGAAGCTCCAGACATGTTTGTATTATTGCTGTATAAAGTTGTGTATTTCTGTAAGTATTTATTTATTAATTTTTAGATAAATACATAATTTTTGTTACCTTCATTTTCAAGAGACCAAAGTACATAAAATGTTTGTAAAATGATAATTACATAAATTATAAACGTGCTAGTGTCAGTACTAACCTGACAGAGGAACATGAACATGCCCTTATGTTCCTGTAGAAGGCGTATGATGCTGTTTACCGGGTCCAGTTTGACTGCTGCCGTTTCAAACAGCAGCTTTCTGTCCAGTGTCCCCTTTCTCTCTTCTGCCCAAACATCAATCTCAAACTGGTTGAAGGCAAAGTTGCACTTCTCTCCAAACTTACACAGGCCCAAATCCCCAGACTTCTGCAGCTCTGGACATGTAAGAAAATACTTAAAAAAACTCACATTTTTATTGCAAGTACCCTCTTTAACTGCACAGCCATTAAACTTCAGTAGTTAAGGGACTGGCATGAATTCGTTCAACAGTTGTCAACACACTCAACTGCGTCTGACCAATCACAGTAGAAGAAAGTTTCCTTGCTAGCAAAGGGAAAAATATAAACAGATTAACTTCCCCAAGACTACCAAGTCCTCACAAGAATGCTGGATGCCTTTAAACCCTAAAAGCGATCATGGACACAACCGCAATTATGAAATTTAAATAGACAGTCACATTATTGAAGAAGACAACACTACTTCATGTTTTTATTTGTGTAGTTCTGGGTTTCAGGATCTGTCAAAATGTGCATCATGACTCGTAATTGAGTGATTTTGAAAACTACAACTACTATCAGCACCAACTGCTATTTGTTTTACTGTGTAAGCCACACAGGAGCTTAGCCAGTTAGCTTGTAAACTCTACTGTACCTGTGGCTGTAGAAAGGATTGTCATGGTGTAAAATAGGTGGTGAAACATCCTGTCTTAGTGCAGGCAGGGCTGTGTATTACTAAATACATTTTGGTACCAACCAAAATAGTATCAAGTACCAAAAATTTGCCTTTTTAACCCTTTTAGATCACATCCCCGTTCAAACTGTGCACCTATTTAACAATATATGGGGTTAGGGAAAATCTATTTTTTTGTATTCTTAAAAATAAATATGATGTGTGGCTTGAACCAACCAATTTCAACCAATAATATCATGACATCCACCCATCAATCAAACCCCTTAACCACTTTTCAACATTCAAATCAAATTCCTCCCAATGTTATGTCCTGCCTGTCTATCCTGTTTCACGTCACAATACGGAAGTTAGATACTCTCGAAATGCTGTTTCGAGAGTATTTTGACTGTCTTTTATTTAGGCGACGTTCATGTATGACTGCTTGTGTTTAAACTTTAGCTTCTTTTGTTAAAAGAAAACAAAAGTCTACAACCACGCTAGCAGCTTTGTGCGGCTGTACTTAGGCACAGAGCATGCTAACATGCTGATGTTAAGCAGGTATAATGTTCACTATCTTAGTGTTAGCATGCTAACATTTGCTAATCAGCACTAAACACAAAGTACAGTGTCATATGTTTTGTAGGTATTTGGTCATAAAACAAAGTACTGGACAAACTTTTTACATTAGAAGTCTGACTTGAAAAGATGAAAAGCTAGAAGATCACCAAGGTCAGTAGGAATTTCAGGCACCATATATATCTGTACCTAATTTCGCAGCAATCCATCTAATAATATGGTATTTGGACTAAATTGGTAGACCAACAGAGTAGTAAAACATGCTTATGCTCCTCAAACTAAGGTATCCACAAAAGTATTATTTTCATGACTAGGTATTGTACTAGCAGCTCTATTGTAAAATTTCAAACAATACCCAGCCCTATGTGAAGTTGCTGTGTGGGAAGTTCTCCCTTTTGCAGCCTGTCAACAAATGATTAACTACAATTTCCCTCTCGACATCAGACCAACAGTCTAGTCAGGCCATAAAATGTATGAGAAATGTGTGACCTTAACCTTCAGTGTGATATCCTGAGGTGTTAACTCCTCTGCTTACATTCCAAAGGTGTGTTCAAATAAATTAGCATGTCAAATACTATAAAACATCCATTTCCACATATACATTTCTGTCTCTGGCTGCCTTTGAAGAAAGACAGTCCAGGAAATTGTGAGCGCTGACTTGAGTCCATCACTGTTGACATTACTAAGTTCAGTCATACTGTTCAGATCTGCGACCCCAAATCTTCACATGCTCGGCAGTAAACAATAACACAATAAAAATACAATAAAAAATAAAACTATGAACACTGTGATTCAACAAAACAAAACACGCTATGTTTTCATGATACATGCGTTGTAAAACTACAATAATGAGCAATGATTCACCAGAAGAGATTCTGATAGCAATCATCCACGATTTTGAAATCCTTACCTCTGCAAAGTACAAACGGCCCAGTGAAGGACGTCCAGGTAGGAAGCGGTCGCACTCTGGTCCACTGTGAAGAAAAACCTGACTTTCGTCTGCATAACAGAATGTCTTGCTCACAGCTGTGGGGCAGATCTGGCTTGTGAACAAAAGTATATATCCCCTGACCTGAACACAAAAAGTGGGGAGGAACGAATATTTTTTCAAATTGGAAGATATTCAATTGGTAAAAAAGTTGGATGATTCTGTTTCTGAGGCTGTACATTTGTGAAAATCTGCAAATGAACATTTGCACGATTTAAGATTTTTTTCTGTTTTCTTCACCAATATGCTCTGGATTAATCTTTGCATTTTGATCGACCTTTGACCTTTTAATGGCTTCTTCATGATGCAGATGGAACCACAAGTTGCTTTTAGGATATGCTCAAAACAGGGAATATTAACCTGCCTGGATAATAAATCATCACCAGCTGAAAAGTATGATTTCTTACTACACCACAGTTACTGTAGCTGCACCTTGCTGAACGTTTGAAACAGGGCTGGACTGCTAACATACCTTCTCGAGGGAAACAGACAGAGCAGGCCTGCATGAACTCGTGGGTGTTGGACAGAGGGTTGGCGACTGCAACTGAAGCTTGGTTACTCCTCTCCTTCATTGTCATAGAAAAGGATTTCAGTTAATCCCAACAAAACAGACAAAAACAGCTGGTAACATAAGCCAGAGAATAAGTCTTACTCTATAGCTGTTCTTTGGAGATCGTATTGCTGGAGCGACAGCACTGTGAGAGCCTGTGATACCTGAGGAGCAATGAGAGACAATAAAGTTATCTGTAATGTGTACGCTATTTGTATTAAATGGACTAAAACATGCATGAATATAGTCTTTTAAATAGGGGAGACAACAGATTTGTAGATGCTCAAAGTGTTTCTTTCCTTAAAAGCTGACATGAAACATACACGTATGAAAGGTAATTCCCAACCTGAAGGTCCCCATTGGGTCCCAAGAAAAACAAAAAGAAATCTAAGGGGTCACCCGATGTGTTTTTTGGTTTTTTTGCATTTTTACTAACTGTTTTGTTTTTTCGTGTAAAATATTGCATACTTTCACTTTTTCATAGTTCTAAAAATCCTTCAAATGAAACAATCCAAGAAGAAAAACCATCACTCTTCAATCACCACTCAAGAGGGGTCACAAATATACATTGCTTCATTCAGAGACCATAAGGTAAAAAGGTAGGGAACCACCGCTGTAGTTCATAGCCGTCTATCTAATTTCAGCATCTATCAGCTGTTATGACATCTGAGCTAAAAGAACAGGCTTCCTGCTTTGCCAATAATATAATCACCAATAAAGAGTCACCAATAAATTATACTCACCAGTGGAGCTGAAATCGGAAAGGGAGTCTAGGCCCATTCCCCCAATGGAGACTGCTGGCAAAGCTGCCCCACCTCCTTCCATGGAGGGAAATGAGTCCAGGGCATCAAGGGAGTCGAGCTGGTCCACAGCATTCACACCAATTTTCGGGACATAACCACTCTGACCACTTGGATCAGAGACCGTCTCCAGGGGATCTAGCTCATCTAGCAAATCATCAAGGGACTTTTCCTTTGCGTCCAGTTCTGTTTTGGACTCATTAACTTTCTCCACAGCATCAGCGCTTGGCACTGTATCCAAGAAGTCATCCAGGGAATCAAGGCCATCCAGAGTATCCAGTACTGCGGAGGTCAGACCTAGGTTTGGAGCGCCTGCGACTCCAGAAGAGAAGTTGTCTAAGGCATCCAGACCCTGCGAGGGCGAGAGGTCGTCCAGGGCATCCAGTGTGCTGCACCCACCACTTGTGAGGGAGTCAAGGGAGTTAAGCTGGCTGATGGCTGAGCTGAAGAAGGCCGGGGGTAGCTGGGGTGTTGGAGCGGGCAGGACTGAAGGGACGGCTTGTGCGCAAGCGGATGTCCTGCTGGGGACTGAGAATGCTGCCTGGGTGTGGACATGGAGAAAGAAACTTGAGTGAAGGTGAATGAAAAAGCTACAACCAAGTGTCACAATGCATGAATTTTATGATTTGATTTAAAGGTTTTGATGGATGTTGGCTAACAATATCAACACGATTCTGATTATTTTATTCACCAAAACAATCAAGTGAAATGAGAATCTACAACTACATTTAAAAAATTATATACTCACGATTTATTTCGATAGTCACCATTAATGAGGCTTTTGGTATGTGGTCAAAACGTGGAAATCACCTCATTGTACAACCTCTATATTGACATAAACTTTGCTTCTTTTGAGCAGCTGGTACAAAATATATATATTCCTACAAGCATTTTGATTATTTACAGCTCAGAACCTTTGACCTGTAACTCCTACTCTTTCCCTTGTGTCCTCCCCCTTCCCCTCTAGTCTCCATCCATAAATGTAGTCCAGATGCAAAACAGACCATAAGTATTATCTGATTTGATTAACACACGCAACTTGTCAACATTGGAGTCGCTTCAAAATAAATTAGGGGAAATTTAAACAAACTAATCCCAGATGAGTTTTAGCATGACATAACAGAATCTACTCATCCTCAAACATCTGCCTCACTGGTCTGAAGTAAGACAATGTAAGATAAAAGCCAAACTTGAGTTATCAATTTAAATGAAAAATGCAAACAAATGTACACTGACTTCCAAGTTTGCCAATATTGTTTTTGTCTTCTGTCTTCTTTGATTTTCAGTCACACAAATGTTATACTGTTTGGCAGAGGAGCCATGTCTCGAAATATCACATACTGGAGCTTCCCATTCAGAGAATATTTCAAAGGCCACCTTTTCACTGCATCACCACGAAATAATAACTTAATCCAAAGCAAAATTCAAGTCTTGACATTGATTTTAATGCTGTAAAATGAACAGAAAAGTGTGCAATGTGTGTAATTCCCAAGTTCAAGACTTGGACATCATTTATGTAATGTTACATGCTTTTTCTGACCTCCAAGTTTAGTCATCTTCTGCAACCAAGAAAATCTTCATCCATTATCAGTGAAAAAAGTTAGTTTACTGGTCTGCAAGGACAAGCACAGCACAAACACTGACTTTACCTTTGTTGGCTGCTGCTCATTAGGGAAGCAGTCGAGCAGGCTGTCCAAGTCATCCCCCATCAGCTCGGAGTCCTCCAAAGTGTCCAGCCTGTCAGGTACTGAGGCGACAGCAGGCTGGTGGCAGTTAGGAGTTGTGGAGGGACCGGAGGAATGAGGCATGCTGGGAAAGCTGACTGAAGAGAAGTAGGAGGGAAGAAATCAACTCATTTATGTAGATCATGATTTTGTTTTCAAGAACTTAATCATGAAAACAGACGTGTATTGTTAATGCAATACAATTCTGATCAAGTGAAAGTCAAGAATTCACACCTGGTGCTATGCCACTTAGAGGATTTATACCATTTCCTAAATTAGCACCAGACACCTGGAGATGAGAAGAAAAGAAGCATTTGAAATACTATCAAGCACAAATAAAATTAAAGAGAGAAGAGAATCAGAGAATATCTGAAAAGATGACTGAAGGCAAAAATACATCAACAAAACAGGAAAACAGGCATTCTGTGATACTAAATCAGTCAGCTGAAATGTTTAAAATCTGTTTGTTGTGATTTGGAACTTTGTGGGAAATCATTTTTTTTATTATTTGAGTGTATGGTGGTGAATGATAGAGACAATGTAGAACTTGCCTTGATGTTTTCAGTCATGTTTCCATTTGCACACCCTCTCGTAGTAAGTCTACCTTCCTGAAAAACACAAGTTAACACAGTGGACATGAGAGAAAAAAAAGCAGGTGGCGTTACTTATCACTAAGGACCAAATAAGGACAAATCTGCATTATGTCTGCATTAGAGTTGGGCAATATGGTGATATATATTGTTAGCTGGTTCTGATGGACTCTAAAATCTAACGCAAGTATCAATCTGGGCACTGCTTAGGAGCCTAGGCCACGGTCCAGTGAAGTACTGTTTCTATTGGTTTGGTGCCATTTCACAAGTACTGCCATGCGGGTCGAGGTACTAAGACTACTACGCCACTTCCTGCCTATCAGCTAAGTAGTCAGGTTTGTCAGGGATTTACGCAAATGTAGTAGTACACCGGGGGTGAGAGATCCAAATTAGTAGTACCAACACATTAGAGAATAATTAGCATGCAAGGGGCCTTACCGAAATGTAGTTGAAGAAGCCTTGGATGAGTAAAGTTTCTGCAGTTTTTCTTCTAAGGATGCTATCATAAGAAGCTAATGTAGAAAAAGTTTAAAAGGCCATCTTTACAATAGTGGCTGTTCACGCATTTTAAACAAAGATCCTCTTTTCGTTCAGCTCATTGAGACAGAAGTATACTGTCCCCTGGGAAGCCCCAAACACGTCATTAGCAGCGGTTCTAATTGATAATGGTTTAAAAACAGGCCAGAATAGCTCATCATTAGATCTGCAAATTAACATTATAGATTAAACATTATCTTAACATATTAAACATATTATTGTGTGGAGCCGTCTCATTAAGGTCAGAGATCGTCCACCAAATAATAGATCCAAACTTTGGCTGTAGTCAACAGAGACAGAAATCCACAGGAATAACACCTCCTTATTCTCGGCGCTGCTCTGCCACTCTGCCCTTTTGACCTTGCATTTTGCTCAGGTGATCCTTGCCCTCTCTGAGATGAACCCCTTCCAATAACCCTCTCTTGCTCACAGGCGAAACTCGCATTGCTCCCTGCTCCCTCGGAGGTGAGACCTCTTCCAACAATCTCTGCCTCCTGGGGGAAAGCACGCAGCACCATCAGTCTTTGCCTCCTTTGAGATGAGGCCCGCTCCAGGGTTCCCGGCCTCATCCAAGGTGGGACTCGTTCCATTGGTCCCTGCCCCAGCCAGGGTGGAACTTGGACAAGAGGTGGAGGGGGGTAGTCGCTGAGGGATCAGCCTACAGGGTGCAAGGAGAGGTCAAGGAGAGACTGGCATAGGGAGAGTCGCGAGAGTACAATTCCTGGTCCCCGCCTGGGACTGGACCTCACACCAAGGTCTTTCAGAGTCATCTTAACAGATGTTCGGTAGCCCACAAGGAGGAGCAGAGAGGAGAGCCAGTGAGAACAACAGGATTGTTAGTCCAAAGCTCCCAATGTCATTTGCCAAGCTGGTCATACCGCTAGTGGCTGGTACCCAGACTAGCCTGGCTCAGCATATGTCCTTTCAGACCTTGGGATTGAAGAAGTGAGAGTCACTGAGTTTCTGCTGCAGGTGGAGCGGTTGCTTAGGGGTTTCAGGCTAGGCAGGGGGTAAGGTATCGTCCAGTAGTTTCATTAATTCAAAGAGGCAGTCAGGTTGTTTCAAAGTGGCCAGGTTTTTTTTGTTTTTTTTCTATGCAGTCCTGGTCAGGGTTATCATAGTTAAGTAACCAAGCTAAAAACTAAAACTAGGTGTAAGAAAAAGAAAACAATCTCCATGAATGCTATCTCTCTCTTCAATCTTTGCTTCATGACTCTCCTGAGTATAACCACATGCCATCTCTTCAGAGTTTGGGATAACAGCGTGCACTTTCTGTCCTTCTTCTTGGCTTGAATAGGCTACTTTTGGTAACGTTAGTTTTCCGATGGTTTACCATTTGGTCGAACTAATTTTACGACTTTATGTCATGTCATCAAGTTGATAGAATGCTATTGGGTTTTGTTTTGGTTTTTTTCCAACCTTTAGGATTGGCCAATGGACTTTCTACTACAGACCTACTTGAGAGGGCCGCAACAGGTTACTCTTTTAACCATTGTGGGGTCCCTGTTCGGGCGCCATTTCTAAAAGGACTCCAAAATCTAACGCAAGTGTTAATCTGGGCACTACTTAGGAGCCTAGGCCACGGCCCAATGAAGTACCTTTGCTATTGGTTTGGTGCCATTTAACCGTTCACAAGTACTGCCGTGCAGCTGAAGTTACTAAGACTACTAAGCCACCTCCTGCCTATCGGCTAGGTTGTCAGGTTTGTCAAGGATTTACACAAATGTAGTAGTACACCGGGGGTGAGCAAGAATGAGTACCATCTTCCAGTGTCTCTAATCACTGGATAAAATAATAATAACACAGTAAATTATCAGTGAAATCAGTATGTGTTAAAGAGGTCTCTTCTCCTCCTAGAAGTCTGTTAGCATCTGACAGAGAGCCCCAGCACCGTGGGCAGATACACCCCTTGTTCTAGGCTTTACCCCGATATGGTGGCACCTGTCCTAACCCCTCTTAACGCTGGTCCCTGTCTTGAGAGATCCAAATTAGCACTACCAACACATTAGAGAATAATTAGCATGCAAGGGGCCTTACTGAAATGTAGTTGAAGAAGACTTGGATGAGTAAAGTTTAGAAGTTCAAAAGATGAGAAGTTTCTGTCTTTCAGGAGATCAAAAATGATCTACTTGGATTTATTCAGCACAAAAGCAAAGTACAAAGTACAAAAAACAGCAAGCAAAAAAAAACCCCCAAAAAATCTGACAAAGAGCTCCACTGGAAATTCAAAACCTGTCTACTCACTCCTCGCCCCAAAGGATACACGTCCTTTAATACTCCAGGTTAAAGGGGAGGTCGTCCTAAAATTGATCAACTATTTGCACACATCATGCGTATATTGTTTAAAAACATTTCATTGGTTACGTGGCACACGCATACATAATAATATTCAAAGATAAACGTAAGGATAATATCATAAGAAGTGGAATGTGGAAAAAGGTTAAAAGGCCATCTTTACAATAGTGGCTGTTCACACAAAGATCCTCTTTTCACTCAGCTCATTGAGGCAGAAGTATACTGTCCCCTGGAAAGCCCTGGATCCATCATTAGCAGCGGTTGTAATTGATAATGGTCGAACACAGGTCAGAAAAGCAGCATGTCGAACTGACAGTGTCGAAAACAAGTCAACATACAAACGTGTCTAACAGCAGTTCTTCAACTGATAAGTCCAGATGTCATGAAACATATTATAGTTTGGCGCCATCCCTTGTTAAGAAGGTCAGAGATCATTCACCAGATAAATATTGGCTGTAGTCAACAGAGACAGAAATGGTCCCTCACAGACAGTGCGTTAAATGCTGATTTTACGATCTGAATTGGGGTTTCTGCAAGAATAACACCCCCTTATTCTCGGCGCTGCTCTGACACTCTGCTCTTTTGACCTCTCCTGGGCAGAATGCACACAGATGTTCCTGCCACTCTCACCTTACACTATACACGGTGAGACTACAGGAATTTGTCAACAATCAGAGATTTGTCACCATATATACCGTACACTGTGATATTTTCTCCATACCCACCCTAGTCAGAGCTGAAGACTGATGCTTTAACATTATTCACTTGTATTCCTCAGTGAACAAAATATAAACAATTATAATTTTACTAACCTTTGCGCTGACGTAGGGCTTTCGATTTTTTAATCCCAGATGGATGGCCAGCTCCTGTGCAAGCTCATTCACCTGTTTGTCCTGTGAAGAGTTAAACAGAACAAAAAAAAGGACAAATGATCCATTTGCACAAGCTGGGAGTCTGAAATTTACCATGTAGTGCAGTTTTCCATTATGAAACTTAAGTTGTATTTCTCATTTTTTCCATTTATCTTGCTTTGAATGCATTTACTGTTCATGCAACCAATGCTAAAAAGACACAGTAAGAGTGCACACATTTTAGTATTACTCCATTCCAAGTTGAGAGATAATCCTCCTTGGTTTTGACAAAAAAGTAATAGAAATGAATGTCTTTATGGCAACTGAGTAAACTATCTGCTATGAAGGCCATGAGATATGGCTAAAAGCCTTGAAAACAAGACAAAGACTCTAATGCATGGCATTATGTGCAAACGAAATTTCATAGCAATCCATCCAATAATTGTCAGGATATCGGAATCAAAGCCACAGATGTGAAGCTCATGGTTGGCTCTAAAAAGTGAGACATTTCAAACCAAGTGACACTTTCCCTTCATTGTCTTTTGTACATCCTCTTTCTCTATAAAGCAGTGTTGCTATGCATGACAATAACAGATTTACATTCAGGTCCTTCTGACAGCATTTTCTTAGACCTATAAGCATCTACTCTCACCAGACGAGTAATGAGCAGACAGTCCGTGGTGCAGTTGTAGGCGTCCTTGTACTTCCCAAGTTCCTTCAGACAAAGTGCCTTCCTGTACAGAGCCCTGCGACTGTCCTTACACACTTCCAGAGCTTTGTCACAGTCCTTCACGCCTCGATCATACTCCCCCTATGGAAAACACAAGGGATGAAAATAAAGGACATCGTGAAAAGTTTCCAACTTGTTGCAGCTATTGAGGAGCGTTCTTTGGTATGCGGGTTTATGCTCGGTGGCCTGGCACTGCTGATAAACACATCTAACTGATTTAGTGCTGGACACATTCTTTTAGGGGGTAGTAAATCAGATTGGTATTGTTTTTTGGTAACAGCTCCACAGTTTAGGTGTGAGGGGTGGTGAGGACAGAAAAAGCCTGCTTTGATGAAAAGGCGAAATTAGCAAGTTATATGCTGAGTTTATTGTCCATTTATTAATGTGTCCAAACTCTTTGACATATTCCTTATAACTGCAAGAAGCAATATGCAGAAAGCACTGTCAGTCACATATTGTTACATTTCTGTGCTGCAGTTTCTCTTAATACCTTTTCTTGCTGTTGCATTTTTGGCATTATCTGATAAATTTAAATTATAAAATTTGACTTCTGAACTCAGGGATTTACAAATAATTCTGCATTGTGTTCTGTCTGAACTGACATGTAAAGGGTTTTATTTTTGGATTTTCTTCTTACTTACATACATCAGAGAACACTGAGTGTTGCTGGTCAAAGGTTCTGGTTTTTCCAACTCCTGTGGTGCATCAAATTTGATATCTGCTTTAGGAATTATTAAGTCTGAGGTAGTATATGGATAAAACCCAGACATTTTACATTTTTAAGTATTTTTACAGCAGTGAAATCACTAAAATGTTGTGTTGTTAGTTTTTTTTTACACCTGAGTGCAGTTATGGAAGTTATCTGTGTTGACTGTGGGCTTGGCTGGATGATCGATTATATTCCAGCATTATGAACCACAAACCTGTTCAGACTATTGCACTTCCTGTTCAGTTCAGACTGAAACTAATCTAATTATACAGATCATGCCAAACTGATGGCACGACAAAAGAGTAACCCCACAACAACAGGTATAAAAAAATTGCAAATTTAAGGAATGAAACCTGCAATTCACTCAAGCTGATTGACTTAGACAACAAAAAGTTATTACTGTTTTGCTGTTAAAGGCTTTTTTTTACATCAGTGTAAACAGCAGTAAAACAGGCTGTATTCTCAGTTGAGAAAAACACAAAATGTTGATTTTAACTCTACAGAATATCTCACACTGCTCAATTATATATTACAATTTATATGCTCATAACATTTCTGATTATAAATGTATGACAAACTGAAAAATTCCTTCAACCAGCATTTATTATGAGTTAAAGGTTCATCTGGTTCCACAGCTTTCAGTGTGTAGCGAGGCATTTGTACAGCGGCATACATTTCCCAAACACCTGCCTACATCTTCACAAGCATCTGTCCGAGCTGTAATAATGGACACTGACACGATCTGTTGGATCCTTTTGCTGAACGACGCGCCGTCTCAGAAACACACACAGCAGCAAACGTATCTCACCATACTCTGGTAGGCGGCGGCCCGGTTGACATACAGGCTCTCCAGTAAAGCCCCGGGGATCTGGATGTCCTCTGCTGCAGCGTACTGTGAGACGTTCAAGCCTTCACTGAACTCCCTCCCTGCCTGCTCCCAGTCCCCGTCTCTGAAGAAGGCGTTGCCCTCATCGAGTAGGTTGCACACTAACTGGGTCAGGAAGTCCTGAGAGGAAGATAAGAAGGAACGGAGAGAGATATTGATGATGTGTCCCAAAATCTTTTCACTCCGTCTCTCCTGCTTCAGGGAGAGGGGAGGTATCATCACCTAAAAAGTGCACATTAGTTACTGATGAAGCAGCCCTATTGTGACTGATGCATCAGTGGTGGAAAGTTAATAAGTACATTCATTTAAAACTACAGTAACTATGGTTACTTTGATTTTTCATACAAAACATGTGATAAACTTATAAAATATGACTCATTATTGTAGGTTAAATACCCACAGAGGTGTTTTTTAGGTATTGTCTGATTATATCGACTCCGGTTGGAGTTGCGCAAGTTGAGGTAACTTGTCCTGCACCAAAACAATCAGGTGGCCCCACAAAGTTCTAAATAACATTATATGAATCTTGTTGAACATGATAATAACTTGTGCACACAGCTGTAATATATGTATGTAAATGTAAAAAAATCATCTTTCAGGATCATAATGGTTCCAAAATTTAACACTTTGAGAAGGGTCTTTTTGCATAATGAGTGCTTTTACATTTACTCAAGTATAATTTTGAATGCATGTGTTTTAACAGTGTAATATAAATACACTGTGGTATTTCTGTAAAAGAGTATTTCTTCCAGCAGTACAAATCAAAACTGACTCCAAGGAGAGAATGTGCAAATGTTAAAATGCCCTGAGAGCGAAAACAAGTCCTTGATTTACATGGAGCCGAGAATGAAAAGACAGATGGTGGGCCAGAAGAGACCAGAATAGAGTTTCAGGGAGGGCCGTGGGAGGTCTGTGGCTTCAGCAACAACTTATGACTGAGAAGTAGTTCATTATAATGTGCTGACAGACAAAAAGTGAAGAGACGGTGGAAGCAAGCTGGTACCTGGTAGCCCTCAGGCTCTGGATAAGCCAGCGAAGATCTGGAACACAAAAATTAAAGTTGTTCAGAAAAAGTACAAAAGCAGATTAGTTATCAAGGAGTCAGTCAGGGGCAGGGCAGCTTTCACTTTCTGTCAGTGTGCTCTCATAGAATAAAAAATAAAATATCCTCTCACTGTATAAATGTCAGAGCTTTGCTGATCTCCTCTTTGCGTTTCCGTCTGGCTGGATCCATGGTTGTTCACTGGGGAAAGATAAACAAAGTTGATGAGCAGCAAAGACTGACTGATGTTTATGTTGATGGTGCACATGAACGTGAAATGTAGCTTGTGTACGCCCACTTGCTTCGACAGCAGAAAGCAAGAAACTGTCACCGGTTCGTCACACCGCGTAGACACTCACGTTCCTACTGGTATTATATTATTTATCCAGCATTTATACCCCCGATTCTGCATGCTTCCCTAGCTATCATGGCGCGACTGGGCCAACTTCTAAACACACCTACCTGATAAACAGAGGAAGTTCATTGAACCGAAGCAAAGTTTAAACGCGCGTCATTCTGTGTACGAGCGGAAACAGACAGAACAATTGTTCCGCAGCAGAGACAGAGGTAGTTTAGTGCTGTCGCTGATAAACAGCGAGGAGGAAGAAAGCCGCTGGAGCTCGGTGGGTTACTTCCCAATCCCCGGTTAAGTTTCGATTCCCAGCAGCCCCAGTACATCCACGAGCCCACTACATGTCTGAACACTGGCCCTTTAATATGACGCTGAGCTCTTAACCCTGAGTAGAATCTGTCAGGCGGTACTTCCCGCACACAACGCCAAAGATGTTGATGAGAAGTGAAAGCTGATTGGTCGAACAGCAGCAGAGCCACGCCTCCGCCATGTTGGACTGAAGGCTTTTTGCAGAAGTGAAAAATAATAAACATCAATAGACATATATGCCAAGGGTTAAGTGGTAAATTAATTATATCATGAAGGTAGAAAAAAAAGAAAACAAAAAAAAAAAAGCTTCAGTAGTTCAGACAATTATACAATTTACACATATTAAGAGTTTTTAAGGTTTTGGGGTTTGTAGAGTGCTGAATAGTTTGCATGTATTGTTGGATTTCATTTATTTAAAAAAAAATTATAAAGGCTTTCTGTTATAAAATTTGGTGGCTGCAGTCTACCAACCCTGGTTAAGACCTTATATTACTTCAATTTTGTGCTTTTGTGTTGTAAATACCTAAATTAATGTGTTTATGTTATAGATAGATAGATCAGCTCAGTTTTCAGAGAGTTTCAAAGGATAAAACACTTCACATAAAACCCCAAGGGCTCCATGTGGACCAAACATTTTACAGTATGCATTTGGAAATGTATCAAGCAACTCATTTATGGTAATGGTTTTAATTTATACACATGTTACATCCCTGTTTTTATAATTGTCGCTGCTTTCGGAGTGTAGTTGTCCTTTATCTCAAACAAAGTCTCTCCAATGATAGTGAATAAAAGTGCATTAACTGATGTGTTAACTGGTTCCAGTATATAATGACATATTAAGAATATATTAACAACAGTACTAAACTGATGAATTGTTTATTAGATATTCATAACTCATAATGGAACAGGCTTATCCAATGATTTGTTTGCATTATCTTAATGGTTTCATTTACATTTACAATTTGACTCAGCGGAAAAAGTGAAGAAAATGTAAGATCATGTGACAACAGTGATTTTTCCCTCTCAACTTCTCACATGGTTTCATTTCAATAAATGTTCAAGTGATCCAATATTTCACCAAAAATTCAAAGGTTAGAGAAAAAATCCAAAAACTAAAAACAAATTTGTGTATCAGAACTTTTTTCTTTCCTCTCACATTAATCATCTCATGACCCCTCAGATTTAACTGGTGACCCGACCCCTAGGTTGGGAACCACTGGGCTAAATTAGCTAACTGAGTATGAAGTAGTTCAGACTAGCTTCACCTCCAGCAGCTACAACAGTAACATGCTGCTTACACACTGATGCTTCTGTTAGCTGGTTCTGATGGACTCCAAAATCTAATGCAACCTAGGCCATGGTCCACAGAGGTACCATTCCTATTGGTTTGGTGCTATTTATCCTTTCACAAGTACTGCCATGGGGCTCGAGTTACTAAGGTCATTATGATTACTCATTAAAGGCCATATGGCCATTTATTTTTAATATTACAGTAAGAAGTTTTTTAAATAACTGTATCCTGAAAGTCCTTTGTTGAATCAGCGCCAATCAATTGCAATAACTTAAAGGTCACTGCTGACTGTGAATTTATATTTTAATTGTGGAAAACACCTAGCATTACATGAAAGCAAGGTGGAGCCTATGAATAGGCTCCACAATAGGAGGTCTTGAACAGGGTATATAAGAGACTGTCTGTTAGCTTGTCATTCAGTGCCTGTTTCCATTGAATCAGCTGTGATTGCTGTGTTATACTTTGTGATTCAGTAAATCTATTTTCACTTTTAACTCTGCCAGATTGAGCGTATTTCTTGAGGAGTAATTGGTTTATTCAACTCCGGGGCAAAGGGGAGGTCTTACTAAGATTGTCTTATCAGCTATCTGCACACATCATACATATATTGTTTAAAAGCATTTCATTGGTTATGTGGCACATGCATACATCACACAATATATAAAAATATACATAAAGATGATATCATAAGAATCTAATAGAAAAAAAATCAAAAAGCCATCTTTACAATAGAGGCTGTCTCACCTGGTGATCATACGACATATTTTAAACAAAGACCCTCTTCTCGATAAGTTCATTGAGACAGACATATTGTCCCACAGAAAGCCCCAACCCATCTTTAGCAGCGGCTCTCATTGATGAAGGTCGAACACAGTCCAGGATAGCTCCGTGACAAATTATCAGTGTCAGGAAAATACATTAACATACAAGGGTATTTAACAGTAATCCTTTAACTGCTAAGTCATATCATGTTTTCCCTGTCTGAAGTGGGGTTTCCGCAGGAAAAACCCCTTTTTGTTTTCAGCGCTGCTTAGACACTCTGCCCTTTTTGCCTCTCCTGGACAGAATGCACACACAGGCTCCTGCCACTCTCACCTTCACTAATAATAATCTAATGATGTCATATGTAATGATATATCAGCCAGAGGGATCAAACCACTACTTTTACTTTAATACTTTACATTTTGCTGCTAATACTTATGTACTTTTACTTAAGCAGGATTTCATATGCAGGACTTGTAATGAAGTATTTTTATATTGCTGTATTGGTACTTTTACTTAAAGGCCGTGTGTAATGTAGTGTAATGTGTAATGTGGAAACCTGAAGCCTCCAGTGCACAAACAATGAGAATGGACACACATTATTGTTCCAAGCAGAGTATTTTTATGTCTTAATACATGTCTGAAGGGGATCTTTAAGTAAAGGATCTGAATACTTCTTCCACCACTGCTGGTTGTGCAGTGCAGTATAAGCTTGACTGAAGTTGCACCTCAGTTGCCCACAGGTGTGTCAGAAATACAAGAAAGTACTATGGACTTTTAAAAAAAATAGCAAATTAATGATTACAAGTGCATTTTGTTTATTTCTCCATGATGAAACAATGATAACCTACAGTATCTGATTGAACTACAAATCCCTTGTCTCCTACCACAGATTGAACTACAAATCTCTTGTCACTTCTGATTGAACAACAAATCTCTAGTCTCCTACCTCTGATTGAATTACAAATCCCCTATCTCTGATAGAACTACAAGTCCCTTGTCTCCTACCTCTGATTGAACTACAAATCTCTTGTCTCCTACCTCTGATTGAACTACAAATCTCTTGTCTCCTACCTCTGATTGAACTACAAATCTCTTGTTTCCTACCTCTGACTGAATTACAAATCCCCTATCTCTGATAGAACTACAAGTCCCTTGTCTCCTACCTCTGATTGAACTACAAATCCCCTATCTCTGATAGAACTACAAGTCCCTTGTCTCCTTCCTCAGTGGCCGTCAGGCTGGGTAGTGTGTGCTTTTGAACGTCAGGGCGAGCGGGAGTGTGTAACTCGACTGGATTCAACAAGCACAGCAGTGTTGTGGTAATGGTGATATTAATTCCTGTTGGGAGCAGACTAAGTCATAGATCCGCTTATAGACATTGCAGTAACGAACTTAACCGAGGACCGGAGAGGTCAGGCTCAGTGCAGCGCCGGTAATGTTAGTCAGCGCTTTTCAGATGACCGTGGAGAGGCCGAGCCATGCTCTGTGCTAGCTAGTGTAATAACGTACATTTCCCACCTTGTAAGGTCATAGACTAGACTAGGTTTGTTAAGTGTCTAGTAAATGTAACGCTACGTGATATGCTACTGACCCGACAGTCGTCTTCACCGGTCAGATATCAAACTGTTTGAGTTAGCATAACGTTAGCAGCATTCGGCTAACGCAAGCCTCCGGGGCTGCAGGGAAAATCTACCCCAAAACAACTTTCTGTCGTGGTGAGTGTAGACTGTAAAGTCGGTGTGTAAGTTACAAATAAAAGCGCCTACCTTGCCATACTTTTTTGAGACCATTGAACAACAAATTAACGCTACTGACTAAAACCAATGAAGCTGTGGTGAATATGTGCTCGTACTCACCACAAAACAGTTACAGTGTCTATAGAGGATCTTCTGGATTTGTCCGTAACCTAGATGAAATTACTACAGTCTGTATACTGTTCAACTGTTCACAAAGAGACATGTTCAAATCAGTAAATTGAATTTGAGCTGTAGTGTAATGTCGTACAGTAGATCTAAATACAATTTTAGGGTGGATTTTCCCTCAGCGAAAACAGCACTGTCAGCTGTTTTGTGCAGTAGAAAGGTGGACCAAGCTTTCCAGAAAAAACGAGGTGGTTAAAGCCAGAACTGTTCATACATTACTGTATGTTTTGGAGTTTAAATGACTTCTATAAGGCGGCAGTGTGTGGTTCTTATTTGGTAATAAGTACTGCTTCTTGTCACTGGACATAACTGGCTGCAAGCACCATCATTATTCTGAAGCAGAATAAAAAGTAAAATTGTGTTTGTCCCCCAGGTGTCCCCATGGCGACAGATATTGTTGCACAGTTGGCCGACTCTCTGGCCAAGACTGGAGTAGAGGATGGAGAGCTGAGCTACAAAGGCCAGGGAAGAAAGCTGGATGATGCCCAGTCAGGTGAGTGTCAGCTGCCACTGTGCGCCAACAAACCTCATGTCCAGTGAGGCTTGATTGGTAAAACACACCTCAGTTTTGGCTGTAATGTTTTTTCATACTTGCGTCCCAGTTTGAATTACAATCCCATTCTAATCCCCCGTCTGTTCTTCCACCTTTAACTCTTTCCCCTTTCCCCCCCTCTCCAGTGGAGGAGATAGTGAAGGATATCCAGGACTTCGAGGGCTTACAGGCTCTGAGGTTGGAGGGAAACACTGTAGGTGTGGCAGCAGCACAGGCCATCGCCAAAGCCCTAGAGACAAAGAGCGACTTCAAGGTTCGGAGTTTTTACTCTTCGCTCTTTTGATCATTCCTGTTCTGATCTTAAAGTCAAGTTCATCACCTTTATTACACTGTAGTGTAGACTTTGTTTTGATTTTTCATTTCAGCTCTAACACACAGTAGAGTAGGTTTAACATGATTATGGTTAGTAGTTATCTTTTATGGAATATTTCAAAGATTTCTCTTGGCTGACATTTTTACCTTTTTATTCTCTCTCTTTCAGCGCTGTTACTGGAGTGACATGTTCACAGGCCGCCTGCGCTCTGAGATCCCTCCTGCCCTGGTAATGCACCAGCTCCTCCACATTACTCTCCATGTAAAAACAAGTTTAGGCTTCCAGTCAGAACACGTTGAAATGCTGTACACCTTTTTTTGATGTTGTTGCTGTAACTCGCACTTGGTTTTGTTCGAAAATCCTCCTCTACTTCTGTATCACATAGCTGTAACTTGTGCTGCAGTCAAAGTTCATGTTGTTCAGCATCTCTCGAAAACTCCAATTTCTAGCGTAGCAAGGCAGACCTATCACAGAGAGCACCCTTTTTTACTTATCCTTGTTTTATTTATCTCTTTCTGTCTTTGTGTTGAAGAATTCACTGGGTGATGCTCTGATGCTGGCGGGCGCCAAGCTGACTGTTTTAGACCTCAGTGACAACGCATTTGGACCAGATGGGGTGAAGGGCATCGAGAGGTTGCTGAAGAGCACCGCTTGCTACACATTGCAAGAGCTGCGGCTCAACAACTGTGGCATGGGCATCGGAGGTGGGAAAGTAAGTAATGGGAATGTCTTTTTAAGATAAGATGTGTCTCTGTCTACATTATTAGGTAGACTGACAGTGATTGACAGGCTAAATGACTGTTGGTTAATTGATTAAGATTAGGGCAGGCTGATATTTTGATTTTGAAGTTTTTGATTTATTGAAACAACTAAAACTTACCTACAGGAGTAAAATTGACAAGTGCACAAATGTCGTAGATCCTATTAAACTATTACTGTATGTCCACTGATGCTTAGATGAATGTCTTCACAGTGTAACTCGTCTGTTTATGAACTCCTCAGATCTTGGCCGCTGCATTGAGCCATTGCCATAAAAAGTCTAGTGCAGAGGGCACCCCTCTCAGACTGAAGGTGTTTGTTGCAGGGAGGAACCGACTGGAGAACGACGGAGCTACTGCCCTCGCTCAAGCCTTCCAGGTACAGGACTAACTACTCCTTGAGCTTTGAACACTTTACTTGTAGACTTGCAGAGTGCTCTGTGGAAACATAGCAGAAAGTCTACTCTGAGAATAAAGGCCATATGGTCACATGTTGCATTTTTGTTCCATCACAACAGCAACCAACTTTCAACCACTGTGACAGATTTTATTCGCTCGCCTTCCTGGAGCATGTTGCATAGTTAATTTTAAATACTGATCTCAGTCCAGTTTATATGAATATAGTTATGTTTTAGAGAGTCTTTTAACTGCTTGACCTGTTCTTCAAAGCCGTTAGAATCTGTTATTGCAAATAAACTGCTGCTGTTCTCTGTGTAGAAGTGCAGTGTGGCTGTGTAGGAAGAGTAATTTGTATCTTACAACTACGATTTGTGTTCCCAGTTGATGGGCAGCCTGGAGGAGGTTCATATGCCCCAGAATGGCATCAATCACCCTGGTGTGACAGCCCTGGCCACGGCAATGCAGCACAACCCAAACCTCCGCATCCTCAACCTCAATGACAACACCTTCACTGAGAAGGGGGCTACCGCCATGGCTCAGGTATGGTGACATCAGAGAGTGGCATCATGACTTTTGGCTTGTAGGTAGATTGCTGACAGTGAAAAAGCTCATTGTTGAAATACATTTTTTTATTTCTTCTTTTTGGCCACTTGGAGGCAGAAGAACTCCACAACAAACTGGAAAACACATACTGTAATACTATTACCTTTTTATAATGCTGATATGGCAAATATGTTAGCAAACACTTGCCTATTTACAGATCATGCAGACTCGGAGCAACATTAGTATTCATTTGGAGTTGTGTTTCTGAAAAAACATGAGACCAATATTTACTCTCCTTTAGCTCTTGTCAAATAATGATAACAAGTATTGGGGCTCTTTCCATAAAAATCCCGTCAGGTCTGAATAAAGCTGTAAGGGAAATTTACTTGAAACACCGAGACAATGAATTGGCTAAAAGCTCAGGCTAAAAGCTCTGTTGTGTATAGTCAATAGTCATTGTTAATGTCAAAAATTGATCAATAAAGAATTAAAATGTTGCATTTTTCCCTCTATGCTGGAGGTGGAATAAGTCTCCTTTCAGGGTTTGACATTATTGAAGCTGTAGCAAATATATCTGCGTCCTTCACAGGCCCTGAAACACCTACGCAGCATCCAGGTGATAAACTTTGGGGACTGCCTGGTGCGGCCAGCTGGAGCCATAGCTATTGCAAAAACTGTATCAGAGGGGCTACCAATCCTGAAGGTGAGTGAGTAGTGGAGACAGATTCTGAGTTAACGTGTTGATGCCAGAATGTGATCCATGTAAAGAAACAATCTGAATGGAAATAAGTAGACTATAAATGGTCACCTACACACACTCCTTTGAACTTTGATCATTTTTCTCTCTCTTCTTATCCTTGCTCTCAGTTTTGTCACTTTTTTCCCCCCCTCACCTGTTCAAATATTCCATTACGTTTAACAGGAACTCAATCTGTCATTTGGCGAGATTACAGAGGAAGCAGCTCTGGCTGTGGCACAAGCAGTGAAGGACAAGGACCAGCTGGAGAAACTGGACCTAAATGGTACAAATCCACAATTAGCTGTCATCCTTTCCCAAAGTACAAAAGTCTGAAGAGATGCTTTTTTTTTTAGTTTGTTTTATTTGGTTCCCCTCACAACACTGCATAAATGTTCTCTTTTGGTTTGCAGGTAACTGTCTGGGAGAGGATGGCTGCAAAAGTCTGAAAGATGCCCTGGAAGGCATTAACAAAGCTGAGCTTCTAGGATCACTCAGGTAATCACGTTGAACTTTAGCTCTTGTTGGGTCTTAAATAAAGTCAGTTTATCTTTTGTGTTCAGAGTTGTGTGGATGTGGAACCTATCCCAGCATGCATTTGGTGAGAAGCAGGACAGGCTGCTAGTCCATGATGGAGTTAACACACAGACATTTATGCTCAATTTAGAGTCTCCAGTTCACCTGACGTGTGTGTGTGTGTGTGTGTGCATGTGTGTGTGTGGACTGTGAGAGAACAATTGACCTTACTGATGCAAATTCAGCCCAGGTATATATAGTTATTACACAAATGCACATTGAACAGTCTCAGTCTTTATGACTGCTCTACTGTTTTGATTTGTTTATACTTTGTGTCTTTTTTTGTTTTGTTGAATATCACAATCACTTGAAAAGATGCATCTCATCCCAGGAAAAAGAAAAACTTCACTAATGAGCTGCATTTTGATTCGCCTCAGTGACGACGAAGGTGAACCTGAAGATGATGACGATGACGAAGATGAAGAAGAGGACGACAACGACGAGGAGGTGGATGAGGAGGAGGTAGAGGAGGAAGAGGAAGAAGAGGAGGAAGAGGAAAGCAGTGACAACAAGGTCAGATAAATGTGTGATTAAAAACCTAACCATTCATAATTCTGCCTAATGGGCAAATAAAAGCGTGTCATTGGTTACCTGCATGTACGCGAGTTAAGTTTAAGCAAGTTTGATGCTGCAGCTGCATGACATCCATCTTTAAAACAACTCGTGACCAAAGGTTGGCTTTTGTGCATTTCTAAAAGAGCAAAAAAAACATAAGATTAACATCCTAACATCTCTCCTCTCCCCTTCCCTTCGTAGTTGTCCACTCCTGTATCGGCACCCCGGCCACCCGATGTCTCCTCCTTCCTGAGCTTTCCGTCTCCAGACAAACTGCTCAAACTTGGGGCTAAGAGAGCGTTGCTGATCGAGCAGCAGGTAACCACAGGGATGACTCCACGAAGAACTACATCAATCTGTTTTTGAGATCGGCTGAAGGCTAAAAGAAATGCCTTTAGTTACAGTAAAGAACATTAGAATTTATACCTGATGCAAATAAACATATTATCATCATTAAATCATCTTTCTGTGGCTAGGTGGATGTGACAGATGCTTCAAAAACAGCTGAAGCCTTCCTCAAGATAGCATCAGTGTACAAGGAGGAGAATAATGATGTTAAGAATGCAGTGTTGGACAGTATTGGTGAGACACTTCGAATGCATCCTTCTTTGAATAGTACATGCTTTATATTCATGATTTTCTTTCTTGCTGACAGTGTTAGAATATAACTTTGTAATTGTTTGTTGCTTTTTCTCTCACAGATGCTCTTCTGAAGAAAGCTTTTTCCACTCCTTCCTTCCAAGGCTACAGCTTTGTATCATCTTTGTTAGTGCTGCTCGGACTTCTTAAGGTGATCTGCACATGTTCATCAGAGTTTGCTAAGATACAGTAATATGTCCTTCTGTGATGTCACTTTCTGATGTCTTTTTGTTACCTTTCTTTTCTCTGCATTTCTCACTTTGGTCTTTTCACTACATTTTCTGTTTTCTCTGCTCTGGTCCTGTCTCCTCCGTCTCAGAGTGAAGACAAAGTGAAGCCTGTGCTCGTGATTCCCGGCCACCTCCAGGCCTTGGAGCACGTCGTGCGACAGGACTACTTCCCCAAAGAGAATGTGGCTGTCCTGGAGGCCTTCATGTCCCGGTAAGGACGTGACAGAATGAGCCAATCAGCAGGCAGCTTCCAGGTACAAAACATCGTACCATGCAATCAGGAATAAAGCACATACACAAATGTTTTTGCACTTGTTGCGTGTAGTAACGGTGGTATACACACTCTGGTGGTTGCTCACTTTGGTGACGAAATGGGTAAACAGACAATACTGGTTAATGGGATCAATTCATTGTTGGTTTGGTTTTTCAAGGAATTTGTTGACAAGAATAATGGATGAGCATAGAATTCATTTTAATAATTTGAAGGCAGATGTGTGTGTGTGTGTGTGTGTGTCTATATGTATCCATATTGACATGTTTCTCATTCACAGAAACAACAAGGCCCTGGACTCATGTTGCAATGCCAGAAACAACCTCCAGTCAACACTGCAGAGAGTCAGGTCTGAGAGCTGAGGACTGTGGATACACACACACACACACACACACACACACACACACACACACACACACACACACACATACAGACTGAACCTTGACTGATGACTGACGGACCTTTTGGAAGACAGCACACATGAGCCCAAATTTGAAGCAAATGGAGCAGAGCGGCACTTGGAAAAAAGAACAGACCACACAGTCAGGCGCACTTCGCTGCGCTGATCTCTTCACAAGTTCAGCGACACACCTTATTCTGCACTCTGGACTGGACTTGAATGCGTTATGTTTTGAAGTAGATTATGCTCTTATGGTGTGGACTAACTGAGTAGCTTCATGTACACTCGTGTAACCACAGGACAGCACTGACAACTTTGTTCCTCACCCTCTTTGTAAGGAAAGCCTTCATTCCCCACATATCCTAAAATGTGTGTGTTGTCTGTGATTTAAGCACAGATTACACTCTGATGCAAATTAGATCAAATCACGTCAGTGTTTCCTCTGACCAGGACTGATTTGGGCTCAATGCATCAGCTATTGTACATTTTCTATTTCATATTTACCTTTTACTATTCAGCTGTTTTATATTAAATGTTTATTAAATTCATGAATATGGTCATACAAATATGTTTTGACTGGTAAATATTATGAAATTAGAATTGTAAAGTACAATAGAACAGTAAAGGGATGAAATGTATTTTCTGCCATTAATGAGGCACAAACTGCAAATGTTTTGGGTTTGCGTTGCGAAAATAAAGATCATTTGAGTGTTGATGTCTTCTGCAATCTTTACATATTATACATGTTCATTTTTATTCAAGGTGGTGTTATTTGAATCAGCAGAGTGGGTTTATGGAGGAATTAAACTCTGATACTGGGGTCAAAGAAGTAAAAAGCCTGGATGCCACCAATAAATCCTTTAATCAACATTAAATTTTTTACTGTATCAATGTTACAAACCAAGAATAGTCAGTTTATCTTTATTTATCATATCAACAAATGCAATCATTGTGGCCAACAAGTACAGTTGCTTGCTTCCCCTGTTTCCGCCTCTAACTGGACAGAAAATGTAAAGCCAAGGTGTTAATTTGCAGTGAGGGGGCACAGGGATCAGGGGTCACTGCAAAAGAATTTACCAAAGCCTTGTTTGTTAGCCTGCTGGACCCCAGACTCAAGTGCTGGACACACCAAGTGAAATATAACTGAAAGATAACTGAAGCAAGCCGGCAGATTCACGTATAATCCTTTTTTTTTTTTTTAATTCATGTTACCAAGCAAACTTTGACAGTGTGACATTCTGTGTGAAGGTAAGCTGTTTTTTTTTTCCTTCAGTAAGTTTGGTTTTAAAGTCTGTCCTCATGTTCAGATTTGTGTCCTGACTGTCGTGGTTGTGCAGATTTGAAATACTAAGAAGTAAATGCAGTATTTGAAGAACCAACAGTAGTTTTTTAGAAATAAAAAAACAGCACAGAGGCAATGTTTAAATATAATCAATTTGTTGAAACTGAAAAAGTGAGTTAATGACAAATTACAAGTAATGAAGTAGTATTATTGATTATTTTTTAATCAGGCGCATCATCAGAAAGATACGATTCCATTCAGCAGCTTCAGTCTGAATACTGGAATATATGTTAATTAATTGTAATTAATTATTTCTATTTACATGTAGTAAATAATCACATGTAGTAACATTCTAGCATCCATTATAAAAACATGTTTTAAGGCTGTTTAGTTCTTTAGTCACCCAACTATAGTGGGAATGTTTTGACAGCATCTTTGATTTTTTTTTATGTCATGTTTCTAACCCATGTTTTACTGGCACAGATGCATTTCTTCTCTGCTGCGGTCTTACTGGTGAGTTCAGCACTAAGTTTACTGGCAGAAGCAGGAAAATGTCCCAGAGTTTGCAGCTGTGACAACACCAAACTCACGGTAACCTGCGTTGGCAAGAACCTAACAGAGGTTCCCCCGACTATAGATGAGGTGAGAAATTCAAAGACATAGTGCCTCTCTTTCACTTCACACAACTGTTTGAGGACGGAAACTTTGAATAGCAGCTGTAGATTATTTGGTGCATTTCAGACATTTTTATATTTGAATCTTTATGCATCCAAAAGGAATTTTGTGCACTAGGACCTAGAAATGTGCACTCACTTTTTAGGATCTCCTGCATGCCTTTCAAACTGCTGTACAGCTATAGAGGCAAGTAGAAGTTACATCGTGGTCAAGGAATCTACAGCAATCGTTAATGGGAAAACAAAGTGGTGCATAATCACATAACTTATAGCTTCGTCATAATACCAAGCATTTTGTATTTTCATTGATTTAGATACATTTGTAGAGACCTGTTTTTAGTTTGACATTAAAGGGTCTTTTTCTGTTAATCAGTGTAAAAAACCACATTAAATCTGCTTTGACACAATGTTATAAAATACTTTTTATAGGTACTGTACTAGGCTTTCTTATCAATTGTATCTCTCTGATAATATGTACCATTATCAGAGAGATACAATTCCAGTCAGGCACCGCCTTCTGATTTTAGTCCCGTCCTTTAATTGTGCTTCACCTCTGCCTCAGACGTATCATCCGTTCTGTTTAATCGCTCTCACAGATTACAGTGAAACTCGACTTGAGGAATAACAACCTGCAGGTGCTGCCCAGGGGGGCGTTTGCGCTCACGCCTTACCTCACCCACCTCAACCTGCAGCGCTGCAACATCATCAGGGTGAAGGAGGGTGCTTTCCGGATGCTGGGCCGTGTGGTCTATCTAAACCTGGCCCACAACAAAATTGACATGCTTTACCAGGTAAGAGGAGGGGGCAAACCCGCCACACTGAAGAGACTGAGTTGATATGTTTCATGTTTGCTCAAAAAATATATTATTTTCTTCTTATTTTCTTATTCCCTCCCTCTCTCTGACTGTTGCAGGAATCCTTTGACGGCCTCTCCTCTTTGAAGGAGTTGCATCTGGATCATAACCGTGTGGAGGAGATCCAGCCTGGAGCCTTTGCACAGCTTGGCTTCCTCAACATGCTGGCCCTCACCCACAACCAGCTGGTTTACATCCCCAACATGGCCTTCCAGGTACTCATTTATAAGCACACACATATTCACAAACACAGACACAATACGCTGCTACACACTCCACACAATGAATGATTATTTTTGGCAATATGATCCCACAACAGTCTGACTTCTCCTCCAGGGCCTGCAGAACATCAAGTGGCTTCGTCTTAGCCATAACTCCCTTAACAACTTGGCACCCGAGGCGTTCGCTGGCCTGTTCACCCTCCAGCGCCTCAGCCTGGACCACAATGAGCTGCAGTTCTTCCCCACTCAGACCATGACCAGGTAGGACAATCTGAAGGATTACTGTGGGCATTATACAAGTGTTATTTTAATATTCTAATGGAAAACAGTGCTCACCACTTCTCAGCAGTGTCACTGTCGGAACAAATGACACAGCTTTTTGCTACTGACAGAAAATCACAATTGTCCGCTCTGTTTAAACAACACCATTTGCATGTCTGAGATGAAGGATCTTTCCTCTGTTGCTCTTATTGAGTTTTGTTTTTCCATTCCAAGATCTTTTTGGAGTTTTTTCTTGTCTGAATTGTGGAGCCAAGGATGGAGAGTGTTGTAAAGCCCTCTGAGGCAATTGTGTAATTTTGGACAATATAAATAAAAATGATGAATATAATTTTTATAAGAGGTGGTGGACTGTCCATTCATCTTTCCTGTCATCCAGTGCCGGATTAACCCACTAGGGGGCAGAATTGATCTATGAACCCCTATTATTGACTCCCCAACCCCCTCTACAAGATGGGGCATCAAGATTAGGTAATAATGCAGGCCTCGCCTTAAAAGGATAACTCTGGTGACATTCTGTATTTTTCTTATTGTCAAAAAAATCTCACAAAAAGACCAAAACCAAGAAGAACTGATTCTACGTCTCTAGTGTGTATCCAGCCTCATATATCTTCATCCTCTGTGCCAGAGCTCTGTTGTTGTTCAAAAACAATTAAAAACACATCAGTGAGCCACATTGTTACACTGGGTAACACGTTCGTTCATTACCACGAACACTGTAGTTCATTTTGACTCAATAGTCCCTAAAAAATACACAATTTTGTCATTTGAAAAAAACTACAGTTCACAGCTGAAATTATGTATCCTTTTTTTAAAGGATGAAAGTATATATTTGTGACCTGTTTCTAAAGATTTATGTCATCAGTAGGAAGCAATGGGTTTAAGGTTGATCCAACAGTAATAAATGTGTCTCAGGTCGTATTTGTCATTCAACTTTTTACTCTTCTCTCTTTACCCTGTAAAGACTCCGTGAGGTCACGCGCCTGGACATGAGTCACAACCCTATGATCTACCTCGGGGAAGACTCCGTCTCCATGGCGAAGCTCACACACCTCTACCTTGACCACATGTCCCTTCAGGACCTGTCAGACCAGGCTCTGTCCAGCGCCCCCCTCCTCTCCCACTTGGACCTCAGCCACAATCAGCTCCGTTACCTGGAGCCTATCTCAGGCCCCAAAGAGCTAAACAGCCTCAACCTGACAGGTACAACTGTGTTTTGTTGTCTTTTAAGTGACTCTTGTGGTTTTAATTTATAAGTGTTGTCATCTTTAATACATGTTGACCATTCACTTTTCTTGAAGGAAACCCTATCTACTGTAACTGCTACATGCGGCCCCTGAGAGAGTGGGCACGTGTGGGTGGCGTGAAGCTGCTGGGAGCCTGTGTTGGACCTCCTCACCTCTCAGATGAGCCGCTGCAGGCTGTCGCTCCTCTGGATCTGCGCTGCCGCAGCAGGGGGGAAACACTAAAGGATGAATTTGAGGAGGACAGTGAGAGCACAGGAAGCAAATTGCCCACAGCCAAGCCCAAGCAGAAAATCAAGTGTCCAGTTAACTGTGACTGTGATGTGAGTTTGGGGTTTTTGTGTGTGTGGAGACAGTTTTGGGGGTAGAAACAATATTTCACTTTTATGGAGCAGATTTTGTGCACTTCCACTCATATTAAATAACAGACCATATACACACATACACACAACTTATAAAACATGGTGCAATTAAACTTTTCAACAGTGTAAAGCAGTTAAAATTATATCCACCTTGACTGACTATAACATTGAAATGCTGCCTACATGTTAATGAATATTTTTAATAATGTTCCATGCTGATTTGACCCTCCCAGATTGAAGCCCAGCATGCCACATGTGAGGGTCGGGGTCACACCAAAGTCCCGCGAGGCTTCCCCACCAAGACACAGCTGCTTGACCTGCGCAGCAACCACTTCCACTATCTTCCTGCCAACAGCTTCCCAGGCATCAGCCAAGTGGTTTCTCTTCACCTGGAATTCTGCAAAATCCACGAGATCGAAGGGGGTGCCTTCCGGGGAATGAAAAACCTGTTTTATTTGTATCTTTCTGACAATGACCTCACATCCTTGGACCCCGAAGCCTTTGCGGGAGCCCCCGCGCTCACCTACCTTCACCTGGAAGGGAACCGGCTGGCACAGTTCCCCGGATCAGGTCAGTGGTCAGTCAAGTTAAATCTGGTTGTGTATAAATTAAAATTACAGGAATATACATGGTCTATATGTATATGGTCATATATAAGAAACACAGGAAACTGACACACAGATATGTTCTGTCTCTTTGTGTGTCTCCTGTAGCTCTGGCTCTCCTACCAAGTCTGTTTGTGTTACACCTGGAGCGAAATACCATCTCGAAACTAGAGCCCGCTGGTTTGCTGTCCTCAGTAACTCCTAAACTTATGGAGCTTTACCTGACCAATAACACCATAACTGCTATTGCCAAGGGTGCTCTGGACTCTGCTTTCCTAGGTACACTTCACCTGGATTCAAATCAGTTGACGGAGGTACCGACCCACGCTCTGTCTGCGGCCCCTAATCTGGAGGAGCTCAAACTGTCTCAGAACTCAATTCGCTGGGTGGGACCGAACGCCTTCCAGCCCCTGTCCCAAAGTCTGAAGAGGCTTTATATGAACCAGATGGGCATGGAGAAAGTAAGAAAAACCTTGTTCAACCTAACAGAAGAGCATTTCCTATATCTTACGTGTCCTGTGCATCATGTTTATGTTTTCTCCTGTGTTCCTCCTCTCACTGCCTCTCCATTTCTGAATAAACATTATTTATTTCTTTATTCCATCTAATTTCTGGTGTAAAAATACTCAAATACAGACAATTATAACACAGTTATGCCTCTAGTTTAGGCAAGAGTATGTGAAATTAAGTATTGGACTAATATTATTCATGATATTTAGGCCATAACCATGTCAACAGCTCAAAAAGCAGAACGTATTGCTGATCAGCTTTTTAAATTGTACCACCATCTAGATGTCCAGGGACGCTCTGGTGGGGCTGGGCCCAGGGCTGAGGGCCTTGACTGTGAGAGGAAACCAGCTGGAGGAGCTTCCTGACCTGAGCCCACTCACCAGCCTGGAGGTGGTCGACCTGCAGGACAACCCCCTGCTGTGTGACTGTCCTCTGCTGCCACTACGCAGGTCAGTACAAATTTTCCCAGGAATAATTAGGATTTTGGAAATCATTTAGCAGAGAAAATTTGCCAGACATAACCCTTTTGTAAATAACTCCAAAGTTTATGGGTTTTTGAAAGTATGGGAGCAGGGTGGCATAGTTGGTAGAGAGATCCTCGTCTACCTGCATCAGTGCTGCTGAAGTGTTCTTGAGCCGCACATTCAGTTCCTATAAACTGCAGAGATGCTACTACTTAGCTTAGAGAAGGGGAAACTAGTGAGTGTTACTACAGTGATTAAGGAAGCAGAGTAACTGAATCACCTAGGTTATTAACTGTTATTAAAAGCAATAATGATCTAACTGGTTATCAGACCAAGTCGCGGACAGGAAGTCCACATTAAAAACGGCATAATTTTAAATTTTGTGCAACATGCACACAGATCAAATAAACATGATTCAATTACTCTCTTTGTCTCTGTCTCTCAGGTGGATGGAGAATGTGAGCTTGGAAGTGATCGCCACTTGTGGACACCCTCCTGAGCTCAGAGGTCAGCAGGTCAGAGACATCCATGTCTTCAAGTCTTGCCCTGAAAGCAGCTCACGTCCAGACGAGAAGGTTGTCGTGGCCCCCGCACGTCCAAAAGTGAAGAACCCTAAACTCTCAAAGGTTCCCGGACTCAAGGCTAAACCTGCAAAGCCCAAAGCTAATCAGCCCAAACCAACCAAGAATCGGCCCCAGAGGAAACCTGTGGCACCAGCAGTGACAAAAAAGAAGAAAACACTGTAATAAGTTATTATAACAAATTGGATGTAGTCAGTTTCTAGTTTTTTGCAATTAGGCAATTGGGCATCGTGTTAATGGGTTTGTTATTGCTGTCTGACAGCTGAGTGTAAAGAGGCTTCTTTTTGCTGCACAACATTACAACTGTGTGGGATTTACATGCTCCCTTTGCTGTCCAAGCATAATAAACACAGCAAAAAAAGGGGAAATAAAAGAAAGAAGCAACCCGAGTACCCAACTAATTCCCTTCCCAATCCTGTAGGAGATGTACATGTTACATTGGTAAGATTAGTTTAAAAGATAGCAAACATCTTCAATACACAGTCAAGATAGTCTCATTTAACATTTAGCTCAGGAAAAACTACAATAGATTATGGATATTAAATAAAAGTAATTACTAATATGATTTCAGGTATCTGTGTTTTATGTCAAACGGAGAGCTAGGGTTACAGTGGAAGGAGCTATAGTAAAATAGGAAAATAAAATAAAGCACTTAAAACATACAAGCAGTTGGTGATTACTCATGGATCATACATCATACACTCCACACTGCTGGTCACAATCATACACTGTGTACTGACATATTACACCTGCATGAAGAGGCTCTAGTTCCTCTAGTCCTCTTCTACCCCTCAGCTGAAATGTGGCTGTATGACCTCAACTCAGTTTCCTTTAAAGTCCCCCTCCACTCAATAATGTTTTTCTTCTTGTTCCTGCAGTTTAACGTTTGAGCTTCACTGTGCAGATGTATGTACAGAGTTTGACACCAGAAGGCTGTTTTCACATTTATCTGCTCGAAGTGGAAAGTTTGTCTGTGCTTATTGAAAATCTGATTTTAAGTGGTAGGACTAAGGGCATGATTTGTGACATCACAAATAGTTTGGAAGCCAATACTGGTCCAATATTAACTTACACAAGTGTGATGCGGAAACTTGAAGCCTCCAGTGCACAAACACTGAGAATGGGCTTTACAGTGAAGTAGGAGACATCTTGTGTCCAACAGTTAAACTTTTAAAATGAACAAAATTAGCATATTCATAATTGCCAATTTGAATTTTCAATGAGGGAGAAAGAGTAGATGTCATTTTAAGGATTTTAAAGTGGGAATTATTTGTAGAAAGGCTATATGGATATTCTGAAAAACTATAAAATGAAATTTTAATCCGGAGAAGTCAGTGGTTCCATGGTGTAATGGTTAGCACTCTGGACTCTGAATCCAGCGATCCGAGTTCAAATCTCGGTGGAACCTATCATTTTGCTCTATAAGACACACTCCTTACTACTATGCTACTGAAATTATAAATACTTCATTTACTTTAGGCAACGTGACATAATATAACCAACTCCTCTCCAGAGTGAGTATATCATGGCACAAACCGCTACGATCAAGGATTAACGCGCTGGACTAACGGAAATGTCTGCATCTCTTCCGGGGCGGTCACACCAAATTTCTTCATTCAAGATGGCAGCAGCAATGGATGTAGATACACCGAGCGGCACAAACAGTGGAGCAAGCAAGAAGCGGTTTGAAGTAAAGAAGGTATGGAAACATACAGCAACTCGGTGTTGAGTTGTGAAGAAACCGTACAATCTGTCAGCAGCCCTAAATGACAGCTAACAGAGCTCACTGCCATTAGCATGCTAACGCTAACTCACTCATTATCGTTAGGATAGTAAGCTAGCTAGCTAGCCGTTAGCCTGCCTCAAACAGGGCATGAATGTGCACTTCTCTTTTTTGTACTGTCAAAGATTTAATAACCAGAACTTATAACAATGTAATGTGAATCACCACCACCCCCTAACTAACAAGTGTGGCAACGTTAATCGACAAAACAGAAAAGCCATTTAACGTTAAACCAAGCGTTAACGTTTAACTAAACAGCAAAGCTCTCGGTGAGCTAACGTTAAATTAGCTTAGCTTAGCCGCCTTTCCCGAGGCTGATCGCTCCCACAAAGAGTCAAAACCTGAAGTTATAATATATACAGTATATAAACCGTTCCTCTCTGTAGTATATCTATGATCCACTCCAAAAGTAATATCAGTCAACCTAAAACCAATCATGATTGAACTTTGTGCTTACTTACTAACGAACGGTAATGTTATGAACGTTAACAAAACATTTTGATAATCCCCGATTAAAAGATAACGTTAATTTCATCAACTATATCTATATTTTGTAGTGGTATAACAATATAATATCAGTTGGAAGAGTATGATAATGTCAGTAATTTCAGTGTCAGTATTAGTATAGTGTCTCAGACCCTGAAATATACCCTAAAATATATATGTATATACATACAATTATGATACATCTTAAAATCTGTATCTTCTGGTTAAAAAGCTACTAGCAAAATCATTTTCAAAATACAACGTTTTTTTTAACCAAGTGAAATCAACAATCAGTGATATCTACATTACTGTGGTTTTTTAAAAACGTTTCTAAATATCCTCTGAAAGTACCAATAGGCATCATGTCACAAGCTTTGTTTTGATTCAAATCCTTTAACAGTTCCCACTTCATGCCTTTCGTTTTCTACACCATCTTTTAAAAAAGTTCAAATCTCAGAATTTAGTTTGCAAACTCCCAAGTAAGAACGTATTGTTTAGGTACTGGTGTTCATCAGGTTATAACAGCTGATTCCATGTTATATGCTGTGCAGATTTAACATGGCATGAAAATGTTTTCTTAAATATGATATTTAAATGTACGTTTTTTCCCACTAGTGGAATGCTGTGGCGCTGTGGGCCTGGGACATCGTGGTGGATAATTGTGCAATCTGTCGGAACCACATCATGGATCTCTGTAAGTTCACTTTCATACAGTTTTGGACTCAACAGTGTTATCATAATATACTGTGTGGACTTTAATGGTTTGGTCAGGGGCAGCTGCTGTGAAACTTCACATCAGCAGAGACAAACTGTAGGGAGGATATGACAATATGGTAGATGTAAGAACTCCTTTAAAATGTACTCTCAGTAAACATTATTTACTTAACAAAGAGTAACATTATGAATGTGATATTCACAGCAGCTGAGATACAGTTATAATCTCAAAAGCAACACCTGCACTCTGTAAAGGATGTGATTTCAACTACAGTGAAGCACACTGATCAAATGTGACATGTCGGTTTGTGAAACAGTATTTTTGACACATTTCTCCTTCCCCCATCAGGTATAGAGTGCCAGGCCAACCAAGCTTCTGCAACCTCTGAGGAGTGCACTGTAGCCTGGGGTGTCTGCAATGTGAGTTTCCATCAACTGAAATACATTGAGTGGGCTGAAATAACATTTTATGTTTTTTTACCTCAAGTGCAAAATAAAATAAATAAAAGCTTTGGGGCAACACCCGTCAGCCTCCTACTGCTTTTGAAATAAACATGATTTTTTTTACATGAATCACTTCAAAAGTTTGAGAGTCTGAACGAAAGTAAACAAAGGAAATAGCTGCCTGTAGCAGCATTGTGGCTAACTGTATAGGGAACTACATCCACAGCAGCAGAACCACCCACATTCATCTGCGGTTCGACTGTAAGGAAACTTAAAAAAAACAAAGTCCAATACAGATTATCCTGTGGACTATTATGAGGACGAGTCATTTCACTTTGAATGGCCATCTGTATTTATTTGAGCCACAGTACACAGAGAGTAGCTAAAACAAATGTAAGAGAAAATACGAAAAATGGAGACAGAAAGGCGACTGAACCATCAGGAAGAACAGCGTACAGTAACTGTTACCTCAGAGAAAGTGCTGGTGCTCCTGCAGTCACTGCTCTCCTGATGAGTGAAGAGGAAAACCTTTCTGCATAGTGGGACCTGTTGCTGCCAGACTCAGAAAATCTAAAAGTGTCCACGGATGAGAGTAATCCCAGCTGTGTAACTATTACAAATGGATTTACAGTGTTTATCAACATTGTCGTGCTGGAGATTGTTTCACCTCCACAGAATCAACTGGATGAAAAGAGCGAGGCCGGCTAGACCTTCAGCTCCACACAGTAAGAAACATGTGATTTCAACATGTAACTGTGTGTGGAATTACAGTATGCAAGTCTCTATCGTCCAGCGGTAATCCATGAAAACTGCTCAGTGTGTATCTTGTCATTTTATCCTTACAATTTGGAAACTTGCAGACATGAAATATTTTATTTCATCTACTAAATGACTACTTCTCTAGCATGAAACGACGCTGAGCAGCATCAGACGTAAACAAACCGACATGCAAACTGCCTCGGATGTAATTCACTATGCAGTTAGCCATAATGCTGTGACAAGCAGCTAGTTCCTGTGTTTACTTTCGTTCAGACTCACAAACTTTTGAAGCGATTCATGTTAAAATCATATTTATTTCAAAAGCAGTGGACGGTAACCAATAACCATGCGAGGCCTCGTTCACCCAAATCTCAATAACGGAGCTGCAGAGAGCAAAGTTAGCAGGACACATAGAGTCACAACTGCCACATTTATGGGAAATACATTTTCCTTTAAAACACTGGAGGTCAGCAAAAATAAGATTTTCGGGGGGGTTTAACAGTTGCCAATAAGAAAAGTCAGCATCTTTCTTCAAAGAATTGGGTAGTATTTGACATATCGGCCATCTTGGAAGCATTATAAGATTTGCATATTCGCTGATATTCCTGAAAAGCTACTAGGTACAGGAAACTGCATTAAACAGTAACAGTATGTAACAGTATGTGTAGCATACTGGTTACTGGTGAGCAAAAAAGGCACAGAAGCGCAAGTAGACCTGTTTTTCTCCTGCACGTACAAACATTACTGATGTAATCAAAACTTCTACCATGTTTGTTTTTCTCTTCCACAGCATGCGTTCCATTTCCACTGTATTTCTCGTTGGCTGAAAACCAGACAGGTGTGCCCTCTAGACAACAGGGAGTGGGAGTTTCAGAAGTGAGTATCATTGATTGTGGACTCAAGTGTAATTCTTGAAGGTGTAGTATAGATGAATGGCATTGAGATGTCTGTGGGTTATTGTAACCGTGTACTTTGGTTGCTCACTAGTAGCCTCAGTCAGTGAAAAGTTGTGAATATTCCCTGAAATGAACAGCTGTATTGACGTGTGTCCTCTCCCTCTCTGTCATGTCTTCACAGATACGGACACTAGCTGGAATATTGTTGACCTCTTTCTTGGCTTCTACAAGAGTTCCCCTCACTGCTTCTCTTTACCCTCCCGCTTGTAATCCTAGTTATTTACGCCCGCGTCTTTGTTTTGGTATGTTGTAAGTACACAAATAAACACAAATGTTGTGACAAAACAGATTTTTTTTTTTTTTTTAGGAGTTTCTGAAGGTTCAGTGTGTTGTACCGTATTCAATAAAAATGACTCAACATTTACAAAGACTCACCTTCACAACTTGGTTAATAGTTAAACTACATTTCAGTAGACAAAAAGCTTTTGTCAGTGACAGGAATTTGCTTGTTCAGATCAGCTCTGATGCTGTGATTCAGAGCCACAGAGAGCCAGGGCTGAGCATGTGTTACAGAGCAGTAATCCTCTGGCTGAGAGACGCATGCCCTGGGCGGATTAAGTGGCCTGGTGACCCACTCTTCCCTCTGGGCCTGATTTATACTACTGCACCTGTAGAGACCTGCATTGTATATTCAGAATTTCTGTTAAAAAACAAGGGCCAACAGTGTTGTTATACACTAAAAGACAGCAAGGAGCAGTTGGTTAATTAAATATGATAAGTTGACCTGGGCTGCAACTAACAACAATTTGTATTATTGACTAATCCACCCATTTTTTTTATTAGGTCTATAACTACATACATCTTTAAGTCTATATGTCAAAACATCTTAAACCCATATTTCCAATGTGATGTTTTTAAATTGCTTGTTTTATCTGACCAACAGTCCAAAAGATATTCAATAATACAGAAAAGCAGTAAATCCTCACATTTGAGAAATTGTGAGGATTTATATTCACAGAAAAATTACTGCAAAAATAACAATAGATTACAAAAATTACTACTAACTAATCAATCCGACCAATTGTTTCAGCTTTAAACCTGTAGCCCTTTTAATAAAAGTCTGGATACGTGCCGGTGCCAAAACTCAAGTGTGAGATCTTCAATGTCAAACTGAAACTATCCGGTTTAGCTAAACCAGTTTGAGAAAGTTTCGTCCAAACATCAATTGACACCAAATACACAACAACTTTACAATGGATTTAAACTCTGAAGCTGAAGTTTTTACTTTTACATCAAAACTCAAACATTTTTCTCACAAATCTAGTGTAGATAACTAAAAATAAGGTTCCTGTAAATCCCAATTAATAAAACCTTGTTCCATCTAACACTGCCCCCGCACCAGGAGAGGCAGTATTAAAACCACGGCTCATTGTGCTGTTTTAATTCCACAACTTCAGCCTGTTGGACCAGAACAGATCTTAACACGAATAGATGGCAGTCTGACAGAAATGGTGTGTGTGTGTGTGTGTGTCATTTTTAAGACAACAACAACAGAACCTTCAATCAACCATTAATGAAGCAGGCCACTGTCTATCTTGTGTGGATAACCAATAAAGAATACACCTCTAGTCTCACAGTGCATCACACAACATAATATTCATGTATGAGTCATTTTTAAAAGACAAAACACAGGCCTGTGTTTCCACTGCGTCAGTTAATGGCCACCAAATGAAAAATTCTGAAATAATTGGTCCATGTTTGCAATGTAAAGGAATCAAAGGACCAACTGAGGTACAAATAAATGTCAAACCTGCTTTACAGCAACAGAGGTTTTATTATTGTGAACAATTTTTCCAACAGGGTCAGACATCATGAGTAACTTTTTTGCATTTATAATAACAGATCTGATAACAAAAAGTGCCGACATCTGTGTGAGTTCGGCTCTGTTCAGAGAAAGGAAAGACAGTTAGCTAAACCATTCCCACTTATTAAATGGCTGTAAAAATGTTTGTTAGCTAGCGTCTTAATGCAGGAGCGTTTCCGGATACAGGTTAAGAAATGTCAACATGTGGTTAAGTCCCATCTGAGACGAGTCAGAGGGGTCGTCTAAATATAAGACATGACTCCTAACCGTCTGATTGCTTTGTTGAGACATTGTTAAGTGCCAACAGGCTGTTTAAGAACGTTTTCAAAGTTGCCCCAGTTTCTCTACGTCACATCACTTAACCCGTCACCCGCTGCCCTGTCTGATCTGCTCTCCAGATTGTTTCACCGCGCATCCGTTCCCCCCTTCTCCTCTCCACTTTGGTCCTGTCCCGTCTACGGCTGTGGTGAAGCTCCAAATTTGGCACTCAGCTTGGTGACGAGGGCCATGATTTTGGGGTTGTTCTGGTACTTAGCAATGTTGGCCGGGTTCTGTGCCACGTCCTGGAAGGCAGCCATCACCTCAGGGTCCTGGAGTTGAATATGGAAGGCACATTTACATGCTTTATCAAAATACAAATAATTAAATAGAATACACAAAAACATAAAAAAAGACAGGGTGATGTCAAAATACAAGGGGCAATAAAATCCAGCAGTGTTCAAAGGAACAGTTTTTTCCCAGAAATGTGCCTAATGTGTTACATGTGTTATCTATGCAAAATATGTAGCTAGCAGCCAGTTAGCTTAGCACAAAGACTGGAAACAGGGAGAAACGGCTAGCCTGCCTCTGTCCAAAGCTAACAAAATCCTCCTACCAGCACCTCTAAAGCTCACCTCCATGCTAGCCATTTCCCCATTTTCAGCCTTTGAGCAAAGCTAAGCTAACAGGCTGCTGGCTCCCGCTACATATCTACCATACAGACACAAGAGTTTTATCAAGGCAAATGTCAGCCTGCAGCGGCTACGTGTTATGTGTATGCTCTATATCTACACTGTAACCCCTTAACGTACAACTATAAGTCCCATGGGGGACTTATAGTTGTATGTCTTATGTCCTTATGGCCCTGTATCATCCCACCATCAGCTAGTATATCCCAAATTTACATCAAAAATGTATTTGCTATTTTCATATTTGACGCCCGCCTACCCTTTCCTTAAATTTAATGGGAAAATTCCATCTGATGAACTGTGATCACAAGGCAGTCCATTCAACCCTTCCTTCTTTCATAAAACCTGCAGGTCTCAGTCCCAGTTAGTCAGAATGAGTGGCTGTAGTAATACATTAAAAACAGCATTGTCTTTTCTAGTCTGCCTCTAATTTTGCAGCAGCTGAGCGAGAACATTGAGTCTGTTCTGTGCGGACAGGATTTCAACCTTTTTAATCTCTTTGGGTGAACAACAGGATAACTCATCTAAGCCCATCTCCATGCTGCAGTGCTAAAGGCTCAAACACACATGTGGTGGTGTGTGGGATTAAAACATGTTCCTCCTCTCTCTGTGTAAGCGGAGATGACGATACTTCTGAACTCCGAAAGACCCATCTCAATGTGAATGATAAAACATAAACACAGTGTTGGCCGGTTATGTGCTGTGACATTTTTACACATTGATTTTTTCAATGATTTCATTGACTAAACAAACAATATATCATGTTTATTAGTGAGCTTTAGAGGTGCTGGTGAGAGGATTTCATTAACTTCAGACCTAAGTTAACTGCCTCTTGGCTGAGCTTCATATTTCTGCACAGACATGAGACTTCTCATCCAACTCTCAGCAAGAATGAGAATAAACTTATTTCCCAAAATGCTGAAGTACTCCTTTAAAATCTGTTCAACTTTAGACATGGGACATAGCAGTGGAAATGGAGGGATGTAGATGGTTGATGTTGAGCGGTAAAAGTCACCTTCATGGCGTTGAGCACCTCGGGGTCCTTCAGGAGTTCACCGAGACCAGGCATGCCAGCAGGGGCTCCGCCTGGGAATCCAGCAGGACCTGCAGAGTGACGATGATTCATTGAGTCACTGTAGCAGCACTAATTATTGCACTGACGGGTGTGATCACATCTGTCTGATAAGTGGCTTGATTTTTTAATTTCCCTCTCCTATAAGGACATCTACAGTGTACGTCTCATCCCATCATGCAATGAACCAGCATGTTTTCACTTTCCTACCTGGGAAAAATCCTCCACCGTATTGTCTGGCTTCCTCCTCCTATCGAGAGACAAAAAGAAACAGTTCAGGATAAAGTGTATGTGAGCAGGAATTCTGCCTTAAAAGGGCCATTTCTTGTATTTTTCTGAGTCTGTAATAGGAAATCCTGAGTTCTGACTCTGAATCGAATGCAGGAAACTCTTCACTCACCCTCTGAGCCCGTGCGTGCTCCTCCCTGGCTTTCTTTAACCGCTCTTGTTTCTCCCTGATCTCCTTCTCTTCCTTCTTGCGCTCGTATTTGCGTCTGTGCTCCATGATTTTGTTAGCCTGAAAACGAAGAGAAGCACAACGAGAATAACACAGTTACTGCAAACAAATGGAAAACAACTTTTTATTCCTTATACTATATTAAACTATACTTTACCCTAGGCTGGACCTCCTTCAGCATCGCACTAGCGTCCTCGTCATAATCCAGTTTACAGGCTGTTGCCAGGTCCCTGGCTGCCTCCTCCCAGTGGCCCAGCAGCCTGCAGCAGCACGCATGCGCGCACACACACACACACACACACGCGAGGTAACAAGCAAAATATGATTATTAGTTCACCAACCAGATGGTACAAGCAGCATGGTAGGCACAGAGAAAGGCCCTTGTACCCTTTCATGATGACAATCTTCTCACACTGCGAGATCAGTCACATCCGATCTCTGCTACAATCTGTGTCAGACTGATATCAGATTTGAGGCATGTCAGATGGTGTGATGAAAGTCTGGTGAGTCGAAGTGATAAGATGCAAATAGAAGAAAAAAAAAATGCAAGCAGAGTGACGTCATCTGTCTGCGCTCCTCATGTTTTGAAAAGGCGGAAAAACAAAAAGGCAAGCATCTTCTTGTAATTTATCAGCTGACATATAAACCGATACGATACATCTGCGATCAGCTAATATCTAGAATAAAGTCTTTGTGAATATTATGGACATGAACCAAACAGAGTGATGATTCAAGTACCTGCGCTGCTAAGTTTTCCTGGGAGCTGTAGTTTTTTTTGTCCTCTCACAGAGTAATCGTTGTTTAACTTTGCTAAATTCACAAAGCTTTCAACTTCTAAAAGCAACCGCTGTAGCTAATACCGATTTGTCTTCAAGAACATAGAAAGGAAACCCCAGAAACATGCTTCTTTTTTTTCCAGGAAGACATGACAGAAAAGCTTAATGAGAGATTACACTGAGTTACAGAAGCTTGTGGCCTTTTATGTACAGTATCTTTCTACTCATGTAAAGATCTGATGTAGGGAGTTTATGTCAAGATAAATATAAAATAATCTGTTTAGTATGGCTAAATATTACATAGTAACATAAGTTAATACTGATAACACACTATATGATTAAACTCAAAGTTATTGGGTGTATTGACAGCAATGCTAACGAAAAACAGGTTTATTTTATAACACATCCTTCCCTGCTGTAACCAAAAGTTAGCTCTGATAACATTGAGGTGTGTTATCCTTTTGAGTGTTTACACTGAGGGTTTGGTTATATCACACATGTATAAAAGGTGTAACGTTACCTCTCGGCCAACTTTACATATCTGTAAGCACCTGTGCTGTGGAAACAGAAATGTACCTGTGAGCTTTTCCCCTCCACTTGTAAGGCTGTGCAGAGTCTGGGTTGATGCTGATGGCTCTGTCACAGTCTCTTATGGCTGCGTTGGGTTTCTTCATCTGAATGAAGACACTAACACAAAGAGGGCAATTACACTCACACGCAGCGTAAACAAAAGAGCCGTTATGAAGCAGAGAGAAGTGTGTCATTCCTAAGCAGTAAGCACTTAAATGTTATGTATTATTGTGAGGAATAAAACAGTGGCGCGGCTGAATAACACTTTGATGATCTGCCACAAACAACCTGAATAAAAGCGTCTGAGGACTCTCACCTTGCCCTCTTGGCGTACATGATGGCTACACAGGGGTTCAGCTTGATGGCTTCTGTAAAAAGATCCAGAGCTTTCTGCAGATCCCCTGCAAGAAAAAAAAAAACGGAAACAGGCATTAAAGATTATAAATTAAACCCAATCTTGAGTTCTATTTACCTCGTGTATCAGTACGGAAACTGTGTCTACAGGCACTGTTCACTGTCTGAGCACAATATCAACCTACCTTCTCCTAGAGCATCAATGGCTGCTATCTTCTTCTCATTGGCCTGGTCCATCATCTCCTCTGTCACCTGAGGAAACATACGGACACAGTCTGTTAAAAGTTTAGTTATTTTCCAAGCCAGGAATCTCCTTATTAAACTGTTAACTGTTCTGATTTTAAAAAATTATGGAAAAGCGGAAAATTTGACCTCAATACTGTCAATCGCTCCCATCTCCTGTGGTTCATCGGTATCTGGTTCGATCACTCCCTCTTGGTCGATTTCTGAAAGAGAGAACAGCATTTACAGTAAGTTGTTGTTGGATCACATCCTACTTTCACACAAACAATATGCATTACTTTGAAGTCTTGATTCAAAGCACTCTTCAGAGTAATAAGGTGGGTACATTTTTTTGGAACTGTTTTGCTTAGATTTGGAGAAATTCACTTCGATTACACAAAATACACTGAAGGAAAGAAATTCCGTGTCTGACTGTCTCAGACTTCACACACATTCAAGCATGCCGATCCTTTCCTTCCTGCAAGCTGTGCTAATGCACATATTTATCATTTTTGGTTAACATTTGCTCTGATGATTTAAAGACTCTAAATAACTACATGCACCGACAGTAAGTGTGCAGATACCCTCCGTTATCAAGAGTGGCACCATCTTCAAAATGGTCACAAAATGCAACTAAGTGGTCTATGATTATACTTTAAAGAAATTATACTCAAATTCTATATTAACAATTAATCAAATAAATCAAAATTATGACCTGATAAGTTCCCCTCAGCTTATTGTTGTATTTTCTCAGCCTGCACTGCTCTCTCATAGCGTCATTTTAAGCCACAGAAGACAGCTGTTCTCAGAGAGAAAGCTCTAAAAACCCACTTTACTGCCCACTCAGCATAAAACAACAGACAGACAAAGGATTTTTTTCTTCAGGAGTTGGTAGAGACCAAACACAGAGCTGAAAGCAGAGTGAATATTGGACTAACATTTATCAGGTGGCCAGAAACACAACTTCAAATTAATCCTAATGTTGCTGGGTCACTGCTGGATGTGTAAATAGGCAATTGTTGGCTAACACGTTCAGAATATCAAGTTAAAACTGAATGTTTTGCTTACAACTAGACTGAGATAGCTCACATATTGTGTGTTAAATGTTTTAAATAATCCATTAAGTTTGCCACATGTGCTCATCTGAACGACAGATGGTAGAAAAACATGAGTAAATAGTTAATGGTAGAGCTGTGACTGAAGAAACGTCGTGTTCAGGGATGAGATGGACACACAGTACCTAGATCACTCTCCTCGCTCTCGGACAGTACAGGAGGCTCGGGCTCAGGATGTGAAGCAGCTGTCGGGGGAGGACCACAGGGACAGCCGCCCTACAAGTCAGAGAGCACTGATGTGACAAGTGTGAAAACTTACTGGCAACTCAATCAACTGCCAGCACCGTTCAACTCTGCGTATTTTCTTATTTTTATGTTTTGTTTGTTTGTTCTGAACTGAAAATACAGAACAAAAAAATTAAAAACCAAACCAAATTATCAAAAAATGTCAAATAAAAAGCATAATAAAAATATTTCAGCGGTACCTGGCATCTATCTCCTGTCTTACGTGGGGGTGGGATCGTTGCACCCATGCTGCAATATAAAATGATGGAGAACAATTTAGTGACAATACATCTTCATTTCATGTACAATGCTGCACCAGTCCATGTTACCTCCTTGCTTTAAATAATACTCTGACGGTTTATGGATTATCAAATCAAAATATTATTCTGTTCATCGACTATTTGATTAAAATCTAATTATTTCAGCTCGAGTCTATTTAAGAGTACATTTCAGCTTGGTGGCAAGACGGCATAACTGCTAGAGCTGCAACCAATGATTATTTTCATTATCGATTAATATACTGATTATTTTCTTGATTAATCGATTAGTTGTTTGGTGTATAAATGGTGAAAAACGTCCATCGTGGTTTCCCAAAGCCCAAGGTGACGTCTTCAAATGTCTCCTTTTGTCCTGACTGACAGTCCACAACCCAAAGATATTTAGTTTACTATCAAAGTACTAACAGAACATTCACATTTGAGAATTTAGACATTTATTTCTTACGTAATGACTCAAAATAGCTGGCTATTAATTTTTTGTTAATCGACTAATCATTGCAGCTCTAATAACTCCATTAACTTTCTAAATCCAAAAAGTGTGAGTGGTTTCTATGTGATGTGATTTAAATTCTACTATAAAATTGGGAAAAAGTCACTTGTGGCTCAGTCAGTGTGAATCATTCAAGACAAAAATAAACATTCCCTTATTGAATGTGATTGTTTCTTTGTACACACACACACACACACACACACACACACACACTGTACTGGAGGGGTGGGCGGGACAGGGCACGTGTTAAGCCGGCAGTCTGATGTTTGAGATTTCATCTAAGTACCCCAGTGACATAATGAAAGAAAAAAATCCCCTGTGTGTTCACCTTGTTGGAGCAACAGTTGTGCTCTGAGGTGTACTGACCTCTGCAGCCAGGTCCGGAAAAAGCTCATCTCAGGCAGGTGCAGGATATCAGGACTGGACTCGCACATCTGCACGAAGCCCTTCAACTCTGCCACTTTCCGCGCGTCCATGATGCTCTGTCACGTCCAGCACACACAGCGCTGCGTGTGGGATCAAACAGAAAGATAAACTTAACACAGTCTGTCTTTTGTTTACACGCGCAGCTGCTGCTGATAATACCAGCGTTAGCACGGCATGCTAACGTGCAAGGATTGAATGAGCGTGCGCTACGACCTCATTTTATCCACTCTACACTTTACAGAAACATAACAATAAGTGCAATTCAGGCACTAGCAATGCAGCAACCATGCACGACCAGCTTTAACGGTGATCGCAAGAGCAGAAGTTTCTGGAAATGTGAATCCGTCCGTGACGCGATGACTGTTTGACGCATGATAATGTCGTTTAGCTAACTAGCTAGCTGCAACACGGGCCGCAAATCAATGATAAACATGTCGTAGCTGCAGCCATAAAGCTCAGTAATCCAAGGGACACGCACCTGATCGAAGGTTTACACCGCTGACACCCGAGAAGAAAGCCCGCAGAGGAAGGTTGCAGTCGATTTTATCGCCACAACGCTGCTTCACTGATGGTGGCGTCGCTCCTGTGTTTTCATTCAGGCAACTTGTCGGACAGACTGACACCAAGAGATGGGATATGTTTCCCTCAATTCCGCCTGTTAGGCAGATGGTCATCACATTGGCTGCCCTGAGTCACGCCTGTCAGGCACATGGGCTCACATTTCTGCCCTGAGTTAGGCCTGTCAGGCACATTAACAGTTTTATTGTATATAAAGCATGTTTTCACATTTGCAAGTTTTTTTAAAGTAATTTATGAATACATTTAAACATGACCAAATTATTATTATTATTATTATTATTATTATTATTATTATTATTATTATTATTATTAATAATAATAATAATAATAATAATAATAATAATAAGACATAATACAATCTAATTACAATCATTCTGCACAGTGAAACTCAAAAGCCAACTGTAGAAACAAGGAGGGGGGCTTTAAGTAAGCACATTGTGGTTACCTTACATTTGTACCAAAGTACAGTAGGCCTACTTAAGTAAATGTACTTAGTTACATTCTACCACTGGTTGTCTGAGATGACAGATCAATATCAGGGATATCTTGAGTGTCTGCAAGTCGATTTTAATACTGTAGTAGGAAATAAAGCATGGTGCCTGGAGGATAAAACATATTTTGTCCAAGCGGATTGCAAGTATTTGGATGCTTGTTTCTTATTTAGCTGACAAGAAGCAAAACTCTTGATTTTCTTTCAAATAATTCATTGTGATTATCACTATATGCTGCTGCTCTGTTGAGGTATATAACTACTTTCAGAAACATTTGATGTAGCTTATGACCTTCAGTGAAGATGTGTTTTTACATGACTACATTTGTTGCTTTTGAGATGGTTGGCCCAGCGGTTCCTGACGAGATGTTGAAAATAGGATTTAGAGAAAATTGAGAAAAAATTGAAATTTTGTACATTTTTAGAGTAGAAGATCAGATGCAGATGATTTAAGAGATTAAAATGATGAAAGAAATTTTGACTCTAGGCCAAGCTGTTATTAATTGCAGAAATGAAAACCTGATTATTACAGCGCCACCTTGAGATCAATGAGTGTCATTATACGTGCCTGGGTAGTAGGTGGAATTTGCAACCTACCTGCCAAATTTGGTGTTTCTCAGTCTTATGGTTTTTGCTGCACAAACACTTTTAGCAGAGAAGAAGAAGAAGAAGGAGGAGGAGGAGGAGGAGGAGGAGGAGGAGGAGGAGCAATAGGGTTCCAGTAGTGAAGCTTCGCTGCTTGGACCAATAAAAAGGTGGGTAGTAAGTGAACATAAATGAATTAAAGAGAATAAAAACACTGGTATAGTCCTTTAAAGTTTACATGAGCGTCAGGGTCAGGATTTGGGTTAGCCAATCATAGGACAGGAGGCGGGATTAAGCACCTGGGAAGCAAAACTCAGGGCAGCAATTCCCCAAAAAGCAGCACGAATGAATGCTGTTAGCAAGTGTTGAGTAAGCTATCGAGGGTGAAATGTCAACCAAAAGGAAATAGGCAGGTGCTGTATGAGAAGATTTTAACGTTAGTAAGTCACAACAACATACCTCTATGTGTCTCCGTAAATATCCTGTGTTAGTTCACCTCTTTGTACTGTACTGACTGAGCCGCATGCTGTGACCGGTCGCTGTCGTCGAGCCGCAGCTACAATGTTGCCCTCAGCCTGCACCCTGGTCAGGTCTGCTGTCAGGCTGCTGCCACAGACAAGCTGGAGTCGAGGTGAGCTCAGTCCGTTTTCTATCTTATCTAAACGTTTTATTAATTCAATTATTCAACCGAAAAGTGAGTCACTAATTCCTCATTTAAACAGCCAGCTGTCCTGTAGCTCCACCTCAGCTTTCTCTCTAACAGGTTTTTTCAACTCTTATCACATTCCAACAAAACAGCATCAAAAGTACAACAGCAGCGACAGAGGAGAAGAAAATTTACAGACTCAACATGTTTGGAGTATAGGTGTAATATAAAGCCTGTTTGTGCATTTCAATGACAGAACAAGTCCATCATATTGCATACATACATATGTGTATACTGCAAAAAAGTAAAGTAAAAAAATTATTAACAAGCAAAAATATACATTCAGAAATTAAATACCATTAATAAAAAAGAAAAGAAACATGTATGTGGAACCTCAGTTTCTCAGTTTGAAGACACATTATGACCCTCCTGATCCATTAAAGATGGAGGTCAGGCAGTGAAGCAGATACTATGGCATTAGACTTATATTAAGTAATAGTATGTTCTGTTGAAGATACACCCGATATTATTATTAATGGATTTGGCTCTGTTGTTTTGTGTATAAAAATGCTTAAAATATTGAATTTGTCAGTGCTTTCTGCTGGACATCATTTCTAAATGACATCAAACATATATTTGACATTTCTGTACTGCAGTTTCTTGTCACGTATTGGTACGCTGGCTGCAGATGAAACAGATTTAATGGTTAAAGCTGCTACATGCAAGACTCTTTAATATCTAATGTTGTGCTGCTGTCTGTAGGATGTGTGTGGTGCCCGTGCAGAAACATTTCTGTGAAACCAGGAGGTTTGAAACCAAAGACAGTTCCCCCTCGATACCTTGGCCAGCCCAGCCCTTTCACTCACCCACACATCATCAAACATGGTGAGTATTGTTTACACTGGAGTTATGTACAGGTACCTTAACCCTTTTTAGGGAAAACCAGTATATGGTGTATGGTCTTTGGGCAGATCAGCAACAGGCCCAATACATAGTTATTTCTTTAGGTAGGATTCAAGCACACATAGCACAGGATGAGGATTAGGAGAATCCTCTACGCTGCATGTTACATAGAAAATAGTTGTGCACAGTGTAAGCGTGGGTGATGAGCTGTTTTCTGATCTCTGCTCCTCAGGTGAGGTGACCCCAGGCTTGAGCCAGACAGAATACGAGCTCCGCAGACACAGGCTGGCCTCACTTATCGAGGCCCAGGCGGACAGGCTGGGACCATCTGCCTCCTCTAGTAACCACGTGGTCATTGTTTTGTCCCATCCGACCCGCTACATGACCAATGACATCCCTTACCCCTTCCACCAGAACCAGGTGTGGGTTCAGTTTAATCTTCTTGTGCCTTTGTTTGTTGAACGTAACAGGAAACTGAATAGTAACAGTTTAAAACACCTTATCTTGAAGAAGCAAGCTTCAGGTATTCAGGAGAATCGCAAAACCGATGTAAACCATTAATTTGCTGTCTTATGTTTTAAAAGTCTTTGTCAATTGGGATACTGATTATTTGAATTTTTAGCAAGGCTTTAACAATTAACCCGGAGCCAAATGTTCCCTCAGGATTTCCTCTACCTCAGCGGCATCTTAGAGCCTGACAGTGCCTTGGTTCTTTATGGGAAAGGGCGACCAGACCAGGCCATCTTGTTCGTCCCCCGCAGAGACCCAGGGAGAGAGCTGTGGGACGGGCCCCGGTCAGGGAAGGACGGGGCGGCTGCTTTGACCGGCATAGAGAGAGTTCATAGCACAGAAGAACTGGGTGTTGTGCTCAAGAGCCTTAAAGGTGGGTGGATGGGAGTGTGAGGACGCAGGTCCAGCTGGAACATGTCTTCGTACAACTAACGTTGCTGTCCTTGTTGTTTTTACCTCTCATGAAAGTTTTCATGCTTCATTGTTTAACATTGAATCAAAATAGGTTAAATGTGGCTTTTCTGACACTGATCAACTGCAAAAGACCCTTTTAATGTCAAAGTGATGCAGTGAAATCTCTACAAAGTGATCTAAATTAATTCTGAATATTAAATACAAAATATATGTGTGGATAAGTATTCACCCCTTTTAAGTGGACGCACCTAGATCAGAACAGAGCTGTAAAACCTCCACCATGAAGACAAAGGAGCACTCCAAGCAACTCTGCAAAAAGGTGATTGAAAAGTCACTGAACAGCACTTGGAGTACAGTTAAATCAAGCATTAAGACATGGAAAGCGTATCGCCCAGCTGTAAATCTGCCTAGAGCAGGCTGTCCTCAAAAACTGAGTGAGTGTGCCAGAAGGAGACTAGTGAGGGAGGACACCAAGAGATCAATGACACCACTGAAGCTCCAGAGGCTCAGATTGGAGAGACTGTAGACAACAACTGTTGGCCAGATGCTTTACCGGTTGCAGCTTTATGGGAGAGCGACAAAGAGAAATGCACTCAGAAAAAACTCATGACACCTCAGCTACAGTTTGCCAGAAGGGAGACTCTGAAAGAAGCTGGAAGACAGTTTAATGGTCTGATGAGACCAAAATTGAGCTTTTGGGCTATCAGACTAAAGCCAAACAATGCACATCATCATAAACAGAACATGCACACTTTGAAGCATGGTGGTGGCAGCTTCATGCTGTGGGGACGCTTCTCCGCAGCAGGCCCTGGTAAGCTTGTGAGGGTGGGAGGTAAAATGAATGCAGCAAAATACAGAGAAATCCTGGAGGAAAATCTAACGCAGTCTGCTAGAAACCTGCCACAGAAGATCTGTTAAAAATCAAGAAAATGTGGCCAAGTATAAAGCTAAAAGCTATAGAGGAACAACATTAATGTCCTGCAGTGGTCGAGTCAGAACCCGGATCCAATAAGAAGAATGGCAGTGTCCAGATGTGTCTGCATCTCATTTTTGTCATTGAACGAGATGTTTTTATTGCCTCATTTGAATGGCCACAATTTATGAGCATGTTTTTGTGCTCTGTAGGTTTGACCAATTGCACAAGAACAATGCTGACCATAGTTATTAAGCACTAATTAACAAAGCAGTGGCACTTGATGGACACAGCTTTCGCTTTTCTGCTCACCCTGAGTCAGTCAATACTTTATTGAACTATCATCTTTAATCTTTCAGGAGAAGGCTTGATGGAATTCTACTGGCTAATGCATTGTGTGTGTTTAATGGAAAACATCCATTAATGGTCAGTGGCTTAAACTGACATAGAGGTGAGGGGTGATGGACTGACTTTTTCATTTAGGGGTTGAACTATTCTTAAAAAAAAAAAAAAGACAGGAGCACAAACTAGTTCGAAGTAGCTTAACTCAAACGTTTCTCTTTAGCATTTTCTCTCTACTCCGATCCTCTTTCAGGCACTCTGCTGTGGTACGATAGTTCTCAGCCGGCCCACCCTCGGCTCCACCAGGCGCACGTGAGTCCCGTGCTAGAGGCGGGGCCGGTGCCGCGCTCTCTCAGACCCCTCATACACTCTCTCAGGGCCATCAAGAGCTCAGCGGAGGTGGCGCTCATGCAGGAAGCAGGTCGCATCACAGCACAGGTTGGTGTTTAAATTACTTATAGAGTCAGTGTTAAAATAGTTTTGAATAACTAATAAATGCCTGCAAGAAATGCAAGAATTCTCATTTTCTGGTATTATTTAACAGTGACTCTTTAATAGTTATTTCATTGTGCCCTCCTGTCCAACAAAACTGCCTTTTCTCTCAGTTACTGATATCTTATTGGTTTACACAAAAATCTCCTCAGTCTCCACAGGAAAAAAATTGGTGCAGTCTGTGTTGTTTTCAACCTACGCAGCAGTGTACATTTCTGTTTGCCACAATGTTTTTTTTTTTTTCCATGCTGTGACTGTGGGGTACCAAAGTCAGAAATGTTCATAATCTACACATGGGGGCTTTAATTTAACACCGGGTTCACTTTTCAAGTGAGGTTGTCCACTAAACCACTTCTCAGTTTTGTCACAGGGATGCATTTTAAAATACATGTATAATGTACTCGTTCCAACTCAACTCCTTGTGTTTCAGGCTTTTAGGAGGACGATGGCTCTGTCTCATGGAGATGTGGATGAAGCTGTGCTCTTTGCTAAGGTAGCTGAAAATCTCTGTATGGCTCTTCATGGTCTCTCTGTCTATCTATCATGTGTGGCCTGCTATGATCTTTGCGTCTTGTATTGATCTTTAATTGATCCTTAATGTGATTACTGCAAAGTGTTATCCATTGATAGTTCTGTCAGTTCAGAGAAAACTATTATTATTCCTCATTAAGACTGGACTCGACTGTCAGATTGATTGAATTTATTTGATATTTTCAACATTCAACATTACACACCGTATTGACAACTGCTGATTAAGATGTATTCATTGAGGAATACACAGGAAATCATTTCCTCTGTGGTCCTCAAGCATTACGTTGCACACAAGAAACCAGGTTACTCAGAGAAAATATAGTTATGAAGGAAATCAGTTAGGTTTCTGCGTTACACCCGACTACTCAAATAGTCAAATGTTCAGCAGTGAAAACCAGACTTTGTCTTTTCAGTTTATGTTGGACTTTAGATGGAATTAGACTTTGAATACGAGGATGTAATGATATTTCCTTTCATCCATCCAAGATACTTACCCAGTCTGATGTCTTTGATGAATTTTGGATGAACACAGTTTGGTTTCTGGCTGTCTGAGCTCTGCTGGATTTAGCTTCTCCGTCTGTTCACCAGTAATCGAAAACAAGAGTAAAAGTACAGTTAATGCTGTATTTACCTTCACTACTCTCTCCTTCTCTCTCTGTCTACAACTGTAGTAATGATATAAATCATAGTTAACATGAAGCCTACAGTTATTTCTCAAGCAGAAAGGCCTTTTTTTACCATACCAGTTTGATTTTGAGAATCGGATCCATGGCGCCAACTTCCTGGCCTATCCGCCTGTGGTTGCTGGAGGGAATCGAGCCAATACTCTGCACTACATAAACAACAACCAGATTATCAAGGTAAACGAAAGTGTTGAATGTGCTGAAGGATCTGACCTCTCATGTAAGGTGCAATGAACACACACATTAACCATCCTGAGAAGGAGAAGTGGTTCATGTGTATATAAAGTAATGATTCAGTAGCATAAATGACTCTTACACTTTTCTCCCTCTTTCTCTCCTCCACCAGGATGGTGAAATGGTGCTGCTCGATGGCGGTTGTGAATACTTTGGTTATGTCAGTGATGTCACTCGGACATGGCCGGTGAATGGGAAGTAAGTTTGGCAAAATAATCGTAAATTGTACCACTCAAAGAAAAGCAAAGGTTGACAAAGAATATCTGAGCATGGTAACTCTGCAGAGCCACCAGAGGGGTGTTTCATGAAGGTGGCTTAGAAAAGCAGGGCTCATTGTGAAAGGCCTGTCTTGAATGAGCCTAACACACTGAAACAGGAACAAGCTGTTTCATAAAGCCAACTCAAAGCTAATATGATCAGACAAAGTCAACCCTTGTGTAAGAACTGCTCTTCAACAGCAAGCACATATCGATTCACTGTGAAGAAAACTCACATAAAGACAAAATTCTGTGCACAGAGCAAAATAAAACAATGAAACAAAATCATGGCAATTAACAAAGCGAAAGACAGCTTTTGGCAGCCTGTTGGTAGAGCAGCGGTGGGGTCAGGCTTTGACAAAGGAAAGATTAACACAGCCCTGCTGAACTCCTCAGTTAACTCAGTTTGTTGCTCGGCTTGTTATTACGTCATTGTGGGTTTAAGTCCAGTGTCAGTAATGTGAACTTTTCTTTGTATCATCAAGTGCTGAAAATTAATGTACAAGATGTATAAGATGCAACATGACATTAAATAACTTTGAAGCATCAAATAGGACCCTAGCCACATAATTTATCTCAAAGCAACACAGTAAGATGATCAGCTTGTTAAAAAAGTCAGTCATACATTCAATTCAGTAGCCTTTATAGTTTTGTTGTTCAGGTAAACTCGTGACAAAAGAGACTAAAGAGACAGATATTTTCTTCAGGAGTTGGTGAAGACCAAAAACAAACTAAAAGCTAAAAGGAGAGTGAATATTGACCAACAGTTACCATTTGACCAGAAACACGACTCCAAATAAATGCTGTTGTTGCTCCGCTTCTGCTGGATGTGTAAATCAACAACTGTTTGCGTACAAGTTTGCCATATCTGGTTTCTGTAGTGGCAAAAAAATCAGTTATTGCAGGTTTAAGTCCAGTATGTTGGCTCTGACGGGTGTTTTTTGGTAACAATTTACTTATTTGGATAGTTTCCCATTCAACTAACTTTCTGTTGACAGAGTAGATGTTTAACAAAAGGTCACTTTGTGTGTTTGGTGCGTCTCTACAGACTATGTAACCCTAACCCAGATGTTGAATATATATACATGACTTTTCATGCTATTGTGAGAATCAGCAGAGGCTCAAAACAAGTTTTGTTTTCATGTTATAGTGAAGCTGGAGCTTATTACACCCACCCTTCATACAATACAGAATCTTTTGGCATCTAAAGTCACAGTGCACAGAAGTCACAGTGTTACCATGCTGATGCCTAAGCGCTTTATTAGACTACAACACTGCACTACATAAAGTTCATTTTTATTTTTTTGGCAGTGAACAAACTGAAATCCATTTTTTACATTAGTCCTCACCCTTTGTTTCAATTTTATACATGATTTGTTTTGAAATCTTCTGGATCTCCAGATCTTATGGCCTTTGAAATGTAATGAAAACATTGTATGACTGTGTGTGTTTTAGCATTTAGCATCTGTTACCAACAACTGATGTAAACACATCACTTTATTTTTTTTGATAGATCTCTTTATTGGTTTTTCCATGACAAAGGCAAGAATACTATAAATGTAATGAACACCAGAAATTACTTCCCTTATCCCACCCACCGACCCCCAGGCTCCTTGATGCAAACACATCTTAACTGTCTGCTGCTCCCACCTCCTTCCTGCCAGGTTCAGCCCTGCACAGGCCGAGCTGTACGAGGCCGTCCTGGAGGTCCAGCGCTCCTGTTTGTCTCTGTGTTCCCCGGGCGTCAGTCTAGATCACATCTACAGCACAATGCTGGCTCTTTTGGGGCGACAGCTCAGGCAGCTAGGTATCGTCAAGGCCAGTACAAGTGATGCTGATGTTCTAAAGGTAAGTTAATAATAATCAGAGAAATTACGCATTTGAAACTGGCTGGTCGGTCATTTCTGTGTTTTACAAATGTAAAAAACAAATAAGCAGTTCTTGGCTTTTGGGAAAAAAGTTCTTGTTGTTGGAAACATGCAAAGCATTAAAGAAGTAGTTTGACATTTTGGGGGAAATGCTTAATTGCTTTCTTGGTGAGAGTTGGAAGATTGAGACCACTCTTATCTGTACGGTAAATATGTAGCTAGAGCCAGCAGCTAGTTAGCTTAGCTTAGCATAAAGACTGAAAACAAGGGGAAATGGTTAGCTTGGCTCTGTCCAAATACATCTAAAACTTCTTAGTTAACACGTTATATCTTGTTTGTTTAAGCTGTACAAACACAAAGTGAAAGTGTTTCTTGGAGTGTTCACTGGTTTCCCGACATCTTGTCAAGTCAGCTGCTGGCTCCAACTGCATATTGACTGTACATAGAGTGCTATCAATCCTCTCATTTAACTCTGGGCAAGAAAGCAAGTAAGCATATTTACCAAAATTTCAAAGTTTCCAGGCCTTTCTTAGTGTTTAAAAATGAGCAATGATTCCTCTAGGAGCTGTTAGCCAGCTGCTGGAGGTCTTAGATTCAGTTGCGCTTTTAAGGCAGGTAGATATACAACAGCTTCAGGCCTTCATTTTGTTTATGCTCATTCCAGGCTGCGCGGCGCTACTGCCCACATCACGTTGGTCATTACTTGGGCATGGACGTCCACGACACGCCTGAGCTGTCCCGCTCACAGCCTCTACAGCCGGGAATGGCCATCACCATAGAACCAGGTATAGAAAAATAAGGCTTTTAAACCTCCTCTTACTCTCTCTATCGATTTTTTTTTTTTCTTAAAGATGTGTAGCCGTGCTACTACATGAAAATCCTTTTCTCTTTCTCTTGTTTTGTGTAGACTTGTATTGGATGGTTGGGTCCACAACTTCCACCATTGTTAGAGCTCTTTTTTAAAATCAATTAATAAACTTTTTTGCGGCTCATGTTATTCTTGCTTTGCTTCCCTGAATTTTCCACTTTTCTCCTTCTTTTGTCTCAGGGTTGTACATCTGCGAGGACAATGACCAAACCCCACAGCGTTTCCGCGGCCTGGGTGTCAGGATTGAAGATGATGTGGTGATCCAAGACAAGGGGGGCCCTCTGATTTTGTCGTCTGACGCACCGAAGACCATCGCTGATGTAGAGCAGGCCTGCGCCCAGAGATAGGGCAGGGAGAGACAGACAAGTGACCAAGTGAGCCACAGCATCGATGGCAGGCAGTGTGCTGTGACTTTCAACCGTCTCCACGGTGATCACGTCATCACGCTCAGGGCCCAGGTACATGAAAGGTGGGAGCACACTGCAAGACTGTGGTTTTAGTCTCAACAAGGCCTCAAAAATTTAGAAAATGTGGTGTGGAAAAACATAGATTTTGCGGACACTTTTCTGCCTGAATGTTCAAAGAAACACAGTAGTTTCATGTTTTGTTGGCTCGTGTTCTCCCACACCGCCGTCTTCAACAGTAAAGTTAGCAGTTGTCAACAGGAGTGTACAAAGTCTTGTCAACACGTAACTGACCGAGACGCTGCACTCATTACACTGATCAGTCTTTCTAATACTTTCCGCATAAGACCATAAGTTCCAAAACAGAAAACCAAATAAGGAAACATGATGTTGTTTCCACTCTGAGGGTGATGAAGAGCTCATCTACAGTAAAGGTGGATATAGTTGTGTTAAGGTCTACGTAGCGGCCGTGTACTACATTGTTACGCAGCAATGCCACATGGAGACTGGTCCTCATCACGTGCAATACATTCATCTAGCATTGCGATGGTGCTATCAGCAGGTAAAATATGATGCTGAACTATGAATCAGTATTAAGATCTAACAATCATGTCAGCATTTTTCGTGTCAGACTGATGAACCAAGTGCATAAAAATGAGCTTCTTTAAATCAGTTTGCTCCACACCATGTTTTTCAGGATTACACCAGGCACACCAGGATATAACTTTATGTTTATTGTCTCACTCATAAAACTTCTAAAGCCTACATACACACGCTTCATTTGTCTCTTACACAAAAAAATACACAGTTGCCATTATTCAGCTCATGCTACAGTACACAGGATCTAAACATCAAGTGTTGAACATTCACTCACTGTGTGAATGATCAGGAAGGACCAGAGCATGTCAAATCAGCAGACCACCATGTTTATGCACACAAGTAATGAATAAAGAGGACTCTGTCCAAAAGAGATGCTCCTGATAAATCTGGAATGATAACAATTACACCAATGCACTGAAATAATTTCATAAGTATACATTGATAAGAGATTGTGTGTGTGTGTTTTTGTGTGTGCGTTCTCTTTTAAAGAAAATGGTGTATATGTATTAAAAAGATCTCTATTTCTTCTTTCATAACTAATAAATTATTTTGGTTTGATGCAACTTACTGATGATTGACGACACAATGTGAAAAATGATGATGATGATAATAATAATAGTGGCTGCACTGAATTGAGATTTGGGAAGGATGGAAAGTTCCCCTCAATATTAGATAGAGGATATTAGAAGATAGAGATGACACAGACAGACACAGATCAACAGAGAAAGAGTAAACATCATTATCTATTTAATTACAAATATAAAATACAAAAAGCCAGTTGACCCTTTTCACAGCAGACATTTTGACTTTTAAAAGCAGGAAAGGTGAAAATGGTGGTGAAATTAGTAACATTAATGATGGCTGCATTATATTTAGGCCAGTTCCAACCTCTGGTATTGAAGCCATTGTTACTGTTATTGTTTACACCTCTGCTTTCACAAGTCAAACTTTCTGCCATGAAAAGGGTCTGATGATTTTAGAAGTTAAATGGAGATCACCTGTGTGTAGTCAAGGGGGTTCAGTTGAATACGTGTGTCTGGAAGGTCCAACTTCTGTTGATTCAGTATCAAGTAAAAACCTCCAGCATGAGGACAAAGGAAGTGATCTGTTTTTATCATGAAATTAAAGGTTCTTTTTCTGTTTCAGTGTCAAAAAAGCCACATTAAATCTACTTGTTGCAGAACGAAAAAACATGAAAACTTCCAAGGGGCGTGAATACTGTGTATAAGCACTGCATGTGAAGTCAAAGTGAATATATATGAAGATATAGGGGCTGATTTTTTTTATTTTTGTATGTAACAGTATACTTGAAATGATCTTATTGGAAAAAAACGTTTCATTCTCGGTTACTTTGGCATTTTCTCGTAACACTATATGCTTTCCTTGTTGCCTTCACATACAATCTAAATCTAAGTTTTATCTTCAGTTGACCCAGTGATGCATTGAGTTATACTTGGTGACCAAAGTGGATTACTAAGTGACTAATTAATTCACTTTTGACACACAAGTTAAATGTTTTCAGCGAGTGTCGGCCATTTGCAAAATGAAGGAAGTGTTGTGCAGCACAGACGTGATCATCAGTGGTGGGATGTAATTAAGCACATTTATTCAAGCACTGTACTTATGTACTTAAGTATATTTCATGCCACTTCATACTTCTTGTCCATTACAATTCAGAATTTCACATCTGTACTTTTTACTCCACATTTATTTGGCAGCTATAGTTTGAGATTAAAATGTAATCTTACTTTTCAGATTAAAATCTACATATAAACATATAACACCAGAGGTTTCCAACCTTTTTGGCCTTTATAAAAAAAAAAAAAAAGCAGTGTCTACTTGTTCCCCATGTCACTGGTTTTAGATGGCTATGAGTTTGTTTGCAAATCTACCAAAGACTTCTCAGATGGTTTCATTTAAATAATCGATTAATGTCCAAAGAGGTCAAATTATATTTCACACAAAAATCAAAGAATAGAGAAAAATTCTGCGGAAAAAGTACTTTTACTTTTAAGTGTATTTTGCTCATAATACTGTACTCTTACTTAAGTAAGAATTTTTCTTGTAATGGAGTATTTTTCAATTGGTGTTTTGGTACTTTTAAGGGATTTGAGTACTTCCACCACTGATAAAAGGCTTTACTATAAAACTCTCTGGGTTTTTTTTCTACATTTAGTACTTTTATTTTTGATACTTAAATGTACATTTAGCTGAAAATTCGCACTTTCAAGCAACATTATCAATACATCACTTTTACTTATATTAGACTATTTAATGATTGCATGTTAAGTTTTGAGAATTGTAACAGGGTTTTTATTTGCATCTGTTTCTTAAAGATTCCCTCCACACATGTATTAAGACTTACAAAAAATACTCTGCTTTGAACAATAATGTGTGTCTGATATGGTTTTTCCAGAAAAAAAGTATAATTACCACGTTAAAATCCTTAACTTGGCATCTACTCCTTCTCCTTCATTAAAAACTCCAGAATCTATTAATATGTAAATATATTATATCAGAAGTTTAACAGCTGGACACAAGATGTCTCCTACTTCACTGTAAAGTCCTATCTTGGTGTTTGTGCACTGGAGGCTTCAAGTTTCTATATCACACTTGTGTAAGTTGAATATTGGACCAGTATTGGCTCCAAACAAATCATGCTCATAGACCCGCCCCTTAAAATCAGATTTTCAATGAGCACAGAGAAACTTTCCACTTTCGGCAAACTCTGCACATACATCATTCTGCACAGTGAAGCTCAAACATAGCCTAGTGATACCACAATATAACCAACAACCAACTTTGTACGAATGAAAAGTGCGGTACAGATTAAATGTATTATTATTATTATTATTATTATTATTATTATTAATAATAATAATAATAAATGCACAAGTACACAAAAGTATAAAAGTCTTAAAATAGCAGCAAAGGTAACATGAGGTAGTGAGTTTGCAGCAAAGCATTTTACTATTGTTGAGTAAATACTCAAGAAAAAACTTCAAAATGTTACTTGTGTATACTTGAGAATATGTACTTAGTTACTTTTCCTGGCTGCTTACTGCTAAATTGCTATCTGTTGTATGAAAGTGGAGCTCCACTGTCCCCTACAGATAAAGATCGGCGGCTGCCGACACAGCGCGGAACCTCTTTCCGAACAATCCCGAACATCTACGAAGACAACCTCCCCACTCCCCCCCCCCCCCCCCCTCCCTCACATCCCTCACCTCCCTCCCCCCCTTCACGCCTAATGTTGCTGTACCTCCAACCCTCCCCCCGTATCAGAGGAGTAGAAACAACAAGCCGCCATTTTGTTTGTGCGGACAGACCGTCAGAAACAGGAGATAACCGAGAGAAGGAGCGACTCCGGCGGCCGACGACACGCCGCTCCGGGAACTGCTGGGGGGAAGAAAAGAGTGGCGAAATCCTGTCCGTGTTATCAAGAGAGAGAGGGGGGAAAGCATCACCGAAAAGATAAGACGACAGTGGAGGGAAAAAACCGAGTCGGTGACATATATATAAATATATATTTGTGCATGAGAAGGAAATACTCCGAAAAATCCAAGGAAGGGGGTGTTTTGCGGAGCGGAGACGGAGAGAGGAGAGAGGCGGAAGAGGGCTATATATATTATAATAACGAGGAAATACCTGCGAAAACGGGGGAAAACATCAACATGAAAAATCATTATGTGTCCGTCGCGGAGGAAGGAAAGAGCCCGCATAGACAATTATATAAATAAATTGCTGCCGGGCAGAAGGGAGAGGTGGAAAGAAAGACGGGTTTAAAGAGAAGGGGAAATTGCCAGGATCAACACGAAGGGGGGCATTCTCCATCACAAAGAGTCAATGAGAGGATTTTGTCAGCCCAAAATATTTTAGGGGGGTGTCAACATTATAGTGCCCATCTGAAGCTTTCCGTTTCCGAAATAGCCATAATTTCTCAGCGATCCACCGTCATTTTTTTTTATCACATTTTCGCCTGCCGCCGTAGCTCTGCTCCTGTTTTTGATTAAGATTTCTCTTTTTCTCTTCGCTTGCACAGCCAAGACACCCAACAAGCAGTGAGTCATAGGTGTAATTTTTTTGGGAATATTTATTATTCTTTGCATTTTCTGAGATTTCAAGTGTTTAAAACCAAGCGAGAACCGGAGGAGGAACCTCATCTGGAGCACAAGATAAGTAAACCCCCCTCCTCCTCCTCCTCCTCCTTCTTCTTCTCAGATTGTCCTCTGCAAAATAAAACTAATTGGATCAATCTGACTGCCCGCTGATTGGCAATTAGCGCTGTGATTGCCCTCAAGAACTACACTGTCAAAGAAATAAACTCTGCAGCAGGATCGACTGCACAAGAGCAGTGATTTTTTTTTTTCCAAATAAGATTTTCTATTTTCAACCTTTGCCTACCCTGCATACTGCAATAGGCAGAATCGCGCAAAAGGAGGTTGCAAGAACTAAATGTGCAATATGAGTCCGCTCTTTCTGACCCAGTGCCTTGCATGGTCAAACACTACAGTATAGTCAGCATGCACATGCAAAAGAAAACTCATGCATGGGATTTTACATTCGCAATAGATCTTTTCATCTGAGTAACTGCAAGCCAGTGTTTTCATCTCTCTGCAGAGCTGTTATGCTATTTATTCAGTTACTGTTGAGCCAATGCAAGTTGTTTTTCTCGGTATTGCACTTGAGAGTACCGCTAACGCTTTAACTGTATTTTAAAACCACTGCCGGTGAGTCTCCACACACCGGTTGATTACCTTCTCTGGTTTTGGAAAACTGTGGCATGGGCAGCAGTGAGATGACTGATCGGGTGAGAGAAATGGTAAATGCAACTGAGGGTTTCAGAACTGTTGCCTGAGAGACCGACCTGCAAAAGTAAACACAGGAATACACAATTAGCATTTCGGTGCCCTAACTGAGAGTCTTCACTGGAGCGTTTCAGACCTGAAATACAGGATTTCTCCACCGACTATGGCGGACAAGACTGAGTGCGGCACGGAGGACGGATCTTGGGACAGTTTTTGTGTCGCAGAAGAGGCTACATGAGGTTGTCAGAGGGCCGCACGTTTGCTTTTTTTTGCCGACTCCACCTTCCCACCTCCTCCTGTTCAAATCTGAAGAAACAAACTCTCCGACAGGGGAGGGGGACTGACTGATCTCTGCAGAGAGGAATAAACCGAGAGGGAGAACTGTGAGAGAAACAGTTCAACATTGCTGTCCTCTCCCCTACCGTCCCCCAAGCGGTGGGGGAACGATCAGAAGCATATGTTAAAGGGATAAGGAGACACAAATAAGGGAAATACGCTTGCCCTCCGTGGATCTACAGCATTTTTTAAATTCGTCAAAAAATATGGCCGATAATGTTCTGGAGTCCGGCCCGCCTTCAGCCAAGAGGCCCAAGCTGTCCTCTCCAGCTCTCTCAGTGTCTGCCAGTGATGGAAATGGTAAATATATTGCATGTTTTGTTTACTTGGAGATAAAACTGTAGTGTAATAGTCGCTGGTCAGTCTTGAAGTCCTTGCAGAGTTTGCACAGCAACTTACTCGGTCTGACAGAGAGTTGCTTCATAACTAATGCCTTTAAACATGCACGTATTTGTAGCGTTATTTAAATAAAGGGCTAGTCTGGTAGATTTTGATTGCTATCGAGAAAACATGAAGTATCGTTGGAGCTGGCGCCAGGAGAAACTTTCCAGGAGTGATGTTTTGATGTGTTAGCCTCAACAGGCTAACTAGCTAGTAACTAAAAGATCCACCTCCAAACAATGGAAGAGTCGAGTCACCCAGTTTGCTTCAACTTTACTAGCTACTTTAAAAGTTTAATTCACTGGAAGGATGAGAGTACACACACATTAAACAACCGGCGTCGTAAATATTCCATAAACGTATAGACAAATGCTCGTTTCAAAGCTAGCTTTAGGAGAAAGTAACGGTAACCGTGCGAGCTAGCTAACTAGCCAGCAGTTGGACCGGCTCAGCTGAGCTCGGTAGCTGGCTAGCAAAGAAAGTAAGTGATTAATTAAACCACATTGGTCACCAGAGCGACTTTTTCAGTTGGCGCTAACCCTTTCAGTAGCTGCAGAAGAAAATGTGTGGGGTCATGAATTCCGTGTACATGTGTTAGCTGCGGGGACACTCCGTTTTGGTGAACGGTTGTCGTATACCAGTTAGCTATTGTTCGACACTTCATTGAAGTTGCGCAAAGCCTTGTTGTCCAACTGAAGATGTATCTTTGCGTCAATTTCAATTTTGTTACCGCACTCTAAGTAAAAGGGCAAACTCAGCCATCGTCTCCGAAATGCCTCTTTTCACGTCTTTTGTTCTAAGGCGTTTAGTTTTCTCAATTGTGCTACCGACGGTGCCCATTCTTGTTCAGCCTCCATTGTCTGCCTCTGCACGGTGACAATGCGCTGCACTTTTTGTAGTTTACTTTTCAAATTCAACACTTAGCCCAAGCAAACCACTTAAATGCATTGTGAATTAAACCATCATTGCAAACGATTAAACAAATTAATTTGCACAACCACAATGATTTAGACATTTAATCGACAATGAGTATGTATAGTGTAACTCAAATATTTCTTATAACACAAAAAGTTTATAGAATCGTGAAATCATCTTTTAAATATTAGTGGCCACACCGCCAGTTCTCCAACTGTGTCAGGAAATAAATGAATGTGAGTAGTAGTAGTAAAAGTAAGCTCAAAGCATGTGTAATTTCTCACAGTATCTCAATGCAGTAATACATGGCAAGTTTGTACATGAGGACAGGGAGGGAAGAGGAAGGGATAAAACTAGTATCAGGCATGAAGTCAAACAGGCATCTTCCACACTGTGGCTTAAATTTTTAGTTGGGATGTAAACATACCAGAGGCCATTATAGAAAATCAAACATGCATAATGTTTTCATGGGGCATCCATAGAGAACTTGGTTTGTGATATTACAGTAGAGAGGTCAGTTTTTTCTGTATCATGTTGGATTAAAAGTCTATTCAAGGAAAAATATTATTTTAATATATTTCAATGTCCTGTCAAAGACCTTTCCCTTTTCTTTTGCCTCCTGTCTTAGTGGATATAACTTAAGCCTTACACCTTCCTCTATTTCATGCTCTCACACCACATAACTGTAGATCCAATGCACACAACTACCTAGGTACTGTAGTGTTTACCCCTCTGCGGCTTCTCACCTTGACCCTACTGCGTTCACTCTCCATGTTTGGCATCCCATCAAACCACAAACTGATGCCCAGGAGAGAAGTCCAGGCTGTGAGAGGCAGCTACTGCTGCACTGCCTGTCTAGCTGTGGGCTCTAAATCAGTGGTTGATAGTTTTCAAAGTGGTGTCAGAGCTGTGCCACACTTTTAAAAATGTAAGGTAATTTAATTATTTGCCTTGAAATATTATGGCTATAATGTGCTGATCCTAAATTTTAATTGAATTTCTTGAGCTGTCACTTTGTGAACCAGATCTTTATTTTTCTGGTGGATTTTTGTTTCTTTCTTCGTGCCTAGATTTTGGTTCACTCTTTGACCTGGAGCACGACCTCCCAGATGAGCTCATCAGTTCCTCGGACCTGGGGCTGACCAATGGAGGGGATGTCAACCAACTCCATACCAGTCTTGGAGGGATCGGCGTGGGAGGAGGTCAGGATGCAGCTGCGAAACACAAACAGTTATCTGAGCTCCTGCGCGCTGGAGCACCAGCACCGCAGGGTGGCCCTACTTCTAACAGCACAGGACCTGGGGCTTCCATGGGGATGATGGGGGGTGTCAGTGTCTCCCCCGGTGGACCTCAAGGCATGCCTCCCCAGGGACAGCAGCAGCAACCTGGATTAATGCAGCAGGTTGGGATGGTGGGAGGGGTGGCAGCGCTCAATCGGGCCGCTGCCATGATGGGTGCCCAGAAGGGCAACGCTGGACAGCAACAGCAAGGGCTGATGGGGGGGCAAGTGATGAACGGCTCGCCGAGAATGGGTTACCCTGGTGGTGCAGGCATGGGTAACAATGGTAATCTGTTGGCGGAAACCCTACAGCAGCAGCAGGGTGGTCAGCAAATGGGACCTGGGGGTCAGGCAGGGATAAGACCACAGCAACCCGGAGCACTGAACAAGGTAAACACACCAGGACCATGAGTTACACTGACATCTCAGAAACCACTATTTTATCAGAAATTATTAATTATGATAGAATGCAACTTTTAGGACAATATTTACACAAACATTAAAAAATTTGTTAAGCTCTATCATGGGGATTTGGAAGTAGTTGGTTGCACATAATGTGTGCAGAAATCTTTTCAGACTTGATTGAAGCTCTAGGCTGATGTCATGTGAGACTGCTGAAGACGAGTTCTCCAGAGCAGGTGTAGGTGCAGGCATGAGTGTGCTTGTGTTTTGGACTTGCAGCTGCATCACCGTTCACTCTGCGGTATTGATGGTTAACCTCCTTGCTTGTCAATATGCCACACGATGGTTATGATTTGGTTGTAAGGATGTGTAAATGGTTTTATTGAGGTTTATTTCTGCAACTGCATGAGACTGTTATGAGACTTAATTCACTGTGGCTGTGCACCAGCAAACACAGGATTTCTTTTGTAATGTCCTGTAGTTAAAATATCATCAGTAAAGTATATGTATTATCCATGTTGTTGTTTTTCACTGATCGTCTTTGTTCAGAAAGGAAATCATGCGGTTAAGCTCATCATTAAACCCAGTAAGCCGAGTTATTTTCACTTAAAGCTTAGATGTAAAAGTATAAAAACTGTTTGAGTCGCTGTTAGTCACATAACAGTTAACAAACCACTCCACATTGTTGCTCATATTGGAGCCTCCTTATTGGATCCTCAGCCATAGGTTTGATGTGCTGGTATTGAAATCAAGAATAGTTTGGCCAGATGCTGAAGTGGCTGAAAATAGTTTGGGCTGGATCTGAGATCAGAGCTGGCGGTGACCTTGTTTGCAAAGGTGGCATTTAGATTCTGTCTGTGTTATTAATTTAGAGAGCAGTAAGGTCAGGAAAAAGAGGAAGTGACATTGTAACTGTACAGTCACAACAGATAGTTATTATAAAGCAATAATTACTACTAATATTTAGACAGTGATTCCATGTTGTCTTCCTAACACCCTTTACTCAGTGGCATTGTTGAAGCAACTTTCAAACAGTCCATTGGATACTAAGTTGCTTAACTCAAAAGGTTGACACCTTCATCCCTCCCATATTTCTACCTTGAATGTCTGAATACCAGTCGTCTGGCTGCTTACGTCGTGCTGTAATAGATCATGAAAAGTAATTTATCTGAATCTTCTAAAATTTATTTCTTCATCTCCTGCTTTGTCTCCATACCACCTCTTCTTCTCTTCCTCCCCTGTCTCTTTCCCCATCTCTCACATTTTCTTTTTACTTCCTCTCACCCTGCTCTCTAGATGAATATGATGGCCAATGCGGGCCCCTATGGCGGTCCGTACGGCCAGTCTGCTGGCCAGGGGCTGCCTGGAGCAGGGCTGGGCCCACAGCTCCAGAATAAGGCGGGCCTGCCCAACAATATGGCCACCCAGTTCAACATGGACAAGAAGGTGCCGCTGGGTCAAGGAATGCCGGGGATGGTAGGATTTCTTCATAAATATACACATTTTAGCCTCACACACTTTCTTATAAACCACTTTGTACACAATTTTACTTTTGGTGTAGCACATTCTGGTCAGAACTCTGTCAAAAGTCTTTGTTAATTAAGTTTTTCAGTTGATGCTTAAGTCCTATTTGGATGATTTTCCAATTCTAGTGAAAGGATAAGTCTGGTGGTATTCTTTGTTTTTCTTAATGTCAACAAAACTCAATGAAAAGACCAAAACCAACAATGAATTGATGTTACAAACTAGTATTACCTGCACAACCAAAGTCTTATTCCTGTGCCATAGCCTTCCATTTTTCTCCAGAAACTAAGCCATCAGTGAGCCACTCTGTTGCACTGGATGACATCTTGCTTTGTTACAATGGACATGATTGGTACTGTAGTTTATCTTGAGTTGATCCCACATATATTATCCTGCTGCTATAAATATTCCATAGCTCACCAAATTTGTGGATGAAAATAATCCCCAACAAATGCACATTTTACTCCTTGTTAGAATAAGGTTTGATTTAAAAACTACCGTGCCCAGATGTTTTAGGACATGACTTAACCTTTTTAAAAATTTAAACAATTTACATCTTCAGTAGGAGCTAATGGGCTTTGGGCTGAAAGCCTCGGTATGCTTCAGCCAGAGTGCTTGTCAGATTGTTAAACAGCGTCTGAACCCCACATCTTTGGGGACTGCGTACAACAACTTTTTTTTTAACTTTCCAAAACTGACCATCACAACCACTACACGCAGGCACGGCTGGCCAGGTGTGCAGAGGTGACACAACAAGCAGGATCTTTTTTTTTTCATTCATCAGCCAGCTACTTCCATCATTTTTATATGTATGAATGACTGCAACACCCCATCTCTTTGACGTGAGGCGCTTCACTCCGCCTTTGAGCGTGGCTGTTTGGAACAGCTAGTAACACTTTTGACTTCTGATGTGCTCAGCTGGGGAAGTCGGAAAGACAAACTTACACATCAAGGGATTTGTTGACAGTAACAAAATAACAGCAATAATATAATATTTTATTGTATATCGAGCCTTTAATTGGCCAGGGTCATATGAAGACTCATAACCTCGAGGGATTCAGTTCAGGACTATCAGTCAGTGTGAGGAAAAGTGCTAACACACCTGCGTGAATGTTGTTTCATCATCTTCACTGTACAACTCAAGATGTCAAACGCAAAAGAAAAATGGCCTCTAATCAAGGATGCTGCAGATGGTGTGATAGATGAGGGCAAACCCTGTCAGTCACATCCCGTTAGCAGACCTGGAACAGCTTGTAGCATATAGCTTTTTATAAAATCCCATTTTTCTGATTTGCCTTTGTGTGCTTAATAAAACTATTGGTATATGATTGCTTGTATGTGTGTGTGTGGATGGAAGAGGCAGAGAAACCGGTTTCTCCACTAACAAAAACCTCAGACAGTAATCAGAGTTCAGCCATTACACACAAGGTGCATTCGTAGTCAAGTGTTCAAACTGGAGCATCTTCAAAGAGCCGAAACATCCTTCATGTGCTCTTTGTGATCGATGTGGCACTCCAAAAGACACCGTGGCATTTGTAAAGAGAACTACATTTTTGTGTTCTGTAAACTTTAGTTGAATTCTGACTGTATTTATCTGGAAATGAGCTGAAATATACAGTAACTCTGTACCATTGTACAACATGAAATGCTGCTTTTACACACCTGAACAGATTAATATAAGTTATCAATATATTCACTGGTGAGAGGTAAACGTGTAATTCCCAGTTTAGGAGTCGTTGGAGGCGATGAGTCCACCCGTCGTCCTTGTTCCCACATGTCCACAATCGTCACTGATCATTGGTCTTCAGGTTGCTTAAATACAAGAGATTTGACAATCTCATCATATTTCTTTGTCCCAAAAAAAAGGTGTGTATATATGTACGTGGCTACATACAGCTAAATTAGGAAAAGACTCATTTTTACAGACAAATCAAAAGTTCTTGACACTTCATGACGGCGAGAAATTAGCTGCAAATGATCTGCAAACAGGTTTACAGTTGTAAGACCATGTTTTAGACCAACACATATGGGAAGCAGCTTGGGCTGACTCCTCAGGCGGATAGGAGGGAAGACACCCATGTGGTTGTCTTGCAGGGGAATTTGTTGAAGAACTAGCTTAAATCATAATTACAGTTACCTTACTTACCTCAGAAAAAAATATTACCTTTTTTAAAGTGAGGCTTAAGATGAACCAAATGCACCAGAACTGCCCGGTCAAGTCGCAGTGAGTCACTGTAGGTTATTAACTTTCCTGTTAATAAGGTGTTAAAAGAAACATGGTGTTTTAGCTGATTTAAACTATTGCAGTATATAAATGGTTTTTGTTTTGGTGTCCCTCACACTTAAACACAATATCTCAAATGCCCCTGATTTTGGACACATTGATCAATCAGGCACCAGTCATACTATAGAAGTGATCAGTAGTCAGCATGGCACTGTTGCATTACAGGCTTGTGTTATTTATGCTTATTGCTATCTGGCCATAATTAAACGCAGGCTTAATCTTTTTTCAACCTAGAACAGGCTCATTCATACTTTAGGTGGTTTTCCTGTTTTTAATTACAGAATTGCTGGAAGCAAACTTCTGAAATAGACTTCTGGCTTCTTTCTTCACAGATCATTGTAGTGTGTTCGATCGTTGAATTATTTTTAACTCTTACATATTTTAATGTATTAGACAAAAGACATGCCTCAGTGAGAACCTTTGTACATGTTTTCTGGACAGTAAATACATCATCAGTATCTAACAAATGTTTGGATACTTATATGTACCTTGTCTTTGCCTCTTCTCTCCTCTTTGTCACTAGGCCCCTCAGCAGCAGCCCACAGCCGTTGGCGGTGTATCGGTCGGCGGGGCAGCAGCAGTGGGGGGGCCTCAGGTTGGGCTAAGTGCCGTAGGGGCTGGTCCCGGCACAGCGCCCCCTACGGCAGACCCCGAGAAGCGGAAGCTGATTCAACAGCAGCTGGTCCTCCTGCTCCACGCGCACAAGTGCCAGCGGAGGGAGCAGGCCAACGGAGAAGTGCGGCAGTGCAACCTGCCCCACTGCCGCACCATGAAGAACGTGCTCAACCACATGACTCATTGCCAGGCTGGCAAGTCCTGCCAGGGTGAGTCTGTTGAATTATGCTGATTGCTAGTTTTATGTTGTGTGGTTTATATCAACACTAGGCAGTGTTTAACGTTGCAATCTATCAGCAGCAATTGAGTTTTTCTTTTTTTCCCCCTTGTTCTTGTATATTGTTTATATCTTTCTTGGTTTGCCTCCCATTTTTTTGTTATATCAGAATGAATTATTCTCCCTGTAGCTGGCTGTCCTACTGTAATTTTTCCTCCAGTTTCTCTCATTGAGTCTCCATCTGGACATAGTTTTATGGTTCTGAATGACTCATACAATAACTTTCTTAGTCTCTGGCTTCTCTCTCTTCCTTTTGACTCTCATGTTTTCCTTTTCTTGTCTCATTTTTCTTCTCCCTCCTTTACTCTGTCACAATTTCTCATTTCACTTGTCTTCCCTTTCTGTCCATCTTCTCACTATTTCATTTGTCATCTTTTTCTCAAACTTTTTTTCCATTTCTCTCTCTTCTCCTACAGTGGCGCACTGTGCCTCATCCAGACAGATCATCTCTCATTGGAAGAATTGCACGCGACACGACTGTCCTGTATGCCTGCCACTGAAAAATGCTGGAGACAAGAGGAACCAGCAATGTGAGTGTTTCTCACTCGTCGTTGTGGCTGTTTATGTGTGTCTTTGAGAAGTCTAAATGCTTGTGGCTCTGATCATTGAGTTATTATACATAATCTACCACAATGTTTCAAAACAATTCAGAATCTTGTAACTAATCAGTAAAGTGCATGACAGTAGGCATGAATCTACAGATGCTCATCCTTTGTTACCTCTCCCCCTCTCCTTCTCCCATCAATCATCTCTTCCCCTTCTTTTGTTCTTCCCCTCACCACAGCTCTTGTCAACAGTGCAGGGGTGGGTTTGGTGAACTCTTTAGGTTCAGGGGTGCCAGGTGGACAGTCCAATACGCCGAACCTGAACCCTCCCAACCAGATTGACCCCAGCTCCATAGAGAGGGCCTATGCTGCCCTCGGCCTCACTTACCAGGGAAACCAGATTCCACAGCAGCCACCACAGGCCAACATGCCAAACCAGGGGCTGCAGGGGCAGCCTGGGATGAGGACTCTGAACACCATGGGTTAGTTTTTCTGTTGTGTATATTGCAAATTATGTGGTAACATACGAGGGCTAACAATTTTTACTTTAAATTAAAACATGGAAATAATTAAACATTCACTCTGTAATCATGTGCTTTGAAATTAAATTAAAAATGTTCAGTTTGTAAGTGTAAGTTTAGCAGGCCATGCTCCTAAAATAATGACACCAAACCACCTGAGAAGTAATGTGAGGAAGCATCTTGATACAGTTTTTATCAATGAATGTAGCTGGCTTAGGTGTAATCACATGAAGTATGTTTGGAACTTAACTGTCCGTTCTGTGTGTGTGCTGAAAAAAATCTGGTGTTCATACACAGTCCTGGCTCTGTAAATGGGAAACAAGTGTTTCTCATGGAACAGATATGCTTCCATTTTATTACATGTATCAATCCGAGACAGTCTCACGGAGACCCCCCTTTTTTATGCTCCGAGTCTGTTTCTGTTGCATTTAGTGAAGCATAATCTGAGCAGGCAGCTGTTTAAATCACATAAATATCCTGCTGTTTATGTGTTTTCAACTTATAACTGTATCAATGAATCAATAAATACAAATGCTGTTGATTTCTTCCTGTGGAGCCAACATGCAAACTATTTTGGTTGAGTAAATTTCTGCTGTCAGTCAGCCTGGTGAAGGCAGTTTGGCCGGCCGCTGTCCTCTCAGCTCCCCAGGAGCTGCAGCTGACATACGGCTGCTTCTGTGGACAGAGACGCTGAATGTGGGGAGGCTGCAGAGAGGGTGGATGGACTTGAACAGAAGTGACTCTACAGCTGATGCTTCACACTGAATTCTGCCATATTTCTCTTTTTGTTGTTACCTTGGCAATGTGCATCAATGAATTTGGGGGGCGGAGCTTATGAAGGAGCACAAAGGGAGGGGTGTATTTGTTCGGTGTTCAGATATCAACAATCTTTCTCCAGAAGGACTGACTACCTTTTTAAGAAATGTAATTTCTGTTTGGATTTAGATAGCAAGTGGATAGATTCGCTGTCACATTAGCGTATAATGTAGTTTACGAGACTTTCCAACCCTGCTAAGAAATGATGCATCTTATATCAGCACAACATACCGGTTAAACAGCAACTTCATTCCACAAATACCATTGTCAATATTTCCCAATAAAAAAACGATATCCATCAAACTCTTATTAATAACTATTTCTTTCCAGGAGGAAACTCTATGGGAGTGAATGGTGGAGTGGGGGTGCAGTCCCCCAACCAGCAGTCCACCCTACTGCCAGACGCCATGTTGCACAACAACATGAATGCACAGAGGTAGGACTGCCTTTCATTGGTCACAACTATTTACCTTTTCTCAAGTCAGGCTGCTGTTACTTAACCGACTTTAACAAAATTCTCTAAATTAGCTCTGTATTGGCTCAAATCTTACTCCTCCTGTCCCTTCTTGCCTGCTGTTACCCCCAGTTTGATGAATGATGGCGTGGGGAACCTGGGCTCCATGCCTACTGCCACTCCTCCTTCTGCTGCAGGCATGAGGAAGTCTTGGCATGAAGACATCACGCAAGACCTCCGCAACCACCTTGTTCACAAGCTGTGAGTCTGCTGAGTCTTTCAAGCGCTCCCAAAACAATCTCACTATGGGCAGGAGCTTATAAAATTCATTCATTTCAATATCAGATCATTTCCAGCGTGCTTTTCAGCTCTCCATGTCAATTTAATTGTAGTTCTGAAAAAATGTGTTGTAAGACAAAGTTGAGTGTGTCCTCCTTGTGTTTGTGTGAGAGCAGTGTGCAGGCCATCTTCCCCACTCCCGACCCAGCGGCACTGAAGGACCGGCGGATGGAAAATCTGGTGGCTTATGCTCGAAAAGTAGAGGGGGACATGTATGAGTCAGCCAACAGTAGGGTAAGAAACCAACACTGGCAGAGTGTTCAGTATTGTGGCATGACCATTGGTTACTACTCAAGGAAATGAGAAAATAAATGTATTTATTTTATGCATCGTTGGGATGTGTCCTGTAACATCCTCCCTTCTTCGTGCCTCATCCCCTCCAGGCGGAGTACTACCACCTACTGGCTGAGAAGATCTATAAGATCCAAAAGGAGCTGGAGGAAAAGAGGAGGACACGGCTCCAGAAGCAGGGCATGATGCCTGGCCAGCCTAGCATGGCCACCTCAGGCCTCCCACAGGTGTCTACCAGCATGGGACAGCCATCCATGGCCCCAGGGCAACCCCCAAGTAAGTAAACATACTGTTTTCACCTCTGTCACACACCTGTTTGTAACCCCTTTTACACAGCCTGATCAAGGTGGGAATGTTTACCGTTCTATATAAAAGGTACAAACACAAAATGGGGGGGGGGGGGGGGGGGGCATTGTTCTTCCACCATTAAGCCGGCAGCGGAGGTAGTCACATTGCCAGATCGATGGCTGTGTAAAAGGGACAGCCAGCATGGCGGGCCTACACACACTAGCCACCAACGCTGTTTTGTTACATGTCACTGATTCTGAAACGCCAACATTCTATCTAAAATCACACATGGGGGCGGCATTATGCCGGCTTTGTTTGGTTGGGTGCAAATGCATGCACAAACACTGCTGGCATGCAAATAATAGAAAAGCTATTTGACTGCTCAGTCAGTCACATTCATGTTTTTGCGCATCTATATTGATATTAAACACTGATCAAAATGTCATGGAAAAATGTGTAGTGTTGAAATGGAAAAAGAGAGGAAATACACCTGCAAACCACTTGTCTCTTATTTATTTATATAATATATGATGAAGTCTGTTTGTCTCACTCTACAGTTTTTCTCACCCTTTAAAAATCATGTAGTCATCTATGGTTTTATTGGTATTCAGTGATCCTGAAGACAACATCTGTGAATTCTGTAACTCTTATCACCCTATCAGATGGTCCTCACGCTGATCCGTCCATGGTCCGACCGACTGGACCAAATCAGATGGTCAACAGAATGCAGAACCCAGCAGGTAAGTCTCCAATGAAGTGTAAATGACATTATTACAAATACATGTTAAGCGGCCAGACTTGAAAATGTATTTCAAATTGGAGGTCCAAATGATGAAATAATATAAAAACATTTAATGCTAAAGTACGGGGGAATGTGTATGTAATGTCATGTGAGTAGTGTACATGTTAATGCATTTTAAAATGATCAATAGAATATATCGGACACCCTGTTACACAAGCTTTAAAGTGATCCCAGTTGCTGGAGATGTTGGAGGATTAAAGGGTTGGTTCACCCAAGCTAGAAGCAAATATTTTCTCATTCTCTCGTGGTATCTAGCCATACAGAAGGTTTTGGTTTAATTTGTCCAGGTTTTGAGATATTTGTCCCTGAAATTTCTGCTTCCAGCCCAATACAACACAGGTGAATGGGAATTTGTTTGGCTTTTACAGCTTTGAAAAAATTTTATTTACAGTACCACTCAAAAGTTTGGTCACACCTTCCCATTCCCTTGAATCAGAAAGTGTGTCCAAACTTTTGACTGGTACGGTAGATATTTCAGCAGCAGCTTGTCTCTGTAGACATGATGTCCCAGTTGCAAGAACATTCATAGAGGGTAATAACAGTAAAGTGTCAAGAATGTGTCATTTTTAGAATTCTGCTGTTAGCTTTCTAGCTACATTAGCTTCTGCAGTTTATGCTCACAACCCTTATCAAGCTTTTTGCTTCAGCACGCAACTAAATTTCGCCACGTGAGTCTGGTCTGACTGGCTGTGTTTTTGTTTTTTTGCGGTGCCTCTGCTGCTAATGTTACTGTAAGGCAGTTATGTTTTACAAAGTCAGAAAACAGGCCTTACCTCTATCCATGATTTTCCATCCTATGGTGGCAAATCCAAAATGCTTCCACACTTTACTTCTCAGGTGGTTTGGTGTCATGATTATGTGTTCAGATGATCTGTTTTTAGCTGGTTTTCTCCATTTTGTGTTTGCAAAGAGAACAATAGTGTAGTGAAGTTTTACTGAGGGCATGCGATGGGTCGTCGAGTATTCCTTCCCACGTTCAAACAGTAGTTTGAATTTAGAATAAAAAGTGACAGCACTAGTGTGAAACACCATTGGTGTTTGTATTGTTTGTTGTCATCTCTCATTTCCATCCTCCTTCATTTCCAGGAATGAACCAGTTTGGTCAGATGGGGATGCAGTCGATGAGTCAGAGGTCGACGCCTCCTCTTCCTCTCAATGCTCCAATGAACCAGGTTGGCATCACTGTATTTACCATCTCTATCACAGATTACTTATAAGAATGTACTAAAAACAGAAAAGGCAAAAGGCAAGTGTATGCAAGTTCAAATTCACATAACAAATTATTTGATTGCCATGCAACAGTAAATGTGACCATACTTTTTTTTTTTTTTAACATCTTTATTTTATTTATATGTTGGCTGAAATTATCCTTTTTATTTATCCAAAATGTCTTGTTTCCAGATGGGTATGGGAGCAACAAGGATGGGTCAGCCCAATGCCACACAGTTACAGAACCAGTACCTCCCTCCAGGCCAATTTCCCGGGTCTAGTCCCGGACTTGGTTCAGGTCCTGTTGGCATGAACCAGCCAGGAGCACAGACTGCTGTGCCACCGGTAAGGATTAAGTGACAGAGTGACAGTTGTACCTTCTAATGTGAAGATGAGTTTGTCTGCAAACATATTGTTAGTTGGATGTGGAAACCGGCTGAATGTGTAAAAGTAAATGGGGATGAACTGAGGCATCAACTCTGAGAGCTGCTTTGCTAGAATTGATGAATAGTGCTGAATACTGTATAATTAACTGAGCTGTCTTTAGGCACATAATTCATGACCGCTGTGAGAGATAGATCAGTTCTTATTGGCTCTGTCTACAAGTTTTAAGACAGATCATTTGTGCTTTTTTGGCAGCCTTCCTTATTTATTCAATTAACTTTATACTGTTTACTTGGTAAAACCTTTGTCTATAATTTGTCAAATCCATTTTTTGTTCTTCATTGATTCTCCCATATTCAGGGGGATTTTTTAGTTTTCTATAAAAATGATTTCTGTTCCAGTTAAAAAGAGCTGTCTTTCTTCTTGCTCTGACCTCTGTGTCCTGTCCTCTGTAGCAGAACCAGATGTCAACGCCGCCTTCCCTCCCAGCCAGCAGTCCTTCAGCACAGTCTGCCTCTTCTGCTCCAGGCTCTGGAGCCTCTGCAGGCTCCATGGGGCCTGGTAGTGTCAGTGGTGCCGGGCCTCTACCCAACCTGCCTCCATCCTCCACCTCAACCCAGCCCAACACCTTTCCTCACTGCCCCCCCATCCGAACAAACTCCCCCTCACCAGCACGCAGTTTAACGCCTCAACCCCATCAAACACCCCCCACGTTACATGGTTCTCAAACCCCACAGCCACAGACGCCCAGCACACCCCAGCTGCCCCCTCCACAGCAACAGCAACAGCAGCAGCAGCAGCAACAACAAGCTTTGCAGCAGCAGCAGCCGCCATCGGGGCAGGCGGGGAACTCTGAGAAAACCAATCAGCTTCCGCAGCAGACTCTTGGGGGTGTGGCTTCCTCAGGCCCCCAAGCAGGTCAGGCTTCTTCGGTGCCTACCCAGAATGCTCATGTGCCATTGCAGCTGCCGCAGACCCCAGTAAGTAGATCGCCCTGCTTTCACTACTTTCCCCACTGTTCCCCAACCCAGACTGTTTTTTCTTAAACCAAGTACTTACTCACCTAATATGCTCTTTCTTTCTCTCTTTCTCTAGTTATTTCTCAAAAAAAAAACTGAAACTGATTGTTGAGGCTCCTATTCTCTCCTTCTTGATCTACTAAGACTGTATTTTCTGTGAAAAGTGAAAAGTTTTAGAAAGGTTGTAGATTTTTTTTAAAGACCAGGAAGTTTAGTTTTAGCAAAAGAATGGATGGTCTAGAGACTACTTAACTGTATTTTCTTTCTTCAAAAATATCGAATATTAATATTCAGTTGTCCAATACTCTTTGACTTTGATTACAAAAGGGATGTGTCCTTTTTGTTGATTCTAACTTGACATTTCTAAACCTCAACCAATCTCTGCTTTCACCTCAGATATCTCCAAAGCCTTCTCTGTCAGTAGATGGCCAGGTATCCTCTCCAGCCTCAGTCAGCAGCAGTACCAATCCCAGCTCCCAGCTCGTCCCGGCAGATGGCCCTGCTCCCAGCCAGGAAGATGTCAAAATGGAGGTGAAGAAGCAGGAGGATGAGGAGGAGGATGGGGCTGAAACCCAAGGAGAGGGCAAGGCTCTGGGGAAGATGGGCAAGGGTCAACCTGATGTGAAGACGGAGGAGAAACCAGAGGTAAGATTGTCCACATAGGCTTACTGACTCTGATCTGGGTCTCTGAAAATCCTGGAAAAGTCTTAATGTCTGAAATGATTCATCTAAATTAAGAATTTCAGCTTAATAAGTAAACACTTTGATAAAGAAGTGATTAAACTAACTGTTGAATTTTCCCCACAGATAAAGAAAGAGAAGCCGTCAGGAGATGGGTGTAAAGGCGAACCCATGGATACATCTTCATCCTCGGTGTCATCGTCGGTAGCAACAGGTGAAGACAAGAAGCCAGAGGTGAAGAAAGAGCCCAAAGAGGAAGAGGAAGTGTCAGGGTCAACGGCCAACAACAGCTCCCCAGCCAGCACTCAGAGCAAGAAGAAAAGTAAGTCTGCGCGTCTTATTTTCAGTCTGTTGTTGATTCAACACAAATCATTATCTACATGTTAAGATAATGTTAATGAGGGTGTTTTTCCTTGTGCATAATTTTTCTCTCTCATATGCCTAATCAGATGTTTAATACAGTCACACAGATGCACACCATTGGCAGTATGGCTGATATTTACATCATGAGAGAGAAAACATTTTGACATACTTAAACGCAGTTCACAAACAACACTCGCTACTCTGTCAGCTCAGTACCAGCTCAATGCTCTGATGCACTGACCTCAGACCAGCATTCACAACCTTGTGCTTGTTGGGAGTCTGAGCTGTGCTCTGTCAGCATGAGCAGATAGAGCTGTTTGAAAGCCGACAGAGAAAAAGAGTGAAGCCAGGGATGGTTTGTCTTGTATGAGTCTCCCGCTGATAGCAGAGAGCCACAGAAGACCTGAGATCAGCAGATCAACAGCCTTATTGAAGTTTAAGAACAGAACGCACTGAATACAATGTTGATTAGAAATAACAAATTAAGTCAAAGTAGCGCAGTGTAACAGAGTAAACTTTATTGGATAGTAGTGAAGAGGCAGACAGGAAACAAGGGGAGAGAGATGGGTATGACATGCAGGCTGGCTGGAATCAAACCAGGAACGTTGTGGTTATGTGGCATGCACAGTAACCATTCGGCTACCAGGCCCCTCGCGCACATTTGTATTTTCAAACTCACCGTTATTAAATTTTTTTGCTCAATCTTGTTTGTTTTTCTCTTCTTTCTAGTCTTTAAGCCGGAGGAGCTGCGTCAGGCTCTGATGCCCACCCTGGAATCTTTGTACCGGCAGGACCCTGAGTCCCTTCCCTTCCGTCAGCCGGTGGACCCCCAGTTACTGGGAATACCCGTACGTATTCGAACTAGTAACAAAACTAACCTGGTAAGGGACTGCACTGGCTGCCATTTTGCTTCAACTCCTCTGAAAACGTAGCTTTTTTTATTTGTTTGTTTTCCTTTTTTCATCTTTAATATTTTTTCTCCTTTGTCATAGCTGTCATATTTTCAAAATTTGTTTTATATATCTGCTTCCAGTTTCTTCAAACTCTTAGTTGATTTTTCTCCCATTGCATGTCAGAAGTTAAGAAAATGAGATTTGAAAGTTTGTGTGTGTGTGCGTGTGCGCGCGTCAATTTGTGGTCTCTTTTCTGAAACTTCTTGTCATTTGTAAATCAAAGCAATGACTCTTATGAACATTTGCCTTTCCTTTAATGGACTTGTAGGGAAGGGCAGTTGAGGACAAAAAGTAAATGATACACTCTGTGCACCTCAAATATAAACCAACAGTTTGGCTGAGTGATACTGATTTTGACAACTGAAATTAAAGTTTTGGTGCTGACAGCTCTTCGCTTCAATTGAATCTGATAACCTAAAACATTACACAATATTACATGACCCAGACATCCATCAGAGCATCAGGCCTAATTAATTAACGGCTGATTGTCTTTCATAGCACACCAAATAATTTGCTATAAGCTCCAACAACAGTTCATGAGCCAATTGCTTTCATTTATCACTTTAATTTGTTTGACTTTTGCCTTTTAAAATCCATTTTTTTAGGTTTTAATTTGAATTATGATTTGTGTAGTTTTCATCCTAGTGTTCCATTGCTAGCTTTCTAGTTCAGTTCCTCACCAGTAGTAGTGTGTTGGTGTTCAGGTGGGAAGTGTGTAGAGGTGGGACAATACCTTTTATCCTCATTGCATCCAAATGAAGTAGAAATGAGTACCTGATAAGATTCAGTATGGCGTAAATTCTGTATGCATTTACATTCAGGCAAAAAAAGTTTATTTTATTGATAATAGATGGCACAAATAAAGTTTAGACACAGCGTCAGTCCCCCCACTGCCTCATTGTGTATTAAATTTAAAACATTTTTAGCGCATTGTTGAGCGAGCACCTGGCTGTCGGCTCACCTCTCCTTCAGAAACCTCCACAGTCAAGTGATGCGACTTATTTTTCTAAACACTTCATTGTTGTGATATAAATTTGGCTCCGTAGCTTGAAATGGTAATATGCATCACTTGTTTGTTCATGTGAGTGGTTCCATTCGGAGATGAGGGTCTGTTTCCTAACTCTTGTTGCCATGGTGACACTGAGATGGACCCTACTCTTTGAAACTCACACCTCCTCTTTTTTTTTTTTTTTTTGGTTGAATCTCCAAAAGGCCTTACTGTTCCTCGCCGTCTTCTCCACTGCTTGCTCACACGGTGTTTTAGAGAAGAAGCGGACGGCAGACGACAGGAACAGAATAACAGCCTGGAGACTCGTGTCCCTCTTACATTTGCCTCACCTCAGCACTGTTGGCTTTAACTCTGCCACCGTATTGCCACTCATGCTGCTGGCGCTGTTAATGCCAACCACTATGTTACTCAGAACAGTAAATCTCTGTCTGCCTGTTGCTGTTGCCACTGCTCTGTTCTTCTTGGTTTTGCACCCCGATCACCTCGCAGGCCTGAAAGCTCACAAAGCTTTCAGGCCTCAGCAGAGAACCATTCCCCCAGCTGTCAGACAGTGTTATCACTTTTAAAGACAAATTGATAAATAATGATCTCAGGATCTCAAGGCTGGGCTTCAGTTGCAATAGGATATGTCAAATGAAATCTCATCTGTATCTAATTTTTAGATCTCTTATTGTGGTTCTATGAGCAGCAGAGGACCAGGCGGACTTGTGGCGGTCAGCTGGTCCCTGTTCGCAGTACAGATAGGGACTTGAATTTAAATGTAGGGTGCAAAGCGGAGAGCTGGAGGGCAGAAGTTGTCATGTCTCTCTGTTTGCACGCGAACCCTCTTTTCTGCAGCGCTCAACAACATTGTCCCCCTGCACCCTCTTCTCTCCCTACTCTGGTCCCACCTGGTCGACTGCGATGCCTGATGATGATGATGATGATGATGATGGTTCTCTTCTTCCCCATCTCTCTCGTCTTGGTCCCCTGGACGACCAAACCCTCCCACCATCTCGCTGCTCTTTCTTCTCACCCCCCTCTCTGACCTTCCTCAACTCCTGAACTTTACCTCGAATGGCGCCCCTCCCAAAACCAGGACTACTTCGACATCGTGAAGAACCCCATGGACCTGTCGACCATCAAGCGGAAGCTGGACACGGGACAGTACCAAGAGCCGTGGCAGTACGTAGAGGACATCTGGCTGATGTTCAACAACGCCTGGCTGTACAACCGCAAGACATCCCGCGTCTACAAGTACTGCTCCAAGCTGGCTGAGGTGTTTGAGTCAGAGATTGATCCCGTCATGCAGGGCCTGGGATACTGTTGTGGGAGAAAGGTGAGATGACTTTTTTTTATTGAAGTATTTTATGGTCCGTATTGTGTTTTAAGAGGGAAGATTAATAAATTCTGTCATACAACCTTTGATTTTGTTTCCAGTTTTCTTCAGATAACAGGTCTGCTAACTTTTTCTTCTCGTCTTTTTATCATTCCAGTTTGAGTTTTCCCCCCAAACTCTATGCTGCTATGGAAAACAATTATGCACCATCCAACGTGACGCTGCTTATTTTAGCTACCAGAACAGGTAAGGGCTGTCGACACATTGGAACACAAGCACACACAGATCACAGACATATGTCTTGTTGTGTTTTGCACATTGATTATATTTCCTCCAACATATTATCAACCAATCAGTGCAATCACAGATGAGTTTTAATTTGGCTTCAAATGGTTACCCCTGGCACCATCTCCATCTTCATAGTTCACGTTTTAATTTCCATTACATTTTCATTTATAAAGTGGGCTCCTGTCTTCTTCAGCAGTTATTCTTTATTTGTTGCACCATTGTTTCCCACTGAGTAAATTTACATGCACAACACACGACAGCTTGCATTTTCTGATATTTACTTGCATAAATAGAGGGGGGGGTGTCCATTCTCACCACTAGAAGAACGGCTCCCACTTTATAAATGAACTGAAAGGATGATGGGTCTTTGTTGCTTTATCATTTATTTATTTATTTTTTCCTCATCCACCCTCGGAGACTTGTATCCTCGCCCCCCCCTTCCTCCTCCACAGCTCCTAGTGGTCTCTCATGTTGCTGTAATGTTGTTGTTGTTTACCACTGGACGTCTGACGCTAATCTTTGCTTTGCCTTGGCTCTCTGTCCTCTGTTGGTTGTTGTTCACATTCTGTCTGTCCCTCCGTCCTCCATGTCCCCCCACCCCCACCCTCTCTGTCCCTCCATTGTCCTCGTCTGACCTGTAACTATTTATTTCACGCTTTTTTAATATTCATTTTGACCTCCCTCCCCATCTCCCTCCCCCCCTTCCCTTCTCCCCTTCTCTCCCTCCTTTTTTAACGCTTGTGATGTCTGCATTGGCCTGCTTTGGTGTGACCAATCATCCACTCCGAAATTTACGCTCAAAATCAAAACACCCGCCCATACAAAAACCCTGCATCACGATTGGCTGCTACCTCCTGGCGACGACCTACCTTGCCCTCTGCCTCCTCCTGTGTGTCCGCCCCCTGGCCTGTCCTGCCCTGCCCTGATTGGCGGCTGCTTCTTCGTGCCCTCTCTGTGATTGGCTGTGCTGATGGCGAACGGTGTAGTTCACCAAAATATGGGCTTCTTGCTGACAGGTACCACTTCTGTGAGAAGTGTTTCAACGAAATCCAGGGCGAGAGTGTTTCCCTGGGGGACGACCCCTCCCAGCCTCAGACGTGAGTACCATCACACTTAGTTTCTCTAGTAATGCTTCTCCAGATGTTCTGTGAGCTCAGAGTTGTAAGATTATATCTCAGTGGAGATGAATTAGCAGCATAAAAGATTGAATGTACAAGCTGACAGGGTTCTATTATAGACTCTATTATTATTATTCCCGTTTAATTGCCCTTAATTAATTTTAAGGGTAGAAAAACGATCTTATTCCACAGTGTCCGACAGTATCATATACTGTATGTATTCCATATCAGCCTTTTCCAGCTTGTCATTAAAGATTTAGTGTTTAAACTTTGAAATATTCAAACCCTATTCTTGTATTTTTTTATAGCTGTACCATTCTATCAAATGGAAATGTTTTACATGTCCTGTAGGCCATTTTATATACATTTTCCCAAAATTCAGCCTGACATATTTGGCATTTTTTGGAAACTTTATGATCTTTGCTAGAATTTAAAATAAAGTTCTGTGGGATTGAACAATGTTTGGCTGCACAGCAGCAGTTTGTAGTGAACAACCCACCAGCGGGTCAGTGAAGTTTAAGAAGTTAAAGATCATTAATTGTTTTTTTGTTTTTAAATAATTGTTCAAAACTCCTGATTTCTCCTTTAGTGTTCAGCTTTATCCCCTTTTGACTCATAACATGTTTACTGTAAGATGATGATGTGAAATCACCAAATTAAAAAAAAGAGGAATTTCTCATTTCACTCTTCAACCAACTGTTTATAATGTAGCCTGACACGAGTTTATAACTCTTTTATTAGGGGTTGGATAAACTATCAATATAACAATACGTATTGATAAAATATTTAACTCGTAGACACATTTGGCATTTTCTGAATTGGGGAAAGATGCTGCAGCACAAAGCCTGCAGTCTACAGAGGATGACCTTGTTGTGTTTCCATATAGGACAAATAAAATCAACAGGAAGAAGACTGCTTGTCGGTTACAGTAGTTTGTTTTTTGATCTTTCCTGCAGGTCCATCAACAAAGAGCAGTTCCAACGAAAGAAGAATGACACTCTCGACCCTGAGTTGTATGTCCCCTTCTTAACTCATTAACTTAACATTATTTCATATGTACCATCTCTGTGATGCTGAAAGAGTTATGATTTTATGTATTTTGTTTAGATTGCATCATGATTTTGGATTGTTTTATACAGTTGAATTACTTATAGATAAATAATTTGATTAAGTAATTATCATTTGTGAATGATAGCCATCTGATTAGCAAGTTTGTGGCTCCCGTAGAGGAACGAGCATGCTATTTTGATGATGCGTAACACGTTGCCTTATTAACTGTATGTCTGTCTTTTGTCTTCTCGTTCTCTCTCCGCTCAGGCTTGTGGAATGTACTGACTGCGGTCGTAAAATGCACCAGATCTGTGTCCTGCATAATGACACCATATGGCCGTCAGGGTGAGCCAGCTATCTTATACACACTCTGTGCATATTACTGGGTCTGGAAAATAAATTTGGCCTTCTGTATTCTTTAAAAAAAAAAAAAGCTTTAGAATAATCGAAAATAAAGGTGCTGGAAAAGTAGAAATGTTAAGTCCTGGTAGACGTGAGCACACGTTTGCATGTAGCTGTTTATTTGACGATATGTAGTAGTCTCGATCATTACATCTGGATCGAAAATGTCTGCCAGGATGGCGGCAAAACAAACACAAAAGTCCTGTAACTCGAGTGTCGACAGAGAGTCTCTCATTCCTCAAAGTTTGATCTCCCTTCATGTGTGGTCTGGTTGAATTTGCTTACATCTTTTAATTACCGAGTCATTATAGTTGTTTAAAGAAAGGAAGACTGACTTGAAAAGCAAGTCATCTCTTGATTAAAGCCACTCAATCACTGTCACTGGTGCTTATTGTGACAGGCCGGATGGTAACCTGCAAATGTAACCATTTACTATTTATTTCCTCCCTAACCACAGCTTCGTATGTGACAACTGCCTCAAAAAGGCCAATAAGACACGGAAAGAGAACAAATACGCAGCCAAAAGTAAGTGGAATAAGTCTGTGTTTTATGACTTTGTCTCCTTTGCCTCATTCCAACATTTCATCTCTTCATCCCAGGTTTTGATCTCTTTCTCTCTTTGCTTTAATACCAACATTTGTGAAAACTCAGACTAGATTAGTGATTTATGTAATATTATTAATCTATATTTCACTGTATCATTATGCCCTTAATTAAATTTCCTTTACTTACTCCAGTCAGTCCACCCCAATAATTTTAATGATTATTTTTGGGGAATAAAATTATGAAAATCTGGATTAAGAGCGAGATTGATACATGCAGAGAGTGATGTATTAAACTTCTAACAGCTGCGTTTGTTGTGTGGACCTCTGTTTATGGGCTACATGCTTAAAATCTAAAATTGTCAAAGAAAATTAAAAAAACGTCCCTGTTTCTGCTGTACCTACTGTTGTTTCTTCATGATGACTATGACAGTGTTAAAATGGTTGTAGTAATACATCAAGTGAGCTCTGTATTCCGCCTCTCCTTGTTCATCCGTTGTCTTGTCTTTTGCAGGGCTTCCTCAGACCAAGCTGGGGAACTATTTGGAGACACGAGTGAACGACTACCTCAAGCGGCAGAGCCACCCCGAATGTGGCGAGGTCACCATCCGTGTGGTCCATGTCTCGGACAAGGTGGTTGAGGTCAAGCCGGGCATGAAGTCCAGGTAGGAGGCCGAATTTTACTGCTACTGCGGACTCTGTGTGTGGTGTGGGAAGCACCATTAAACATATTTAGAATGATGGCTTACTGATTAAATTTGATATTTGTCACAATCTCGCTTATTAACGCAGCAAAATCCTGAATGTAATAGCAAACAATATTGCAAGTAGTGTAATCTCTATAAATGCATATCTCCATATAAATGCACAATCTGTAGGCAACAGGACAAGATTTTGCAAACAGCTAGTGGTCAGCCGATTAATCAGGCTGATATCTGGCTTTTTTAGATAATCGGCATCAGCCTATTATCTCAAAATGTTTGGCTGATAACTTCCGTCTGATTTAATCTACTGATGGTAGCTCTCAGAAACAAGGAGATGCTGCTATCTGCTGATACTGTTAAGTGCACTAAAACTTTATTTTTTTTTAGTTGATACATTTTTTATTTAAAATAAGTGCACTGCAGACAGAGTGCAGATCTACTTAAGCAAACAGAGACAATGCAGACGATAACATTAGTGTTAAATAAATTTTCATTTACGTTCACAAATTTTGTGTCTCATTTGTTATTATAATTAAATTGATGCAAAAAAACATGATATCTGCATTATATATTGACCATCAGCTACCCTGCTCTCTAAATATCTGCATCGGCCATTGAAAAACCCATATCCACGACCACTACAAACAGCCCGAACAGTCATAATCAGATGCTGATGTGTGAGAAAAAAACTCAGAGCAGCACCGCAGGTCAAAGTCCAGGCTGAAGTATGTTTGATAATCACCATTTGCACGTGTTTTACCAAATAGATTCTGTATCGAGTTGAAGTTAGTTTAAAGTTTGCACTGACCAGCTGGACTTGTAACATCAATGGCTGTGATCAGGTGAGGCAGAGCTTCTCTGAGACAAGCAACAGTTCCTCCATGCCGCTGCAAAAACAAATGCACAAGGTTGTTGTTGCTAGGCAACATGAATCCCAACAAGAAGTCTGTAAGAAGTAACTGAATGGAGAGTTTGCTTACTGACGGGTGTGAAATGAACAAAGGTTGGAGCATAAATGCACAGAAGCAACTAGGACAAGTTTTACTTCAGATGCATCAAATTGATTCAGTACAACAGCCCAATATTAAATTTTAGAGCCATAGCTACAGCTGTACAGTAAAGTTTGTGTGTTGTAAGTTAAGTTAAATATTGTAGTATTAATGACAGTTCCTAATCAATTTTGGGAAAACTCACTTGTTGGTGCCAACAATAGTATCACATCCCAAACTGAATTGCACAGCCTGTTCTGTGCTGTGGTTTTGTCCTGGCTAAAGTGTGTGCTGCATTTACAGTAAATATCTTTTTAGTTGTTGCAGGAGGCTTGTAATTTATTTAGTTAAAAAATTCCAGCCGCTGTTTACAGATGTGCATCTCATTTGGCACCCAGTCGAACCAAATATTCCACTCCTTCAAAGCCTCAACGCTACAGCTCTGTCGACAACTTGTCATTGTTTCAGTTCTAACCAGTTAATTTACGACTCACGCATTTAAAAACACTGCACAGATAGGAGCCATATTTGCAAACCTTCCTAGGTTGTGATGTAACTTGTTCAGAAGATGAAAACAGCAGAGATGAGCATTTCTTGCATTTTGTAGCAGAATATTTACAAAAATTCAAGATTTGGATTTTTAAAACGATATTTGAATAGCTATTTTTCTCACCCTGGCTGTTTTTTGTTTTCTCCAGGTTTGTGGACAGCGGAGAGATGGCCGAGTCTTTCCCATACAGGATGAAAGCCTTGTTTGCATTTGAGGACATCGATGGAGCAGATGTGTGTTTTTTTGGCATGCATGTTCAAGAGTACGGCTCTGACTGCCCGCCTCCCAACCAGAGGCGAGTGTACATCTCTTACCTGGACAGCGTGCACTTCTTCAAACCTCGACACCTCAGGACTGCTGTCTACCATGAGATCCTGCTTGGCTACCTGGAGTATGTCAGGAGGCAGGGGTAAGAGCAAAACTTGTCAAAATATTAAAGGAATAGCATTTTTGGAAGTGGGGTTGAATGAGGTACTTAGCTTCTGTGCTGGTACTCCTGTCTGCTTCTCCAAACTGGGCGGGTACGGACCACCATCTACTGCCGGTAATACACTGACTGTGGATAAGTACCTCATACAACCCTACTTCAAAATCTGAACTATAACTGAGCATTTTCAGTAGCATGAAAATGAGCAGGCAGATGGAATACAAGGAAGAAGAAGAATGTATTTCTTTTATATTAGCCTCAGTTAATAAATGTACACGTCTCCCTGTTGCAGGTTTACAGCGGGTCATATCTGGGCCTGCCCACCCAGTGAAGGGGATGATTACATCTTCCATTGTCACCCAGCGGACCAGAAGATCCCCAAGCCAAAACGCCTGCAGGAGTGGTACAAGAAGATGCTGGACAAGGCTGTTTCTGAGCGCATTATCCATGATTATAAGGTGAGACTTGTTTTGTGTTAAGTTATTACACCTACTTTGTAAATGAATGCATTTATCATAGCAAAACAGTCAAGACATTGACTCACCCATAGTCCTTAACATTGTCAACTGTATACACAGTATGAAGACTTGTCTTTCTTTCGTTATTATTTCTAAGTTAGTTCTCTAATGCATATTTTCCCAGTCTGCTAATATGTATATTTTGAGAAAACCCTCTCACCACAAGGTACTTTTTATTAGCTGTTCTGGAGCTTTCAATCATGTGTGGATGTTCAAACTTCCTTTTTTTTTTTATCTGAAAAAAAAAAACATCTGAAAAATGGGAAATTTTATTGTTTAAATGTTGAATTCCTTAGACAAGCTCTATCTGATGATGATCACATAATATGATTGAAAGCCCCAGGACAGCTATTAAATGGACCTTGTGGTGAGATTGTTTTCTCAACTGCTGTTTTCGAAGTCAAGAATGAACTAATCTTAGAACAGTGAAAAAGCTAACAGGGACATTTATAGCATTACAAGCACTGAACACTCGTCTCTTCCTCCAACTTCGTCCCTCAGGACATTTTCAAACAGGCAACAGAGGACCGTCTGACCAGTGCCAAGGAGCTGCCATACTTTGAGGGTGACTTCTGGCCTAACGTACTGGAGGAGAGCATCAAAGAGCTGGAGCAGGAGGAGGAGGAGCGGAAGAGGGAGGAGAACAGTACCTCCAATGAGAGCACAGATGTGAGTAGAATAAGAGTCGTAACTTTCAGTCAGTTTTGTCACAAAATATGGGATGTTTTTCAGTGGCAGTGCTTTGTATTGAAGTTGACAATAAAATGTTCACAGGCCACAAAAGGAGACAGCAAGAATGCCAAAAAGAAGAACAATAAAAAGACAAGCAAGAACAAGAGTAGCTTGAGCCGAGCCAATAAGAAGAAACCAGGGATGCCCAATGTTTCTAATGACCTTTCCCAGAAACTCTACGCCACCATGGAGAAACATAAAGAGGTAAGTGTGTCTCATTTGATTGTAGCAATAGCTGCTCACTCTTTTATTGGATTATATGGAATAATTATGCTATGAGAACATTACGGTTACTAATGTCATTGGAGTTGTGACATTGACTCCACTCTGAATACATAAAATTGAAATTCTGCTATTTAGCAGCTACGTCTGCTGCTGCTGTTTTGAAAGGTTCAACTGTTTTATAGCAGAGTAGGTACAGCTTATACTATGGCTACAACTGACCATAATAAAAATATTCTTTATCTTTACCGACAACAGATAAAGAATGGATTAAAGCGGCTATAACCTATATTTTTATATTAACAATGGATCACATGACTACTTGTATGTGAAAAGTGTAGCTTGTAGTGATGTTATAAAGGAGGGTAAAGTTAGGTGTTGACAGATGATGAATGTATGTATTAATCTAAAACCACATTTTATGATCTTCTCCTCTCATTGCCAGGTCTTCTTTGTCATCCGCCTCATTGCCGGCCCCACCGCCAACTCGCTGCCCCCTATCACTGACTCGGACCCCCTGATGGCCTGTGACCTGATGGACGGCCGCGATGCCTTCCTGACTTTGGCAAGGGACAAGCACCTGGAGTTCAGCTCTCTCAGGAGGTCCAAATGGAGCTCCATGTGTATGTTGGTGGAGCTACACAACCAGAGCCAGGACCGCTTCGTCTACACCTGTAATGAGTGTAAACATCATGTGGAGACGCGCTTCCACTGCACTGTCTGCGAGGTGAGAATCAGGACTCGCTGAAATTGAGCTTTTCTCCCTTTGCATTTTACTGGGGATGAAACTGCAGCAAAAAGGCTGCGACCCTGTGAATATTTTAAATACTATGTTTGTCATCATCAGATGGTGAAAACCTTGAGTGCCCACAATAAGCTAGATACATTTTGGACTGAGAAGAAACATGCTGGCGTTTATCACACCCAAAACAGCCTTTTGAAAATCCAATTCAGAGGGGGCAAATTGGAAAAAGCCGCAGTCATGTTTCAGTGTTGACAGGATAAACAATGTTTTTCCAAAATAATGATGAATGCCTGCACAGACATAGTTGGGTGCTTTGTGACAGTAATATTAATAAGCCCACTTTGTCACCTAAAACTCTAAGATCACTTATTTTGAAAGTCGTTATAGACCACCCCACCATTTTTGGGACCGGGACATCTCACATGGATTTCCATTTTGTTTCTTTTTTTGGATAATTTGTTTGCCTTTTGGGAGGTAAGGTAATTATTGGGATTTTACATTTCAAAGGCATAAGTGATATATAGGAATACAATATTTCAAAGCACAAATCCACTGGGTTTCTTTTTCATGAAAGTAGCTGCTGAATAGATAAGGTAAACCATTTATTCAGACAATAAAAGCCTGTTAGTATGACGGATGTGTGTTTTCCCATCTTTCCTACAATTTTTTTTTCTCCCCTCCAATTTGGAGCAGCCAATGCCCTTGCACCGCAGTCATTGTCACTGCTAACCCCACTATGGCTTTTGGCAGTCTCAGGTCTCCCACACTGGTGCCTTGACCAACCAGTAGGAGCCGCTAGTGTATTGAAAAAGACATGATCCCTCACCAATTTCCCCCCATTGCCAGTTGTGGTTATCGGAGTTCCCAGCCAAACTGACTGACTGAATCATGGTCTCTGCGATGGTGGGCGACTTTTTTGTTCCTCTGTGCTACCTGTGAACTGAAACAATTGTTGTGACTGGAGTGTTACTCCTCAACATTCCCAGATAAAGGTTTGTACAATCTAGGCAGAAGAAGAGTCACAAAGGCTCACTCATGGTGTGACTGCTGCATATAGGGAAAATACTGCAAAAACGCTGCGTGGTGTGTTAGTGCGGGCACCTTACTGTAGGGAACGGCTGCAAACCAAGATGAATCAGTTTGAAGGCTTATCAAAGCCAAACCACTACACGGTTTGAGACAGGATGGCACAAAATGTAGTGGTTGTGCATGCTAATGTACATAACATTGATTTTTGTTTTCCTGGAAAGTTTTAACCTGTATTAATTAATCAAGTTCTTAAATTCATATTTATTTTCCCATCTCTCTTTTTTCCCTTCCCTCTGCAGGACTATGACTTGTGCATCACCTGCTACAACACTAAAGGTCATGAGCACAAGATGGATAAGCTGGGGCTTGGACTGGACGATGACAGCAACAACCAGGCAGCAGCAGCTACCCAGAGCCCTGGAGACTCTCGCCGCCTCAGCATCCAGCGCTGCATCCAGTCGCTGGTCCACGCATGCCAGTGCCGCAACGCCAACTGCTCCCTGCCGTCCTGCCAGAAGATGAAGCGTGTTGTTCAGCACACAAAAGGTTGCAAGCGCAAGACGAACGGCGGCTGTCCCATCTGCAAGCAGCTCATTGCTCTGTGCTGCTACCATGCCAAACACTGTCAGGAGAACAAATGTCCCGTCCCGTTCTGCCTGAACATCAAGCAAAAGCTCCGGCAGCAGCAGCTGCAGCACAGGCTCCAGCAGGCCCAAATGTTAAGAAGGAGGATGGCCAGCATGCAGCGGGTTGGGCAGCCGGCCGGAGGGCCACCGGGAGGACCTGTTGTAGGACTTCCATCACCAGGGAACAATGGCACCACTGCACCCAGTACTCCCACATCTGGTGGAACCCAACCTCCAACTCCCCAGACCCCGACTCAGACCATGCCTCCAGTCCCACAGCCAGGAATGGGCCCTGGACCTGGAGTCCAGCAGCAACAGCAGCCGGGTGGGATGCCCTCACAAGGTGGAATACCTCCTCAGCACCACCTTCACCACCAGTTCCAGCAGATGGGGGGTGGAGGCAGCGGGGCTGGGGGGATAATGAGCTCTCCCCAACATCAGCAGCAGATGCTCCCTCAGGTCCAGCAGCCACAGCAAAGTGGAGCAGGAGCAGGGACCAACCCTCAGCAGCTCCAGCAGCACCCCAACAATTTGCCTCCATATACCAGCAGACCCCCAGGCTCCTCCCCAATTCACCAGTCCCAGGGAAAACCGGTTCTTGGTTCTGCAACACCTCCCCAGCAGCAGCCTGGTGGCACTGTCATGGCTGGAAGTGTTGGGGGCCAGCAACCTCCCAACCAGCCCCAGCCTCCTCTTCCACAGCAGCAACAACAGCCACCTTCCGGCCCTCCACCGGCAGCAGTGGAAATTGCTATGAAGATCCAACAGGTAGCCGATGCTCAGAGGAAGATGGCTCTGCAGAGACAAGCAGCCCAGGCAGCTGCAGGCTTGATGCCTCCTCACCCCCACCATCAACAGGGTCAAGGTCAACAGATGGCCATGGGACACCCAGGGCCAGTAGGGATGGTTGGACCCCAGGGCATGCCACCACAGACCCAAGCCGCAGTGGCAGCTGCTCGGGCCCACATGGATCAACAACAAGGTGCTCCCCCAGGGATGATGGTTGGCGCTGGTGGGCCCATGCAGCAACCCCCTCAGCAGGGTAACCTGCCCCAGGGCCAGCTCCCCCCTCAGGTGCAGCATCAACAGCAGAGGATGGTTGCTCCGCTTCAAAACCCGCAACAACAGCAACAGCAGTGGGCAGGCCAGGGGATGCCACCCCAGCAGAGGCAAGCTATGATGAACCAAATGGGCCATCCAGCCATGATGGCAGCTCAACAACAACAGCAACAGCAGCAGCAGCAAATGCAACAACAACAACAACAACAGCAGCAGCACCAACAAGCTCAGGGCCATGCTGCCTTGATGAATATGGCACAGCAGCAGCAGCAAGGTGCTGGTGGTGGGGTCCCAGGGGGAGCTCTCCCTGGAGCTGCTGGTATCCCAGGGGCCGTTGGTGGGAACATCCCCCAGACAGCCCTCCAGGACCTGTTACGGACTCTCCGCTCGCCTAGCTCACCACTTCAGCAGCAGCAAGTTCTCAACATCTTGCGGTCTAACCCACAGCTCATGGCTGCTTTTATTAAACAGAGGGCCTCAAAATACAAAGGGGTGCAGGGGGGCCCTGGTGGGCCAGGTGGGGGCCCTGGTGGGATCCCTGGTGGGATCCCAGGAGGGGTCCCAGGCGGGGTCCCAGGCGGGGTCCCTGGAGGGGTCCCTGGAGGGGTCCCTGGAGGCCCTGGTCCCACAGGGGGTCCTGTTGGTAATGTCATGGCAGGAGGAGGGCCACAGGTGAATATGAATGCTGCAGGTGCCGGCCAGCCAGGGATGCACATGGGGGGTCAGGGAGGGACGAATGTCAACATGGCCACTATGGCCCAGCTGCAGCAGCAGCAGCAGTTACAACAGCAGCAGAGGCCAATGCTCAGCAGTTTACAACAGCAGCAAGTGGCGGCTCTCCAGCAGCAGCAGCAACAACAGCAGCAAGGTGGAGGAAGAGGTATGCAGGGCCAGGGGCCACAAATGGCAAATCTCAACAGTCCCCAGTTTAGAGAAATGCTCATGAGGCGACATCTGCAGCAGCAGCAGCAGCAACAACAGCAACAGCAACAACAGCAGCAGCAGCAGCAACAGCAGCAACAGCAAATGGGAGTAAATCATGGCCAGTTCCAGCAGCCACAGCCACCACAGGGGCAGGGCTACATGGGACAACCTGGAATGCAGCCTCCTCCAGTGGGAGGCCCACCTGGAGGCCCACCTCTTGGTCCTCAGCAGCCTGGTGGTCCCCCGGGCCAGCAGGGACAAGGTTACCCAGGGTCAGTGGCACAGCAGCAGGCCACAGCTGCACTGCAACAGAGGCTCCAGCACCAGCACCACCTCCAGATGCAGCAGCAGAATGCCATGGCTGGCCTGCCAGGAGGTGATGCAGGGCCAGGCGGAGGGGGTGTAGGAGGTCCTCAACAGCCACCTCAGGGCCCTCAGCCCACTCAAGGTGGCCCCCCACCTCCATCTTCTCAGGCCCTTCTCCAGCAGGCCCTCCATCAGAGGCTGCTCCAGCACCAGCAGCAGCATCAGCATCTTGGTCCTGGGGGGTCACCAGCTCAGCACAGCAACCCCATGAGCCCTCAGCAGCCACAGCAGATGGCCCAGTCCCCCCACCCACACCTGCAGGGCCAGGCGCTGCCCACATCCCTGGCTAACCAGGTGCGATCCCCACAGCCTTCACCAAGACCCCAGTCCCAGCCACCACACTCCAGCCCGTCCCCACGCATGCAGCCTCAGCCCTCCCCACATCACATCTCCCCCCAGATGCAGACGGGCTCTCCACACCCGGGCCACCTGAACCAGCACCACCCGGGTATGGTACAACAGCAACAGGCAACGACCCAGCAGCAGCAACAGAACTCTATGGAACAGTTTGGGTCGGACCAGAGCGCCATGTTATCTCAGCTGAGTGGCATGGTGGGTCTCCACGGGCCGGGGGGCAACAGTCAGGACCCACTGGGCCAGAACATGAATCACAACCCTTTGGACATCATGTAGGAATTCTACTTAACGTGTCAAGTTGAGCTGAAAAAGCTCTGTGATTCTTCGCACAAACTGCACTCACCCAGGACAGTGTTATTGTTATTACTTAGCCTTTCTTTTTTTATACTATTAAATGTTATTTAAAATGTTTTCAATAAAGATGCATTGAACTGAACTTCCTATGGGAGATGAACAATAAATCAAGCAGTCGTTAAATAAATTAGAATAAATAAATTGTAAGTTATTGCTGTTAATATATTTTTTTGCCAATTGTGGACAAAGAGGGGGATGGTTTCTCTAGCGCCCCCCACCTCCACCTCTTGCAGAATACAAGAAAGGTAATATTTTCGGGGTTTGGGGGTAAATAGGGGTACTTGCCTTTTTTAAGAAACGTTTTTAAGATTTTAAAAGTGGACAAGAATTAAAGAGGAAATGATTTAATGCAAAGAACTTTTTTTTTTTGTTTGTTTCCCATCATTCATTCTGTGTATTTCTGTTTTGCAGATTGATGTGGATTATTATTAATGTAAATCCAAACATGATGCATATCTTCCTTTTTAAATGTTTGGGTTTGCTTTATTTATTGTTTTCTTTTCGGGGGAGGGGCGGGGGGGTGTTATTTACCCTAAGACTGCTACAATTCGTATAGAAATATATTTTTGTTATTGACTGTTAAGACGGGGGTAGTGGATGTGTCATTTCACTTTAGATGTCTTTAGTTGGGTCTGTCCAGGTGGGAATAATTAAATGTCAGTGTTTTTTTTTTTTGTTTTGTTTTTGTTTTTTTGTTTTTTTGCAGTTGAGGGTCTGCTGTGAGTTTGAGATGTTGAACGGACACATCGTGACGTCCCAGCCAGCTTCTGTAATGGACATCTATCATGCTGGAAGGGACTCTTCCCTCGCAAACATGCAAGCCCTCTCCCTCGAATGTGTGTGCACTCCTTCCTTTAAAGACACTTAATACGGAGCAGTGGAGGCTTGGGGAGGGGGGGTGCATACCTGTGTGCCTGTAACTTTTTGAGTACATGGGCTGGGATGTGAAAAAATGAGCGGGGTGGGCTCCTTTTAGTGTTTTTAGGATTCTACTGTTTGGAGTAAACAGAGGATATTGATCCAAATGAACTGTGTTGCACAGAAATGAGGAGAAAGGAGGAGATATGAGCAGTCAGTCTCCGTCTCTTTCTGCCTCGTCCCCTTTGCTGCTTCCATTGGACTTTAAATCCCCCCTCCTCCTCCTCCTCCTCTGGGGGAAGTTGCTCTCCCCCTCCCCAAACTCCATCCTCTTTATCTTTCTGCTAAGAACTTTGGGAGTTTAATTTAATATTTTTTACTGTACAAAGGAAACACAAACTGTGGACTCAAATACTGTTTTTTTTTATAATAAAATGAAAATTACCAATAGTGATGTGTCCTGCATGTGGCTGTTTGTTAGAAATAACATATATAACTCATATTGGTGAATGAGACGTATTTAACCCCCTTTTCACGTTTTTATTACGATTTATTTATTATTACAACAAAGAATCGAGATTTCATGTTTTTTTTACACTGATCAATAGCAAAGAACTTGCATGTCAACGTGATCTCTAAAGTGATCTGTTAAACTATAAATACTAAATATGACTGCAGAAGAATTCATTCCCTTTAATAGGACAACATTGAAAAATGTATGCGTGTGCAAGTATTTTATATTTGTAGAGATCAGTTTTCACTTTGACATTAGAGGATAATTTTCTGTCAGTTTTCATAGGCCCTGTATGTTCATGTAGAGCTGCAAAGATTAGCAGAAAATCAATTGGCAGAAAATTAATCGCCAACTATTATAATAATCATTTTAAGTCATTTTTAAAGAAAGATTGTTAGAATTCTCTGGTTCCAGCTTCTTAGATATGAATATTTTGGGGTTTTTTTTAGTCCTCTATGACAGTAAACTGAATATCTTGGACTGTCAGGAAGACAAAAGAAGACATTTTAGGTTGAAAGATATCCTGACATTTTAAAGACCAAATAACTAATTGATTAGTTGAGAAAATAACAGATTAATGGATGATGAAAATAATTGTCAGTTAGCCCTAAAATCATGTATCGCACATCAACCTTTAAAAAGACGACACTTTTTAGTGCCTACCTACAAGTTTGTAACATTGATTGGATCATTAACCAGCAGGTGTGGCTGAGTTACCTGAATAACTGCTGAGTAAAACTTTGATTCCCTTCAAATATGCCAAAAATGAGTGTCCAGGTATTATCTCTTTTTAGAAATATGTTTTGGAACTTTAATTTTGTCGTCAGGCTTTCTCTACATGGCCTCTCCATCGTGCTCGCATGCACCCAGAGCTCCTGATCCTCACATCTGGTTTACAGTGATCAGTATGGCCTCCTCCACCTCCCCCTACAACATTTTCACTGTAATAAATCTCTAAAACCTCCTGCTGACTTCTGTGCAGAATCTTGAGATTTTACAGGATAAAAAGTGTAATTTTCCCTTCCCCTTCCCAGCTCAACCACTCTGATGAACTGTAAATGCTGTTTCTTGTTAATGTCCACCCACACACTCTTATCCCCCACTTCCACGGCACACTTACGACATACTGAGCCTATGAATCACAGACTATTAACTTGTACTCAATGGCGTCACTTACAGTAACTTGTCTTTTCTAGGAATGACGCGCCCTCTAGTGGCGATACAGGGAAGCATTATGGTTCAATGTCAAGGCGGTAATAATGGATGGAAAACACATTTAGTGGTGGAAAGAACTGAAGTACTTTTTACACATATGTTACCAGAGTTTGAGTAACTTAGCTGTTTTAAACATGACCGAGGTTGAAGTAAAAAGTCTTTCAGCAGAGTAAATATTTGTGAGTTATATTTTAGAGGCTGACTTTAAAGATTATCTCCGTGGATTTGTTGTGCTGCTAAATAGTGCCCCCCAAATCCAAATGGATAATAAATCAAACAAAGAGCTGCTGTGTATTGACTTTCAGGCCTCAGCAGTGAGCCAGGAGGTTACTTTGAGGACGCTGCTGGCTGCAAAACAACAGTGTATCTGTAAAAAAAAAAAAAAATACAAGTGGGTTGCACATAAGCTACTTTACTCCATTAGCAGGAGGAGATGTTAGTTACTCCACTCTTATAGATGTGTATTTCAGGTCTTGCTGCCATGTTAAGACTTCCCACCCCCATATTTGATATTTAATGTACATAAAGCTACTTTAACTTGCAGCCAGTAATCCCACATGTTAAATAAGCTCCAGGAGGCAGTTATTTTAGTACATATTTATTGGAAATGCAGTCAAAATAAAAATTCATTTTCAGAGAAAAGACATGTTTGACAATTATTTCTTTGTCAGAGAAAGACTGATCCAGACACATACGTGACATAAGTTAGTTTAGCTTATACATGTGACATGCAATAAATAACAGCTCACTACTGTCTGACCTAACGTACTGTATGTTTGCTTCCATTTGTACATTACCTTACACAGCATTAACAGCAACTGATACCTGCTCTTTTGAGATGCACAAAGGCTAGTGAAAAGAGTGGACTATCAATTGGTAATACAAAAATAGAACCAGGTAGCATTTCATACTTGAAAAGTAAAAAGACAGAGAGACAGCAAACACAACTGTGTACTTCTTTTTTGTGCATCCCTCCTCCTTGAAATGCAGAACTTCAGCTGAGCGGCGGGCATTAGTTCTCTCCTTTGTTTTATTTCTTTTGTGACAGAAATAAACTTCTTCAATAACACACAGGACAGGGCTTTGTGCATGTGTGGCACAGACTGACAGGGCATGCGGTTAACTCTGTGTGAATACTGGAAAAGAGCGATATCTTTACAAAACATTATTCGTAAGAAAAGGAGCGACTGAAACGGGCCCCGAGAACAGATCTGAGACTGATGTCTGGAAAGCACTGAAGACGACTGGAGAAAGTAGCTGCATGGAAGTAGTAATGTTGACTGTATTGTTATAGACTCGTCTGCTGTCTCACCATCTGTCTCCTGCTCGCAGTAAACCCAGCGGCCCCAGGGAGGAAACCTGCCGCTGAGATCTATTTTGTCTGCTGGATTGCAAATGTGAAAATGATTTTAGCACATTTTTGGGGGCCTCTGGTTTCGTAACACTCCTAATAAATGAGCCACAATGATAAAATTACCACTCATTTTTTTATTCAAAGGCAATAATTTCTTCACTGAACTCAGCAGGAAATGAGTGTAGCTTTGTAAACATGAAGAATTATCTTACATATATGACTATTTACATGTAGAAAATGAGTGGCAAGTCTAATTATGGTTATTTTGATCTCTCTTTCTCTTCATTCAGTAGCCCTTAAAGAAGCCTTCGGCCACCGTAGCTTCTTTAAAAGTCACCGTCAAGGAGTTGATAGTCACTTCTGTCACAATCACCTTCCCAGGATGCTCTGCTTCAGCGGGATCAGTCTGACTGCCTGGTGTTGTCATAGTAACGCTCTGATTGTCGCCTCTCACTTCTTCCCTCCGTGCTTCTGCAGCCGAGCAGACAGCAGTGGTGTCACCTGCCGTCTCGCTGCTCCCCTCAACGCTCACTATCACCAAGGTCGTGTTGTTTCTCTGACAAACGCCTCCCTCTGATCTGTGACTCAGACACTCCGACCCTGACACCATGCCCTGCTCACCTCTGTCCCACTCTGACCTGTTGCCCACGGTAACAGCGTCCCCTGGTCTGGCCTCAGGCACGGAGGCGCTGTCCTTTGATTGGTCGCACGCAAATGTTTGGTTGAGTCTTATTTCAGATGTCCCTCCGCCTGCTCTGTCAGTCCATATCTCTGTGCCTACTGCTGTCAGGTCAGCCTCCACCTTCTCCTCCACCTCCATCTCCAAGTCCTGTCGCTCCAGCAGGGGAGGGGAACTGCACTCAGACTGACCTTTAAGACAGAAACAGACATTTTTGTTCATTTTTAAAGGTCAGAAGTCATGACTGGGTGACTGGATTTCTATGTGACTGACTTGACAAACCGTATAAACTGTCTTCACGTCTCTCCTCAGTGGTGCTTTCAGACTCCTGCTTCTCTTCTTCACTGGTGCCGCCCCAGTCCTCCTCCATGGACTCCTCCTTCTTCCTGGGTGGACGGATGGGTTTATTTGAGGGTCCATCTCGCCCCCGTTTGGAGGCCCTATACTTGCTCCTCCTCCTGGCTTGACGACAGTACATGCTGCCCCGCTCACCCTGGTCCACATCTGTGCTCATGGAGCGGGTGAGGGAGAGGCGCAGCCGGGGCGGGGGCTTGTCCGGGACTTTGTGGGCACTGCGGAGGTCCATGGCAAAGATGTTCTGGGGCAGAGAGAAGGTGACAGGTTAATAGATTAATCATTACTGCATTCATTTTAAGACCAGAAAGAACTTTTATAGGAAATGTAGTCAACAAATTCCATGAAAAAAACAAAATCAACAGTGAACTGATCTACCAACCACTATTATCTGTGTATCCAGTTGTTGACTCAATCCCACAGACAACATCCTGCTGCTGTAAATACTTGTTAGCAAACCAAATGTGTATTAAACCGCCGCTAAAAATAGTCCCCAAAAAATGTACTACTTAGGCCGTATTCAGACCAAATCAGGTGGTGCGGCGAAAACACCAGTCCTCCCATTCATTTGAATTGGGGATATTGCGTTTAGGCTGCGGGGTTTTGGCTGCAGTGGCGCGCAGCAGCCTGCGGCGAGAAAGTTGATCCAGAGTCAACTGTTAGAGGAACACAACCCGACGTCGCACTGCGGTGGCCAATCACAGCTGGCCATCAGACTGTTTAGAGCTGTAAAACTCTGACCAGGAGGAGGGGAGGACATTTCTCTTAGGCTTTGCTGTCGGCTTCCTGACTCATTTTAAAAGAGATGAGAGAAAAAGAGAGAGAGAGAGAGAGAGCTGACAGCACCAGCGAGCGAGAGAGAAAGAGAGCAGCTGTGGTCGAGCGAGCTAGAGAGTGAATGAAGAGAGGGAGCGGTGGTAGCGAGAAAGCCAGTGAATCAGATCAATAAAGAGTTATTTTCTGATTGTTTCACAGTGGTTACTTTCTAGAGCACAAACACGCTCACACCCCCACAACCCTGCGACGGTGCGCCAAAAGGCCTGATTTGGTGTGAATACAGCCTTACTCCTATTTGATAAAATTTTGATATAAACTACAGTGCCCAGCTGTTTTAGGAAAATATTAGCCATTAAAAATGAAACAATATATTTGTGAACCATTTTTGAAGATTTAAGTCATTTGTCATTGTTGGTTTTGGTCTTTTCAAGAAATTGGTTGACAATAACAAAAATACAGAATATCACCTGCCTTATCTGTTAAAAGTAATTCCCTGCTTTTTAAAATTCCGAAACACATGTTCATAAATCATCAACTTGTGAGTTATTTTGCGATTTCTTCTTCCCGCTGAACCCCATTTATCATAACCTGCCTCGTCTCAGTTTGCAATTTCCCAGAATTTCTTTTATCAAACTGCTGCGTGAACTGTCTTGGAGCGGGCAACAGCAATAGTGAAAGGAAAAGCAAAAGTGTTCGTTAATGCCACACCCTTTCGCTCAAGAAAACATGTCAACAACAGTTGCATTACATTCTGGTGTTTTTGAAACGTGACTTTCAGACAGTTGTGCACGAAATGGGCCCAGAAGGATAACAGAAAGTGAAACACTAACGGCTGTTATTAAACAATAATTCGGAGTTTTAGGGGGAATTTTTCCTTTCATTTTCTAACTACTGTATGTTCTTACTTGTTTGGTAACCAGTGTTTCCCCTAGGTTGACTGCTTTGGGGTGGCGGGAGGGAGACTTTTCTTTGTCTTGAGAAGCTGCAGCATTTGTTAACTGACACACTGTAGCTTGTACTGTACATTTATTGCTAACTTTTTCCTCTGCTCGCATTCACCATCACTTTTCTGCTGCTCGTACCCTCACACTCGCTACACACACATATTATACACTGTCCTATTCCTTAACGGAGCTACACTACCAAGAGTTTCCCAGGCAACGTCACAGAGGTTGACTCACATTTCAGGGCAGTGCTGCACAGAGGCTCCCCAACGCTCCGAATTAATGGATATTTTGTCTTATTTTCGGCTGTACAATTATAGGGGAAACACTGGTGATGTATTGCTGTAATTAAAGGGGCACTCCACCAAGTCTACACATAAATACTCATATTTGCAGGGGTCTTTCCAAAGTTAAAAAAAAAAACCCTGGATGATGTAATAGTGATCATCAGGGTTATCTCAGCTTGGATTGAGACTAAATATTTAACAGACCTACATTACAAACTGGAGGTGTGGAGTTTGGAAGAGGTGAATATTTAGAAGGGGGGTCTAAAGAAAGATGCTATTGCTATATATATGCTATTGAGTTGCATTGTGGGAAATGTAGGATCCAGTGTTTTTGGAGCTTGACTCATACTAGACACTTAAGATCAGGATATCTCAGCCTCTGCTGCTTAGATTTTAACCATTCTTGTTTTAATCTGTCTTTTGTAAGTCACACAGCTTTATGGAAGTGTACTATTAAATTGATGGAGTACCCCTTTAATTTATCACAATAACTGTGACAATGATGCACTAATTTTTTGAATTGCTCAACTCAAAAAGCACCTGTCTGAGGTCTTATTTTGAGATGCTCAAACAGGCTACATTTTTAACCAATCAATCAATTATGACCTGGCTAAAGGTGTAACTTTCTTTAAACAAACTCCACAGTGAGCAGTCAGGATTAGTGAAGGTTTGTGAGACAAAAAGAAAGAAAAGTGTCGCTACCCGCAGCACGAGCCTCCTGGGTCTGAGTCCTTTCCTGCGATAGGCCAGAGCTCTGACCTTCTCCTGACTGGGAGAGAGGTAGAAACACAGACAGAGACACCGTGACAAAGAGAAACAGACAGTGAGAGACAACAAAAAGAAAAACAATAGTGCTTGCAAGCATTAAAAAAAGTCTTCTATGATTACTCACTTCTCTTCGTAGGCCAGGACCAGGCGAGGGTCCAAAATATTGTCCTCTGGTTCCCAAGTACTGTACCTGCCAACACAAGCACACATTCATTCAAATATTTCGCTTTCTTTCTTTCTAGCTGTTTATCTACGCAGACATGGAGCTTGGATATCAAGAAGCATATTTTGAAAAGGCCACTGAGTTTATATTGAAGGGATGAGGTCACTGGGTGATGACTCAAGGCTTACTCACTTTGGGGGCCATCCTTGCCATTTCAGTAGATACTCCACATTACCCTGAGAGAGGAGAGAGGAGAGAGGAAGGGGGGGGGGGGGGGGGGTTGCACGTTTAGAGGAGATGCAGCAGAGAGTTAAATACATTCACACAACCTGCACTTCTAATCCGGTCCAGTGCGATGCAGAAGCAAGCTGCTGCTGCTGCACACGGGAGAAAAAGGACGACTGTAACTTTAAGGTGCGGAGGGAGGGTCATGGACATTTTTCTCCCTTTTAAATGGTGTTTTTCTGGGGGATGACGTCAATGACAGCGGGGCTGGGTGGCCTCCAAACAGCAGCTTTTCTCTCGCATCGCGATGACGTGACCGCACATGGCTACACGGGCCGGTTTCGACAATGCACAGGCTCTGTGAGGAGCATTACACCGGCGGTTTGGATAGGTGGGGCCACGGGAACATGTAAACAACTCGGGGGTTGCGCAACGTTCAAGTCTCACCTCCTGAGCAATCCTGAAACAATTATCACAGTCATCCCGATTGAAAAATAACTGTATTACTCCTCTGATGCTTCACTGTCCGACGGTGGACGAAAACATCAAACGCAGCGTGTAGTATTACTATGATATTACATAAACTTTATAAATACTACTCGATGAAGGTGATGCGCACTACACTTTTCATTTATTTACGGAATAGTACGCGCATAGATAAACAAGGGGCAAGCTGCGTTAAATACGACCATATGCCCCTGTACCCTGCGTTAAAAGCGTGAGCGCCTCAGTCCACAACATCTCATCCACCGTATCGCGTGTCACCATCACGCAGCAGTCACATTACGCAGCAGTTTCACCCACATACTCCGCCGCCGCTGCTGCTCCCCTCGCTGGCGTAAACGAAATAAACTGCGTAGCTCCCTGCACACTGTCCGTATACCCGTTTTCAGGATACACACCCCCTTTCACATTTTTTACTACAGCTGCGTAGGCTCCTTCAAAACACGTTCATGCTGCAGCATCTCCGCCGCTGCACAGGAAGATTACAGGATGCGACCCGGGTGCTGAAACAATGTTAAACTTCGGCGCAGCTACATAAAACAATAGATGAGTCTTTTATCTATTTTGCGTAAACTGTGGGGAAACTGCGTAGCCTAGTTTTGTTCTAGATGTTTCGCTGAGTACTCTGCTCCATAAGGCTAAAAACGCACAGGGAAAACAAGTTATGTAAGTGACATGAAGTGTATTACTAGTCATCCTGCTTACCTTTCTGACTCTCTTCTTTGTTATTGACTCAACTGCAAACACTTGGTCTCCTATTGATGACAGCTCCATCGCCGCGCGCTGCTCCACACGCTCCAAAACAGAAAACAAACTGGGTCTCTGCTGTTTTTCTCGAAGTGCTGAAATAAAAATAGTTGAAGAGAAGGAGGGAAAAACAACTGTGACAAGTGTCACTGCAGCCGCTCGCTCCCGATGTGAGCACTTGTTTTTCTGCGCTGTGCCTCTGCGCTTCCCTCTCAACAAACTCCAGCTGCCTGCCTCTCTGTTTTTAAAATCTGCGACACATCAACACTGGACAAGTGCTGCTTTAAGTCGGGCGCGCCCCCTTTCCATTGCGTAGGGCCGAGCCCCCATAGCGTGCCACGCTCACGGGGGCGCGCACGCAAAATGGAGCAGCGTAAAGAGGGACAGAGGAGGGATTAAAGGACAAGGTTGTTGTGAAACTAAAATTGGGGGTGGGCGAGGAAATTTTAAAGGCTTGTTAAAAACAACAAACACTGCTGCATTTTTAGTGATTTTACACACATTTCTACATTTCAAAATATTGTTCTAGTAAATAAAGAGGCAAAGACACTTAACCTCAGTTCATGCTTATTTTCATTTTTGGGCTAAACTTTAAAAAACTTTCTTTGTAGTTGGGTCCAAAGTGGCATGACTTTAAGTTTTATTTAATTATTTGTAAAACTTTTACTTATATTCTTCCTACTGTAAAAAAATAGTTTGACTTTTTAGGAAATATGCTTGTTTCCTTTTTGATGGAGTTAGATGATAAGATTGATACTATTTTAATGTCTGTACGGTAAAAAAAAAAAAAAGCTACAGCCAGAAGCCGGTTAGCTTAGCTTAGCATAAAGACTGGAAACACAGGGAAACAGTTAGCCTGGTTCTGTCCAAAGGTAACAAAATTAGCCTACCAGCACTTCTAAAGCTCACTAATTAACACGTTAAATTTCATTTGTTTAATTCATACAAAAACTGAAGAGTAAAAACTACATTTCACTATTTCTTGACAGGGAGCAGTTACCAGGCAACCTGCCAGGACGTTACTGGTCCCGACCAAGAAATAGTCCGACACATAACCCCTTAATTGTCATTTTTACACTTTGGTTTTTGTATGGATTAATAACGTGTATAATTAGTGACCTTTATAGGGTGCTGGTAGTTGGATTTTGTTACCTTTGGACAGAGCCAAGCTAGCTGTTTCCCCATTTTCCAGTCTATGCTAAGATAAGCTAACTGTCTCCTGGCTGTAGCTTTATATTTACTGCATGGATATGAGAGTGGTATCAATCTTATCAACTAACTCTACACCAGAAAACCTGTTAAGTGTATTTCCCTAAAAAACAATTGCTTTAAGCCATTAATAAACAGAACATGTCAGTCCAATCATAACTTCAAAATATAACTACTATGATTTCACAGGCGAAATGCAGCCGAATTAGGTTGTGTGGTGAGAAGCCGAAATCCACCCTGAGCATGAAACATAGTGTGAGCTCATGTATTTTTATGTAACATTAGTAAAGCCAGGAAAGATCAGAATCTGCAATGGAAATGAAAGGCTTGCTTTACTCTCTGGTGGAAAACGTTCACCCCTCCAGCCGTGTTTGATCCAAAAATGGAACTAAACAGCTAAACACTGAAAGTCTTAATCTTACATCCTGAATGCAAAGCAACCTATCTGCAGCGAGGGCAGCCGGAGATGAGGTTGAGTAGGTACAACAACACAGATAAATCTCAGTAATGACTGCTGATATGACTGCTGATATGTTGAAGCCCATGTTTATTTTTCACACACACACACACACACTTACCTAACTTTTTACCTGCCAGCCCTCAGGTGGGGACAGCTCATAAAGGTAAAGCGACTACAGTGGAAAAAAGGCCCAGAGCCAGATTGCTATTATCTTTCATTAAGCCTGGTGTGGATCAGTTCACAGTAAAACTCGCTGTAACCACACACACACACACACACACACACACACATACACGCACACACACATTCCCCACACATGGTCTACGGTCCACGGTCTCTCTGCACCTGGAAGACTTGCATCACTTATGGGCATTGGGTGTCATGGCAACTGTTTCTACGGGAACCGCTGAAAAGCTGGATGATGATGAGACAGCAGGAAGAGTTGATAAGCAGTTCAGGGCTGAATAGTGATCCACCTCTACCAACCCAAGTACGACCTTTGACCTCTCAGTTCTGAGAGTGTAGAAACAGACCAATTAGAAATTCCTTCAATATTCCAATGATATTCTTATGTAGCATCTCAATCAATCAAGTTTATTTGTCATATGTAATCATATAAGCTACATCACGCTACAGGAGTCAACTCCTGGAGAGGAGTAGACCAATCTGAACATCATGTGTAAAATCGGTGGAGTCAGGGGCAATGTTGGTACTGGAAGTGGTAGAAGTACTCAAAATGTTTTTCTTAAGTAAAAGTATTAATACTGCACAGTAAAAATACTGTAAAAGTAAAGATCCTGCATTTTGTGAAGTGCTTTTGGGCCCTTTTTAAAGTTATTTAGGGGTACAATGAGTTAGAATAGTAACATAATTAAACATTTTTTCAAATCTATACATCATAATAAATCTATAGGCCCAGGCAGTTGTGTACCTTTCCTGATGGTGAAGTCCGCCCCTGGGTGGAGTGCTCCTTTAATACTTGTAAAAGAAGTCAGTGGTGAGTTTATAGTGATCTTTTTGTGCACTGTGGTGTTTATCTTCAGTTTATTATCATCATCAGTAGTGAACTTGCACAGTGATCCTGCATGATGGTGTTCGTACAGCTCCTGTTCTTTCCATCAGGACTTGTGGTGATCTAATCGAGCTTTATGGTGTTTTGATCCTTTATACTATACCTATAATACCCCTACAGGGATCGGGGTTACGGTATCCGAGAGGTATGCGGCCCGCTTAACCTCCTTACGGGAAAAGCGCGTAGGGCTTTTCCCGTAAGGAGGTTATCGCTGCAATTCAGAAAAGACACACGGCAGTCACATGACTTGTTATCTGCCCGGATACTACCGTGGTGGAGCTGGGAGCTGAGGATAGAGCGGCAAAAACCACACAGCGCTCAATCACGCCCACGTTATGACTCACGATGAGTCACCAAACGTAAGATGCCAGTAAGATGATCGGAGCTACTTCCCTGGAATGTCAACTGAGAAACAAACATTTGGGTAACTTACAGCCTCATACCGGGAATCAATGCGTTTCTCGCCTGTGAACTGAGTGAAAAAAAACATATTAGCTATTAACATTCAACATTTGGTAACAGTTAGACCCATGAAGTGTGCATTTCTGCGGTGAGAACAGTCAGGACCAGTGATGGAAAGTTACCAAGTGCTTTTCCTCAAATACAACTTTGAGGTATATTATATTTGCATTTGCATTTTAGAGGGAAATTTTGCACTTTTTACTCCACTACATTATCTTACAGCTATACTTGCAAGTGATTTTGCATAATTTTACATAAGCTACAAAACGCATCATCATATAAAATATGTTATAAACTACAGTAGTTGAAATTAGCAGCACTCCAGCAGTAAACTGCTACTTACACATGAATGCATCAGTAATAATAATCCAGTAATATCATGTGTAATAATACAAGTGCCATTTTTCTGCATAAAAAGTAACTTTTGATACTTAAAATATGTTTTTCTAATACTTTTGTATTTTTACTTCATATTTTGAATGCTGGACTCAAGAGTTGCAACGTTTAGTCATCAATCGCCAGAAAATTAATCAGTATCTGTTTTGATAATTGATTATTTGTTTAATTAAGTCCTTTTTTAAAGAAAATGCAAAACATTCTCTTGTTCCAGCTTCTCCAACGTGAGGATTTGTTGCTTTTCTGTGGTTCATATCATTGTAATCTGAACATATTTGGGTTTTGGACTGTTGGTCAGACAAAATAAGACATTTGATGTATGTAAGTATTGTACTTATATAATCATATAAGCACTTTTTTCTCCATTTGCTCATTAAACAACAATGTAATGTGGCCTAAGTTAATTGAATCTGAATATTTTTTAGCAAAATGCGTCGGGGATAAAAGTTTCTATTTATTTGTACTCGTTTTTATTATGTACAGTAGCAAGAAAGGCCTTTTGAGTTGGGGTTCATTGGGTTCATTTCATTAGTTTAGCGGGCTGAAATCTGAACTGGCTAAAAAATGTGTTCAACCAAGAGAAGGGGAACTTTTTTTTTTTTTTAAATTTCCAGAGAAAACCAAAACTTGTAACATCAGCCTGTTATTGCCCAGCCCTCATGACTGTAAAGATATTAATAACAAAGGAAAGTTACAATATATTCAAGTTTATTAACATTCATTAATACTAAAATAGAAATCTTTGGTACTGACCGACTACAATGTAAAAACAGATTTTGCTGTTCATTTCAACAGCAACAAGCGCCCCCAACGAATCAACACATTTAAAATACTGTTAAAGATACTTAGTGATGGTGAAAATGATGAAAACCAAAAGTCAGCACATTAATTCTACACCATTAATTATTAATAAACTGTGTGCAAATATGTTTTCTTTTAAAATACACATTTCTTCCATTAAACCCAGCACTGCTTCTGTTCCCCCAGCTGCTCTCACTCAAGCTGTTAGGATCAAGAATACAGCGAAAACAAAATAGACAAGGGATTAATGGAATCCAAGGCCAGTGAGTCAGTTCAGACAATCAGTTTAAAACGTACAGTCTGTTTATGAATGCTGCACTTAGCTTTAAAAGTATAGCTCGACATTTTGGGAAATATGCTCATTTGCTTTCTTGCAGAGTTAGACACACTACATATTTACGGTGCAGACGTGAGTAGTATCAATCTCTCGACAAGAAAGCAAATAAGCAGGTTTTTCCCAAAATGCCAAATCATTTCTTTAAGGATTCTATGATGTAAACTGTCTGGCATCTGGTAGGATTAAACAAAAATAAAAGGTTAACTGGACCCCCAAAAATGACCCCTGACTTTTCGCCCAGGGGCCAGAAAATCCTAAACAAAACACACGGCAGATCTGAGAAATCAAAGCTGGATGAAAACAGAAAGAAAAGTTCTAGTTTATAACTGACTTGAGACACAAAATGTCTTTGACATTCCTCTTCTTTATTACAGAGGTCACAATGTGATGCACAAATGTGACTGGGAAATGCAGTTTCTTATTTTGTTTGGAGCTTATAATAACTTATTATATGACTTTGTTGTGCTCGAAGCTTTTCAGGAAAGGATACAGGGTCTGGGTGAGATTTTATGGTACTTTCAATTTTGTGTTGTTGCATATTTGAAAAAAAAAAAAAAAAATCTGATTACATGCTGAAACTCCACAAAACTCCACAGCAGTTTCAGTCGGTTGTGTTTAACCACAGGCAGCTGTCACCGCTGGGGGCAGGTGACTCGGGTGTGTCCTGGTAAGTGACAGATGCCGCAGGTACGTGGTTTCTTAGCAGCTGGGGGTTTGTTAGCGGCGGCATCTCCAGTTATCTTCCTTCCCTTCTTCCCTCCGTCTCCACCGCCATTAAATGCACCACCGAAACCACCTGACACAGGGGAATAGAGGTCAAACCCCACATGAGGTGGTTAGATGTCACTGAATAAAAAACATAAAAGACTTTTCTGTGTGTTGCAGGCACTGTGTCAGCCTGGTAAATGGAAGCCTCAAGGTCTCAGTGGGAGTGTTTGTGAGTCGTGACAGCTTTTCTTTATCATTAAATAAGGACGTAGGTGAGAAGAATCTCTCTCTCTCTCTCTCTCTCATGTTTGATCTGAGTGTACTGTACATCTTGTCTGCTTTGCCTGCACGCAATAAACACAATGTGTTTGACAAAGTATACAGGAAGCCAGATAATGGCAGCCAAACACTGAACTGTGAGAAATAAATGAAATACACTACAAATGTCTGTCTGTAGTGTGTTGTTGTATGTACTGATGAGTGTTCCTCCCTTTAATGTGAAACAGAGTATGCGTGTGATGCAGTGCAGAGACAGTAAAGGGTTGTAATTTCATAAGTGCCACACAACTCAACCAAATGTGCTCTAAAAATGTTAAAGTCCTTTGTGCTGAACTTTTCTGAAACACACTAATTTTGTGATTTGAAAGGTGATTATACTCCTTTAAGCAACCAAGGTGTTTCACTGATCTATTTTTAATACAGTCAGAGTAGCCCTTTTTAACTTGATGCAGCTGGTTCCTGTTTAAAGAAAAATGTCTCACTTAGTAACAAGACTGAGGTCCCAAATATGCTTAACACAAGCCCACGAATGCACACGCTTTGAGCTACACAAGATCGATGTTGCGCGTCGTCGTATTCTGCAGTGTGACACCTGAACATTCGCCAGCTGCAGTCAACAAGAGAAAGCTTCCCCCTTTTCGTTTGGGCTGACCAGTTAAACAAAGCTCCTGCTGAACTTTGTCACCTCATTCATTCATTCATTCAGACAGGAATTCTCCGTCCTTCCTGCGTGAGCGTTTCACAGGTTGCGCATTGCATCTTCTGTGTTTTCTTTTTTCTGTGCAGTAAGAACAGCAGTACGTGTTCCTCCACAGACTCCATGTTTGTTTACTACTGTAGTCATGGAAATGCTCTGTTTGGCTCTAACTAGCATAAATTGCCTTCTTCAGGACTGAGATTGATCCACTCCATTTGCGCCAGCTGGGCCAGGCACTGCAATTTACATCTGCGTACATGCATGGAGCATGTTTGCATGTATGAGTCAATAGCCATATCAGCGGCTCTGTGAGGTTGTACTTATGCACAGCAGTGCTTTAAAGTAAATACTAATGAGAGCATGCGAACATGCTGATGTTTAGCAGGTTGACCATCTTAGTTTAGCATGTTAGCATGCTAACATTTGCTAATTAGCCCTAAACACAAAGAACAGCTGAGGAGGCTGATGGGAATGTAATTAGTTTATGACCAAATATCTGCAAATACATTTTTTAAATTTTGACCTGATAATGGCACTAGATGAACATTGAAGGCGTCACCAAAGTTCTTACAATTCATCCTGAGGGGGACATGAATGTGTGTACCAAATTTCAAGCCATTTAATAGTTATATTATATATATATTTCTTTTTTCCAGTGATGGACTGATTGACATTGCCATTCCCAGAGCTGCACTGTTCGCATAGTTACCCATTCAAAGGATATTCATTTCAGGCCTCATGGTAAAAACAAATAAAACATTTGAAAACAAGTGTGTGTGTGTGTGTGTGTGTGTGTGAGACTTGCCTGGTGGCGGTACATTCTCGTCAGCCCACTGGAAGAAGCCACACTGCTGGTCTCTCGGCTTCCCGCAGGTGTGGAACATTCGGCCCTTGTTTGGACCGTCCTTTTGCACCGTGCGTGTCACCGCTGCCTCATTACAGTTACACATCGTCTGGTCCCCGTGTCCTCCTGCAGCCCCTACCTGCCCCCTGCCTCCTCCGGTGGTGTTCCTGAACCCCAGTGAAGGCCTCGGAGGCTGGGAGGTCCTTGGCGGTGGCAGTGAAGGCCCTCGACTCTGCGGTGGGCCCTGCTGACTCGGCTGATCTGCCCACAGAAAGAAGTTGCAGCTCCCACCGTTGCACTTGTAGAACTGACGCCCTTGGTTAGGACCATCTTTGCGCACAGTCAGGAGGAGCGCGTCCTGACCACAGTTACACACAATGACGTCACTGTTGGCGTCTGCACTGATGCCGCCGCCACCTGGTGGAGGCCATGGCTGCGGGGCCCAGGAGGGGACAGGAGGTGGAAAGGAAGGTCGAGGATTTGATCTTGGGGCTCTGGGTGGCTCTGGTCTGGGGGGTCTTGGAGCTGGTAGGCGAGGGTCCTCTCCCCTTCCTCCCCCTCCTCCCCCTTGTCCACCTCCTCCCCCTCCCCCTGCTTGGAGGTATTTCAGGTCCAGCACCTCTCTGAGTGTCTCGTCGCATCCACCGATGCAGCTGACAAATTCTAAAGGCATCATGGGAGGGAGGCTGCCCCTGCGGAACTTGAACTTTAACCTGAAGAACGTAGGACACACAGGAGACAAAGCTTAAGGAAGTCAACCTCAGGATACACCCCAGATATGCAATGAACTGAGCTGAGAGTCTTATTAACAGAGCAATCATTTCCAAAATAACCACCAGCACACTTATTAGAGGACCCATATTCAGTGATTTAGACCATAATGACCATTGTTGGCGCTGCACTTAAGGGTACGGCTTCAAGCTGTGGTAGTTACCGCCTAGTTTGAAGGCTGTTTTCCCCGATGCAGAAGAAAGAAAGTTTCTCTGTGGTCACTGAAAATCTGTGTGATAAGACCTACGATCATGATTTGTGACATCACAACTAGTTTGGAGCCAATTGCGGTCCAGTATCCAACTTATAGTTTGATGTAGAAACATGAAGCCTCCAGTGCACATACACTGAGAATGGACTTTACAGTGAAGCAGGACACATCTTGTGTCTAGTAGTTTAACTTTTGAAATGAAACATACTTGCATATTTGTAGATTCTGAGTTTTCAATGAGGGAGAAGGAGTAGATGTTGTTTTAAGGATTTCAATGAGGTAATTGAGTATTTTTTATATATCGGAAAAGATGTCTTTAATTTGTCTGTTGAAAAACAAATCTCAGCAGTGATGAAAACCATTAAAAAAGGAAACTAAATTTGGAGACTTAGTTCCAGCGAAAATGATGTAATAAGCTCCACAGTTACTTCATGTTAGTCACTGTTGCACTTGACCACAAACATTTAGTTGAAGAGAGGGTTTGAATGTTTTGGTAACAAATAAGAATAGAATGTTAAAATAATGGGCTTCACCCTTGCTTAGTTGAGTAAATTGTTGACCCTTGCAAGAGGGAATTTATCTATTATTAGTTACAAGTAAAATGTAATGACATGCCTAATCCACATAAATGTAAGCTTATTTGTCTTAACTCTTTTCTGAAATGCCTTTATAAACAAACAAAAAAATCTAAATCACCACAAAAAAAGTTTTCAGGAGCTTTTATGTTAACACATTTATTTGCATGTTCTGTCTATCAGCCTGGTATGTTAAGAGTAAATGAATCTATCAACACAGCAGGAATAGTTGAATAATATGTGAATTTGCTGAAATGTAAAAATGTGTTGTTACTGTGTACTCGTACTGTACTGTAAACAGTCCATCAAAAATGCTTTTCAAAATTTGTGTCTGTAAAACAAAAGTCAGGATGGTACAGGAAGTTGCCGTGGCGACCAGCGAGGCAGCAGAGGTAGGAAACAGGTTATTACCGCACACATCTGCTGTAAGCAGCATCTGAAGTTATCAAACACACTGGAACTGCTTGGTGAAATCAGATTTTTTTAAAAAAAAAAACACTGATATTGTTTTAGTAAGTGCTGTAGATCAACTTTGAGCTCTGTACCAGATTGGTTGCTATGGTAACAGATGCTGTTGTGAAGCACTTTGGCTCGCTGCTTGCAAGCGTGCCCTATATCTGGACTGAGCTGAGGCACGTGCTTAAGGGGTTAACGCCCACTTGTGTAAACAAGAAGTTTCTCGCATTGGTGAAGCCACTGACAGCCTCATCTGTGTTTGTTAGAGTGAAGTTCAGCTTCCACAGCTGACAGCGCCTAGACTCGCTCTGAGCTCCCACACACACTTCTCAATAATAAACATGTGTTCATGGCAAAATGAGGTACTTGGCATTGAAGTGAAAAGAAAATGTTTAATATGTGTAGACCTGTAGGTGAGTGGTGCTGAGAGGAACTAATATGGACTAAAGGATCTCTAACAAAAACATATATATAACAGATAAAATAGCACTTTTTTCACCTTTAGACAGCAAACAGCATAGAGGTAGACAAGGGGACCGAGGGTATGATATTGAACAACATTGCTGTTGTGTGTCCCTTAACCATTCGTCTATCAGAACACGCCATCGACTGTTATCCTTAACTACTAATCTTTCATTTCTCTATCTGCCTGGTTGTTTGGTTAAAGGGGGACTCCACCAATTTAGTATTGCACTTCCATAAAGTTGAGTGACTCACAAGGGACACATTAAAGAAGACTAAGAGTCTACAGTTACAGTAGCAGCTATGTGATGCTGTATTTTAAAGGTGTCAGTATAGTTCAAATTAAGTGTTTGAAACCCCTCCCACTCACATGTTTCTGATATCAAAATATGGGGAGATGCGTCCGATAATTTTGGTGGCTTTTTGAAACAGAAAAGCAAACCCAATGCACTAGTTCTTTTTGAGAATACTAACACCTTCGGGGCACAATGGTGCTTTGAGCTAAATGCTAACGTCAGCATGCTCACAATAACAATGCTAACAAAGTACAGCAGAAGCTGATGGGAATGCCATTCATTGTGAAGGTATTTGGTTTGGCTCTGGTGGGTGTGGAGCCCCCAGCCAATGACAGCGTGCAGGTGTGAGGTCGGGACTGGTAGTGTAGCAACCAGTACATTGCTGCCTCCGTCTCTCTGCTCCACTCTGCTCTCTGTCTCTGTGTCATGGATGTATAAAGAGCTGCAGGTCTGTGTGTCTGCTTGCCCGGGGGCGGGGCTGAGCTACACACACGCAGAGCAGAGAGACCAGAGCGGACAAGATGAAGCTCTGCATTCACACAAAATCCAGCAATGCGGCACCTTCCCACAGGGTTGTGTGGAGGTGTGGGCGTGTTTATTTGTGCTTTAGAACGTAACAGTCGTGAAACAATGAGAAAATTTATTTATCTGATTCATGGCTTTGTTCTCGCCAGCGCTGCTCGCTCTCTTCATTTACTCTCTAGCTTGCTCGACCACTGCTGCTCTGTCTCTCTCGCTCTGATGTCGAGCTGGGGAGGAGCTGTGCGTTTACAAACACCAACAGACAAATCCTGCATAGTACACCTTTAAGTTTAGACAATTTAAATGGTTTCCAGTGTTTGCAGAGTGTATATCTTTGTGAATTAACCAATAAAACAGTCCAGTATAAAATAAATACTCACATGTGAACAGGGCGTGGCTGACAGGTGGGACAAATGCTGTCATCTCTGCTGACCTCCAGCACTGTATCGGGGAACCACACTGCTGTCTTACAGGCTGGGTAGCCCACACAGGTCAGGAACTTACTGCAGGCGAACAGAGACAGAGAGGGGGAGGACAGGTAGAGGACAGCAGGGAGGAATGTGTTGTTAGAAAGTAAAACAACAAAAGGCAAACAATCAGAAAACATCTGTGAATAAATAAAGAATAATATAGTATGAATTTGATAGATTTATTAATTAAAAGGGTGCTGTTGTATCAGTACTTGAACAAGTGCAACTGCATTACTATGCAATAATTACTTAACTTTGACAAAAACAAATAAAGTTTCTAAATGTTCACCTTGATGGATTACCTATCTCAAAGAAATTTCAGTCTCTGCCAAATAAGTTTAATGACACGCTACCAAAATAGAACATCAAACACAAAATTAAAGACCTGCTTTGGAAAATGTGCAGTTGAATCATAGTTAAAACAAGCGCAGTCATTGGTCCCTTAAAGTGTGACGTATGAAAGGAAACATCTGTGCTCCCTCGTGGGGGTGGATGAAGAGATAAAACTACAGAGTAAATTTTAAAGTGCTGGATGACAGACAGCATCTACTCTCAATACAGTATCAGAAAGAACACAGCATTTGTTTTCTTGTGATGATATAGTTTTAAGCTCTTTTCCTTTGTCTAGTCTCACCTGTTTCCCTCCCTCTTCTTCTTCAGCACCATGTCCCGCCCGCAGTTGGGGCACTTTCTGACCGGCAGCGGGATCTCCATGTCCAGTTGCTCTACTTCAGTGATCTCCTGAGCTGCACCAAGATATGGTGACAGGGCTTCATCTAACCTGAGGCAAAAATAGAAAATGACTTCTTACCTAACTTACAACAACCAGCAGCCTACAGTGATTACAGGACAGGTGTGACTAATCCATTGACGTAATTCTACTCATTTGGTTACAGATGGCACATCAGAAAGACATAAACATGCTAGAAGGTAAGGAGTGACTAACTTCTTTGCCTTCCTGACAGACTCAATGAAGACGGTTTTGTATTTCTGGATGTGGTGCTGCAGCACGCTCCGTTTGTCCTTCCTTCCCTCTGATACCTGCTTGAGGTCCGCCTCCAACTCAGCACGCAGGTTTGGTTTAGACATCTCATAGCCCATGGAGTTATAACCTGAATAAACACGACAAAAGGAAGCTTCAGCATTAACATCTATTAAAGCCTACTGTGTATTGTGGTGTGAGGTGTGTGTGTTTGTGTGTATGTGCAGGGTGCGATTTGTAAAAAAAATCAGAGGGGGGGGGGATGTTTTTGAAATGTTTTTACTAATGAAATAATCAGAACCACAGTGGGCCTATATAGACTATGACTATCTCTTACAGCTGCTACAGTGACATTCATAAAAATAATTATGAACTTTAATAAAACAATTATGAACTTGAACGTGACCACTGCATTCGCAGGAATATTTTAATCTAATTTTAAAAAAGTAATTCATCAAGTAGTGTGATAGGAGATGTGATCATATACAACAAAACAAAACATTGAATGCTAATATAACAGGCCAGAATTAAATCCCCCAACGCTCCTTTCAGTACTGTGGATAGCACCACTGTTTAATTCAGCTCTATACGCAGCACGCAGCAAACTTCAATATTGAATAGAAAATAATCACAACAGCAATCACAACGTGCTGTCATCATAAAAATAAAGAGGCTACAGTAGAGCCCTACTTGTCAGACTAAGAAAACAGTCTGCTTCAATGACGGACTTCTGTCTTCTTTTTATCCTTTCCTGTGGAGGGGTCATCCACGGTGTGTCGCCCACATCTCTGCAAATCTCCAAGCAAGGAAGGAGACAAACCCTGGTCCATTTACTGCATCACCACATAGCCTAGACGCAGTGTCATCTCCATATTCACGCAAGTGTTGGAAGTGAAAGTCAATTTCTAAATTTGATTGTTTTTTGCACTAATGACTGTTCTCATGTTGCAGGGCTTTACTTACTTTAAATAGCCTATTTTTATTTTAGATATTTTATATGGTCTACAGGTGAAACAGCATAAATCTCTTTGAGGGGGATGTATTTTTGTCCACACCAGGGATAATAGCTCAGCAGAGGCAGGGATATATAGACCGGGGGGGGGGGGGGGGGAATCCCCACCATCCCCCCCTGTACCCTGTGTACATATGTGTATACATACCCTCCACCAGTCCCATGCCAAGCTCTCCAGGGAGAAACCTCTGGTCAGCTGTCAGGCCCACATACATGCGACTCTTTATAGTCTCGATGTGATCTGCATGTGTTGCGTCTGTGCCTGTAATATGCACAATTCACACAGGACAGTCTGCATTAGATTTCAAAATCGTTTCTCCTGAACAAACACCAGTTCTGTTGTTGTAAAATCAGATACCACACACACACACACACACACACACACACACACACACACACACACACACACACACACACACACACACACACACACACACACACACACACACACACACACACACACACACACACACACACACACACACACGTTGGATGAAGACCATATGTACCGTGAGATAATTGAAATATATCGACCAGTAGAGATTTTTCTACACAGTTTGTACTGAGGAAAGTTTCCTTTAGTAGTCCGGATTATGTTCAGACAATTCAGACAATGTAGCAAATCAATGAGCAGGAGTGCTTTGTTGGATTTACAGGTTTTTTGCTCAGTATGATGAAATGCATTGATTTGTCAGGTATTTAATTCACTAAATGCCCCAAATACAGACAGTCCCATTTTATACATAAATGGTTTCCTCCTTAGTTGAGAAGTTTTAGTAAGATTTACTAATATATGGATATTGTAAAACTTTATCTACACTATGATAGAATATTTTGTACCAAGTTTCATGTAAATATGACACACACGCACAAATTAAGAACTTTTGTGAAATTCAGCAATATTTTCTCCTATGGAAATAGGTAACCTACTTACCTATGAATATAGGTAAGTATTTGTGAGTGGTTGGGAGCACACATATATTAAAAACACAGTCTCCTGTGTGTGTTTGAACTCTACCGATGCCGTGCTTCTCCATCAGCGATATGAGGTCGGCTTCAGTGAGCAGCTGCGGAGGACTCGTCTGTCCGTCCACCATCTCGATAGCAGACGGCTGGAACTGGGAGCCTTGCTCATAAACTGGTATTATCTGGCACACAAAACAGGTTTAATAGGTTACTGTATATCCCACACATTTCTCTGTCTTCATTTAGTTTTGCCCCCCTTTTTTTTGCGAAGCCTTTAGATGAGCTCCAACAAACAAACACACACACCTTGGTGCTCCACCTGTCGTACGGGTAAACCTCCAGGTAGTTCCTTGCAATGATCATGAGTCCCGAGGCGGAGAACTTCTCCTGGGCAATGTCTATGTCCACCACAGTCTCCTTCCCCACAGCATCCTGGGATACACAAGCCAGGAAGTGCCGGACGATGAACTCATATAGACGACCTTCATTGCCCTGGACACAGAAGAAACAGAAAATCATTAAACAGTCAGCGTTTGTGTTCATGAGACACTGATTATTGACTGAAGTTCACAAACTGCCCAATAATTAAAAAACTAAATAAAGGAGGCAGAAAAGCTCTTTTTTTCTTTTTGCCCTGATAAATGCTACTAATTATCAGCATGCTACCAGTTTCATGAGTGTTTATTATGATTCAAAATAAAAAAACGGGAACATTTTAGTGGTAAAAACTAATGTTTTGGGCAAAATGAGCAAAATGCTATAAATAAATGAATGAATTATGCACCGTTTTTGTGGACCTACTTGTAGTGTGTTGGTGAACTTGGTGGGGTGTATGGGGGGGTGGGCTTCGTCAGAGCGCTTGCCCTGTCGCGGGTTGGGACCCCCAGGCTGGTCGAGCACCCGCTGGGCGAACGTCCCCCAGTCCTCACTGTGTGTCTGCTGCTCCACCAGGGGGCTGAGAGCCAGGGTTGCGGGGAAAATGTTTGTCTCTGTACGGGGGTAGCTGATAAACCTGAGAAGAAACAAACACACAGTCATAATAAGTCATCTTGGCACTGCATAAACAAAGACTTTGGAAATGTGACATTGCTGGTAAACTCGTCCTGAAAGACGCCGCACTGCCAGATGGAGCCTTTTCATGTACAAAAATAAGCACGGCTTTGATGTGGTTCCAAAGTTCAAATGAAAGATTAAAAATACTGCGGGTTGACAAACTGATAAAGATATTTAGCATATAGTTGGACCAAGACAATACTTTCCTTTGTGTCTTCCCCATATTATAGGCAAAGAAAAGCAGATAACAGTGGGTATGTAAATAACCGAAAATGCTGCCTGTTCAAAACTCACACACTCACCCTTGTGTGTAGAGTTTTTCTGCAATTTTCATCGTCTCTTTGGCACTTATTCTCAGCTTCCGAGATACCAGTTTCTCCATCTCCTGTTGGTCACAACAGAAAAGGTAAAGATACCAGATTGTTCAGAGTGGGACAAAGCAGCGAGCAGGTTTAGAGAAAATGACCCAGAAGACTGAAGCTGACAAAATAAAACTCTTCCTGCTGTGCTGACAAAACAACTACATACATTTCGTACCATAAACATCTGCAGCCTGCATATGTATGTATGTGTGTGTCTGTTTGACTTTATGTTCTTACCACTGTGTCCAAAGGCAGCGGCCTCCACTTGCTCTTGGGCTTGCTGGTTACTGAGGTGACTGTTGCTATGGGATTCTGGAAATGAATAAAATTATATTCTCATGTGTACCTTTTTACATGTGGCTTTTTGCCCATTTTATTCAGGCAGGTTGACAAAACATTCAAATATCCTGCTGTGTCTTCCTAATGTAACAGCTGCAGGAGGAGGAGAGGATAAAAAACTGTATAAAACTATATTTATATTAAATGAATACATTAATTCTTATAATCTGGATAACCACATCAATATGTTCTCAATATGAATCCACTCCTGTGCTACTTTGCTGGTGCTGTGTTTCAGTATTAATACATTTTGCACCTATTATGCAGGAACAAAATTATGGCTTTCCTTTTTTTCTTAGACCGGCGTGAAAAAATACAGCCCCCTCATTCATTTGAATGAGCTGTATTAACTATTATTAACTATTATTAACCGCTGTGCAGTCTTCCTGGATCTTATTAACGCAGCCCCTTGCATTGTTTTAATTAGGGCTGCAACTAACGATTATTTTCATTATCGATTAATCTGCTGATTATTTTCTCAAGTAATCGTTTTGTCTACAAAATGTGAGAAAACAGTGAAAATGCCCCTTCTCCCACCGTCAAAGGTGGTGTCTTTAATTGTCTTTCTCAAACAACCGTCCAAAACTCAAAGATGTTCAGTTTACCACCATGTATGACAAAGAAAAGCTGCCGATTAATTTTCTGTTGATCGACTAATTGATTAATCGACTAATCGTTCCAGCTCTAGTTTTAATGCAGGGCTGTTTTCAGTCTAAATGCCGCTTAATGAGAACTAAATCAAATCAATGAGTGGAGGAAGATAAAAACAAAAAGCTCCATAGAGGCGGATGTGGATTCTCTGTAGGTTTGTCATTACGAGTGAGACCTTCACATTATACTATACAAAGCCAGTTATAGTCATTTATCTCTTGCTATAAAAACATTGATTAATGAAGCTTTAATATACAATTTGGAGACTTCTTTGCCGGCTTTGAGGAAATGTCCACAAAGATTTTTGTAGAGATGCATGTGATACAATTTTATTAATTTGTGTTTATTTATATACGTTACAAATTTTCATAATCACTCAACTGTGAATTTTTCTCTAAATTACTTATTACTCAAGAAAGGAGGGCAACAACTGCATCCAGATCTTTTACTAATACTGGCGTACAGTGACGTACAGTATTTGTGTTTGTCTCACCTGAGTTTGGCTCCTGATAGTCACATCTTGCACCGTGGCAAACAGTGAAAACCAGCTTAGTGATAATTATATGCTTGTCAGCGTTGCGCATCTTGGCAAACAACAAGTGTGAGTGTTTTTCTATGACAGTCATGGATTCAGTCGACACCTCAGTTGTGTTAGCAACACATAGTACGTACTGACACTATCACACAAATTAAAAATGACCATTTTGAATACACAAAGTGTGAGTGGGTGATAATAATAGTGGCTGAGTGGTATGATAATAATTGATGATATTGTCATACTTTATTATACAGTGTCATAATAACTGCTTGTGCATATATATGGTAAGACGATTTGATATTGAGATATTGCAGCAGGTGTGCTGCACATCGTAGCGGAGTAAGATTAGCAGTAAACACAGCAGTGAATGACACACGGCAGTCTATTACACAAGCTTTTGTTTAAATAATATCACTCTAAAAGATCCGGCTGATTTACTCTTATTTTTCTTATGGTCTTTTAAAACACAGCTTTTACTAAAACCACTGAAACTTATGGTAATGAAAGAGTGGATAGTCAGTGAAGGTCTCTAAGGGGGAAACTAACGCAAGGAACTTTTTAACAACTTAGAAAACCTGCGTTACTGTCTTAACATCAGACGGTTATAGGCCCAGACATCTAGAAGTTCTGGACACTCCTTTTTTACTCTATCACTGTCCTTGGTATCGGTACTTATGATTGTAGACCAGTGACACACGCGGTAACATTGGGTGGCTAGCAGTGAAGGCTCATCGGTACATGGGTCATTAAGTTGGAAGTTGCTGTATTTTCTTTCCCATTTCTGAATATAGTGTGTTTTTACTATTGCTATATGTTCTATAAACACAATGGGGTGAGATGTTGCTCCTGGTCACTATATTCAACCTAAAATGCACCAAAAGAGCCATGACAAAGTCTGGCCCATAGATGCCAGTAAAGCCCTTTCATCAGTCATTAACACCTACCTAGAGTCCACTATGTCAGGTTGTAAGGTAGTTACATATAATGTAAAGGGTTTGCACAGCCCCCAAAAAAGAAGGAAAATATTGGACCAGCTCAAACAGATGAATTGTAATATTGTTTACCTCCAAGAAACACATTTATCTGATGCTGAACATAAGAAACTGACTAAATCATCCTCACAAGTTTTTTTATTCATCTCATGTGTCTGGTCAAAGGAGATGTGCAGCAATTTTGATACATAGATCATTCCAATTCTGTATTGACTCTTTATTTAAGGACAAAGAGGGAAGATATGTGTTGATTAATGGTACAACAAATGGAGTTTGGGTGTCAGTGTTATAAACATGTATGCCTCAAATGACAATAGCCCACAATTTATGAAAACCATATTTGACTTAGTATTAGAGAAGGCACAAGGCATATTCATGATTGGAGGAGATTTCAACTGCGTGCTGAACCCATTTTTAGATAAAAGCCCTATTTCAAACATCCATCCAAAGACAACAAGTAGGGCTCTTAAAAATAGTTGTGAAGAGTTTGGTTTTATCAATGTCTGGAGATATATACACCCAGGGGATCGAGATTATACATTTTACTCCCTCGCTCACTCCATATACTCCAGGATTGATTATGTTTTTATGCCTAGCAATAAATCATAAAGAGCATTAAAATGCCAAATCTATAACATAACTCTGTCTGATTATGTGCCAGTGTCAATGGTTTGTGATGTGGGACGGGCGGTTACCTCTAGTAGATAGAGGCTAAATACCTCCCTGTTAGGGATACAGGCATTTCAGGCTACACTAAGAGATGAGTTTGCCCTTTATTTGGAATTTAATGATAAAGAGGACATATCCCCAATCATACTCTGGGAAGAGGAAAAGGCTGTGTTAAGGGGAAAAATAATCCAATTGGCTTCAATTTCAAAAAAGGCAAGGGCAGCTAAACGTATAGAACTTGGGAAAAAAGTAGATAACCTTGAAAAACAACATAAAGAAAATACATCCACTGAGAATCACCACAAGCTTAAAGAGGCTAAACAGAAACTTGACATTGAAAGAAATTTAAGATTCTTGAAACAAAAATACTATGAGCATGGGAGCTAGCTGCCTCTTGGCATCTCAGTTGAGAAGACAATACAGTCTCAAAGAGTCCAAAAAATCAAAAGTAACAGACAAACCATTCCTATATAAACCAAGTGAAATTTCAGAAGCTTTTGCAGCATTTTACAAAGATTTATACTTAGACAAAAACACTGAAAGCACCACAGAAATAATTGATTTTTATTTAAAATCCATCAAACTAAAATAGACCCTATTTCATCTGAGTTCATACACATCCAGACCAGACAGGCTTTATAGTTGGTCGCTATCTGCTAGATAACATCCGCAGACTGCTTAATGTTATTGAGAATAGTAGCAATTACCCAGATCCCACATGGCATTGGCTGACACTGAAAAAGCATTTGACTGCGTATCCTGGCCATTTTCTATTTAAAAGCTTAGATACATTTGGATTTGGCCCAAACTTCATCAGATGGATACAGCTACTGTAAACTGCCCCTCAAAGCATGGTCAGAGGTGACGGGCATATGTCTCAATCTTTTGGTCTAGGTAGAGGAATGTGCCAGGAGTGCCCGCTATCACCACTCCTTTTTGTGTTAAGCATTGAACCATTGGCACAGGTGTATAACAAGAGGATACACTTGTCAAAGGGATAGAAATGGCCAATGAAATCTATAAAATTTCTCTATACACAGATGACGTTTTAGTTTATATGTCAGAACCTCTAAGTTCAGTCCGAAGACTGATGGATTGCTTAGCCAAGTTTGGAAACCTTTCAGGATATAAAGTTTTTTTCAACTCTACCTCTCACACCACCATAAATATATGTTTACAATTTTAGATCGCCTAATCTCCAGGTTTATCTGGCAGGGAAGGCATCCGCATGTAAGATACCAAGTTTTACAGTTATCTAAACAAGGAGGATCAGGAATTTAAAACATTTGAACAGTTGAGTAATGAATTCAACCTGCCAAGATCAGATTTTTTTTTAGATATCTTCAGATAAGACGTTTTTTGCTCAAACATCCAAATTGGTATAGCCTTGGAAAATCCAATTCCCCAATAGAACAATACTTTACAAAGATTCAAGACAGAAAGCACACAAAGAGACCAACCTCCAATCTATATAGAGCATTATCTAGTATGAAACAAGAAAACACCCTTCATATTAAACAAAAATGGGAAGGGGAGCTTGAATTAGAAATTAGTGAGGAGGTTTGGGAAAATATCTCTTCAGAAACTCACTAATGCAAACTTATGGAGAGAGTTCCAGTGGAAAATACTTCCTTAGAACCCCTCACATCCTTTCCAAAATAGTCTCCAGTCAAACAAGGGCATATTGGAGGAAATGTGGAGAGGGGTCTACAAAAGAATACACATATACTTTGGAAGTGCCCACACTTGGATAACTTTTGGAGGGAGATATTTGATTTACTTGATAAAATATTTGCTTTTCAACTACCCTATGGCCCCTTAGCTGGCCATCCCAGAAGCAATGAAGAGCAGGAAAAAGATACACTTACTGCAAATACTTCTTGCAGCAGCCAAGAAAGCAATAACACTGAGCTGGCTTAAAAAAAGACCCTCCAACCTATGATACATAGCAGTCAGTAGTTAAGGGAATTTAAACTATGGAAAAAATAACTTTCATGCTGAGACTGCAAGATGCACAATTCACAGACAGATGGTCACCTTGGCTAAAAGTGATGGAGGAGGCATGGAGCTAGGCATGCTTGGGAAACTTTTGCATTTCATCAATTTATGTTGTAAGTAGCTTTTTATATTACTTTTGGTGTGTATGTTACTTATTTTTGTTTGTTGCGCCTGTTTTTTTTTTTTTTTAATTGTTTTTGGTTTTATAACCACACTGTTTCTGGATGGTACTGTCCCATAGATAGAAGTGAGGAGCTGATGAGGGGGGCGGAGGGCCGTGGATGAGGGTAGGGATGAAGATGTGCATGTGTAGGGGTATGTGTTTGAATGTGTGTGGATGAAGGTAGAGGTGAAGGTGGCATGTAAACTGGTTGGTCGAGAGAATGAATGAAGAAAGAGTAGAGTATAAATAGTTGGTTGGGGAAGTGGCATAAAATTGGGGAAGAAGGACGAGAAGTAAGAGAAATCTATACAGATTACAAGTTTTGGATTTCTGTTTAGTAGAAAAGCAAAATGTTGTAATAACTGAATTGTGTTTTGTTTAACTTTGCCCAATAAACATAAATTTGAAAAAAAAAAAAAAAAGATCCGGCTGATGTGATGAGATAATGAGATAAGTCATAAATGTGTTATTCAAATCTAAATCTATTAATAACATTACTTTTTTTAAAAGTCGTAAGATGTGAAACAACAGTTTACTTTGAATTTTCTGTTTTAGCAAACAAATACCTAAAATACTGAATATGGTAAATGAATGTTGGAGTCATAAATCATGATTTTCTGTTTATTTTAAATAACTGATAAGAGCTCCACTGTGAGGACGGAGAATCTTGTGCGCGGGTGTATATAAAAAGATGTGGTTTCATTAATCGTTACCAAGGTAACTTAAATGTGACAATTAACTGTGATATTGTGTATTGCGACTCTAGACTTGTGATAGTCAAATCCCTTCCTTGCATGTGTAAGACTAGTGAGAGCTCAATCAGAAATGTTTAAAAACTCCCCACTGAAGTGAACCTAAACAGCACACATGAAATATGAAATGACTGACAGAACCTCAGATTTGATTCAATAGGAACAGCAGCAAGATCACTAGATAAAATTGTAGTAGATGATCTCAAGAGATTTACATGCTGTGTGGAGTGCTTTAATTCATCATAACATTCCAGGAGAGCACGCAACAATTCATAGATTCATATTTACACAAGTTATCATACTCAGCATGAAACATACAGGCACATACCTCCATGCAGATCTGGTAGAGCACCAGGCAAGCTGTGTGGTTGAAGAGACGGTTTCTCATCCAACTGAACTCTACAGTGTCCTCCTCCACCTCGTGCAGCACTGAGATGAAGAAAAACCCAGAAAACAGAAGGGAAGCAGAGGAGTGAGAGTCAGTTTAAAACTGGATCTGTGTGTCTGTGCACGGCTGAGTTTGTACCTTTGATCTTGTAGAAAGTCTCAGGTATGAAAGCCTGGATGGCTTTAAAGCGCTCCACCACAAAACCCAGAGTGGGAAACTGACAGCTGCCGTATGAGATCAGCTGATTGGCCAGAGACTCTGGAAAGATCTTCTGGAGGCGAAGGGTCTGGAAGCGGGTGAAGGATGCACCTACAGATGATGAGCACAGGAGAGAGAATTAGTGTATTAGTATGTCTCTTTGCACTATACACTACAGTGTGAGAGTGCTACCTCACCTATTCGCAGGTCCAGCTCCTGGCGGACATCAACAGCATCGCTGATGTTAGAGTCCGGCTCAGTTAGAGTCTCACAAGCTCTCCGTATGGAGTTAGGGGTGATCTCAGAAAACTTTGCCCGGAAGACTTGTAAATTTGGCTTCACTAAAAGACAGATGTGCACACACACACACACACACCATTATGCATACAAACATATAGTCTCTGGCCTTTATACCGTCACAGAAACATGGGTCATTCCTGCCCACACACAAACAAGAGATACTACAATGTACTTTACATTGTTGAAGAAGAATTTAGATGCACATCCACAAAACAACAAATACAAAAACAACATACACATATTACAATCGTACCTGCTTTGCAGACATCTATGACTTCAAAGCCAATGTTTTCTCCCTCTCGGTCACAATCAGTCCAGATGACTAAGGCCTGGCACGATCTCACTTCTTTCTCCAGTGTCCGCTACAGAGGAAGAGAAGGGACGGAGAAAAGAAAGAGGATTAGATGGAGAGTTAAAGTAGAGAAAGAGGGACAGATCCCATAAGTTCATTAAAATAAAAAAGTAAAGATCTGTTTTTGTTGTATATTTTTGTGATTCCTGGGAGGACAGTGAATAAGCATACCTTGATTTGTTTCATGTTATCTGGACAGTACTTCTCCACCTCAGCATCAAATAACAGCACAGGATTACAACTGTGCCTTTAGAAAGAAAAGATACAAATACAGTCAGTTGTTGATAGTGTGTGTGGCTGAATACACCAAAAAAGAATCAAAGTATGAGTTACTTTTATTTAATGAACAAGAGAACACTATCCCAAACACAGCACTTACTGTATAAAAGGTATGTGTGTGTATGATATATGGTTATGTACACAGGCCTTTTTTTAACTTACCATTTCTGGAACGGCGCTTTAAACTCTAGACCCAGTAAATGGCCTGATACTGATGTCATTGTTACTGTCACATTCTGGAGCAAGACAGGGACATAATGAAACACAAAAGAACATATATCAGACAGGTGCATGTGTGCATAATATTTAATTGTTTCACTCTATTCACTTACCTGACCGAAGAGATGATATTCATATTCATAGATTTTATTAAACTTTGACAGCCCCTCCCTCTAAAATGGAAAAAGAAGTAAAAGAGGCAATTAGTACTGGGGTAAAGGAAAAGAAACAGAGGATCCCATTTGTATTTATCATTCATAAATATGCTTTGATTTCAGGATATATGGGAGAGTCTTTCACAGCTGAAAAAATGTCTGTTTATTCAGACTGTCAGAGAGGTATTGAGTCAACTCTATTGTCATTTTGAGGCTGTAGTTTTGGGTGAAGGCGTATTGGATTATTTTGTCCAGTGTGCCTATTATTTTGTAATCAAAGATTTGCAGGTGGGTGATATGACAACATATGTATACTGTGAGACTAATGTATCTACTGTCAGAGACCTTGCTTTGTTACCTGACATTGTTAAAGGATGGGTTCACAATTTTTCAAGTCTGCCTTAAAACAATAGTCAGGTGAAGAAATTTTTCTCTCTGTAATCATTCCTCAGGTTCATACTGGCCATTAGAATTTCGCTTTATAATGCATTTACAATGTAAGTAATGAGGGACAAAATCTTTTCTGTGCAAAAAAAAATTTAAAAGTTTATCTGAAGCTAATATGAAGCTTCAGTCATCCAAATGAGTCAAATCAAGTAGATATCTTTCAACGTTAGTCTCTCTTTTTGCTACTATACTTCCACTGCAGCTCAACAGGGAAGCACTGTCCAAGGAAACACAAAGAGGGAATTTAGGCTTCAGATAAACTTTTAAATACATTTTTGCACAAAATGACTGTGTGGATACACTGTGGATTTTAGCCTAATCACTTACATTGAAAGCACATTTGAAGGGGATCTTTTAATAGCCAGTATGAACACCTGACTGTTGTTTTAAGACAGACTTGAAAAATTGTGAAGATATTCTTTAATTAGATACGAATGTTTATGCACCGAGAAGCCGTAAATGTTCACATTTGAGAGACGTGAAACATGTTTTGTCATATTTGCTACACTAATCGACTAACTCATGATAGGTTGGGGGTGTTTGAGACAGGACTAACCCTCCTGGACCTGCCGCCGGACATGATCTCTGAGATGCCTTTAGCTGCATCATTCTTCTCGGCGACGCAGAGAACCCGTGAAATGTGACCCCGGCCCCGGAGCATGTCTGCCTGCTGCGGTGTGTCCGGACACCGGGCAATCTGCGCCGCACAGACACGCCGCCACTGGACGCCTGGCCGCTGTAGTCCCGAGCGAAGCAAATATCTACCGAAGAGGTTCACTGCCAGCATGCCGACCGGCTCTCACATGAAGCCGCCTGTCCTCCAGACAACCCCGCTGCTGTCTGACGACTGTGTGTTAGCATGTTAGCTCGGGCAGCCGGATAAAGTACCCGCTCCGAAGAAACGTTTACAAAGAGCTAAAAAGTCCTCACCTTTTCATAACTTCACTACCGATTAACCAAAAGGGGAAAGAATAACGTTAAGCCTGAAAACATGCCAAATAAAACCTTTATAGTGGGAGCTTTCACTGTGTTTACTAATACATCCATGCAAATTCCGCGCTCGCCTGTCAAATACTGCCGTAATCACGGTCGTAATACTGTCGTAAAAATACTGGTACTACCAAAAGTCTAAATAAAACCTAAATCTAGTGTTTAGAAAAGTATTATAGAAAGTGCATTCAAATTGACTATTATCTACATGCGCAGCACGTGTCGTTTTATTTATTATATGTTTTATTAGTAAAAAAAAGAAAACTCACTAATAGTACTGTTAAATTATAGAGGGGAAATCCACCCTAAATCAGAATTTACATTTTTCCATTTCAATATCTACAAACCTTCACTACCACTGAGGACAGTGAGGTAACGTCTTCAGTATTTTCTCTGGGAATTTGGGGGGTTTAGCAAATTTGAGGGAGTTTACATTCTACACTTAAACATGTTTAACATTTGGTTAGTATTTTTAGAATTAGTATATTTAAATTGCATTAGCCTACTTTTAATCAATAAAAACAGGGATTCAGTATTACTGCACAAAACATGAATTCATGTTAGCATAGAGAAACTGAAAAGGACCTTCTTGTCAGGAAATAAAACTGTCATGCTTTATTTGATGCTTTACAGGTCTATATTTTTCTAATAATTTTGTATAGGAAGTCTCCTGGACAGACAGACGGTATGTAATTTGGTATTAAATAACGGTAAAAGAGAGACGATCTTGGGAGTCAGGTATTTTATCTAGAGATTGTTGAGTTTATAAAATGTTGCTGTTTACCAGATTAATCTCAGGATAAATACTCAATTTCAACAAAGCAAAAAAGTTGCAGAAAATTAAACTGCACAACTAACTAAATAAATAATATATGAAAAATCCAAATAATAAATCATGTTAAGATGTTTGGGGGTGGGGAACTGACTCATAACATCAGTATTTCTAAAATACTGGTTAGGACCTGCTTCAAACATAGACAAATGCCCTCCTGGAAAACTAGCAATGAATTGATGACTTTAGGCCTCATTAATCTTATTGATAAGAATAACAAACAATAATTACACCCAAATTAAACGTATTTGGGTGTAATTATTATTTGTTATTCATTTATTAGTAGTAATTATTGTTTATTTAGTATAATAGTATTATTATAATACTATTATAGTATTTATTATTCATTTTAAGACAATAACTATGAGTCAAAGATCTTCACTTCATTTACACTTTAAAATGTAAACTGTTCAAACCTGTTCACGCTTAGCTTTATGTGAAAATTTCTGTTTTAGGGTGGATTTTCTCCAGATGGGAGGTGGGTTTGGTCACCTGACAAGACTACAACCAGCTGGGTAAACATGGCGTCTGTCTCTGAATGTGAAAATTATATGTAAGCGCTCCTGTCTGTTAGCGGTGTTTCTGTCGCTCCGACGCGCCGCATTGTAGCCGAAAACACAGTGACGTGATGGAAACGACGCATGAAGACATGAGGAGGAGAGGGACGCCGCTTTGTATTTTGTGTCTCTGCACAGCATGAATGGTCTGATGCCTGCTCGGAGCCTGTGATTGGCGCAAGATAATTGCTTTTGTTAACAAAGACACTGACTTGTATTTCTGCCGAGGTGCCTATTTTTATTTTGTCAGACAAATATCAACGCTCCTGTTCTGTGGACTGGCTCCTGCAGGGGTGTAGCTGAATTTTGGGCACCCTATGCTCTGGGACCCCCTTTTTAAATAATATAATCTATATTGATTTTTTTGTGGACCCTCTCTATCTTCTTTAACCTCTCTATCAAAAGTGCTGCCTGGACACTGTGAGAGCAGAATGATCAGTCTGACTGTACTCTGTGCCGCTGCGCTCTGACAGCTGGTTTGTAACTGTTAGTTGAGCTGCGCTGTGTGTTGTGTTTCTCATGCCTTGCTCAACAACACCACTATGATAGGCTCACCTGACCTGGTGGCTTTCACTAAAGAGGACGAGTATGGGCAGACCAATCCTGACCCCTGGGCTCTCCCAGAGGAGTTCTCTGTTCCCCTCCATCCGCTGGCTGACTCCAACCCCTGGGCCAAAACCTCCTATGCCAAGTTCACCAAAGACTTCATCCTCATCTCTGAGTTCTCTGAGCAGGTGGGCCCTCAGCCTCTCCTCACCATCCCCGATGACCCTAAAATCTGCGGCACCTTTGATCTCAATTACTTCTCCCTGCGCATCATGTCAGTGGACTACCAGGCCTCCTTCGTGGGGCATCCACCTGGCAGCGGCTACCCAAGGCTCAGCTTCGTGGAGGACTCCAGGGTGGTGCTGGGCGACTCGAAGGAGGGGGCGTTCGCCTATGTCCATCACCTTACGCTTTACGACCTGGAGGCGAGGGGCTTTGTGCGACCGTTCTGCATGGCTTACGTCTCGGCAGATGAGAGGAAAATCATGCTGCAGTTTCAGGAGCTGTCCCTCCGCTTCTCGCAGGCCTCTGAGTGTCTGAAGGCTGGGAACAGGAGAGCCTTCGCCAAGGAACTCCAGAGGAAGCTCCGAGACCTGGAGTAAGAACTTCAATATGACCTTTTAACTGCTATCCCACATAAGCCCTGATCTTACAGTGCAGGTTTTCAGTGTGTAATGTTGTGTGATGTTGCTTTGCTCCTTTTGAGGAAAATGTTCTATTTTATCAAACTATTGACACATTTGCTTCAATAAGTCTGTGTTCTTTCCCTCAGGTACACTCACTCAGTGCTGCAGAGGGAGGAGGGCCTACAGCGAGAGGCGGGCCCTCAGCGCATGTACTCCGCTCACGCCGTGGAGAAGGCCAACGAGCTCGCAAATGTGGAAAAGAGCATCTATGAACACAGAGACCTGCTGAAACAGATCAGCTCCTATCCTCGCCGCCCGCGCCGGGATCCTCACGCCGTCACCTGCCAGAAGTGTATGACCGAGTGCTTGAGTGAGTGTGAGGCGCTGTTAGACAAATACGCCAAGCTTGCCAACCCCTTCAGTTACACCAACAAAGGGGAGAAGGGGGAGGAAGGGCAGGCTGATGATGGAGGAGGTGACAAAGAAGGGGACGAGGAAGAGGATGAGAGCGTTAAACGCAGACCGTCCTACACGCCACAGCTGATCAAAGCTAAGTCCGCCAAGTGTTTTGACAAGCGCCTGAAGACCCTCCAAGAGCTGTGCGACGAGACTTTCTATGACGCCACAGTGGAGCTCCTGAAGGAGACAGAGAGGAGTTTCCGGGGCGACTTGTGCTACCTTCACACACGCCGCCTGGACAGGGCGCTACGCAGGAAACAGAGAGTTACCAACTTCCTGTTTGAGGAAGACCTCGGTGATGACGATGAGGATGAAGGGAGAACACTTAGACCATTCTGTGCTGTGAACCATGCCGTAGACAACTGCTCACTCTTAAATCCACCTCCTATCGTGCTGGGACCAGAGCCTTTAGAGCTCGACTCTTTGGAGCCTCCGGACCCTCTAGACCCAGCCTCCGAGACCAGTCATACTCAGGAGAGTGAGCTTGGGCTTGGGGAGAGCCATCTGGAGTCCTCCCCCTCAGACCAGACTCTGGAGACCCAGGAGAGCTCGGAGGAGACCAAAGGAAGCTTTAGCAGTGACAAGAGTGGGCTAGGACAATCAGAGAGGCTACAGAATCTGACTAGTATGAAGTCAGAAGATCCTGATCACGATCCCAATTCTGATTTGACCCCGGACCCAGACCACAACACTGACCTGGAGAGGGAGAGCAGCAGTGAGGAGATGGAGACTGCCAGAGATGATGAGGATGACAACGAAGGAGACCAGATGCCCATCTCTTTGCTGGAAGTGGTCTCTGAGCTGGAGGCCAGCAGGGAGGATGAGTGCGAGGGAGGAACTACGGAGTCGTCTGAGCTGTTGGTTCCAATAGACACGGCATGCTGTATGGCCCAAGAGGGTTTCCTTTATGAAGCGCCTACACCAGAGGTGGTATCTCATCTGAGCCAAAGCTCCCACCCACAGCCCCTCTCTCAAACCCTGGTGGTCAACCAGGAGCCTCAGGCCCTGCTTCCACTTCAGGACGACTATGCTGTGGGTTCCCCGTGCTCAGAAAGTCCTGCAGCTGGGCTGGAGCTGCCTGTGGGGCTCCTGGGAGATGCAGTTTCCGGCATATCAGCGGAGGACGGGTCGGACTGCACCATGAGTGCCTCTACAGGGTCTGACCGGGCTGCCTCGCCGCTCGGCTACGGAGGGATGGTGACCCTGCGTCAGAGGAAGAAGGCTGGACAAGGAGCCTTGAGGTTTGTGCGACAGTACCCGTTTGCCATGCAAGCTCTGTGGTGTCTGCTGAGTGGCAGGACCCTGGTGGTGCTCGGGGCAGATGAGGGGAGAGTCCGCCGGCTGGTTGCTGCTCTGGCCCTCTTTGTGCCCGGTCCTGGGAAGTGTGGAGAGAGGGTTCAAGCTTGGCTGTCCTGCCCGTTCACCCTTACAGACCTGCAGAGGTGGAAACTTGTTGGATTGCAAAGGTATCTCCAATTTGCATTCTAATTTGAAGAATTTAACCA